>CAJINV010000001.1:3029674-3607722 GCA_905178155.1 Amoebophrya sp. A120 | reverse complement strand
CTTTTCCGGCCTTTCGGCTCTTTTCCGGCCTTTCGGCTCTTTCTCGGCCTTTCGGCTTTCTCGGCCTTTCGGCTTTCTCGGCCTTTCGGCGTTCTCGGCCTTCCGGCTTACTTTCTCGGCCTTTCGGCTTTCCCGGCCTTCCCGGCTCTTTTTCGGCCTTTCGGCTCTTTTCCGGCCTTTCGGCTCTTTTCCGGCCTTTCGGTTCTTTCCCGGCGTTCTCGGCCTTTCGGCTTACTTTCTCGGCCTTTCGGCTTTCTCGGCCTTCCCGCCTCTTTTCCGGCCTTTCGACTCTTTTCCGGCCATTCGACTCTTTTCCGGCCTTTCGGCTCTTTTGCGGCCTTTCGGCTCTTTTCCGGCCTTTCGGCTCTTTCCCGGCCTTTCGGCTCTTCTCCGGCCTTTCGGCTTTTTTCCGGCCTTTTGGCTCTTTTCCGGCCTTTCGGCTCTTTTCCGGCCTTTCGGCCATGCATTTCTCGACCTTTCGGCTCTTTCCCGGCCTTTCGGCTCTTTCTCGGCTTTCTCAGCCTTTCGGCCCTTCCCCGGCCTTTCGGCCCCTTCTCGGCCCTTCGGCTCTTTCTCGGTCTTCCGGCTCATTCTCGGCCTTTCGGCTCTTTCTCGGCCTTTCGGCTCTTTCTCGGCCTTTCGGCTTTCTCGGTTTCGCGGGCCCTCGCTTTCCTGATTCTCGTTGATCGACACACTGTGGCGACATAACCTGCCGACTTGTATGCAATCTCTTGTGCGCGTAGAGTAACAGCTGAGAGCGCCAGCAGTACTGAAAAAGACACTTGTTATTGCGTTTGCACGGTGACTCAACCAAGACTTCATCTAATAAATATACTTGCAGGCCCTCTGCTCGCTGGAGAATTCTGTCGCTGGAGGCCGCTCCTTATACCTCCACCTCCCGCGCTCGTAGGAATTTTTGCATTCAGAAGTGCAAGGGGATCTGCTCCATCGGTTTTTCCGTGCGTCGCAATGCGGTACGTGACCTCGTCGACTTCCTCAGGGGGCGGAAACAGTTCGTCTTCCTCATTGCGGTGATGGGCTAGCCACTGGGATCAAATATTATTTGCAGATGAAATTCGTTCACATCCGAGACAGAAAGAGAAACCCAAAACACCGCGAAACAGAATAAAAAATGAAAAACGAGCACGACGATAATTGATTCTGAACTCACATGCTTTCTTACTGGTTGTAAGTATTGCACGTAGTACTTTTACCTGCACAGCACACATCTGCCGCATATATTCCCAGGGGTCCTCTTCGTCCTCGAGCGGTCCTTCCCACCAAAATTCTGCTTCAGACCAAGGTGCGTAGCTGGGGCGTCTGCGGGATGGCATGCTGAGCTCCTGCAAAGCATTGTAGCTTTTGGGTTCCCCTGGTGACGACGGACCTGTGAAAATGTGTTTCATGACACTGCTCCCCTTTGCAATTTGCAATTGCGAAGTCTCATGTCGGTCTCTTTTCCTCCAACGAACAGGATGCCACCCAGACAAGTAATTCATCACGAAACAAGTTCAATAAGTACCTGCTCTTTCACTACCCGACGGTCGCTGCAGATTTGACCCCATCCCCTTTCCCTTCCCTTTTGCAGAGTTGTCCGCGGCGCCGGTGGCGGTGCTTTCGCTGCGCGCTGACGTCTTTGGCGATTCTTGGCCGGTTAGCCAATTCCACGCATTGGCGAAAAATCCGGGCTCTTCGTCCTCTTCGGCCGGCGGCTTCGAGTCCCGCGCGCCGCTTTCCAGCTGGCTCGAGTCTCGCGTATTCGCCCGCTCGCCCCGTTTCTTTTCGTTCGACTTTGGAGGAGCCGCTTCAGCCTTCGACTTCTTTCGGGGCGTGCTTTTCTCACTCCCGCTGGGCGTTCCCCACCCAAACAACCTGCCGAAAAAGCCCACCTCCTCCTCCTCCTCTTCCGGCTCGTCTTCTTCCGGCTCTTGTTCATCCTCCCCACCGTCAGTATGTGCCGAACCGAGAAAGTCCTTGATACCAGTCCCCTGGTTCCGATTATTGGGATTCTGCTTCAGACCAGCCCCGGCTCCTTTCCCGCCAGTCGCCGGCTTGCCGCTCTGCGGAGCTCGCGACCCTGGCCCTTGGGAACTTGCTGGGTACGCCTGCTGCGAGCTGGTTATCCCGGAAGGCAAGTTGTTGCCTTTTGCTGTGCCGAAAGACCGGTTCAGAGCCATGGAGGCGCGAACGATTCCGCGCAGCTCGCGCGGTCGGCTCCCGGGACCTCCGGACTCGCGGGCGCTCGACTGCGGAGTGGGGCTGGGTTCCTCTTTCGGCTGCCCACGAGGCGGACTGGCGGGCGCGTTCCTCGGGGGAGCGGCTTTTGGCCCTGCGGATGCTGGACCGGCGGAGAGGCGCGCTGGCGGACCCCCGGCCAAGTTCGGTAGACCGCCGGACGTTCCGCTCGGGCGCGGCTTTTCGTCTCCGCCCCGGCCAAAAAGGTTTTCGAAAAAACCGGGCGTGTCGCTCAGATCCTCGTCGTCATCCCCGTTGTCGATCGGTGGAGTTTGTTCGCGTGGGGTGCTTTTCTCGCTGCCGGAAGGCTTGGTCGTCCCTCCGCCAAACAGTTTCTGCAAAAACCCGGGCTCCTCCGCCGGCGCCAGCTCCTGTTGTTGCGCAGGCTGCTGCTGCTGTTGCTGCAGCTGCGCATTGACGTTCATGCCTGTGGTGCCGTGTACCGGCTCCCCCCGCGGTCGCTGCATAAGAGCGCCGGTCACTGCGGGCCCACGTTCTATTGAGCCTGTCGAGTCCCGGCCGTCGTCGTATCCCATGCTCCGCCGTTTCCGCTCGTTGCTGAGTGCCGAATTTACCTCGTGCGCCGTGGAGCCTCGCCCCTGCAGGGGCAACATGCCGGCGTTCTGCAAGGCGTTTGCGGATTGCCGAAAGTGGAGGTCGGACATCGCGCGAGCCTCTTCCGCGTTCTGTGGCTGGAAAGCTTCGCTTGCGCGAGACCTTCTGCCGCCGCTACCTCCGACCGACGATATTTGCGATCCACCCAATTCGGAAAACCGCCGCATTTCCAATGAAGACCGACCCATCACCTCCCCGAAGCCGCATATCTTCTTCCACCGATCTTGTGCTACTTGCTTCTTGTAGCCGCCCGCGTGCCTATCCGCCTCTCCTTCGCTCATCCGATGCATTGCCATCGCTTGTGCTGGATCAATCTGTTTGTGTTTCGATAAACACCGGATACAGATCGATGCGAGAACTGAATTTCCTTTGCAGTATCAAAATGAAAGTCCTAGCTTTCTACACCTAGACCTAGAAGATCATAGTCATACGCCGGACATTGGTTTTCAACAAGTAGCTCGCGTTGCATATACAAGACTCGTTCGAACCCAAACAAACAAAAATGACTGTCGCATGTCCACACGCAAGAATCAGTACGTGGTGCGCCATGTGTTGCAGGTAATTCAAAGCTCGAATGTCTTCGGGCGTGTAGACGTGGTTCTTGGCGCCGGGCTTTCCCGCTTGCGCCAAGTTGTAGTTGATCAAAGTGACGTAACTGCGCAGCCGGCCCGCGTTGACGGTAGTCATCTTCTGGTTCCCGGTGCGGAGCACTTGGATGCGGCGGCCCTTCGAGGGAGCCATGCCCCGTTCCGTGCGCATGACTCGGGCCTGTTCCTCCTTCCGCTCTTTCTGCGCCGCGCGCAGCTCCCGCACCGCGCCATTGATCACCCGCTGCGCCTCGCCGCGTTCCCGACCTTTCTCCTCCTCTTCGTAGTCCATACCGAGCGGGTCGGCACGCGACGACTTGTTGGCGCCCAGCCCGGCTTTCTTCGGCGGCGCGATGGCCTGGATGATTTCGTCCGCGCCCAGGTGCCGCGAGTCGGACATGGGCAGCTGCCCGAGCCGGTGGAAGGCGCCGTCGTCGCCCTGCCGCATCTTTACGATCAGGTTGATCACCCGAAGTTCCTTTGTGACCCGCATGGCCACGTCGCGCGCGCTGGACATCGCGTTCAGTTGGTCCGTCGTCACCTTGGTCGTCACCGACGTGCCGTCGCTGGCCTCCAGCACGCGCAGCATCACCTGGTACCAGGGGTTCGCGTTCAAAATGTCCTCCTCCTCGGGGTTCAGCAGGGAGATGCTGGGCGCGCTCCAATAGGCGCCGTAGTCCGGCGGCAGGTCCGACAGCTCCTGCATGCTCTTGCTCCGCATCAGCGACGTGTTCGGGAGCAGAATCGCGAGAAACTTCAGTGTGATCAGCAGCGCCTCCCAGTTTCGCGGGTTGCTGATCAGGTGCGTCTGCCCGTGGGCGCGTACGGCCTCGTTCCCGTCCGAACTACCCAGCGCCGGCGTGCCGCGCCAGAAGCACTGCTCGGCGGCCAGAAACAGGGCGAAGTCCAGGTCGTACTGCGTGGCAATCTCGTGGTCCAGGATCGCCGCGTCGACCTGCTCCGTCTTCGGCCGGGGGCTTTCGGCCAGCTGCATCATCTTGATCAGCACCCGGACCTTCCGCCACCGGGACACGATCTTCAGCAGCCGCCCGCTCTTCACCATCACGGCAAGGTAGGCGATGTAGCTGTCGATGCAAAACTGCGACACGCGCGTGGAAGACGCCTGGTGCACGAAGTGGATCGTTTCCTCGACCAGTTGCATCTCCCGCGAGATGTAAACGTGTTCCGCCAGGTCCCGGCTGTGCGACGGCGGCAGTAACGGGCTGTCGTCCACGACCTGCGGCATTTGCACTTTGCCCGCGCCCCCCAGGTCGGCGGCCTGGTGCACCGGTTCCGGGGGCGGTGCAGCTTCGGCCGCGCTGCTCGGCGGCGGAAATTCTTCCGCCGCACTGCCCCCTGTGGAGTACACGTTCTCTTCGTACGCTGCACTCTGCATGCGCTCTTCGCTTTGGGGCATCATGGACGGGAGGCCGCCGCGCCCCGCCGGGGGTGGCTTCGACGGGGGCTCGTTGCTCGAAGGTGGCGGGTTGCTCGACGACGCTGGGCGAGCAGCAGGGGTATCGCTGACTGGTGCGTTGTAGCCGACGGGCGCGCTCGCCGCGGAAGGAGAGTCCAGAAGAGATCCCGGCGCACTCGTTGGCATCATGCCTGGAGCGATTCCGATGTGCTCGTGGTTGGTGCGCGAGTTCCGTACCGCAATGACGCGCGTCCGTGCCGCGCCACTGTCGAAGGAAGACGGCGCGGCCTGTTGGCCGCCAGATTGCGGCCTTGAGACAGCTCGTGGCGGCGGTGCGGCAGGGTTAACGAAAGCCTCGGATTCCTCGTTCTGGGAGCGCAGTTCAAGGCCGCCTGAACTGAGCAATTCGTGACGACTCCCTCGACCCGGAGCATCGTAGTCTTCAGAAGACCTCGTCTCTGAGGCCCTCTCTGAGATTCGTATCCGTCTAGGTGCCTTTTTTTGGCCACTTTTTCTACCGCTGCTCGCGCGCTTTGGGGGAGCTGGCGGCTCCTCTTCCTTGCTTTCTTCGCCACCCATTTTATCAAGCCAACGCCCCCGCTATCTTCGCTACTTTTCTTGGCATAAAGACAATTAGCGCCTGAGCACGGGATCATTCGAGTGCGCCCGCATCAAGGTTCAATAACTCGTCGTCTCCAGGTCTAGAAGGGCTATACCGTACGTAATGCCACAGTTCCAGAAGCAGCAACAGAATGAAAGACCATGAGAAGTGAAAGCTCTCTTGATCGGATGAGAACCGTCAATTGTAGCTCAAACATTGATTTCCCGTGCCTTCCAGTCCATCACAAGGGATTACTTCTATTCTGCCCGCCAAGGGCGGATATAACGACTGCGCAGAGTACGAAACGACGAGCGACGACTAGCGACTACGACACAAGACGATGCGGATTGCGAAAACGACTACGATTTTGTTCGTCGTCGTCGATTCATTGCGAGATTCGCTGTTTCTGCGCAAAAGCTATAGCGAGAGCGACGAGAAATAAAAATAACCATACGATGACATTGAAGAGGTGTACACGAACTGAAACTCTCGCTCTCTCCAAAATTTGAAAGTAGACCTAGAAGATGTGCAATCAATAGAAGAACAGACACTGCTGCAGCGACGAGCTAGCTAAGTTTATTCCGAAACTGGACGCACCGCCACAACAAATTAGCTCTGGTTGTAGGACTATCAATTTGTCGTTATTTTTGTCGCTGAAGTTGCTCCACTCAAAAACCCCGACCCTACGCGGACAGGTCGTTTACTTATTCAAGTGACCAATGCACACCGTCTGATAGACTGTATTCTCGAAGTTGTTCTGATAAATGGACTAGTAGATAATCTTCAAACAGCACACGCCGAACGTCCGCGCGCCTCGGTGAAACTGAGTTTTATAGCTAGTACTCAACATCCCCTTCGCCCAAGACAGGCGCGGCGTCGGGATCTACACCGACGTCGCCGTCCATGTGCTCCTCGTTCCCGCTCCCCATGCCCTCTCCCCCTGGTTGGTTGACCACATCCGGGTAGTTGGTCCCGTCCGCGACCATGTTTTCGCCAGTGTTGGCTGTGTGTTGCCACCACTCCGTCGGAGGCGGCATCACCGGGGCGCTGTTTGGTCCCGACAAGATGGGCTGCGCGTTGGCGCCGTGCCCGTGGCCCTTGTGCGCGTGCCTTTCGCGCTGCCGGTCCCGGTAGTTCACCCAGTCCTCAGGTCGGTTCAAAATCTCACAATACCGCACTTTGTGGTCGTCGGAGCCAGTCAGGAATTTCGTGTCATTGGGGTGAGCAGCTATACAGAAAACCGGGTTGCTGTGCTGGTGGTGGGAGGTGTGGTGGTGGTAACCGCCACGGGCTACCGCTGTTTTCAAGGGATGAGAAATTTTGATTTAACGTTGGGGAACAGGGATCAGAGCAACGAACACGCCAAACTTTATGTTGGTATGGTGACTCGTAGTTGCCCTTGTTTTCCTATGCAGCTATTCGTGTCTTTCTTGACAAAATGAGTAACAGCACATCGCAAGAAGAAAAAGAGTCACAGTTTAAATACCTCCTTGCAGGTATTCTCCAGTTTGCGCGTCGAGAATGCAAAGGTCGTTCCCAGACGACGCCACAGCGATGAAACGCTCCTGGCCGATGAAGGCTGCTCGCGCGTACTCGAGATTCCTTGCGGCGCAAACATTCATATTGTGGACCGGCTCGTTGCCTCCCTTTCGGGCATCCCAAAGTTTTGCTTTACCGTCACAACCCGCGGTAAGGAAATACCTGTTTTATGTGGTTGTGGATGAGTGAAAAATGAGAAAGGGAAAGCTCGAAAACAAACTTAGCAATACAGCATCCCAATGCTTAGCGGGGGGCAGATCAAAAAGACTACTGAACCGCGTTTCTACCTCAGGTTTCTGCTCCATTTCACGCTACAGACGCTGGCGCCGTGATGTGCCTTGCTCATGCTATTCACTACTCGGTTGGCGACAACGTCCCACAACTTCACTTCACCGTCCGAGCTCGCTGATGCCAGAACCTTGCCATCGCTGGTCACAGCCAGGTCGTTTATCATACCGGTGTGGTACTGATATTTTATGATGATACATTTATCATATGGAACAAAACTGCCAATGTCTACATAACATCCCAACAATCGTCGCCAAAAATGAAAATAGATCAGCGCAACACGAATGAAGCAGTACGTCGTTGGGATTTGGGCCTGTGAAGCACTCCAGCCTTGTGAGATCGTACAGCCGGATTGTCGGGTGGGCGGTGCCGACGTAGAGGTAGTCGCCACTGGGGTGCACTGCCATGGTCTGGACCATACTGCTATCGGGGATGCTGGATAGGGACTTCAATTGCGTCTGGGGGCGAGTTAGATCGAAGACCTTCACGGTCTTGTCGGCACTTGCGGTGAAGAGGTAGGCGAGATGTGGGTGGAAACAGAGGGAGTTCACCGGGCTATGGAAGCATCAGAATCGAAATTGACAAAATCGAAATGATTTGTGATGCATAAAAAGATACCAGTTGGAGCCTCAGTTTCCAAGTGGCGCATGACAAATTTCGAGAGCACCAAAATCCAGTCTGTCATGCTGTTACGGCAAAGAAGACTGCTCCTGTCATGCTACTCTGACAGCACAGCGTCTTACCCTAAACAGGCTTACAATCTGTCTCATTTGCCAGCTCCCCAATACAGGCCTTCAGTGTCCTACATTTTCTGCATCACAAGTTTTTCGATTTTGTCGATTTCGATCCTGACACTCCCATACGGGCCCTGGTGGTCGTATAGGGTGCGCATCACGGGTCGTACATCGGACCCCTGGTCACGCCTCTCGCCCGCGTTTTGCGACCCGTAGTGAAACATTTTGTTGACGTCCAGCACTTTCACCGTGGTATCGTGGCTTCCGCTCGCTGCGAACCTGTTTTGACGGAAGTTGTACATTGGACTGCTGCTCGCACATCGTGGATCGATCGTTCAAATGATTGAATCGCGGTTACATTCGCCGTAAGTACAAACAATTTCGAAGTCATTTGTGACTCGCAAAAAGCGCCACATAAGTTGCACCTGCCGTCCGGACTAAAAGCCACTGCTCGCACCATCTGTTTGTGCGCCGTGTTGTAATGGACTTTATTGAAGATATTTGCTTTCTTCCTGTGAAGGGGTCGCGCCTTGGCAACGGGGGGCTCTTGTTGATGATCCTTGGCGTCCTTTCCGTCCCGATCTGGAGGTTTTATTTTGTGTCTGTTCTCATCAAAATTCTAGTTTCCGCACTCCGTCGACACATTCCAAGATGAATCTCATAAAACTCCTTCGCTAATGAACAAAAACTCCTCTACCTTTGCCGTCCCTTTGCCCCTTCCCCTCGCCTTTTGCTATACTTTCCGGATCGTCGTCAGCGATGACGTTTTTGTAACTGTCGGTGTAGGTTATTTTGTCCAAGCCGTCTAGGTCAAACCTCGGCTCTTCTACGTCCAGACACCTCTCCCCGCTTTCCAGCTTAGGCATGGGTGTGAGCCCCATGTCGGTCCACTTGTTTTGGTCGCTGAAGTGCTTGCCAAAATTCTCCTCGTACAGACGGAAAAGCCAGTTCGATTCCACGTGGCCGGCCTCTTTCAACCCGGAACGATTTTTCAGCGACAACGCCTCGTCCAGAAATTCATCGTCCGCGAGCTGGCGAATTATCAACTCGTAAAAGGAAACCTTCATCGGGTGCATGGCGCGCCGGGCGTAGTCTTGTTGGACCTGTAAGATGTGCGATTGTAGTTATACAACAGAGTGGTGGCGCATGACAGACGGATTTCACATGATCAGCCGCGATGCGAATGTTGATGACTCCATGCAATGAAATATGAAAGATAACAATGTACAATACATACAGAGCGGCTGCAACATCATTTGTGCGTGTCATCTTTTTACCGGCATGCCCATGGTCATCCCCATCGCTTCGAAGGCTGCGTCGAGTTTCGGTGACCCCTGCGGCGGAGAACCCTGTGGTGGCCCGAGCGAATCCAGGGCGCTGAAGACCGCACTTGGGTCCTGCTGCATACCTGCGTCGTCCTGCTCGACCTCCATCGCCATCGGGTCATCACCAGACCCTGCAGGGTCGTTGCTCGTTGTTGCAGCTGGCGCGACCGGGTCGTTGCTCGCGGTGGACGGCCCAGTTGGCTCAGCCACCACCACGCCCGGCTGCGGGGCCTCCGGGGGCGCGGCGCCGCCGTCCTCCATGATACTGTTCTGCTACCCTATGAAGAAAAAAGGCAAGAAGTGAGTGACTACTTTCTTACAAGAGGTATTACTCTTCAAAAATGTAAAAACACTGCGGCGCTTTCTTCATGAGGCCCATAGTTGCTCTTAAGCTTAACTTACTTCTCCCGTACCACTGCAGTAAATAGAAACACAAATTCACAAACTGGTGACAAAAAAATGCGGTAAACAAACCAAAAATCGTTCTTGTACTCTAGCGTGAAAAGTTAAAGTGATCAACAAAAACAGAGACAAAAATATCTCTACAGCTTTACAACAGCTTAGGAAAGGACCAGAAGGATCTTCAGAAAGATCCTCACTTTCTCTAATCTGAGATCATGGATGGATCTATCGTTGCTGCCGAATCCGCGCTCGCATACGCATATGCTTGGCTGAACAGAACTACTACAATGGATCTGTAATACTAAAGGAGCATGCGTACATCATGCGCATGCCTATGCCTGCTCGGATCAATCTCGGAACGACAACGAGAGCCACAGCTCCACAAAGGAACCTTCGAACTAAGCCAGCATTAGCTAGCAATAGCATCCGCAAAGTTAGTACTATGAAATGATGTTGATGTAAGTATCTTCACAACTACTTCTTTGTTTCAGAAACAGAAATGGGGGCAACTTTCACTTGCTTCCGGACGTCTTCCGCGCGACTGTGCGATTTTTACTTGTATGTCATGCGTACCACAATTTGACTTTTTGCAAGTTCATTTGTGGCAAATGGCTACATGTGGTGCAACATCACCCGCGGACGCGGTGCACTACTGTTCCTTACTTACCTTCTTCCCTTGCTTCCCGAGCGAGTTGTGAGCAACATTTGCTCCGCTTGTTGCAATGTCGGGCGCAGCGCGGACCGATCCAAACCCGTGGAGCTGCGCCGGCGCTGCTGAAGCACCGAGTCCATGGGACCGGGGCCCGTGGAGGACCCGCGGCGCTTCTCGTCCACGGACCCCAGCGAATTCAGCTTAGTTCCGACAGCGGGCAACAAGACGGGACATTCGGGCAGGGACTCCGGCCACGGCAACTTTATCTTTCCTCCGTTTGCACCAGCGTCCTCATCCGGCTTGATCAAGCGGGTGTCGTCCTCGAGAAGCTGCACGCACAGCAGCAGCGCCTTGCTCTTCACCGCCTCAACCAGGAGCGTTTTGCGCCGCAGTGTCCACAGCTTGCAGGTGGCCTCGATCAGAAAGTGGTCCGTGTCTTCGTTTTGCTTTGTGGCGGTAAGCGCGACCCAACGGGTGTTCTCGAAGGCGAGAACGTACAATTCGAAAGCGCCGCGGCGAAAGACAGCGGACTTCGTGGAACACACCTGGAACAGGTTCCGCTGCTTGTCCAGTTGCAGACCGCGACGCGCCTGGGACGAGGAGTTCGTGTTTTTACTCAAACAGAAAGCACAAAATGAATATGAAAATTCGTACGCAGACAGAAAAACATCCAAGGGCCACACTTCAGAGAAGAAAGAGAAATTTATGACATTGTTGTAATCTTGTCATTGTTTGTGCCCAACAACACTGCGTACGAGTACCGGCTCGAAAGCCTCGCCCACGGGTGCGACGAACGGTTCCTTGAGATTTCCGCTGTTGGTAATGGAACCGAGGCTCGACCGCCGTCTCGGTGCGGGCGTCTCTGGCAGGCGAAAGCTAAAGGCCTGAAATTTCACCGTCGCGCAGTCAAGCCCGTTTCCGCGCAGCAGACGCGGCAGCGGTATGTCGAAAGAGTCACTTTGCTTACTGGTGTCTGCGCTTGATGTTCCGGAGTCCCCTGCCCCGAAGGAGCGCACCGAGTCTGCGAATCCGAAGTATATATGCGATGACGATAAGTTCAAGCATCATCATAAAAAGCGTATGCTCGAAACAGCAGCAAAATCAAAGTAGAACGAACCAAGTTCGCTAGCGCGAATTCTCGCTTTTCATGAACGATGCGAGCCAGTTAGATAAAGTCCTGAAACTGCCTTACCTGCGCTGCCTTTTCGCTTCTGGAAGAGTTTGATTGTTTGCCCGTCCGCCCTCCCGCTCCCGCGGATTTTGAGTAGCACGGCATCAAAGAAAGCGCCGACCGAAGAGAACAGGGGATACCCTGTTGATACGCTGCCCGCCCGCGAGGAAGTTCTCGAAGTCCGAGTTGTATGTGGACCTCCGAAGCTGCCTCTGGCGTACTGCTGGTGGTCATTGGCCACGACTGCCGCGGAATGATCAGACCACCCAGCTGATCTCGTGGACGAAGACCGCCCGCCCATCGTCGAGAGCCGCGCGACCCAGCCGAGCCGGGAGCTCGCTTGCACTACCCCGGTCTCCATAACGGACGGGGGCGGGGCACATTTTTCTTCCTACAAACAGCAATGTTGTTGTTGAATTTCCATCGCTGCTCCGAAATACGTTTACTTGAAATCTGGTGAGCATACGACATCGCCATCCCGCTCGATGGAAATGCCAGTTCTAGCGTTACCTTTTTCATTCTAGACAGTACGAACACGCGATCACGCAGCTGCTGATCATGCCGCATCAGGAATTAGAAGATGCAAGCACCCACAGGCTCTTGCGATGTGGTGTACGTAAATGTGGTTCAATATCGCTTCAATGCCCAAGGCACTATCGCCCAGGCGTCGTTCGCACAGGAGATGGTCTAGACTTCACAGAAAAAGAGTTTTTCTCCAGATGGCTCTGCACGTCTTTGCTGTCGGCCCAGGACTGGTAGCCACAGAAAGAAACGATCAGGGCTAGCAAGAAAGCGTGCCACGCAACGTTGGCCCACTCCAGCAGTTGCACAAACACGATCCGCGCGTCTGCGGCAGGATCTAAAAGGTGGTCGCCAGATGCGGAGACAGCGCTGTGCAAGACGTCTTTGCAGAGAGCTAGCATCTTTGGAACCAACAATTCCGTCATCGCAAGAGACAAGTAGATGGAGATACTGAGCTGAATCCAGTACCGCGTCTCAAATGCGTTGTAGAGGTAGCAGAGAAAATGCGTGAAGTACTCGACGCCAGCAGTTACTTCGCCGAGCTTTGGCCGAATGCGGACGGTCTGTCGCTTGATCACCGCCCATGATCCCCATTGCGTGGGGGTATGTAGAGAGCAAGCGCGGAGCACGGTCTGAAAATCTGCGTCGATGAACTGCACGTCGCACTCTGCATGTTCTCCACGATTGCGCATGTCTGACACCCGGAATCGAATACCTAACAGACTCAGCTTCTCTTGGAAAAATTCCGCCACGTCTTCCCGCGACACTGCGGCTTTCCGTCTGAACTCGTTGGTGGTGCCCGTAGTTGTGCTAGACTTGTTGGTGGCCCCAGCCGCAGCAGCTCCATCTACTTCTGATCCAGCCACGACCCCGCTGCCAGGTAGGAAGCTACTCAACATCGTCCGCGGACTCGCGACTCCGACAGCACTGCCCTCGTCCACCGCAGCGGACGCACGGGGTCTGCTTGCGCTGGGAGATGTCGGAGACGCTTTCGCTGGTCCACCCTTGACGACACCGGCCCGGGCTTGCGGTTTGCTGCCGCTTGCTTCTTTGCCGGGGGAGGCGACAGGAGACATCAGCACTACTGAGGTGGGAATATCGCACACCGTCAGCGTCCGCAGTCGCCGCTCCACGATGGCATCAACGCTGCGCAAGGCCCGCAAAACGGTGCGCAGAAATTGCGGCCAGGTCGCCCAGGTAGTGGAGGACAGGAGAATCATGCCCACCACACCAAAGTGTGAGATGATGCTGTCGACTAGGACCAAAACGAAGGTGTGAACGCTGTGAATGATCAGCACGAGCAACAAAATCAGCACCGCCCAGAAAGCAAGTGGCATGTTGTACACGGACATCCAAGCCTCCCCAACGCCGTAGCCTAAGCCCATGTAGTCCCCGATGAGAAAAAGGAGCGCGCTGTTCCGCGCAGCCGGGGGCAAGCCCTCTGCGCCATCCCAGGACTCCAGGGACTCGCTTCTTGGCGAAAAGCCTTCTGCGTCCTCCGCCTCCACGTCTGTGTTGTACAGCCAGAGGCTGCTGTTGCGGACCTCGTATGCTGGTGAGAATACGTAGGCGGATTCCTGGAGAATCCACTCCATGCGCCGTTTGATGTCATAAATGCTCTCCATTGTCGTGCCGGTGACGTTTTTTACTCTGTCGATCTACACCGCACTCCGTGCGTTGTTCTCTCCCGCGCTCGCAGTCGCACTTCTATGTATCACATGATGATAGATCCAATACATAGCTCTATCGGTATCTTGCGTGCGATTGATGCAACCCTGATAATTGGCACGCTTGCACTCCTGCTTAATTTTCATCGCCTCTCCACAATACGTTTTGCTTTTTGACCACACTCGATGAGGAAACCAGGCCTTTGCTGCTAGTTGCCATTTGTTTTTCCGTACGAACACGAGATGATCATGCAGCTCCAGGAGCTGCTGATCATGTCACATCAGGAATTTTTAGAAGATGCAAGCACAGGCTCTTGCAATGTGTTGTAAATGTGATTCAATTTCGCTACAATGACGACAAAAACTTATTCCATGTGGTTTCTTGGAAAAAACTGCGACTGAAGGTTCCACCACTGCGAAGCGGCGATTGTGTGTTCTTGTTTCATAGCGTTCAACAGAAATTATGTAAGGCACTCGGAATGACCCCAAGGCTATGCTTTCCTGTTGGCGAAAATCGCAGTGGGGAAGTGATGCTGATGCCCTCAGTTCGCTACAAAAATGCCGCTCAAGATTCTAATTTTTGATTCGGGCTGTGCCGAATAAAAATGCAAAAATACTGTGTGCGTAAGAGTAACCACGAGGCATGAGGCTAGAATGATACATCAGGTACATTTGAAAACAGTAACAGAGGAACAATTGGTACAAATTGAACAAAGCTTCAAGTACAAAAATATGAGAAAACAGAAACAGTTAAAGCAAGTAGGGAATTGGAAGAGATAGGCGCTCAAGCCTCTCTATTTTGTGAAGTAATTGTAAGATTGGTTAAAACAAGACGATACACATTGGCGTAATCTTCCATAAAGACAGAACGTGCGTTAATTTTTCTTCCACGCCTTAAAAAATTCAGATCTTCGGTAAAAAATTCTCGAATTTTGTTTCTTTTTCGACTAATTTCGTCCTCGTCCTCCATCCGCTTTTACTCCAGCGGGGACCCAGACGTGTTCGAGTCCGGACTGGGCGGCATCGGCGCGCCGCGCATGTGGAACTGGTGCACCCGGTGCGGCGGCTCGTAGCCTATTGCCCAGAACTTGAGCACCAGCCAGGTGAGGAAGCCCATCGTAGCGCATAGCACGACGACGAACCCGGCGAACACCATGGAAAACGAGGGCACAAAGCTGGCCGGGTAATTTTCGTACACCTCCGGGAACCACCGTGAGTGGTCGTCCGTGAAGCCGTTTCGGGGCATGTAGAAATCCTGGCGCGGGTAAAAGGAGGGCAGCGCCTCTTGCAGCCAGTCGTCGTAGCCGCCCTCGCTCTTGTAGTTCTGCGACCGCCAGGAGAGCACGTTGTGCCGGTTCAGCTGGTAGGCGGTGAACGGCTCCTGGGCGTCTTTCGATGGGTACAGAACCACGTTGTTGACCAAAGACGACCCCCCGGCGTTGTTGGTAGTGGTACCTCCTCCCACCACCTGCACATTCAAATTCGGCGTGTTGTAGATCGCGTCCACGCCAACCCCGCTGTGCTTCGGCAGCAGCTCCGTGGAGACGTAGTTGAAGTAGTCCGGGCCCAGGGCGACGGTGGTGCCCACGTCCGTGCGCGGCATCAGCACGCACCGCTCGGCGGACACGGCCACCCACCAGCAGTAGAACCGCTCGCGGTCCGGCACGTTCTGGCCCCGGCCCGCGGTCCAGCTCGCGGCGCACATCTTCTGGCACGCGTGCGCGGCGATGTCCGCAATCATCTGCGGCTCCGGCAGCGGCTCCAACGCCTTGTTGCGGCGCGACACCCGCAGGTCCGCGAAGGTGACCTGACTCGCCTCGTGCAGGCTCTTCACCCACTGCTTCACCGTGGCGTCCTGCGTGATGAAATCCGTCTTCACTTCCACCATCACCGCGCTCGCGGGGGTGGCGGCGCCGCCGCCGACCGCGGGGAATAAAACCCGAAAATCGGTGGCGGACATGGCGGTCTGCTCACTGCCCTTGTCCATCTTGGTCAGCAAGTTCGCCCGCCACCCGGTCAGCGCCGCGCTCATCTCGTTGTGCATGAACTTGTCCGCCTGGTCGACCTGTCTTTGCAACAGTTCCTCCCCGCGCGCGTCGCTCGGCGGCGGCGTGCTCTGCGCGCCGGCGGCCTTTCTGCTGCTGCGAGCCGCTGTCGTACTCTCGGCACCTTGTTCATTTTCCATTGCTGCTTCCGCGCCCACTCTACTACTGCCGGACGACCAGTGGACCGGGGCTGGGGTGCTGATGTCCGGGAAGCTTTCCGCTGTGTTCAAAGCGTAGGAGAACACGTCCTCCTGCCCGCTGAACAGCGACGCGTCCGGGCGGGTGAACCAAAAGTTGGGACTGAGCACGTCCGCGTTGGAGAACGCGACGGCGCGGGTCGCCGGGGCGGTGATGGACGCGTGCTGCCAGGAGTGCATGTTGTCCACGTTGGTGCGGAGCAGGGCGTGGATCGGCGAGTTGCACATGAAGTAGATCAACAAGACCGGCGCGAACACGGCGAGTAACAGCAGGTACACCCAGCACTGGCTGAACACGTTGTTGCGGAACTTCCCGTCGATGGAGACGGTGACGAACACCACGAAGCTGAACAGCACGATGGCGCCGATCATCACCGGACTGAGCAGGTTGCTGGTCCAGGGGGCGATCAGCTGGCCCTCGCCGCGCAAAGCGTACAGGTCGATCGAGTGGTACCACGGGTTCGCGATGGTGGACGTGGTGAAAAACCAGGTGAGGTAGACGAACGACCCGAAGATCAAACCCGCCATCACGATCAGGAACAGCCGCGGCTTCGCGATCAGGTTGCCGGTCGGCCGCTCGCTGTCCAACATCAGCCACATCCCGTTCTTCGTGCCCCACTGCTCGCGGCGGCAGCAGCTGCACCAGCCGCCCCGTTTGAACCCGAGGTGGAGCGGCGGGGTGGCGGCGACCAGCGCAGTGACGATCAAACAGGGAACCAAGGAGTCCTTCAGCAGGTACATCAGCTCCGACGGGTACGCCTTCTGCGACAGAATTGCGACCTTGAAAATCGCGGACGCAATGCCGACAATCACGTGGAACTCGAGCAGCGCGGTGGAAACGCGCAGGCAGCAGCGGCCCTGGCGGATCGTCTCGACCACCGCGAAGAGCGACTTTGACGTTGACGAGAAGGGCGCCACAATGCTGGCCTCGCCGTCCGCGAGTGCCACCCCGGCGTGACTGGCTCGCAGCGCGCCGCAGTCGTTGCCGCCGTCGCCGCACATGCCGACCACCATGCCGGTGGACTGGGTGCGGCGCACCACGTCGACCTTGCCGTTCGGCGTCATGCGCCCAAACACGATGACCCGCGGGAAGATCTTCTCCAGCAACCGCGGATCGTGGTCTGCGAGGAACCGGTAGGCCGCCTCGGTGAGCGCGAAGTAGTACTTCGGCCGCTTGGAACTAATCGCGACGGGCGCGCGCACCGCTGCCTTCAACTCGTGCTCGTCGTCGCTCCGGGCCGCCGCCTGCAGCTCCTTGGACAGCAGAGTCGGTCGGTACTGCGCGCTCACGCGCGGGAGCGACCGGGCCGTCGGAAACGCGCCGCCCTCCACGTCCAGGTCACGGTCGAGCAGTCGCTGCCTCTCCGACTCGCAGGCGTCGCTGATGGAGTCGTCAGCATCGGACAAGCCCGCCAGTTCCAGCGCGTTCGTCGGCGCCGCGGGAGCAGTCGAGTTGTATTTTGGCACGACCATGGCTGCGTGGCCGTTGTCCTCCATAGTTTCGGCGAACAGCTCCATCTGCTCGATGAGCCGCAGCAACTTGCGGTCGTCCACGCCCTGACCGTCGAAGTAGAAGTGCTCGAAGAGTAGGCTGCGGTTGGTGGGCGAGAACATGGGCGACGGACTCAGGTGGACCGCACCCTCCTGCGTGGCCTTCACCGCCTGCGCGATTGAGACGGGCGGCTCGCCGCCACGCGTCGGGTACAGCGTCGACGTGTGCGCTTCGAGCTCGATGTCCGAGGCCGCGCCCGCGCCGCCGAACCTGGCTCCCTTTTTCCGGTAGAAGGCCCCGTTGCCCGTGCGCTTGCGCGCCTCGGCCGCGGACGGGCCCGTGACGTCGGTACCGAAGAAGGAGATGCGCGAGCTGTACCGGGCCCCGGGCTCCGCGAGCAGGTTCATCCAGACCGGGAGGTGCTTGTTGTCCGTTTTGCGCAAGAACTGCCAGTGCAGTTCGTCGGGAAAGCTACTCGAGTTCCGGCGCCCCTCGCGGTCCAGGATCTTCTCCACGTCAGCGCCCAAAATGACGGCGTTCCTGGGCAGCATCCCGACTTTCTCCGCCACGTGGATGCCGGTCCACAGGTTGTCTCCCGTCAGCATCACCGGGTCGACGTTGCCGTGGCGCAGCTCGGCGATCGCGGCCGCGCTGTCGGACTTGAGCTCGTTCAGGAAATAGATCAGCCCGAGAAAGATCATGTCCGTTTCGAGATCCACCCGCGAGCTGGTGTGCCACCGCACGACCTTCTGCCCGTTCGCTTTGTTCTGCGAGGACTCGTCGACCGGGCGGTACGCGATGGCAATCACGTAGTACCCCTCGACCGCAAGGGACTTCGTCAGCTGCTCCGCGTCCACCGGAAGTGTGTGCGGCAGGCACCGCTTCGAGATCGCGTCGAAGCTGCCCTTGGAAAAGAGCACGTGCGAGTGCTGGGGCGAGGAGCGGCCGTACCCCGTACCGGACAGGGAGGAGGACAAACCCGTGGACAAACTGCTGCGGTGACTGTGCACGGAGGCGTCGGAGGAGGTTCCGGACCGGAAGGAGGCACTGTCGTTGGAGCGGGAGTTCCGCGCGCCGCGCGCGCGGGCGTTTTCGCCGCGCATGTCCACGACGACCGACTGCATCTGCGTGCCCTGGTCAAACTCGAACTGCCGCACGGTCTTGAACAGCAACTCGCCGCCGCCGGGGTGGCGCTTCGGCCGGAAGTACTCCACGCCCTCGCCGATCCGGGCGGCGAAGTCCACGTTCAGCACCCGCACCATCTCGCGCTCCACGGAGTTCCCGTACAGATTTCCGTCCACCTTCGTCACGGTGTGGCAGGTGGCCATTGCGACCTCCAACAGGTTCGCCTTGTCCATCGGCTGGTCCGGGGTGTCGCGCACGGACACCAGGGGGCCAAACTTCACGGTCGGGCCGTGGAGACTCTCCGCCAACGTGCGGTTCAGCGGTTCGAACTTCTTCTCAAAGATCTTGTTCGCGGCGCGCGCGTTGGCCTTGTTCGTACTGGACGCGGTGGTTCGCGCGTCCGCGGACCCCTCGCCGCCAGAGTTGCTGTCCGAGAAGGACCCGGAGGACGAGTGCGAGTTGGCCCCCTGGCTGATCGGCGGGGTGGTTTGCGTTTGGCTGCTGGGGTTCGAGTCCTCGAGAAAAGTGTTCATCCCACTCGCTGGAGGGGCGGCCGGAAAGGAGGACGGTTGCAGCCCTGCGGTTACCGGCCGGATGCCGTGGAGCTGCAGGCCCTCTTCCGTGATCGTGCCCGTCTTGTCCAGGCACTGCACCTTGATCTCCCCGGCCATGATCATGCGCTCGGGGGAGAGCGTCTGTGTGGTCGAGGGGGAGTTCTTGAGCCGGTCCGCAGCGCTCTGCTGCGCTTGGGTGAGCCCGAGCAGCATCAGCGGGCTCGCGACCTGCGTGGACAGCGAGATCGCCTCGAAGCAGGCCATCACGAGGATCTGGAAGAAGCCCCGCCCGTCGTTCGCGCCGTACACCAGCAAGGGGATCGTCGAGCCGAGCTGCAGCAGAAAGACCATGGTGAACACGAACGGCCCGAGCTGGTCGGTGAACCGGTAGTACACGGGACTCGGGTACAGAATGCGCCGGATCATGTTGCCCTTCATGGTCGCCGTACCGGTCTGCACGACGAGCCCGATGGCCTTCAGGTTGCGCTTGCTGCGCTGCGAACCGAGGGACTGGAGCACCGTCGTTCCGCAGTGCAGGTAGTGCTTCTTGCCGTGCGCGACCACGTCCAGCCGGTCCTCGTTGGCGGCGCGCCCGCGGCGCTCGATCGGGTATTTGGTCACCGGCATCGGCTCACCGGTCAGATCCGCCTCGTTCACCAGCGCGTGGCCCTCGAGCAACACGCAGTCGCAGGGGATCACGACCCCCTCCGGGATCTCGATCAGGTCACCCGGGACCAGCTCCGCCGAGTGCACGCTGCGGAACGTACCGTTCCGGAGCTTGGAGCGCGCGTTCAGGGACTGGATGCCGCTCAGCGTTTGCAGCCCGCGGTCGCCCTCCTCACTATTGCTGTCGGAGTTGTCGCGCGAGGGGCCGGCAGAGGTCGACGGAGTGCTGGTCCCCGTTCGGGCCGCGGCAAGTGCGCCAGTGCCCGCATTCAGCCGCTTGAAAGCAAGAGCCCCGTCCGCATCCTTTGGCGCGTCCTTGGCCTGCGCGTTCCCATTCTGAGAAGTTGTGTTTGAATGATAGAGAATGAAACAAAGCGCTTAAACACAAACTGAAACTCCTAACCTAAGGTCTTAATCAAAATCCACAACTTTAGAAAACGGCAAAGTAGGTCTTAATACCTTCATGTCGGCGATGTATGTGAACGTGTTGTCGCTCTTGTGGCCCCCGCTGGACTGCAGCATGTGTCCGTCGGACATGGAGCTGCCCTCGGACTCGGACTCCTCGTCGTCCGCCTCGACAATCTTCGACAAGGTCGGGTGCCGCGTGTCCCGTTGGTTCGCGCGGCGGTTCAAATCCATCCGCGACATGTCCACGGGTTTTCCAAATTCCAGGTACTTGTCCCGGCGCTCGTCCCGGTAAACGAGCAACCGAATCCCCTGGATCCGCGCCGTCTGCTCCACGTTCTGCATCACGCGCTTCCGCGCCATGGCGGCGAGGTAGAGCTGGATGAGGAACACGAAGAACAGCACGGCGCCCGCGGCCACCTGCCAGAAGAACGCGAGCGTGACGGCTTGGAAAATCTGCCACAGGTTCACCGCGTTCCCCAGCTCCTGCGCCGCAAACCAGAAGAAGCTCGGGACCCGCACGTCGATCTTGTTCTTCCCGCGCAGCAGAATATCCACCGACACAGCATCGACGGTTAGAGGTTCCTGCTTGTACAGATGCAGGGCGTTCAGCGTGTTCCGGTCCACCACCTCGTTGCGGGGCGCAGCGAAGATTTTCGCGGTGTGGTCGTAGGTCAGACGCGTGGACTGGAAGACGAAATAACGGTAGGTAATGCCGTTGATGTCCTCGACCATGACTTGCACGTTGTCCACGACCGTGCGGCTGATTTCGTTCTCGTAGCGCGCGTCGTCTTGCGACTGTTCCACGATGCGCTCCTCGATCGAGACGTACTCGGCCTCGCGGAGCGACATCTGCCGCATGAAAAAGTTGAAGATCGCGTTGCTGTTCTTCAGGTAAAGCAACCACATGAAGAAGGAAATCACGAAGAAGATCAGGAAGACGCCGCCAAGGTTGGCCTTCATGTAGGCGTCGTCCGTCATCCCGAGGGAGCAGTTTTGCCTGAGGTAAAGTATTTGATGAAACGGATAGAATACCACGGCGCAAACCTCTTTTTTTACTTCTTCAAAGAAAAGATAGAGTTTCAAACGATGGTAATGGTGTTGGAAAAGTTGTTTATCACAGACAAAAGAAAAAGCCAAACAACAAAGGTATCAATATTGTACGCTCTCCTGTCCATGTTGTCCCAAACCGATTCCGGACACAGCGACAGGTTGAAGAAGCCGTTTGCGAACCAGAGAAAGTGGTCGGGTATGCTGACGGTGAGCAGGCACAGCAACAACGTAGCAGAAACGGCGCAGAGCCACAGCATGTAGAAAAAGTACAGCACGGACCCGAAAAACGTGTAGCCGTAGCCGAACTGGTAGACTACTTGCTTACGCACGATGCCGCTCCGGCCCCCGTGGTCAATCACCTCTTCGGATACCTTGGCAAAAGTGGCCGCGTACGTGGTCGCAAGTGTTCCGTACACGCCCCCCTTGACGTCCTGGTAGCCCTGCTTGAGCAGGTTCTCTCGTTGGTTCTCTGAAACGCGCTCGCGCACCATGTCCCGGCGGCACGCGCCCCACATGACGAGGCGGTACACCAGCGTGATGACGAAGAGAAGCCCGGTCCAGAAGTACAGAGCCAGAAAACCCGGAGCGTCGAAGTGCATCTGTGGTTGGTTGGTTTTCAGGTTCAAATAAATAGTTCGTTAGATTTCATGAAAACGAATAGAGTCGCCCTCGCCATAATCACTTTCAAAATCGAGTTGTAATCAAACGCCCCACTGGAAAAGCTGCGATGGCGAAAATTATAACTGAAAGAATCCAAAAAAGCCAAAGCATACGTTGAAAGGCGCGTCGTGGGTCTGCATCGTTGCACCCAGGGACCCGAGTGTGCCCTGCCGCGGGTCGGGGTGAGTTGCGCCGTCATGATGGCTCGCGCTCTGCACCCTGAAAGTTGTAGGTCCGGGTTCGCTGCTCGTCACTACAACTCCAAGCTGTCCTACCACGGCCAGTAGGAAGACCTTTATGGTTAAACGAACATCCAACATACTAGGCGGCATTTTCAATGCAAAAAGAAGAAACAAAATTCGAGGAAAATGTATGAGAAAGGATTAGGCGGGCGGGTGGGTAACACTAGTGATGAAGCTAAGACGATCGTTCTTCCGGTTCTATGCATCTGGTCGTTCTTAGCGGCCCACCCGAGCCCGACGGGATAAAAAAAGATTTCTTGGTGTAAAAATGTGAAATATCGTCATGGATGAAGTAGAAAAATCAAAATGAGGTCCTGGGGCATTCATAAGGCAAGCAAACCAATGTGTGGCACCATAGCGGTCCTTTCCTACACCAACAAGCAGTTTTAACTGCTACGAATGTCACACACGACGCGAAACCGAAAGCAGATCCCTTGCTCCCACTTCTATCTTTGTACGATTGTCTACACCGAGAACGCGATTTTTCGAGGTTGAACGAAAAGGGTAAGAGGACGTTCGTTACACTGCACGAAACCGACATTTTCAGGACCGGAAACAGTCCGTGCACGGAACCGAGCACGCTGCATGTGCAGACGGTAAAATGTAAGTACGTCTTTGTTGCACGAAACCGAGACCGTGATTTTGGCTGATGCACGAGACCGATGAATTCTGACTTTCCAATCTTTTCCATTACGACCTTTTCTTTTTGGCTCGGTAGTGTGAAGTGAAACATAAAACCGATGCAGTTGTATGCATACACTAGGTTACCGATGAGGCTGTGATTGCGTAGAAAAGTAAAAAAGTGACATCAACACGTACGCTCTAAGTGGCCAACACATGATGGGTGTGCTTGATGGCGCGCACGAACAGCAAAAGCCAAAGCGCCGAAGCGGATAAAATTCGTAAAGTAATGCCAGTGATTTCTGATACCGCGCCTGCATGTTCATCCACTGCGTCACTATCTTCTTCTTGTTTCAGCCGTCTTCACGAGCCAGTCAATCCCAGTCTTTATCTGCGCACTCGCTTTGTAATTGCGCCCGGGGTCTTCTAAAACCAGTGGCATGAGAACCCACGCTCGCCCGCTAGATGCCACAATCTCCTGAAGCCCATTTTCCGTTGCGATGCGAGCCGCCTCAGCCTGGGCAAGTTTATCTAGCAGCACCTCTTGCTGATCTGCTTCGGGCTGCACTTTCGCTGCTGCATCACGGCTTGGTTGTTCCTCCTCATGTTCTCGAAGGGCCATTTCCACTAATACGGCCCTGCTGAGCTCGACGTAAAGCAAAACCGGCATCGTTCGTATCCTGTCGTTGTAGTCCTTTTGCTCCTCTGTCGTCTCGGCAGACGTCCTCCCCTTGACGTCCTCACGTAGGAGGCTTACTACCTGCGAGTCGGGATTCCCGCCATCGCGCACCTGTTCGCCGAGATGGTAGCGCAGGTACTTCACGGGGTGTGTCATGAGCGGCTCTTGTTCCCTCTTTTCCGGTTTCGTAAACCAGCTGTACTTTGAGCACCGCGTCCCTGCGTGGCCGCCCGGGTAGATGTACAGAAGCCCGTCGGCCGGCTCGTCCATGTGACAGTGCTGCCACAGCGGGTAGATTTTCGCCCCACCACACACGGAAAAAAAATGCAGAGTCAGCCGAGGTTTAGCCTCAGCGCCGGTGGACAACGCTGCTTGATGTTCATCTGCTGGAGGCCAGGAAAAGATTCCCTCTAAAATGCCCATGAGACTATGGGAAAACTGCCGCGTCGAAAAAAATTCATGTTCATCATTAGAGTGATTGTTTCCAAGATCCCCGATCACGTCGCGCGTCGCCACTGCCAGTGCATTCTCAATCCCACAAATCAAAAACTTGAAACCTGGATCGCTCGCACTTCCGCCCTGGCGTGCCGGAGCTACTGGTGCTGCAGTGCTGCTAGAAGAACCGTTGCCCATATTTTCTGCTTTACAGTTGTCGTGCGCGCGGCGAATTATTTTCAAAAATTGCCATAGAGTGGAATACGGAATGAAAGAACAGCGTTTACAGATACTTATTTGGGTCTGGGTGAAGAAATGTTTATATTATTATTATTATCGAAGCCCTACTGGGGTTTGTGCCCGAGGTGACCACAACGAATGTACGAGAGCGGAAGGTTGCAAGATCTTGCGGTGGTGCTGTGATGTGGGATCTCGCGGGATCTTTGGATTTGTCGCCGCTGTAGTGCGGTTCCACACTCTCAGTCTCTCACAAGATCTCTCCGGTGGGGCGGGGGTGTGCCCCGGTGTCCCGTTTACCTTCCCACGGTCTCACGGCTCAGACTCAGTGCCAACCACGTGTGTGCGGAACACCACTGAGCCCCCTCGCGCGCCGTTAGTGTAGGTTGGTTTCATTGTACGGAACATAAGCGCTCGCGCCGCGGACGCGGCGTTGCACGCCCTAGCGGGCCGTTTATTCGTGGGCATTGTGGGTGCCCAGTTCGGTCATGGATCTGTAGTCAGGGCGCTCTTGCCAGCCGTGGGGCCATGCGCGCTCTGATGTGAGGGGGAGCACCGCTGCGCACAGTCTCCCCATCTGCGTGATCCGGTCGCCGATTCCTGTTGGTTGATGTGTAGGGCCGGTGTCCCGGACGTACTGTCTCCAGCTTTCCAGCGCCTCGCATTCTTCGAGTATGTGGCCCGGTGTCAACGGGGTCCCGCAGTAGTCGCAGTGCAACTCGTTGCCGAAGGATCTACTCTGACTTCCACTGACCGTGGACAGCCAGAGGCGTTGAACCAGCCGCGCGCCACGGAGATATTTGGTGACGCCCCAGACGAAGTCGCGCGACCATTGTCTGGCCGCCCAGTCTCGCCCACTGATGCTTCTGGTTAGCCCCAGGGACAGGATCCCTACCTCTTCTTGTGCTTCTATTTCCCGCAGGAGGAGCTGCTTCACCGCTGCGTGGGGGACGGGGAGGGACGGGAGTTCCCGCATGTCCACTCGCCGGGCGGCCGGGGCCACGAGTCCCAACAACGTATCTATGAATTCGTTGCCCGCGACGCCCGTATGGGCGTATACGTGGGTGACGAGTGCTTCGGCTGCGGGGATGCGGTCCAGGGCGGTGAGGACCGTGCACAGTTGGGGTTCGAGCCGGTTTCCACTCGCCGCCGCGGTCATCCACCCCCTGCAGTCACCCACCAGCCTCGCACGGGTGGCGTGGACGCCCGCCAACTGCTGTGCCCCTACCTGGGCTCCCCCTGTTTCCCCGGGATACGCGGATGGCCCGATGCCATACAGATGTATTTCCACAGCCTGTAGAGCGTTTTGCGCGAATAGAACCGAGCCCCCGAGGATGCGGCCGTGCCTGCGGCGGTCCCCATCTATGACCGCCCCCACGAGGGAGCCATCACAGAAGGACACAGCCGCCCCCTGCTCAAGCTCTTGGCGGAAGCGGTCGTTCTGCCAGGCCGCGTCCGGTTGGGTCGCGTCCTCATCGAACGGCGCCGCCCATCGCTCGTTCGCAGGCGCTGTGTTTGCATCCCTTGTCGGGTAGCTCTCGCCCGGGTTGATTTCCCACCTGATCTCGCGGGAGAGGCGAGGTCGCGGGCTGTAGGATTCTCGGTGGGTGTTGCTCACGCCGATGGCCTCCAAAACCCGGTGGGCTTGGTCACCCGCGCGTCTCCCGGCCCAGGTGGCGCGCTTGGTTTCGCGTAAGTCGATAGCGTTGTATTCCCACAGGGGGCGCCCTTCCACCCGGGTTGCACGGGTGCCGGTGTGGATCACATACCGCAGGACGAAGTTGCCACCTAGTGTTTGTGGCAGGCTGGGGAAGCGGCTGAGCGCCTCGACAACGTCTGTGCGGGATGGCAGGGTGTTGCACCGCCACGGCGCGGACCCACGCGCCCCAGGCGCGCCTGCTTCTGCTGCGATGCCACTTTGTAATGCCGTGGTGGCCGGGAGGGCTTGGCCTTCGCGCGCGAACCTATCGAACCAGAGCGCGACCTCGATGGTTGCCAGGGTGTGCGCGTTGAACAGGCACGCGGAAGCGAGGAGGACCTCTATCCGGGTGTGTTGTAGGGCCCCCGTGATGAGTCGCGCGCCCTTATGTAGGATGCGCGTGTCAAGCCGCTTCATCGCCTGCTCGGGGAGGTAGGGCCCCAACACCGAGAGCGTGAACCGAACGAGGGAACCCACAAGCCCGAGGTATAGTGCGCGCAGTGTCACGGTGTCGGCTTTGTGCCGGTACCTCCTTTTTATGAGTGCGAGGCGCTTTGTGCTCTTGTCCACCAGTTTGTCGCAGTGGTCTGCGAAGCACCCGTCCTCGTCAAAATGGATGCCAAGGAGGCGCCCTTGGGTGACCTGGCGGTAGGGCAGCGGGGGGAAGCGGCGCTCCGCCCCCGGTTCTGGTTGGCCTGCTGCTTCGGCGCCCGCGTCATCGACGTACTCGTCTGTAAGTATGTCGAAACAGAAGCGCGCGCGTACTGTCTTGCGGTGGAGAAGAAATGTTTATAGCTCGATCTGGCAAGCTGTATCTAAGCGCAAGCCTGCTGCACAGAAGATCGGCCATACATGCTCACCCGACTTCTAGAGAACCAAGCCCTGGATTGACCATGCCGGATGCTCTTACGGATCCCCGACGATAGTTTCTACTGAGCCAGAGCCTGCGAAGATCTTACTAGTGGCACGTCATCCACGAAACCGATCCCGATGCTAGTGTCATGGTCAATTTGTCGCGGCAAACTAGAGGAGACCGAGAAAGCGATTCAAGTCGCTATCGCTTGATCTTGATGACAAGCGGCCTGGTAGAAACAATAATGGATTCCTGCGCTCGTCCTTACTGGACAATGTTGGGGTTCCTCCGATGGTAAAGAAAACTCTCTGCGAGATCTTACACATTGTAGTCAGTCAACTGACTGAAACTATCTATACACTCCTTTTATTCGCTTTGACTTCAAGTACAAGTTTTTCGTACAACACAGGTGGAGAAGGCTGCATTCGTCGAGTTCTGTGAAACCACTATTCTTTTTTTGAGTCATAACTGCATGCGTGACAGCACAGATTGAAATGGAAACAGATAATCATGCATTCACTCTTCTTCACTAGCTCGTCACTCAAGTTCTTCTGCTTGTCCAGGCAGTCCTGCGGCTGAAACTATCTCTATGAATACAGGCTGAAACACAAGAAAAACTACACTGAAACATTTTTCGGTCCTTGCTTTTCACCTTTTGCAGATGAGGAGTTTCCTGAGCAGGATGACAGAGAGATGGAAACCGATCCTGATTTTGAGTCTCTGCTCGGGGAACGCACACGATCCCTAGAGCCGTCGTCTTTCACGTGGCGCCGAAATCGCATTTGTCTTTGTTCGTCAATCGGCGCCACAGGTTGCGGCTCCCACCGCCCCACCGTGCCGCTGCCGAGGCCGCTCTTCAGTTGTCGCAGAAGTGCGACGCCCTCCGCTGCTTCTGTTTTTTTTTTTTTTTGCGTTTTTTTTTTCTTGCGCATGCGAACACGGTAAAAGATTTCAAACCGAAACTGAAACTTCTTCCTAAACATAGTTGAAATCGAAATTCGACACGAGACGGGGGCATCTTCATCTCGGCCTGTTTCGGCAAACGAACTAGAAACACATTTCCTCTTTAACACTCCGATCGCAAACAGCTAAGATACTTTTCTGGTCGCCCAACAGCTCTCCTGTTGTTTCCGTGAAGTCATCTGGCCCAAACTGCGCACGGTGGCGCGGCGAAAGCAAGGCCCGCAACGGGATCGCCGCCGCCGTCCCGTTCGGCAAACTACAACGGCCGTCGTGCTTGCCCCGCGCGACTGCCACTACGTCGCCGGAGATCGTGTTCGCGGCGTGAATTCGGCGCATGTTTCGGTTGAGGGGAACGGGTCGGGCTTCGTCCAGGGGGTTCTGCGTGTGGATTGTCGACCGCTTGTTTGGCGAATTTTCCGTTAAAACTGGGGACACGTCCGTGGAGCTCGAAACGTAGGTGTGGTCCGACATGCTGTCCCAACTCAACGCCCGCGCGGTGGCCCGCAAACCGCACGCCACGCCGCCGAGCCGTCCTTGGGCGTCCTGGATTTCTCTGTCGGGCGTGGGGGTCTGCGTCTCGAATAACAAGCCCCGCCGAAACGGTGACAGCGAGCCGGCCGTGCTAAAATTGTTCTCGTAACTGTTGTTGAGGCCCAGGTCGTAAGATGAGGTGCGGCACAGCAGTGCATCGCGGCTCGGGGAAGCTGCACTTCTTGTCGTCCCGCCGTACTCAACGAAACAGTCGGATGATAATTCTTTTGTACTGCTACTCGCTGGCTCATCGTTTCTGCTGCTGCCCGGCGGAATGTCTGTTGCGGTTTTGCTCGTACTTGGTCGACCGATTTTGCCTAATTCCTCCTCCGCGCTCCGCACCGCTGACGCGGTCGCGTGTCGCAACCTCATTCTCGCGGTTTGTTCCTTGAGCGTCGGCCCTGGCTGCTCCGAGGCAAAGGAAGCGAAACTGTGTACGGAGTACATAGCATCCCCGTTTGATGAAACAACGCGAGCCGCACTGCTGCTTGTTTGCCGGGAGCCTCTCGTCGTGTTTGCTTTCTCGGCGTCAGCTGAAGGAGCCGAGCTTCTACGAGTGCTGTCTCGCTCACTCAGCATCAAGTCGTCTCCGACGGAAGGGAGGGACAGGCCGCCGGCAGCGACCTGCCTCGTGATCGCACTCGAATTTGAAGAGGACGAGGCAGAACTCGTGGCGCGATCGATTTTTAGCAGTTGCACTGGTAATGTCCCGTCTTTCGCGGAAGGAATGACAGAGAGATCAATTTCGCCAGACAGTTCGTCCCAGTGAATTTTTTCGGGCTCTACTTTCTTGCTCGCGAACGCCTTTACCGTTTGGGCCGCGCTTTTGGCTGCTTTAACTGTTTTCGCAAGCGTTGCGTCAATGTCCTCTGTGCTAGCGACGATACCTGTTTTGGGTGGTGCGTGGTCGTCCAAAAGGGAAATAAACATTCCCCTGACGAGGACCGACATCCATACATGAGCATCTGTCCCCAAACAAAAACGGGGCTTCTCACCGAATCAATTTACCGGAGGGGGCTGCGAGCGTGCCAACGTCTACACGACTTGTTTGCGGTGGTAAAGCGCGCGCCAAAAACGACCGCATATGCTGTTTTTCTTCCGGGCACTCCAATGTCCCGCTTTGCTCACTGCCACTGGAACACCCTGGTAGTATTTGTTGATCATGCGCATTTAGTCATGCCTTTCTCATTTAGCCGGTGCAATGCCCCACGCGAGGAGTGCGTTCTCTGTGCATTCGGCAAAAGAAACACGGATCCGGTTTTACCTGACGGGTCCGCCACTGACGAATCCCCCGCATTGAGCTGTCGACCGTCGTTGCCGCTGTTCGACTGCGTTCGCGGCGTCGGCGAAGCCGCTGCGCGCTCGTTTGGCTGGAACCCCTGCATCTTGTGGGAGGAGACAGAAGATGACTTAGACATTCTTTTTCTTTTAGTCGTACACGAAAATCCGCGCTCAGCATTTAATAAACGAGCTGCGTCTCGACCAACTACTTCGCTTCCAACAACAAATCAACACAAACCGCCATTTTGTGGCAACAAAGGTTCGTCCAGTTTGGTGAAGACCGACAAGGAAGTTAGTAACTGCCCCTCAGGCGAAAACTACTCAGAGTTGCTCTTTTACAACCGTGATAAATATCGCATCCCGGTTGTCAACTTTTTATGCGCGCATATTTCACTTTCGCATTAGCACGTTGTCGTTTTTTTCACCACTTCAGCGCGTGGTACATTTTCCCCTTGCCATCATACCCGGAGCCCTTTTTCGCGTCGCGTTCGACCACGTTTTTCCAGGCGGCTTCGGACAACCGCCCGTCCCAGCTGAAAACCTCTCCAACGGTGTCGTGCCCGAAGAGACCACACAGCAGCGGTTTCTCTTTCCTTTCCATGCCCGCCAGACACACCGTGGGCGTACTCATCTCGCTCCACGCGACGGCCCCGGCGGCCGCCCACTCCGCCAGTTCCTGCAGAAAGCGTTTGCTGAAGCGCTGCACGTGCTCGCAGGACGAGGCCCGGCCGCGGTGGAGACCGTCCGTGCGGCGCGTGAACGCGGCGGTCCGGGAGGTGCGCCAGCACCACTTTGGCGGCGTCTGCTCTTCGTAGTATTCGTACCACGCGGTGAGCAAATCCGATGGGTCTTCGTAGTACTTTTCAATCAAGTCCCGCACGACGTTTTCGCCCGACCAGCCAACGTCCTCCTCGAAGAGCCAAATCTGGTCGTAATACGTGAGTACTGCTTCGGACAGATCGGTGGTGCTGCGTTTGGTAGCTGCTTCTTGGAACGAAAGACCTTCCACTGGTCGTGTACCAGGATTAGCGGTAGACTTAGCTTGCGTGTTGGAGGTCCGTGGTGATGCTAAATCCCTGAGGTGCGCAACAGGCAGAACCGCCCCACCCAGCTTCCCCGCACGGCCCTTCTCCCCCACCCGCCACCTAATCGCGTCTAGGACGCACTCGTTGTGCATGCCCCAGGCCCAGGAACAGCAGCCTCGGCGTCCTGGAACCGTGCCCTGAAACCCGTGAATGTGCCGGCGCATCTCAGTCCAGCCGTGGCCGTACGAGGTCCCAAATTCGATGTCGATACAGTTGTACTCGTGCAAATCTTTCCCTAACACACACCGCAGCTGCGCGTGGCTCGGAAGAATGTCGGTAGTGAAATCTCGATCTTCGTCTTCGGAGTCTTGACCACTTTTTTCCTCTTGATCTTTTGTGGTTTTTGCGATTTCTTGATGGGGAAATCCCTGCAGTTGATGCTGAGGAGGAAGCACGACAGGAGGCTTCTCCTCGCCATTCTGCTTTTTCACATCACTTGCAGTTTCTGCTGGTTTTTCACTTCCTGACCCGCCTGCCGCGGCTTGCTTTGGTCTGTAGTACTCTGCTTGTATCGGATCCTCGCGCAAGCGCTCCGCTCGCGCCGCACGAAACAACCGGTTGTGCGTGACATCAACGCTGCACACAAAGTCAACATCTAGTGCAGTACATGTCTTGCAATCTTGGCGCCATTGAAGCATGCGTCGCAATTGTGCGTGGGTTGGACAAACCGCACGTACGAGGAACAGGACGCGCGGCTTCGGCTCGAGTCCGGAATCCTGCTTGCGCCAGGACGAGTCCATCTGTTTCTGCCGCTGTTCGCACACAACCAAAGCACGGCTCTTGATGCGCCGTCGCTCTGGGCCGTTCGAGAAGCTCCAGACACCATCGCGGGGTCGCTGTCGGTCGAGATAGGCATTGATGAACAGCGACGAAGATGCAGCTAGAACGCCGGGTGTCTTGAATGCCATATCACGTCCTTGTTGCACGGTAGAGGTACCATCTCTAGCACTAACTGCATATCATCTGCACAGTATACCACCGCCTTGAGTTGTCTTTCGCTCTCGTCTTGATGAAACCTGCTGTCCTTACGCCTGAGACCACAGTCGTGGTTCTTTGCGACCTATAACAAACTACAGACGAACAACACAAAGGCCGGCAATTCCCGCGGAGATCAGTGACATTGATGTTTTTTGGTTTCAAAAGAAGCTCTCAAAATATCGGACTATTATGTGCCCGAAGAAGTTCTTAAGTTCCGGCTCAGTGTTTTTTATTTCAACCCTGGAAATAAATCGAGCGATTTAGTATCAATTCCCTACAAGAAAGCAGCTCTGAAAACTATTCGCAAGAGAATCGCGCGCCAGAAACGATTTCGCTCTGCTCGTCAGATGTCATATCTAATACTTTGCAAAAAGGTATAGACGTCGCAAAAGTACAAAATATTGAAATAGCGATGCTCTAAGTCTAACTTGATGTCCGCCTCCGCTGTCACAAGAATCAAATACAAAAGGAAGCCTGTTGCGGCTCTGCAAAAGAAGGCACAGCTGTCAAGCGACTACTGACACACAGTAAGTGGCCGACTTCATCGAGAAAATAATTTTAAGTTCTAGGAAACTGGAGGCACTGTAATTCTTAACTCATTTAGTGTATCAACCTGGATCGGTCGAAGCCGGAAAGAATCCATCGTATAAAGGCAGACTCAGAAAAGCGAAACAAAAAAATCAGATAGTTCAGAAAAAAGAAAAACTTATTTGGCTGGCAATGACAAAAAACTAATTCCGGGTTTACAACTGCACTACCTCGCCGAGCTACTTCGCCTGTGCGGTGAACGATGTTCCCTCGCCCTGCTCTCCGGCTTCTTCGGCCACCTTGGAGTTGCGGCGCTTCTGGAACGAGATGTGGGACATGTTCACGCAGAGCTGGTTGCCGCAGCACATGGCAAAGGGCTCCTTGGGCAATTGCATCAGCTCCTCAAACGACTCGTCGTCCGCGAAGATGAAGGGCAGCACGCGGTTCACGAAAGTCACACTCTCGAGCGTGTCACCTGTCGAATTTTTGATACAACCTTGCTTGCCGGTCTGGTGCTCTAGGAAATCAAATAAGGACGAAAGTGTGTGCGCTACGCAGCATGCAAACCACAACCAGTAAGCCTCTATCGCATGAAAGTTGCATTGATTCAATTTCATTCTCTCTCGTCGCAAAAAAATGATACCGGGTTTGACTATCCGCACAACTGCTTGGCTTTCCTCGCCGTCGTTGTTAACCTTCGTCGAGTCGCCGTGCCACATCACGCATTTTTCGTCGCTCCCCAAAATCGGATCATCCTTCTTGTCGATGTTCTTCAGGATTTCGGATAAAACCTGAAAGTTGTTGCAGCAATTTCTTGAAGACCAAGATTTATTCTTGATAAAGAGTCTATCATATTCATTTTTTTTTTTTATCACGGCTTCATCTTCATGCGAACTTGCTATACAGCAGTCCTACCTTCTTCACAGCCTCCTGGTCTGGGAAAAAGTCGAGCGTATCAAATGCAAAAATGTCTGGGTCTGGAAGATTGCAACTTGTCATGCTGTTTTTGGAATCTAAAAAAATTTGTATTACATGACCAGCAAGAGGGGTGCAGTTTGTGCTACACGGGCAGGGCATTTCTCATGCGGAAGGTGCATCAGGAAGCCCTCTACAAGTCTGCGATGCTAGGTCATGCATTACAGGCATCATGGGTCATGAGAAATATGCATGACAAATCTTGCATTCTTCCAGACCCAGACATTTTTGCATTTGATAGAGCGCGCGCGGATGCAAGAAGTCGATCCATTTCGCCAAATCTGCCTGTATCTCGTTCGCATCCCGTTTTGTGAATTCTGTAAGAATGATGTGGAACATTTGTGTGCAACACTCCATAACCGGCGATCCAATTCATGCCTGCGTGCAAACGATGCCCAACTCTACATCAAAAACAAACTAAATCTTTGTCACACCATGCGACCTATACTTGCTTTTCCGGGCTTTTTTGCTGCCTTGTTCAAATCCGCTCGCGGTTTCGGCTCTGGCTGCTTGATCGGCTCTCCCCAAAGCGAACCGGTGCAAATCCGGCAATTGAAGAAAGACATTTTTGCAGGCACGATCTGAACTTTTGGTTTGCTTCTTGCAGTAAGGAGCCAGTGGTTAAAGTTCTAGTAGCTTGAGAGTGCAAGTCTAGTATAGACAAAGGAAACGTGACACGTTGATGAGGTAAGCCCGCTTATTTTTCCGTTTGTGTCGTTCTCTCTACTTTCCGACGAGATAGATTTGAACGACAACTCTCACAAAACTCATTCTCAGCTAAAAATCCGCACTGACATGTTTTGGTGTCCCTCAAGAACATCTTGCACTCGTATACTCAAGAACTATAATCAGTGGGGAACAATGTCCATGATACGTGCTAACTCAAACGCACGCTGGAAGGCAGAGAAAATGCCCTGTAGGTCCGCAACCCTGTAACTCGATGCTGTACAACGCCATTGGAAACATAATAGGATCCGTCCGAAACGAAACTTTTATTTGTAGATGGAACGAAAAATCGCGAAATGCTTTTGGCGATGTTAAAGTTAATCTCAGTATATCCCTTACACAAAGACCGCCGTGGTGTCCGCCATATTACCGTCGGGCAGCAGCTTTCGTTCCGCAGGAACTGCTGCATCTTCCCCGACCGCCTCGTGGATTATTTGCGTTGAAATTTGCCAGGATGCGCGGAGGTTTTGGTCTCTTTTTTCATCTGCGCGAAAAGGGCCGCCGATCGGGTACCAGGCTGGATAATTTGTGTTCCACAAATTGTCGTGAATGACAAAGCCGAATCGTGGCGAGCATTCGGGTGGATTATACGGGGTCGGGAAAGCGGGCGGAAGTAATGCCGTTTCCTTCTTCTTGTCCCACAACACTACAAGTGTTGTGTGCAGTGGAGACACGCCGAGTGCGTGGTAGCTATTAACTTTTGCGGAGGTCGTGTCAGAACTGGCGGCCTGCTCTACGGTCGTCCTTTCACAGACGATCGCGGGATGTTTCTCTGGCCTTTCGCTGTAAACTCCGTGCTGGTGCGGACTTGCAAGAGCAAAAGAGCCTGGAATAGTACTGTCGTCAGCTCCACCTTCACACAGGTCCACGTAGCGGCCTAACTTTCGGCCCCGGCAGCGTGATGTGCTTGCACCATGTTGTTGCACTGTAGGAACCCCCGCAGAGAACAGAATCCAGGAAACCTCGGGAAGGCGGGTCGGTCTTTTGTCTTGCAGAAGCACATCCAGCTTAATCTCGGCAGCCGTGTCTTGTTTGATGTGCGCTTTTTCCGCAGCCGTATCCGCTTTCTTGTCAAACCTTTCAGGAATTGAAATTGCGAAACGCGTCACGACTTGCTGAGGCGCCCCGTATTCCTCGAATGGAAGAGGCGCGTCGCTTCTGAGACAATGTCGTGACATTGTCAACTTGCAGTCGACCGCCCAGTCCAAAACAAGCGTGATGGAATTCTTTTTTCTTGTGGTCGATGTCCCATAATTTTCCTCTTCACCACTTTCGTCTTCTGCTTCCTTGCTCGTGCTACCCCTCCCGCCTCTGTCGATGGAAACAATCACTTCCCGCACGCGCGGCAAGTACTCTGTGTAATTTGCTTGATGCTTCTTTAGCCCGGGCTTGCTGAAATCAAAAGCGTCGGTGGTCCCGAATTCCTCGACAAACTGTGTCATGTTTGCCGCACTCAACGCTTGGTAAACATATTGCCCAATTTTGTACCCCGGCTCAAGTTCGGGTGGACAATTCGTGCAGATTTTTGGCTCGTATTGTTTGCTTCCTTCTGTACTTGTCTGTCGTCCAGTCGATGTTGCCCGATGTTGAAACACCCCGCGCAACGCGCCGTGGTAATCAAAACAGACCAGCAATTCTTAGCACGGGACCACCTCGTACTTTTAGAGTTTTCAAAAAGACCGGAGCACGAGTTCAAAAGCGAGCTCATTACGAGTTTAATCCGAGTTCAATAATTTGCCCAAATCCGTTGACTTCAAAAAGGGCACAGGTCGCCTGACTTTTGACAACTTCCAGGCAAGGTCAAATGACTTTGTGCGGAATTTGCATCAAAAAAAGTCAATTGACTTTATGCTAATTCCCAGAAAAGTCAACTGACTTCTGCAAAAAAATTGGGCACATTCTTCAAACTTTTGCTGCCTGTCTGTGAAATGAGCCGAATTCAGGAAAAGGCATTTGGCTTTTCTTGAAATTAGCACAAAGTCAATTGACTTTTTTTGGTGCAAATTCCGCAAAAAGTCATTTGAGTTATTGCAAACTCCACGCAAAGTCAGCTGACTTTCGACAGAAACGCTGGCTCTCTTCGATTTTGCAACAGGTCAAGTGACTTTATGATAAATATAGGATTTTGTCGGCGTTCGTATTGAACTCGCACTGAACTCATCTTTGAAGTCTTTTTGAAGTTTTTTCGAAGTACGAGGTGGCCGGATGCTAACAATTCGCTTTCTGGAATCAACACCGAGAAGGCTGCGGGTAGTAGTTCACCAGATTGGGTGGAAACTGTGACTTCTGACCAAAAATGCGCGTTGAGGTCCGCGCGTAACAAGATGTCCTTTGCGGGCGGCAGCATCTTCGCGCGTGGTTCCCCTGACGGCCCGCCAAGCTGGCTGGCGTCTTCGGTTCTCTTTGTTCTTTCCCCTTTTCCGACGTGAAGATCTTCGTCCAGGGAGAGCCCAAGCTCAGCTCGTAGGCGCTCTAGAAGGATATCCCCCAGTGGATGCGCGTCCCGTTTCAAAATGCGCAGCAACGGCCAGAACAAGTGCAAGTTTCGCTGTTCTAGGTAGGCGGCGTCCACTTCGTTGAAGACAGAGGTCTTGTTGCTTTTCCGGTCGTTATCAAAACCCGCATTGCTCCACAAGTTTGTTTTGTTCGCTGCCTCAACCCGGGCGTTACCTGCTAGCCCCCAGGTGTGCTCGGTGCTGCCAATGAAGAGCCGCATGAAATGCCAGAGCGCGGGGTCGTTTTTTTGCAGGTCGGCGACTCTTTTACTGAAATAGAAATGGTCAAAACAGGACGTGGTGTCGTGTTTCGACTTTGCCTCGCCCCCGTCGTCATCGAATTCTAGACCTGGTTGTGTTTCTGTAGAAGTTGTTTGCGAGGTCTTCCCGCAAATGAACTTCTCAGCCTCGCGCATCACGATTCGTGTGCTGGCAGACTTCAAGAAGTCACTTTGCACGCCATAAAGCCAGATGTCCCCGATTTCTCGCGAAACTACGGGAAGCGAGTGCCGGCGCGGCCAAATCTTTTCCGCAAAAGTGTCGTAACTGGTCGAAACGATCCCGTTTTCCAGGCGTGCTGCGGTCGGGAAGAAGATTTGTAACGCACCGAAAATTTGCTCCACTTCGGTCGCATTGAAAGGGCCTTGATTATCGTTCTTGAAGGCGATCACCAAGGCGGTGTCAGCCAGAAGGAAGGGCTCGCTCGTGAACTCCCATTTGCCGGAGGGAAGAAGCTCGAAGTTCCCATAATTTCGGTTCCAAATAGTCACGAATCCCTGCTCATTCTCGTCCGTGTCGGATTTTTTTTGGCCAGCCTGTTCAGCTTTCACTCCGCCGTGTAATTTCTTCGTCTGCTCCCTTTCTCTCCAGAGAAAAATTGGCGCCGGAATTTTCGGGACCGAAGAAAAAATATTCTCGCCGATGCTGACCAAACGAACACCGTACTCGCGCAGTATCGGCAGCGCAGCAACGGTCGTGAAGGGCACGTCGCGCTGACTGAAAGTGACGCGCCCACGACTGCGCGATATTCCGACTTCACCGGCCAAGCCCCGCACGAGCTCTAATCCGTACCTGAACAGAAAACCGCTCCCATGTTCCACTTGCGCGTTGAAGGGACTAGCCGTGAGGGCTATGTCGCCGTCTTTTAACGCTTGGCGAAACTGGTACTGCTCTGCTTCCGTCGGACAACTTAAACCCGGAATGACGCCCTTTTTCTGCAAAAAGGCACAGTCCTGCAGGTACATGCTAGCGAGCCAAGGTCCGTCCAAGGTGTAGACCAACCGTGGTGGGTTGCGAGTGTGTTCCGTTTTCGGGTGTCGTTTTTTCAGCAACTCCACCGTTTTCACCGCAGCGGGAAAAAACTCTTGAAAGTACCGGTTCAGAACCGGCACGGCAAAATCGGTGTACCCCTCGTCAAAATGGCTGCTCATCACCACGTACACCTGCTTCACATTTCCGTATTTTATTTCGGCGCTTGGTTTTTTACCTTCTGCAGCTTCACCCGCATGGAGAAGAAACAGCAGACAGAGGAGCAGGAGGTGAGAAAGAGTACAGATGATGCGAAGTTTTTTTCCCACGAACCGCAAGCTGCACGAGAGCTGCCACATGTGGACCGAGGTAAATGTGCTGCTGCACCGAAGCAATCGTCGCCGACTTTCCATAATTTCGGCGACTGAAGACACGTTAGTTTTGTCTTCGGAAAAAAACAATCTCCGATGCCTTACGCCTAGGCCGCGGCAAAATTGATGCTGGTAATATCGCTGACTCGTCTCCTCTTCCTGTAGCGAGCCAAGAAACCTGTCTAACGAAAGAAATCCAAAGCCGAGTATCAAAGTTTTCCTTGTTTTGCTTTACTATACAAAACGAAAGCTCCTGCAAATGGCATTTTGCACCGGCTCGAACACGGACATCAAAGCCCACGGGTATAAGGGAATACCTCCCGAAGATGCACGAACAATTTTTGCGTCTGATGCGGGGCAGTAGCACAGTACAGCCAAATACAGGATGGGGAGTCATTTAGAAATCCGTGCGGCAGATGGGATGTTGACCAAGCGGTCACATAAAGTGGTTGGCAGAAGTCTACCCATCTTTACAATGAGAGTCTGCGTCGAGATCATGAGTCTTTACCTTTAATACACAAGGAGCTCGCTGTGGAGCGGGGGTAGGATGAACTAGCAAAATTATCTGTTTATCGATGTGACACTCAAACTTCTCCACAAAATAAAGCGATAATGTTGTAATAAGTAGTGTAGTGTGGAAAACGAGTGCGCATAATGTTGTAAAAAACGCTCGTAAAAACCTTTGCAGGTTTTTAGTAGAGACAGTTCTCCAGGGGCAAATCACCGAGAGACAGGAAATGCAACCCTCTAGGCGATTTTGGTTAATCCGAACATCAGTCGGGTGACCCAATTGGATTGTAAGATCGCGTATAACCCCATGCAGCTGAGCAGCACCAGCACTATCGTGCTAGCGGCAATCTCGTCCCGATTGCTGTCCTTTTCCAGCAGGGCCCGCAACCACAGCTCCTCAGCGAACCGGTGAAAAACGTACACCACCATTGCACTCTGCGTGATGTGTTTGTGGACCGCAGGTGTCACCGTCCCGTTTGCGAAATAGTAGGCGAAGGCTGGTCGTTTTGTTTTGTTTTGGATATTTTCGGTCCGCTAAATTTGCCGCGCAATCACGACCACATGACCCATGCGTATATCACTATTCCACAACGAACTACGGCGAAAGAAAGACTAAAATCACTGGAAAAAAGCATTCACAGATGGTAACCGAAACAGATCAATGCAACAAACTTATCCTTCCACCTAACCAGCATATTAACTACTTACCTGCGAGCACGGCCATCCAGAGCCAGCTCCTGAGCAGTCCAAGGAGTCTTTGTTGGTCGTCGTAGAAGGTCAGAAACGGCCCGACCCGTCGTGCCGACCGCGCCCCCCAGAAGGTGGCGACCGGCCATATGGCCGACAAAAGCAGGATAACGACGCCAAAGGTGTGGTTCGGCAGCAGCATTCGCCGCACGTGGGACAGGTGCGACTGGAAGAGGGCGAGGAAGTAGCCGAACATGTACAGCATCTCAAACAGCATCATGACGAACCACATGTTCACGCTCAAAAAGTCCGACTCGGCGTCTTCCTTCAGGCGCGGTGCCGCCAGCACGAAGGTCATCGGGATAAACATCACGATGGAAAACAGCACGACGCACTGCGTCGCGAGCAGGTGCATACCCTTCTGCGATCCGGAAAGCATGAAGAGCGCAAAGAACTGCAGGACCATGGTTATCAGGCAGGTGACGCCCAGCGTCAACCACCACCAGGTCTTCATGCCGTCCGAATTAAAGACCACGTTTGCGACCACCGGAATCACCCAGTTCACCAGCTGCGCCACGACGCCGTAGATCAAGCACCACTTTTGCACCATTCCACGCTGCTCTTTGAAAGCATCGGAGGCCGGAGCGGCAACTGCAATGCATAATTAGGTTTTTATTTCTTTTTCCATAGCCACCTGCTCTATGAACATCAAAGTTCTCAAAAATAGCCTTTGGAACAACTCTGATCCAGCATGGAGAGTGTTGCAAAAAAAATGGAACAAATTCACGTTGCGGTTTCAAAAATCAAGTACCCTCGCCCAGTATGCACCTCTGTCCGGCTTTCACGTAGTCCATTTCGAATAACGCCTTGTAGTAGTGCGCGTACTGGCCCCAGGCGTAGTTGGCGCACGCGAAGCCCCAGAGCGCGTACAAGAACCACATTTCTGACTCGATCACAGTGAGCGCCCCGAATTCGTCTCGCATCAGAGACCGGGGGATCACGCTGCACACGGACCCGAAAATAAACGGAAGTATCAACCGCTTGAACCGGCGGGCGCAAAAGTGGTGGAAGGCGTCTTCGCCCACCTTCGAACTCAGCTTTTCCACGTACTTCTCGAGTTTCGGAAATTCTGCTCCTCCTGTGGTACTATCCGGCGTTTTGTCGAGGTACTGATCCAGGACCGGAGCGACTGTGTTCCGCCCCTTGAACCCGGAAACCGCCGCACTGATGTAGCCGGACAGTAGGAAAAAGAGCGGGATGGTGTGCAGCGTGCCCTGCTCCACGACGTACTCCCACATGTTGCTGTTTTCGCGCTGGCGGGCCATGGACTCGGTGAGCGCGACGCTCCCGTTGTTCGTGTACGTCATATACACATTGCTAAACATCACGTTGTTCTTCCACACCCGGTCGGTGACCTTGTTTGTCAACACCTTGCCGGGCTTCGGAATCTTGTTGTTTCCCAAATCCGCAAACCGGTACGTCTCGTTTTGACTCTGCGCGAACTCCGTCTCGTCACTTATCGTCCACCACACATGGCCGCATACCACGTTCCACACGCTCTGGGTGCGGCACCAATCCAGCCAATACAGGCGCGGCGGCGTCGGCGCTTGGTCCGCATCCTCGGGCGGGGCGGAAGTCGAGGCTCCTGCGTCTTTGGGCTTCTCCGGGGTCACCTGTTCCGCCATTTCCGATTGTGAGAGGCCTCCTGCGCCTTGCTCCGCCGATGCAGTTACAACTACAGGGTTGTTCTCTTCGTCCTCGGGCATTATGGAAGCCCTGTCGGGCATTTAAGAAAACATCTGAAACCTTCTCAAGAAGAACCCGATCCTGTGTGTGTATTTGTACACTCGGCAAAGTAAAAATCGATCCTGCTATGCAGCCGCGAGATCTTCGATCTACTGAATTATTATGTCGTTGTGCGACCTCTCCTTCGCCTTCCTGAATACCGAGCGAGTCAAGCACTAATAGCAATAGCTGCAATGACTGTCAATTGCCTATCTGCTACCAGGGGAACGACGTCTCTTGGGCGTTGCCGTTGCTTCAAGTCCTGCCAAAAATAAACACAGAATTATAGCCAGGTACTAGAACGGTCGAAGATAGATTTTGAAGACACAACTTAAAAGATGAAAGGCAACAACGACATCACCTACGCGATTGCGATTCGTGCGCTCGGGTTTCAGGCCCGGCGATCAAAGCGCCCGATCTTCTATCATGAACTTGACCTTAATCATAATCTTCAATCTGCTCGTTGCAACAGAAATAAAGACACCGATGTACTTTTTTCCCTGTCGAGCCAGTACTTCTTAGTTCCCCAATCATGTACACGTTCCTACTTCTGCTAGACCGATCACGAAGAACCGAAGTTTTCCAATCCTGGTGGTGAACACAAGTATATCAACTCAAATGAAGCTCGATCTTCTCCTGGGTCATTTGACATGAAACACGGACACCAAAAAAGTATGACTCTTTTCCGTCGAAGCTCTTCTGTCCACCGAGGACAGCCGTCTCTTTAATGGGCTCATTCGCTCGCAAACATTCCAAGTCCACATCAACAGTTCATGTTCATTATCTGGCCCTGACAACATGAGAGCTCTCTTCTCGATCTCGTCTGCAGCTATTAACAGCAAAAGCCGTACCACCACGTGAACACGGTCAACACTGTTACAGTATCCATAGCCCAGGTGTGTCTTTCCGAATGAAGTCTGAGGTCTTGACATCGTCCTTGTACACCTTGCTTATCCTGTGCAAAAGTATTGCACTCGTACTAATTGCAGATATGCATGATAAATCCAAATTTCTACCTGAAATAGCATGACAAATTGAGTTTTTTTCTTGGGAAAATTTGTAATGCAATTTATACGTAGTACGATACTTTTGCAATGCATATTGTTCCACAGACACCAGATCCAGTCCGGCGAATCCGCCGTGCCCTGGTTAAATCGGGCCCCGATGGCGCGGTCTCGATCACCGGGAAGCTTTGCATAGGTTGTGGACGGCAGTAGGTACCGCACCAACTTGCTCCCCGTAGCCGTTTCGAACCCGGCCGCGTGCACTTGCCGAAAGCTTGGATATACCATCGGCTGGCCCTTGCCGGGGCGGCGCTGCGCCAGGGGACGGCGGAAGCACGTCGTGAACTCTCCGCCATCGCTGAACATACCCTGTTGCCGCGCGATGGAGTCCAGCTTCTGCGGCACGAAACCGAGATTGTCAATCTCACTGAACAACGGAACACGCTCGAGCAGCGACTGTCGATCTTTATCCGGAAAAAAGTACCAGTAGTAATCGTCCTGCGTGCCGAACGAGGTCTTGATGTTGGTGCCACTGCGCAATTGTACCTGCGAAAAAAGCTGATGTCGTCGGCTGCCCAGATAGTTGCGCGACCGGGCACCCGGAAGCTGCTGTTGGTGCAAGTGCGCCAACTCGGGGGCCCCTGAGCGCGTAATCTCCTGATGGTGGTCGCGCCCATCGTCAAGATTAGCTGGGCCTGAAAGAACGTCGAAGATGCTACCAAACCAGCCCATAGTCTTCACACCATGGCGTGCTCGCCCTCGCTCACATGAAAATTATTTGCTCCTGGTCTGCCTAGTCGGCGGATGATCAAAAATTCAAGGAGCAGCCGCCCGTTACAAGGCAACTACGAACTCTTGTGCAAACGAACTCTGACTCACGCTCGTGCGACTCTCTCGTCTCTGGCGAGTGGATCCTTGGCGAAGACGAAGCAGACTCAAGAAGCTGCAAGATATGGCAATATCAAGGGGGCGAGGAGATGAAGTACGCCCGACGACAACGACGACGACGACGACGAGCGAATACGAACCGAACAGGCACTCAACCCCGTAGACTTTGGGTCTTTGAACGGCCTATGCGAGGGCGCTGCAATGTTGGAAACCGTAATAAATGGAATTGAAAGGGTCTAGAAATGTTGTTGCTACGCTGCTCCTTGCGAGAAGCTTCGCTTCGCTTAGCATGATGGTAGTTAGTAGCGTGGGTAAAAAGCTAGTAACAGTCGGCTCCTGCCGACAAACTAGTACTAGATAAAAGAAAATTTTAAATTTCAAAACTGTAGTAGGTATTTGGCGAAAAACAAAGCTAAAAGCGTTGCGCTTATCTCCTCTATTTTCCTCAACCAGTACCAGAAAATGGAGCTCCTCGTAAAAAGAAAAGCTGAAGCTGAAGCTCCGACACGTAGCCGTGCAAAATAAAAATTTCCAGAAATAGCTAGTGACCTGTAGTGTAGAAAAAGTAAATGTTAAAAAATAAATCATCATACATCAAAATAAGTGATTCCGAGCACCCGACCGGCGCATTATCAGACCAGTTTGTGGCTTCTGAAGCTCTTCGCCGCGGCTCCAGGAGCCCCGCCGACGTGGGTGGTCGAGGCCCTGGTGAATCTGTTCATCGTCATCGACATGGCAGCCGGATTGAACGACGAGAACGCGTCCGGGCCATTTTGAATCTGAATCTGCTGGGTCTGCGGTTGCGTGATCGGCTGCTGCGTGATCGGGTCTTCGGCGATCACCGGTCCGGCAGCGTTCGCATACGGGTCGTTGAACTCCTGCATGAGCAGGACCCAGTTCTCCACCCGTCGCCCGTTGCTCAACACCAGGTCGTTCGTCCGCTCCTGGTGCTTGGGCCGCATCTTACTGAGCGGCAGGAAGTTTGCCAGGGCGGACCGTTCCACGGTCAGGATCGTCTTTATCCGCTCGAGCACCCACTCGTTGCGCGCGTCCACCCGGATACGGGAGTAAGTATCCGACATCATAGAAATCAGCAGGGGCATGGCCAGCAACGCCGAAAGGAACACGTAACACTCGTACAACATCAAGGTGGTGATCGGCCACTCCGCGTTGTGAATCTGGTCACTGAGCTCCCCCAGACTGGCAGCGAACAGAAAGTGCCACACCTCAAACGGGCCGGTGGGAAGCGACGGGTGCGCGGACGGTGTGGGGGTGGTCGGGTCTGATGTACTAGACGTGCCCAGAAGATCTTCATGCGGTGCACCCCCACCCAACAGATGGTCAAACGGCGCCGGATGTATTCTGGGGAAATTACTATCCGAAATTCTTCTTCCGCGCCCCTCATCGACTTGCAACTGTACTAGTGCTGACGCGGCCGCGCTTGATGTTCCTGCTGTAGTTCCATTGCTCGCATTCGAAAAATCAAGGTGCTGGCCTGTGGACCCAGATCCTCTCGACCCAAGCGCGGTATTATCGCCTCCGGCGAGTGTGAGACCGCCGTGCGTTATGACAGCGATAAAGTACGCCAGGAAGCCAATCGTGAATACCAGGTAGATGACCATAAAGATCAAGAAGTCGTGTACCAGAATCTTTTCGATGATCACAATAAAGGGCCCGATCAGCCGGAACGGGCGCAGGTACACCATAAACTTGAGCATCCCGATGATGGACGCAATCGCGTACAAGTAGGTGCTAGTGGACACTTTGTACGCGTTCTCCTCATCCCCCCCCACCAGCTCCAACACGTACCCTACGGTCAGCAGCGCGGAGAACACGAACTTGGCTACGAGCCCGGAGGTAGGGTAGGACCGAATCATTTTCTTCCACCCCCGAAAGTGCATCTGCACCGATATCTCGAGCACGGCGAACCCGATCAGCGTAAAGAGCGACACCGCCGCGGGCACCACGTGGGACAGGCTGAGAACCAGCAGGAATAAAATGATCAGGTCCACAAACAGGTACGCGTAGTTCAGCTTCCGCGCGTACTGGTCCCACTTACCCATCTGCAGCTCGACGATGATGGGCGTGCCGCACAGCGACGAGAGCCGCAGTGTCGACAAGATCTCCAACGCGGACAGCATGGGCTTTTTCCGGAACCGCAGAACCGTCTCCACGACGGAGTCCCGTTGCTTCCCCTTGCCGCCGTAGTCTTTCACCGGCGCCAAGCTCTTCGCTGCCGTCGTAACCGCCACGCCTCCGAAGTTGTCCTTCACCTTGTTCTTGGCATCGCCGGCTTGTTGTTGTTCCGCGGCGGTGGTTTTTTTCTTTTTCTTTTTGAAGAGCGAAAAGCTCACCTCCAGCTCGTCCTCCGAAGCGGTTAACGTGTCCTCGCCCCCAATCCTTTGTCCCTTCGCCGCGGAGACGGCCTGCGAAGCCGCTGTGGTCCGCACGGAGCCGGGGACGAGGGCGCCGTCGTGTTCGTTGTAGTCCACCTCTTCGAAATCCTCGAAATTTGCCTCGTTGGGCACCTGCTTGGCGAGCAGGGAGTCCAGCACGAGCAGAGGGATTTTTCGGCAGGTCATGGGCCCGTAGGACCAGACGATTTCACTGTCTAATTCCAACAAGACCGAAAAGAGCGACGCCTGCCCCGTGCACACGGAGAGCGCCAGCGGCGTGAGGGCCGAGCCGTTGCGCGATCGCATGGACCGGTGAAACAGGTCGGGGAAGAACTCGTGGAAGGACCGGCAGTGGTCCTCGCGGCCGTGCAGCACCGCGATGTGCAGGAACGTGTTGCCGTACACGTCCCCCAGCAGCGGGTTGGCATTCCGGGCGATCAGCAGCACCGCCATCTCCGTGCTCGCGTGCACCGCGGCGCACGACAGCGGCAGCGCCCCGCTGTACAGCCGGCCCGTGAAAAACGACCCGGTCACCTGCGCGGTGAGGTCCGCCCCGTGGTCGATCAGCAGCTCGACCGACAGCAGGTCGTCGTTCATGATGGCGATGTGCAGCGCGGTCTCCCCCCGGTAGGCGCGCACCGTGTAGGCCGCGCTCACGTACGCAATGGCACGCTTTTTCACGTTCCCCACATCCTGGCCACTCGCCAGATCCCGCGTCGGAATTTGCGCCTCGTTGTTGTCCTCAGCTGCTCCTTCCTCGATCCGAGGTCTTCCCCGGCCCGATTTTTCGCCCTCCGCCAGCACCAGCGGGTTCGCCCCGGGGAGCTGCTCCCCCTCCGGCCGCGGTTGGGCGGGGGGGCGCTTCCGCTTCCCCGCGCGTTTGCCTTTGTGCAGGGACCCGTAGAGGCCGGAATCTTCCGGCGACGCGTGGCCCTGCTCATCCTTCTCGGTTCCCTTGCGGTATTCTAAGTCGTTCGGGTCGTCGTCCTTCTTTTCCCGCAGGGTGGTGGCCTGGAACTCGCGTTGCCAGCATACGCGGTGTCCGAGTTTCACCACCAGGTAGTGCACCAGCACGCGGTGGGCGGGCGTGTTCAGGAACAGGCAGATGTGCAGAATCGACTCCCCAAGCGCACCCCGGCCGTGGAGAGCCACGTCACGCCAACTAAGCTGCGCAAAATCGCCCTGCTGAATGGCGATCAGCTTCCGCACAATGCGTCGGAAGTTCGCCTTCCCCCGTTCGCGGGCGCCTGCGGATAGATCAGTCATGTGCGCACCGCCTCTCGCAGCTGGAGTGAGGCCGTCCGGCGGGAACGTGGCAGGATCTCCCGAAGCTGACAACAGTAAAAATTCCTGCGTAGAATTTCGCCCATACGTCTTTGTCGCGCTGCCTTCGGCCCGCCGGTGGTCCCGCCGGGGAGTTGTTGTACCTCTGCCCGAGGACGCAGGGGTCGTGGCTTCTCGTGAAGATCCCTGAAACTCCTGTTGCAGAGCCAACGCAATCGGCAGCTCTTCTGCCTCGTCAATGAGCTCTTCGATCTCGCTCGTGAAAGATTCTCCGTCGCTGGCGTGGTCCTCATCAATGCCAGAAAGCAGCGCTAAACTACGAGTAGACTCGCCTTCCCCTTCCGCCAGGGGGTCGTCAGCGGCCAGGGGGTCCGCCTCGTCTTCCTCCCCGCGACCAAAGTGACCCTCGGTCGCGCGTTCGTTATCCTCGTCGTGCGTTATGCGAAAGATTTGTCCGCCGCCCGCGCCCGGTGGGATGTTAGGATTGATCTGAAGACTATTTTTCGAGTTCTTCGACGCCGCGGACGCATTCATTCTTTCTGGCGCCAGGGTCTGGTTGATCGTTTTGTTGCTACTTGCAAAATTCACATGTCTGCTTCCGCCCCTTTGTTGGTCCCCCGGAAGCAGGAGCCCGCCATGCATGACTCCGCTCTTTTCGGAGCGAAGAACCCCGGACTTCTCCACGCGCATGCCGCTCTTCTTGCCTTCCGCGGCCATCTTGTCGAGACTGCGTCGGATGCTGCCGACGAGCTGCGCGGCTTGCTGGTCCTTCGCTGCGGCTGCACCCTGCCGACCCTTCGGGTTTTTCCGCCCGAAAAACGTCTTCTTCATCTTCTCTTTTTCCGCCGGCGTCATCTCCGGCGCGGCGGGCCCGTGCCCGGTGCCCACCCCCTCGTCCAGGTAGGCGTCGATTCGGTCGAACAACATGCCGGTGTCTATGGCGTCCGGGTCCGCCCCGTCGCCGCCAAACTCGTCCAGGAAATCCTCGACCAGCGCGACCAGGGCACCCTGTTGGAAGTTCACCAGCGCGTAGCACAGGGGCTCGCCGTCCGCGTCGGAGCAAATGATGTGCCGTGCCGCCTCCTCGGCCTTCGTCGTGGTGGTTTGCGTGTTTTGGTCCGCGAACGTGAACCGTTGCGTGCTGTCGGTGAAGGCCTCGAACCCGGGGCACACCGTGCCAAACAGCTTCTCGGTCTCCTTCACGGAGATGCGCTCCGTATCCACGCACATGATCAGGATGAACACCAAGCACGGCAGGATGGTGAACAACACCGCCATACACAGAACGTTCATGGTCTTCGTGGTGATCAACGTGGAGGTGCGTCCTCCTCCATCCTGGTGATTATTAGGGAGATCATCTGTTCTCTGGGTCGACGTGGTCATCTTTCCTTCTGTCTCTAATAGCACTACACTAGGTCGACGCGAGGAAGATGTTGACCGTGCGTGCCTGCTCGTCGTTGGTCTTCGTCCTCCTCCACGGTCTATTTTTGCAGCAGCTCCGACCGGCCTGCTGCTCCTGCTGCTGTCCGCATCATGAGAATTGTTGCTGTCGATTTCGTCCTCGTGAGGTGGGAGCAGTGTTGTTTTCCATGTGCTTGTGCCGCTGCGGTCGGGTGGTGTTGATGTATCTCGTCCGTGAATCGCCTCCATTTCATCGTCCGACGATAACAAGTTGATAAATGCCTCGTCTTCGACATCTTCCTCCGAGTTCGGAAAATTTTGAAAATCCTCGTGCCTGGGTGGCGTGTACCGACGGGTTCCCGCCCGTAGTTCGGGTTCATCCGCATCAGCTCTTGCGACGACCTCTGTGACGCTACTTGTTGCAGCTTCACCAGACGCATAATATGATGGTATGTCGTCTTCATCTGTAGCTTTCACTTTAACAGTACTAGCACTTGTGAGCGAATCTTTGCTGCCTAGGCTCGCGCTCCTCTTCTGTCCGACGCGAATATTGTTATCCCTCGCGGCGCTAGCTTTATTTCCCTCCTCCGGTCTTCGTCTATTCGGTCCGTGACTATTCAGGAGGTTGAATCCGAAGACAAAATCCCCGCGCTCGCTCCAGTGCAACACTGCGGCATAGAGGGCGCGCGCAAGCACCCTTCGGCTGGCGAAGCCGCACATTGCTTCCCTTGTGGTCCTTTCACCGCGAGAGTAGAACAGCTTTCCTTCCACCGTAGAATGAAGACCTTCACGAATCGCCCCTGAGATGTTCTACGACTGCTGGTGCAGCAACCATTAGCAACTACGCCCAGTCGATACTGTACGTGCGCTTTATTTTGCAGATAATTTTTCGTCGTGTGCTGGAGCAGAAAAGTCTACGTATTAGATCCTGACCGGGGTAATTGAAAACATTCACGATCTGGGAGCGAGACACATTCAAATTGGTAGAAGAAGGGTCAAAACATACGGGGGAGTTTAGTACCTTTCATGTTTACATCGGGATACGTATAGGAAAAGGCTAATTTTACTCTACTTGCACTGTTTTTGAGAATCCATCAGAGTTAATGATCGTATGTTACTAGTTTACGATTTTTATGTCGGACGTTATACTCGCGACCGATGGGCAGCGTTCTGCGGCAAGAACGACTTTTGCACGAAGGCAATGCGGTGACACACACACGAAGACGAAAGTAAACGTGATGCACGATATTGGCTAAATCATGAACGAAACCGAAGAAGACTGCAAAGCTAATCTTGGTTTTCACGATGGGCAATGCACAAAGGATCAACGGCAGCAACGAAGACGAACATGATTGCGGGTTGGGATCGATGAATGCATCAGAAAAAAAAATGCTATTTCTCCGAAGGAGAACGAGGTGCGGAGCGCTGCTCGACCCGCTGCACAAAATCATAATGGAAGGATAGTCAAATCTAACTAGCATTCATATTCCCCAGGCGAAATTGCTCTACGTAAAAAGATCACACCTCCAACATCTTCAATGGTTTGCACCACAGAGCAGCTAGCATTCCCCTTTTCGGATCGATGGCTATAGGACTTCTAGCGCCCAACGGGCGATTGGTAGTTCGACAGTCCGACTCTCGGCGAACAAAAACCGCGAGAGGTCATCTCTGCACGGCCGCTACAGTTCCATTTTTTGATTTACCCGTTCTAGAATGCAGTGGTTGAACTTCGATCTTTTGAGCGGGTCCACCTCGCCCGGCTCGAGTCTCTCCGCACCGGCGTAGACCTGGTCGAAGCAGAAAGGGCTGACGCACTCGTCCAAACAGTTCTCGTTTTCCTCCGGATGTATCGCTTTACAAGCTTCCGTCCGGGCGCACTCCCGCCGCTTTGTCGGCTGCTGGTGCTGCGTGTAGTAGGTCGGATTGCGGCCACGCTTGGCTAGGACAAAGAATCCTTCATTTTGCCGCCGCACAACGAAGCACGTGTTGACCACCATGATGCGCAGGAAAGACGACAGGCGAGACCATGCTCTGATCGACCACGCAACTTTCGATAGCATGACCCACGCGACGTGGGACAGGAACAAGTTAGTAGTCGGCGTTGTCTTACATTTTGCATTGACTGCCGTATGTAGAAGTGTACATTTGCTTTGTTTTCTATCTTCTGAGGTATACCCGGCGGCGAAAAATAATTGCACATCCACAAAACATCAGTTGAGGCCAAGGCAGCGTCGAAAAAAGCACCGCATGAACAGCGTAAGCGGTGTACAAGCAGGCACAGTGGCCTTGAAGCTGCAAACGAGGTAGCAGATGTGTATATCTGTTTCAACTTCTTCTTGTACTAGCCTTGTTCATACAAAAGAATTTTCCATTCGCAAATCGTTTTTGAATCGTACCAAACGCATTTTTTAGTTCTTTTTCTGGTACATTGGAAGAGGCCTCCTGTGAAAGTCTGTCTGTCGCAGCTCTGACGCTGGCAGCGCGGGAAATCTTCCCGTCCCACCGTTGCAAGCGACAACAGCTCTCGACAATCTTTTGAGGCAAAGTGCGTTTTGGTGCTGTTGCTGACACAGACACAATCGCATTCACAACTACATTCAAAACTACAGTGTGTGTTAGTGTTTCACAAGCTTAAGCTTTCGTCATTAAGGACCAGGTTTTCAGGGATAATCTTCTGCGGCGACCTGCGCGGATCCTCGACCTCACCCGCGGGAAAGATTTTTCAAGTCTTTCCCAACCGCAGTCGCTCGGAAGTGATAGTTTCTTCCGATCATATCTCCTGCTTATGAGTCAAATCAAACGAAAAGAATTGGTGATGTTTCCCACAATGAACATGTGGAACTCGTTTGTACTTGTTTTCGCTATACTGAATAATGTCGAATTTTGGTAGTAGACTGCTCAAGCACTAGCAGTTCTACTGTTACTTGATTGAAATATTGGATCTTGTTAGCTTGTGCAGCTATTTTTGAATAATGATATAAACGTTGGAGGACTATTGATTCGTTTCCTTCGTTAATTTTCGTTGCGCCAGTAAACTGGCGCTAGGTTCAAAACATCTGCATCAGACAGGCACCACCCGCAGTCCTTGCCCCTCACGCTGTGGCGTAGAACCCGGCCCAAAGTTGGGGGTGGAAGAGCTCCATGCTAGGATAACGCTCCCGGAAAGACTGCACGAGTTTTTCCAGTTTTTCCTTGGTCGCGACGTCTTCCGGAGCGGGTTCCGCGGGACCGGGGGTCTTGTGCGATTCGAGCTTGGCGTGCGTGATCTCGGACACGACCTTGGTAACCGCGATATTGGCCGACAGGTCCACGGTCATGTGCTCCAGTTTCGAGGCTTCCCGCTGCGCGTCCGTCACGGTGGTTTGCAATTCCTCGAGCAATTTCTCTTTCTTGCCGATTTCGTCTTCCACCTGGGCCCTCTGCTCCGTCGCAGTCTTCAACGCGCGCTTCAGACTCTCGACCTCTCGCTTCGTGTCGACCTTGCCGCTCTTTTTCGCCTTTGGCTCATACCTCGGATAACGCGGAGATTTGGAATTAGATTGTTCTTCCACTACTCCTCATCTTTCGACAAAACGACAACAACTTTATTCGCGAGTGAGAATTCTGAAATGGAAAATCTAAATGAAGCTGCCCTTACTTGAGCTGAATCACATCGCGCTTGTGCACTGTCCGCTCCATTTCTGTGATAATTTGCTCCTGTCGCCGCTTCAACTGTTCTAGTCGCAGCTGCATCCGATGAATCTCTTTCTTCATCGCCGTGGTCTCGAGATCACCGACACTCGGATCCAAAGCCTGCTGCATCTCTTGTTCCAAGTGGATTTTTCGCTGCCACAGCATTATCTGCGAGACGTTTTGTTGGCACTTGATACTTTCTGAATGACCAAAATTACCCGCACGGAAAGTTAATAGGGCGTAGTTCTAGTTACTCACTTATCCGATACAGCAATCGCAACCACGCGTTCGTTTTCGTGCATTCTGTATCGAAATAGAAGTGCACGTACCTGTTTCTCTGCTTCTATTGTTTCCGCTTCCATATCGCTCTTTTCGACCTTGATCTGTTCGATGTGCCCCTCCATCTTGGTGCAGGCAGCCTCGATGTCCTTCAGCTTGGCAACGAACTCCTTCTCGCTGCACTCGGCGTCATTCGCGAGCTTCACTGCTTGCTCCTCGTATCTCGCCATGTTGCTATTCATCCGGTCCATCTCCTGCTTGATCTCCTTCACATTCATAGCCAAGTGCTTTACTTCCTGCAGCTGTGTCTCCACCTCTTTTTCGCTGCGAACCTGTTTTTTTTTTCAATTGCTTGTGATCGTTGGCAGCATGTTGTAAGTAATTGACGCTGAAGTGCAAGTCAGTAGCGGTGCAGTGTCACGCATTCTATACTCGAGGTGTCACTGAAGAAGTATGATTGTCATTGTTCTTGTTGCAAGAAAAAAACACTGTGCATTATACCTTCTTCTGTTCGAGAATAATTTTCCGATGCTTCATTTCTGCGATTGTTGCTTTTATTTGATCCGCGGTGACCTGCTCCTCTAAAATCTTGTGCTGTTTCTTCAGCCATTCCTTCTGCTGGAACGCACAGGCGGCCGCTGGGAATTTTTCTTCTAGATTTCTAAAAGAACAATGGTCAACACGACTACAGACAGGCAGGGACAACTCACGCTGCAAGACTTCTATGAACAAAAACAAATGAAAAAACTCTGCTATCCGTTTTACATCTTTCTCCTATCTGCCGCCGCAAGGACTTGCATTTTGCTTCTAGTGGTCCCGAAGACTCTACGGCCTCTCCGAGCTCCTCCTCCAGTCGCCCTGAAATAGAAATTCAATCGTAAATCCAAAACGATAATTCCAGGAGAATGAAAGGAGGGGTGCGACGAAGCTTCCAAACGAGTTACTCTTACTTTCTTACTGTGTGACCAAGGCAACTTCTACGTCAACATCTACTTCAAGAACGACAGCAGTATACAACAAAACAAAGACGATACTCCTCTTGTCATCGTATTCCCGGTTAAGCCGGTCCACGAAGAGCTGTTTTTTCTCGATTTGCAGATGCCTCTGCTTGATTTCGCTTTCGTGAGAAGCGATCACCTTCGATCGCTGGTCGAGGTCGGAGTTTAGTTCCTTCACTCGGGCAGCGAGGCCGCTCAGTTTTGACCTTGTTGTGAGGACCTGCATCTTTATCTTCGAGATGTCGTTCTTCGTTTTCGCAGCTTCCTCTTCTTTCGTCACCACTTCAGTGGCAACCTGTTGAAAAACAGTACAATAATTTTTGCAAGACTTTGACATTCTGCTCCTATCCTACCGGATGGAAAAAAGAAGATAATCCTGTACCTGTACTACTAAACCAGCTCGTAAAAAAATAAATGCGCCTCCGATGATCTCAGAAGTCTCTTCATCTATGACAGGTACCTTTTTGATATTCTTCAGTGTGGCTGCCTCGTTTCTCTTGCTCGTGACTTGGTCGGAAACAAAAGCGTCGATTTTGTTGTAGGTGTCTGATATGTGCCTCGACGTCCGTTGAACCTTGCCCTCGAGAATGTCGATTTCGTTTTGACAAGTCCCTATGGCGGTGTCGAAATGCGCGGTTTCGGTTTGTGCGTGATCCAGCGACTTTTTCAGCATGCTGTAGTGCCCCGCAAGTCTTTCACGCTCTGCGCGAACCTGATATTGTATGGTCCATACAAGAATAAAAATCCGACTTGATCGGGAGTACATGCGACATCAAAGAATCCAAACTGTTGCATCTGGAGATTAATGGTGCTGTGACGAAATTTTGTATAAAAATGTCGTGTGGTCACCAGGTATAAAAATGTTGTGTGAGCATCCAGTTCTACCACTGTCATTTGTGACTGCAGGTACTGGATTTCCTTCATGTTGCGATCTTGCACCGCTGCGAGCTTTTCATTTTGCTCTTGCTCGGTTCTAATGCTGTTCTGCAGGCCGCGGATTTCGTTCTGAATTTCGCTCTGCCGCTGTTCCACCTTGGACGTCGCGGAAATCACCTCTTGGGCCCTGTAGCATTGTATACGGCACAGCAGTTTTGTGTTTAAAACAAGTGACGGCGAAGCACTAGCTCAAGCATACCGAAGTAGTTCTACCAACAATGCACATGGACATACACATTCCTTGATTCCAGCGCCATATGGATAAAATGCATGAATCAATACGCCTCGTCCCGCTTTTGTATCCCTATCAAACTGGATCGCCATGAAAGCTCCAATTGTCGCTTCTCGAATGAGACCGCTTCAATTTCCTTTGCGGCTTCCTGAATCGTCTTCACTGCCGCTTCAGTTTCCGCACGTTGTGCAACTATTTGTGCTTCATACACCGCTTTACTGTCGTTCAGCTTTCGGATCTCTTGATTCATCCTGAAAGTTTTTCGATTTTGCACATCACATCAGCGGTCTTGTACTACAGTATCAGTAACAAATCTCGATATTCATATTTCCACTTTCTCAGAATTGCGTTTGCTATTGCATCAACAACATGAACATTGAGTGTTGAGAGAATTACTGGCTTCTTACTTGTCAATCACGACATCCTGCATTTTCTTGACCTTCTCCTTCTTCTTTATTACGTCTTCTGCTTTGTAGGTCGCGCGTCGCGTTATGCCAATCTCACCTTTCATCTGCTCATTGTACTCTTCCACCTGCCGCAGGGTGGTGTTCAGCTGATTTAGTTCGTCCTGGGCTTTGTTCACTTGCTTCAGTTGCTTGTCAACGTCTCGCTTTACTACTTCGTACCTGGAGTACAGGAAGAAAATTTTGTTTGATGTTTTAAGTACATGATAATGGACCAAGAAAAAAGCTAAGAAAGTCCATGAGCTTTTCCAAAATGGTGGTCTGAGAATCGATGCATGTGGTCTGTACGAAGTAAGACCTTGACCTGGACACCGCACAGTTTCATCAATATCAAGTTATATACTCGCTAGTGGTGGTCTCGAGTTTCTGGTTTTCATCCTCCTTCGACTGCACTATGCTGGCGAACTTATCCTGGATTTCCTCCTGCGACAGCTGAAGTTTTGCAAGTTGCTGCTGTGCGTGGTAGAGGGTCACACCTGTTTTTTCGGCGAGACAACATAAGTACAAACATGAGCGCTCTTTTTTCCTTGCGTGTTCTAGCTCTTCGCATCTCATGACAGTGAGTTGTTGTTATTGACTAGCTTCAAAGGGTATAATCTTCGTGTGCGAACAACAATAAATTGGAACCGATATTTTCTCGATGGCCCACGAGCTTTTTCAACTCTTCTTGCTTTTCGGAGAGCTGTAGCCTTAGCCTGTCCTTCTGTGCGGTGAGCTGCTCGAGCAAAGCGCGCTGCACGCGCGCCAGCAGCGGGTGGTCCTGCTTCAACAGCGGGATTTCCTCCTCCTCCTCGTCCATCATCTCCGGTGGTGGCTCCGTGGGATCCGCCATTTTCGCGCTCCTTCACTGCGATATCAACCAACACCACTCACGGACGTCGTTTGAACAACAGTGCGTCTCACACTACAAAGGTTCGCTGTACAGGAACCGAACGTTCGGAGGCTGTGACAAGGCTCGTGCCTGGCACAGCGTCGGCAGTACAAATTCTGATGGTCAAGCCTCCCCGTTGGCGTTAGTCCTTCACTCCGGAACTTGCGGGGTTCACCGCGGTAGGCTACGCATCCCCGCCGAAGCAGGCGCCCAAAGCACAACCGCGGAGGATCGCCATGTATAATTCAAATTCCCTACAATTACTTCAACCACTATAATCTCGGTTGGTCTGGTGCGTGAAATTATTCTACTGGTATTCTACGTTCCAATTCCAAAATCTTGTTCTTTATCAAAATCCATTTCGTTTTCGATTTCCATATTTTGATTTTCATTACTTAGACGCAACGCAAATAAACTTGTCATCGTCCAGCGCCAGCTTCGACTCTGGAATGAAGGTAAACAATAACTCGCGCAGGGAAGAAACCATCGACTCAATGGCAAATGCGAGTTCCGACAAAATTCTTTTAAGTCTTTAGCGCTCGAATGCTGCACGGAGTTATCTCTCAGATTTGGTTCAGTGAATTCTCCCGGTCCAACGCCTCATGCTCCGATTTCATCCATGATGACACTCAGTCTCAATAAGTGTCAACCAGATTGTGCTCGGAGTCTGATTGAGCCAGATTCCGAGGAAAGCATATACACAGTCCAGAGTCGCTCGGGAAGACGATCGACAAATCAACAATCAGCTCAAGTCGCTTTGATGTCGATGAAAATAAAAAGGAGCAGCCCGCCACGTGCCCGCGACACTGGCTGTCACCACTGTATAGAAAAATCCCTCTTTCGATGAACACCTGCTGCAGATCAAGAAAGACGGACGCCAGGGGACGAGTAGCTCGCCCTCAAGCGGACTCACGGACACGGATGTCGTAGATCTAGTAGTTGTCGTTCTTGAAGTTTATTTTTCTTGTTTCTTCGTTCGTCGATGATACATATGGACATGTGATATGATTTGTCAGCTTTGGACCCCGCGGTTGGCACAGCAGGGATGAAGCGCACGTACAAGCAGTTGAAAAAGTCGCACCGCAGAAAAACTTCAAGAACTGCGTGGAATAAATTTCGAACCGCCAGAATCAGTGATCAACACCGCCGGCAGACTAACAGGGAGGTTGTGGCACCAGCGGTAGCCGAGGTTCATATTCGCCATTATTTAGTAAAGCGCGAACTTCTCGTTTCTAGCCTTCGCATCTTCGTCCTCGTCGCTGTCGCCTTGATCCACGTCCATGCCGTGCACGGTCATGCCACCGCCACCTCCCATCATGTCGTCCACCACACTCATGCCGCCCCCCATTTCGGTGAAGCCGCCATGATCGGCGACGGCCTGCGTGAAACCGCCCGCGGCCGTTAAGCCTCCTTCGAACGCCATGCTGCGGCCCGCCTCGTCCATGGGGAGCACCGGCTGCAAAACGCGGACGTCTTCCAGCCCCTTCCCCGTGTACGAGACATTTCCGCCCATCAGCAGGTTGTACCGCATCGCCATCGTCGCCCGGGCCTTCAGCGTGGGGCCCATGAACCGGTCATCTTCCAAGCGCACGATCTGCTGGTTGTCCACGTGAGTCTCCTCCGGGTACACCGTGGCCATACCGGCCAGCGTGTGGGCCACACGTGCCTCCACGCGCCCCGGAAAGGTTTTGATTTGCGTCCCAAAAACTTTGTGCGTCGCGGTCGTGTCTTTATCTGTTGTCGTGCAAAAAAGGGAAATCTTCGTGCTCAAGCAATCCATCAGTGCAATTCACTGTATTTTCATCAGTGTTCATGCGAAGGCGAATGTGAGGACAGTACAAAAAAGATGAACTGGTTGTTGACAAAACTAAACTATACTCCGAATCGCTTTTCCTAGCTTGTGCCGGCGCCCGAGCTCCTCCATCGCGACACGCCTCGCGTTTGCTTCCACTCCGATAAACGTCAACTTCTGGTGTATCATCTCATCGGGAGACAGGTTCTTGAATAACTCCTCCGGATGGGGTCTGGTTTGGTGCCGCCTGATTGCCCTTTTTCTCAGCGCCTCGTTTGGCTCGTCATCCACGTCCTCCCAGTTGCATCCTGGTGAAAAGCGCAACCGCCCCGCTAGATTTCTTTGCATACATACTGTTTCTGCCATTTTTGGCTGGTGCCTTTTGTCTCCTAGTAGGACAAGGTGCAATGAAGTTCTTGCGGATGAGTGCGAATAAACTCCAGCGAGAGTTCGTGATCTGCGCCCGCCTCTATAGCAGTGTGAAGATGTGCTGGTGTCAGGGCACTGTCACCATGGAGACAAACAGTCACGTGGGGGATCGATTTTGTTTCTTGGTCCTTATCCAAGTCATGACCAGTTTAACAGTAGTAAGACCACTAAGAAAGACACTGAGTGGAGGTCCGTTCCATTATGTGAAGGAAGTTCAAGCAAGTTCTAGCAAGGGAAGCGTGCGTCTTTCATCTTCATAAGCCTGTCTTGCCCCTCTTTTCCGGATCGAGGCCGTCGTCCTTTTTGTCCGGATCGTACCCGGGGTCTGGCCTCATCAGTCGCCAGTGCCGCATATCGATCTTGACGTGTTGCTGCGCGGCCGTGAGCCTCTTGGTGAGACTTTCTATCTTGCTCTGACGCTCTTTATCGAGCTGCGCGATCTTTTCGTTCACCTTTTTGTTTATTGCCTCGGTGTCGTCCTTGTTCTCCTCGGATGCAGCTACGCTAACCTTGATGCGGTTGACTTCCGCCTTCACGCCGTCGAGCTGCGACTTTCCTGCTGCGAATCCCTCTTTCGTCATGGGCTGATCCGGCGATACCGGACCCGACCACTGCGTCTCTCCTTCTCTTTTGCCGGTGAGGTCCTTCGACCGCAAATAAGCGAGCTCTTGAAACATTTTGAACTTCTCCAAGAACATGCTGCCAATCTTGCTGCCTTGCAACTTTTCGAAGGCTTGCCTTCTGCCGGACTCCATTTCCTTCTGCTTAAATGCGATCTCGATGTTGGGGTCTCTTGCTAGCACCTGCTGCTGCAAATTCTCGTCCAACTTACCGTATTTCAGAGGATTTATCTTCAGTTCTTCCATCAGTGCGGACACGTCTGTGGTTTTTGTTTGTCAAGAAGGTAGTTTTTGCTCCTTTGCATAAAATCTTGTCTACTCCTTCTGCTCCAACACGTTATGGTCTTGCACAATACGCAGCAGAAACCTTGAGATTGGTACAAATTGAAACAAAAATGGTCTGGACGTCTGTGTAATGAACAATACCTGCGACGTCCGATATCACGACCTCCTTCTTTGGGGCACGCGGTTCTTTGGGCTCCCGGTCCGCGCGTTTCACACGGGGTTCCTTCGGTGCACCGGGTACGCGTGGGACGCGGTTTTGGTCGGACCCTCGTCGGTTCAGCCTACGCTGCTCGGCCCGGTCGCGAAGATCCTCTTTGTAATCTTCGATGCCCATTTCGACGATCTTTGCACCTTGCACTTGTCCCATTTCGACCTCTCGGACACTCTGCGCGTCGGTCTTGAACCTCCAAAATCGGTTGATCTGATCGTAAACAGCGACCGTCTTGGCGAACCCGCTCTCTAACTCGGTCGGCTCGATGAAGAGATACGTGATGTTCTTGTCCATATCCCCCTTCTCTTCGGGCCCGATTTCCTCCTCTTGGTCCTCGTCCTTACGAGCCGGCTTCACCCTGTTAGTTGTTATTTTCAATCAAAATTTAAAAAACTTATGCCGGAAGATAGACGATGGTCATGCAGAAGCAGAAACACGACAAGGAGTTGACAACGCACACCACATATTCATAGAAATCACTTGATTGTACTACAGCATCGAAATTTCTATAAAAAAGAGCGTAAAATAATAAATGGTATACAGGTGTATCTGGTCTCCGAGATTTTCCGCAATTACGTCCAGAATTTCCTGATCCTGTTCGAACTGCCCGAGCAAATTGGCGTCGAAGGCTTGCTCGTGACCGTGTTTGATACCCGCCTTTTGCGCACCCTGCACCAGTGCATCCGCGTCGTGCTCGAACTCTTCGAACTCCGCCTGTGCCGCCTCGTGCTTTTTTGCCGCGTCTTCACCCAGAAGGTCCAGGTCGTCCAAGTTGTCTCGAAGCCCGCGATACTCCCTTTTTGCGTCCTGTTCATTAAGATTACGATTTTCTCTATGTTAAACATGGAACGATGTTGAGGATGACACAGTGGGTTTCGCATCTTCGATACCTAAACAAACTAACAGCACGAGTAAATTTGCGAAAACAAAACTCGTATCGTACGTCGTCCTTTTTTCTCCTTTTTGCTTCTGGGTCTTCGTCTTCATCATCCTCGTCCTCGTCGTCTTCTGTAGTGTTCATTTCGTCGTTTCATTCTAATGGAACGCACTGCATCACAATGCCCAACACAACAGCTCTTTTTTTTTCTGTCATGCCCTTTTCAGAAAACTACAAGACACTGCTAGTTCACGAAACCAGGCGTATTAATGTTGAATGAAAACATTATACCTTCCTCCTCATCTTCATCTTCGTCGTCCTCATCTTGATCTGCGTCTTCCATAGGCTCGTCATCGTCTTCATCTTCGTCGTCGTCATCCTCTTCATCCTCGTCCTCCTCATCTTCTTCTTCCACGACCGGTGCCTGCGAGTTTTCAGTGTACATTTTTGAATTCTGCAGGCCATTTTCCTTTCATGCGACGAGGTAGGTTAGGAGACCAGCACTTTGATTGGTCTCGCTGCTTTTGAAAAAATCAATGACGGTGAATCTACTCAAGAATACCTTTTTCGACGATGCGGCCTTTGCTTTTGCCTTGCCCTTTGGCGCAGGTGGTTTCGCCTTGGCTTTCGCGCTCGAGGACGCCTTCTTCATGGCTGGTGCCGGGGGCGGAGCTGCTTTCATCGCCTTGCTTTTCGCCGATGCGGCGGCTTTCGCCTTCGCTGGTGGTGCTTTCTTGGGAGCCATGTTGCCGAAGTCGTGGTGGTCTCGTTGTAGAGGGATGACTCACTAGCGTGGTCCCGGCACAGACGACTGCGTGTCCCGCTGGGAAGGCTATATTTTTCTGAACTCTCTAGTCGAGAGAGCGCACAACATACTTTCAGAAGCAATTACCATAACGGGTCTCATTGGAGGTGTTCAGAGGCTCATGGATTCTACATCATTCATTTTCGTTAATTAATTTGTTATTGTTGGTGGTCGCTGTCGTTTTCGTACTGCCACAACAAAAAAATAGTCGCTTTCTCGGTTCGTTCTGCCAGCCCCACCTGTCGCTCAGATGACAAATCGAAGACTGTCTTATCTCCAGAACAGACGAGGAAACGACGAGATCGTGTTCTTTAGTTTATCTTTGAGTGTTTCTGCAATAAAGATATTTTGAATCGACGACTTGCTATTTCGTGTCCATGCAACACAAAGATCTTCATCATTTCAAGATAGTAGATCAACTCGAGCGTTAGTAGCACAATGGAACAGATGAAACCTATTTATACAAAACGATCTTCCTCCTGATCTGGTGTATTTCAAATTATAATGTCAGAACTATAGCGGAAACGCAAATTTGATCGCTACGCGATCGGTGGAAGATATTTTTCGTTAACGCATCGGCCGTGCAGATATTTGTCGTTAACGCATCTGGCTGACACCATCAAGTCGTAAGTGTCGCCCAGAACTAGAAGGACCTGCTGTGGAGACAACAATTCGATAGTGCTTAGAAAAGATTCCAACCAGCATGAGGTAGGTGCGTTGTTATTCTAGAAGCTACCCAAACAAGGTGCCGATATGAATAGATACTTGTCGCCTTATTGATGTCGTGGTGTGAACTAAACTACACTCAAGTCGTCGAAAAAATGACATCGCATCTGCTCGTATTTTCCGGTCAGTCCGAATCAACGGAGCCGGAGCTACTGGTGTCATCCTCATCCGCCCCGCTACCGAAGGCACTGTCGTCAGGCGGAAACCATTCTTGCGCACGGTGTCTCTGGCGCAGCTCCAAATACGCCTCCTCGTCCAGTTCGACAATGTCCTCGCAGTACGAGTAGTCGCCGTCTGTCGCAAGCTCCTCCAGTGCGACCCAAGCCTCTTGCAACAGTTCGTCCGTGAAGCCCGAGGGCTTCTTCTTCGGTCGTCGCACGTTCGTGAGACCCATGCTCTGTGGCCTCACGCAGTCCGGGACCTTTTCGAGCAGTCGGGGCTGCTGTAAAGTAGGAGGTGCCCCCTCCTCGTCAATGTCGTCAGCATGATCTCCCGGCTGCTTAGTTGATGTACCGGGAGGTTCATAATTTCCTTCCTCGTCGATATCAAGGTCGACGTTTTCATCATCTGCAGGATTTTTATGTCTTCCAGGTGTAGTACCAGATGCTGTTCCGCGCACATCTGCGCTGTTGTTCATCTCGCGGCCCGCTTGAGTTCTTTTATGTGGCGGTTTATTCTTTTTACGATTTTCCCCTGGTATTATTGGTCTGGACCCATCGACCACCGATATGTGTTGCACATCAGCCACCTTAAACCGCTCCTCGAACGCTTCCACCGGGTAGGGCAGCTGGTGGTGGGCGCACGGGTACCGGATGCCGTTTAGAAGGATGTAGTCGCCGCAAAACTCGAGCTGCGCCCCCGGTTGCTGGACTTCGCGGGCCAGCTTTTGCGGCAGCCGGAGCACGGACACATCCTCGAAAAAACCCTGCTCGAAAGCGGGCGTGTTGCGGATCAGCGGCTCGTAGCCTTTGCTGAAGGTAGTTTCGCCCGCTTCCGTAAGGCTCTCCACTTGGTACCCGGCGACCTCGTCCTCGTCGTCACTGAAAGTGGTGATCATATTTTCTTCTCCTTAATAGACCGGTAGCAAAGACAGAAAATGTCCTGCACCCTCTAAAGCGAAATACTGATGATCTACATCTAAAAAGTTTTACGTTCTATGACATAAGGAGATCTTCTAAGGGATGCAGTTCATCCCTTTGCCTATAGAAGCCTTTTCTAGGCCTACTATGACAAAAACAGCATTCTGACTCTGTCAAACTTTACACATATACTGCCTGCGCAATTACATAGTGTTCAAAGTGTGAGCATTGCAGATTGATTCAGCATCAGCAAAATTAGGCTCTATTTGTTGATCTAAGTCGCTTAGAAGTACTTACTTAAGCATGATCTGTCGAACGTCAGCAAGTTTATTCTTTCTACTTACTTCTTGATCGCAATTCACGAACACGTCTTTTCCAAATGATGACACATGTCGAGCCCGCGGCTGTGAGGATCTGATGCGCTTTGAAGATGCGTACCGCATACACCTGATATAATCATGCGTCGCTTGTATTTCTACCGTAACTGTCCCGACAACAGACACATTGAAGATTTTTTATCCTTTCTTTTCCAGCTGCTTGAGCTGCTCGGAAAGAGCTAGCCACTCTTCCGCTTGATCCCCCATCCGGCTCACGTTGTGTACGCATATCTCCGCTGCGTTCTTTCCCCCGCACTGCGCGGAAGACTCGAACACGTAGCCGAGGGATTTCCGGAGCTGCCCCAGTACATTCGGCTGCCGCGTGACCGGGTACCGAACCCGGAGATACTTCTGATCCAGATGCTTCCCCAGTCTCTCGACGATCTTTTCGCACACCGCTAAATGCCCGTTAGCCGTGGCGACCACAAGGCATGTGCAGCAGCGGTCCCGGCTCTGCGCGATTTGCAGCAAAGTGGAAACTTCCAGATCCGGGCGAGTTAAGAGTTCTAAACCCAGAATTGCACTGGCAAAGAGCTCACAGACCTGGCTGGTCCAGTTTTTCTCTTCGTCCGCAAATTTCCCGGTCGTGTTCAGCGACTCCGGCGTGGCCTCGCGCAGTACCCGGATGAGAAGTGCTTCGAGGTAGGTGAGTAGCTGGCTCGTAAGCTTCCGATCTGGCGGCAGCAGCGGCACGGGCTTCAGGATTCCGCGAAGAAGAAGGTGGAGCACCGACGCACCTCCGAACGCGGTTGCTTCGTTGTAGGAGGCATTTACTATTCTCGCGGCTGCTGGAGAAGTAGTGCCCCTGGAAGCAGACGTAGAGGCAGCAGCGCTGTTGAAAATAAAGGTCTCTTCTTCACCGCCCCTGTTCGTGGTCCCGTGTTCTACGTAGTCCCCGAGCACTCTGTGTGCCTTGAGCCGCAGGAGACGTTCCACTATGATGCAGACCATCTCGGATCCGTAATTCTGTACCACGTGCTGCAGCAGCGGTACGGATGTAGCGCAGGCGTCGTCGACTTCCCGAAACCAGTACAGGAACTGGCGAAACACCTCCATCGCCTCGAGCGCGTTGCAATCCAACACGACCGGCCCCAAATAGGTCGTGCTGAAGGCCGCGTCCAGAAAAGCCATGGGCGGCGCGTTCGCGGAAAAGTCGCTAGCAGGAGGTACGCTGTCCACAAACTGCGGGGGCTTGATTAACAAACGCAGCGCAGTTTCGCCCACCTCCTCGCTCTCGTCCTCACCATGGACGTAGTAGTTTTGACCCTCTGTTGTACTGGATGAAGTGGCTTTCGTACTGGACGCCGCTGTGTTTTTGCCAGGTGTATTCTCTGGGCCGCCCAGACTATGTTCAGGAGTCCTCGTCTGTCGTTGATCCTGCTTCTCCATCTCATGTCCTCGTGGAGCGCATGTAACAACTCTTGACACCTCTGCTTCTGCCACCTCCGGCGACGTGCCGTCAGCAACTGGTGAGGGTCCTTCATCATTTTCGAAAAAATTGTCGTCATCTACTCCTTGGAGCAAAATAATGCACGGTGGGGGAGCCCGCGGCCATCGGTCCGCGAGAAAGGCTTTTAGCTCGCCAACGGTGGCTAAGTGACTGACGTGGTGGAGCGGCACGCAAACTTCGTCATCTCCAGATAGGCCACACACGCGCAACATGGTGCAACTAGGCCTCGCATCATGATGACTCAATTGTCAATTGAACTTGTACCAAGCGGAAGCAAATACACGTCGTTGAGACCGTCGTAGTTCCTGCACATTGCGAAAAATCAAAATCAGACAAAGTACAATGAAGAGGTGGTGGTTGATCTGGTGCGCGGCACGTGCACGTAGTTTACAAAAGGATCAAGACTATTGATGATGCGACGTCTCGTAAGGGGAAGCAAAAAATTAATGTAAGCTCAGCAATGTGTGGGGATATCAACAACCATTTGTAGTAAACGCGCCTTTTTTGGCAGGATTCATCCTCCTGTCAGAGAGTATTGATCACTGCTTCAAAACCTATAATGAAGCATCCGCATCATTGCACACTGAGCACCCTGTTTCTTCTTCTATTTATTTTCAAAAAATGTTGAAACGATGATGTCTCTCGGCGATTTGCAACAGCCCTCGCTCGCGATTGTATTCTTCATGGTCATCAAAATCTAAGGCTGAACATCAACATTTCTGATTCCCCGCCAGGAAATCTACACGCACCGTCAAAGTTTGTCGGTGGTGGTATAGAGCATGGTATCCTTGATGATCTACTTCCAGATGCAGTTCTGCCGCAATCCAGTACGACATTATCAGAAAATGACAGATATGATCACCAACGTGACCTAGCAATCTGCATTTCTGAAAGTTTCATATCCGTAGAGACAAAGTTAGAAATCCTATTTTTTCCATTTCATGCAGACACAAGCATACGAGTAAAGCATCATGCTTTACTCGTATGCTTGTTGCCCATGCCATGGGCAACGTAGTCGAGTTCTACCATTAGTCTACTGTCTTGCATCGTGCAGATAATTCAGATACACGAGAGAGGTAGTTTCCCCAGGTAGCATTTTTTATCTCGGCAAGTAAAGCAAAGAGAAAAAAGAGAACTCGGTCTAAAAAAATCGAAAAATTCCACTCGGAAGGGATATCCAAACAAGTTTATGATTATGTGAGGGCCTACAAAAGTGTATCTCACGCATGAAATTCTTTTTGGAATCTTCGAGAATGGGCGATTTACTTTTTGCAGACAACTCGATACTGAATTTGAAAGCAAAAAAGGACTCAAATGTTGTAGCCAGACGAGCACCATGAAAATATCATGCAGTCAGAATCAATTTCAACTTCAGCAACGAGGACCCATCTTCAACGAGGACCTCGCTATAATGAAGTATAAAACTACAACGCTAACGCATTCGATACAATACTATACAAGCGGGAAAAAGGAGCAGGAGCAACGTTACAAAATAATTTTCGGTACCCTTTCATACAAACCTTTTTCCGATAAGATGATCGAGTTGATGAGGACTCAACAGCAAGGCACGCAAATCCTCCTATGCCAGAACGTATCTCGACAATATGATATCCAGAAGAGTCTTTGTCTTACCTTCGGAAAAAAATTTTAAAATTAAAACGGTAAACTAGGAGGCGTATCTAATCTACTTCACGACAAAACAGAATCGTAGCTCTCACGGTATTAGGGCTCCTTACCCTCAGGACAAGCCCACGGGAAAGGGCGACGGCAACTGCGGCGCCCCCTGGTATGTGCAGTGCTCTCCCTTTGCCAGTGGAAGAACACCTTCTGGGAAGGCTGCATCCTTCACCTTATCTTCGACCGGTGATGTAGTTGCTACCGGCTTTTCGACTTCATTTTTGTTTACCTGTCGCTGTAACGAACAATCTGGGCTAGCTGTATTAACTTCTGTGCAAGCTGCCGTAGTATTATCCCGCGTTGCATCCGGGCGGAGGCACGGCTCTTTTAAACTGGCTGCCGCGTCGTTCTTGCACGAGGCCGGAGCTGGACCCCGGCCTGCCGCCGAAAATAACGCTGCATCCTGCTTGCGCCGGTAGCAAATCGACGTCGTCCGTCCGATTCGCCGTACGAAGACCGCACCGCCGAAAATATTCGGAAACTTGTAAATTACCAGTGGCCGACCTTCCATTGCAAACCCCAGCCAATGCCGGGCCGGCTCCAGTCGCAGTTCGCGCGTGTGCACCGTCTCGCGTGAAGACACCACCTCCCGTAGCCGGCGCTCGGTCACTTTTTTACCAACCACAGTGAACGCCTTCAAGTACGTGACTTCGCAAGCGGGAACCATCTTTTTATTCCTGCCAGACCTGGAACAAGCACTACTTGAACTTGCTTCCGCTTTGTCGCAGGGGGTAGTCTTGCTGTTTGCGGATTTGTTCTTGTTCGCATTCATGCCGACGCCCACCCCCGCCCCCGCCGCCGCACGCTCCGCGAAATGCTCAAGGTCCCGCGGCACCGCTTCGGAGCAGCACTCCCATTCTCCCTGCAGGCACTCGAGCAAGTCTTCGTCCGGTTTCGCTTGGCACAAGGGGTGGGGCGGCGCCTGCGGGTCGTACGCGGGGCAGGGCGTGGTTTCCTCCGGGAGCGGCTCCTCCATCGCGGTTTCGCTTGCGGGATTCGAAAGCAGGTCGGCCGTCGAGACGTCGTCTAGTTTATCCGTTTGTAGTTCTTGAAAAAGTTTTTGCGACACAGAGTCTTTCGACAAGTCGTCCCCGCCCAGGTCGTTGCTTCCCGCGCTCAGAATCTGTTCCAGGCAGAAGTCCTCGTTTGCGTTCATTCGCACTTCCTCGTCAGCATATTCATCCTTGTTTGGGAGCCAATCGTCCCGCAGTTCCTCCTCGGTCGGATGCTGGTAGAGCTCGGCGGCCCCGTCGTTTTTGTTCTTGTCGAGCTCGAAGATTTCAGCTCTCTCCTCTTTCGCTGCGTCACAGCTCTTAGCTCCTTCGTGTAGTAGTTCTTGATGTACTGACTCACCGTTCCCAACACCGCCGACAGCCACCGGAACACTACACTCGTCGCCCTCGGCGGTTTTGATGTCTACCACGCGGCCGTCCAATGCGACAAAAACACCGGCCTCGAGTGCTTGGTCAGTTATCTCGTCACTTGTCAAATCCTGGAGGCAAACTGGCACTGGAGCGTCAATACGGCGCAGAGGTGCCGCCTTCGACTCGTCCTGGTGCTGGTGCGACATGCTTCGGATTGAAGATATTGCTGATGTGCTGTCCGCATGTACTTTTTGTACTTCCCGGACACCAGGGTGTACAACTTGCACTTTCAGCATTTGTACGAGGCCATGGCCTTGCTTCATCTCTGCGCTATGCCTCTGCAGGTCCTGTGGTCTGAGCGGTTCTGTGGTCTCAGCGGCGTACTGGCAAGCGAGCGTCCGCTCCAAGACACGGGTGATCCGTTGTACCTCCTTGTACGTCGACTCGAGTTGGCGCTGGCGCTTCCGGTCCTGCGCGGCCTGCAGCAGCTCCTCGACCTGCGCCTCGGTCGCCCACGCTTGATAAACATGTTGGTTCGCTCGTAGTTCTTGGGGGGCCGGCGCCGGATTCTGCGTTTTTGCCCCCTTCTGCCGCAGCTTCTTCTCCTCGTTCTGTAACCGCTTCCGCAGCATGTCTAGCAGCAGACGCTCCGTCGCAGGCGAGACGTCCTTGTCAGATCCGACCTCACGTGCACGCCACACACGGTAGTTGTCCGCACGTCGCAAAAACATAACTGCGTCCTCACTGGCACCCACCAGGAGGTCCCGCAACAGTGTGGCGGCGGCGTCTGACACCGAGATCTCCGCGCAGCACGACGAGGACAGCATTTTTTCGTCCGCTAGGTCAGTGAGCATGCGGTGACACACCTCTGCCACCAGATGAACCACCATCTTGTCATGATCCGACGGTCGCCCCACGATACTACCGTTGGACCCGCCATTCAAACTATCCTCGTGGGGTCTTGCAAGTCTGTACTCTTCCTCCTCTCCGACCTCGGAGGTACTACGGCAGTTCCCGACGTCAAAGTGATTTATTGGAGCACGACAACTAGCTGGATTATAATTATATCCAACGCAAGCTGTTGCCGGCTCGTGGTTTTGCGCACAGCAAGAGCAATCTTTGTCCGCCAACAGCCGACACGAGTAGTTCTTGTCCTCTTCTGACGACACTACTCGCGCTTTAACACCAGAAGAAGTAGACGAAGCTGAGGCCGCCCGGTTCGTCGCCAAAGCGCCTCCTCGTCCTCCCCCCAGGACCGGCGGCAAGTGCACATAAATGCGTGCGAACGCCGGCGCTCCGCGGCAAATCCGGGACACAACTCCAAATCTGCTGCTCGTTCCGCCCACTGGGGGGCGACGGAATGAAGTTCCACCCGTACTTCTACCGGGCTCCTGCGCTTGACGCAATCCGATCCGGAACCACCCCGAACTCTGCTTCTTGAACCCCTTGTGGTCGTCCAACTGGGACACATCGTCACTGGAACAAGGTCCACCTTCCTTGAAGTCGGATCCTGACTCTGCCCCTTCGCCGAGGGATTTAGCGACACTGGTGCTTTTCGGATTGGTAGAAGACGGTGTTGCAGTATAATCTGCGGTCATGGTTCTATTGCTGTCTTCTCCGCTCTGTCCACTTCGTCCATTTGCGCCGGATTTGCTTCGGTGTCCTCGGAATGGCCACTTAATCGCTTCCGACTGCAAGTCAGAGTATCCAAGATCGCCCAACGTCGTTATTGCACCTCGGCCGCCTGCAGCTGTACCGCTTTCGCCGATGCGCAAAAGAAAACTTTTGTGTGGCGGGTTCGTTTGATGGCTTCCGAGATGTTGATCTACTTTGCAACCGGTTGGCACCTCACTTTTGGAGCGCAGCTCAAGCAGAGGATTCCTCTTTTGTTCCCATCTGTTAGTATCGTCACTCTCGGAAGATTCGGGGCTCCGAACTGCGCTTTTGCCTCCTTGCAGATCCGGTTGTAGAGTGGGCGTGGTCGCTTCCTCCTCTGGAACAGCACTCAAGATAGCGCCCGGAAGCGACTTGAAGAACTGTTTCAGGTTTTTGTTATCTACAGGCAAACGTGGCGGCCCGAGACAAGCGCCTTTTCTCCTGGGTGGATGCGCCGCTGACAGACCCACTTCTACACCTGGAGACGTATCACCACGCCTACTCGGTGAGCCGGGAGTCACCGCCAAAAACGTCGGTGCCGTGCTACTACCTTCGGCTGCTTTGCAGTCGCCGCCAGAACAAGAAGTCGGGCTGCTAGAAGTACTGCGCAGACCGTCTATCGCTCCGGAGATGTCCCCCCGGTGTGCAGCGATGATGTGCGTCTTTTGCTCGCCAACATGAGAGAACGTACTACCGCCGAGTGCAGTAAGAAAAGACGTCCGTTGCATCCTCCTTTGCAGCACGGTACCCCAGCTGCTCCGCGTCTTGTCGACAAGATCCATGCCGAAACCTGCTACAAACAGGAAGGCATTACTTCCCCAACAGCGGAGGAATGCATGCGTTGCGAAAATTAACCCAGCCTCTGCTAAAAATGCTATCGGCCCATACGCAGAGCATCAGCACCCTGGGCAAACAGCGACCAGCACCGCCTAGCATTTCTTTTCAGTCAAAGAAATAACAATGCGTATCGTTAAAATAGATTAAGATCACTTACTTTCCTGCATTTGAGATGAAAAAGAACATTGCAATTCCGGCCCGCTTTTGTTCAGTCAATCGAACAACCATTTGCAGAAATTCTATCAGATTCATCCCGAAGCCATAACCTGAACCGGAAAAGGATCACTTTGGTCTTTCCTTTCTTATATCTAAATTCATTTTCGTAAGTATGCAGCGATATCGCCGCTGCAAACGCACAAAAATCGTATCGAACATCGCTTTGCCAATACGCACCACGCGCGCGGCCCCGGGCCTCTGACATGGGCACATTTTGTTTTGCTTCGAGTCGCCAGAGTCATTCAGTCTCTTGAACAGATCCCGCAGAACAACACCCACGCAGCAGGCCTCCACTGATAAACAAAAGCCGTCGACAGTCATAAGAGCAGATCATCATGATCCTTTTTTATTCTTTATGTTTACGCATCACATACCACCGAAGAGCAAGCTTCCTTTTATGTAGCAGACGATAGAGATCCATTTCGAGCACCTAGAACAGCAAAGTCTTCTTGCCCGTCGAGCTGAGTGGTCCGTGGATGCGCCATGATTTGGCGCAAAAAGGAACAATCTTCTTGTTCATCACGATCATCAACATCGCCGGTCGGGTTTAGCATCTCCTGCCTTGTCTCTCTAGCGGACGGAATGCTGGACCTAGAAGTGCTCTTGTTCGTGCTGCGACCAGGTTTTACTATCCTGCCGACCTCGCAAAACGAATCGTCCAGCGGCGAAGACATTGTTGCCCGGGTGCTAGTCGTAAAGCGGCCCTTCGCGTAAGAACTTCTGGGGTCCACCACCTCGGAGATGCTCCGATCGTGCCGATCCAAGTCTTCTTGTTGCGCTGTCGTGTCTGGTACGGTTCTTCTTACCCGTTCCTTCCGAGCACTGGAGCTGCTTCGATCAGTACTACTGTTCTGGCTGTGCATCACCATCGCGGTGGAAGATGATGTCGCGCTTGTTGATGTTCCGCGAAGCGGGAGAGCAGAATAAGTGGTCTCTCCTCGGCCACTGTCTTCGCTTCTTCCGCGCGCAACAGCCTGTGTAAGTCCTCCGCCTCGTCCCAGATGAAGAGGAGGTGCCATTGCCGCTACATCAACTCCCGCCACACGAGACGATTCCGGCGAAGAGCCCCTTGTTTCGTGGCCAAAAAACTGCTGCTGCCCGTTATTCGCCTGGTGAAAGTGCTGCGCGGGAAATTTCTTCTCGTGCCGTGACAAAGCCTCGTTGGATAGCACCACCGGCATCTGTCGATGTTCTTCATCTCTCAGGGGCGGGGGTCGTTGGCCCCATTCTTGATGTTGGCCACGCGTCTTCCTGCTAAGATCGCGCAGCGGCGGCATCACGGGAGCTGCTGTGGGTCCGGCTCTCGTTTGAAGTGGTTCATCCTGCTCTTGTGAAGATGCGCCTCCTGCAAGAACTCTCCCCGACATAGACGACGTTGCAACAACTCCAGCGTCACGTGGCCGCACGGGCTTAGTATTTTCGCGCGGGTGCACGACCGGCAGCGGACGGGTTGTTCCTTCTGTAGTTTCCTCACGCTCGCATTGAGGCCGTAGCCGCGCGTCGACCTGCCCAGATGTCCTACTAGCCCCGGCAAGATAGTAATTCCGATCTCCCCTACTTTTGGACGAGCGCTGCCCACTAATTGCGGTGGTGGCCGCAGCCGCCACAGGCTCAACATTTTGTCCTCCTGCAGCACATAACTCGCTCTTGCTCGGGTATTGGCTGCTCGTGCCGCTCCCGCTCCGGTGCCTGAACGGATTTTCCACTTTCTCGCGCCGGCGCTGCATGTCCCGGAAGTACCGGCCGCTGTTCACCAAGGCGAGCATAAAGTCCACATTCATGAAGTACTTGGACGAGCGTACGGTGGAGCAGGACCCGCGCAAGTGCGGATCTCGATTCGTCATGGTGTAGACGAGCTCCAGCAAATGTGGGTGCTGCTTAAACCGCTCGTAGGTGTCCTTCACGGACCGTAACTGCTCCTTGCTGGGACCCTGCCACCGCGTCCGATTGCTACCGCCGTTATAATGAACAGATTGCTGGCTCGTCCCTTCATGCCGTTCTTGAACATGGTTTTTAGTATGATGTCCAGCCGGAGGAGGCGGCCCCACCTGCCGATGCCGAAGATCCTGTCTGTGTGGTCGTGCTGCGTCGTCCCTTGTAGAATTCCGGTCCGGTCTTGTTCCCGTCATTTCCTTTTCCCCGGCGGCCACTATCTTTTTCATTTTTCCGCTTTGCTGTTTTTCTTTCGCCCCGTCGCCAACTTCGCCACCTCCAGTGGTCCGCAGGGTGTTGTCGGTGGCTAGCGGCCGTGGTACCGGGGTAGGATTCGTATTGTTCAGAGCCTTCTTGGCCGCGTATTGTTGTCTTTTCAGGGTTTCCAGCCGCTGCAGTTCGTCCAGCAGCTGCATGGTGGGATTGTCTTTTACCATCATGTAGGCCAGCTCTAAGTGCAAGTCTTCCGGGGAGTTCGGGGGAAACCGCAGCTCGGTCTGCTCCTTGGTCTCGATTTGCGAGAGGTCCAGAACCCCCCTGGATTCCGAGGGGTGCAAAAAATTGAAGTTCTTACTGAAGGGGAAAAGCACCGCGGCCACCGTGCCCAGGGAAACCTCGTGGTGCTGGTGGTCCTTTTTCTTTACTGCATTCGGATTATTTGCGGCATTCCTATGAACAGCTCGGCGGCCGGCCAAACTACTCCCCTCCGTGGCTTTGGAAGAACTGCGGGATCGGTTCTCTGTAGTCTCCACAAATGGGGCAACCCTCTGCTCTTGTCGTCCAGTCCTCAGAGCACGTGGATCTCTTTCGTTCGCGACCGACATTTTGACTCTCGCCCTGCTAGTAGAAGTCCTGTCTGCTGTTCCTCCACCCGCCTCTTTGATGCCGAGCACGTCCGTGACTCTGTCGCCCGGCCGAAAATCTAATCTCCGCGGATCTGCGCCTTCGTCCACCAGAACCGCTGGTCGGTCCGTCAGTGTCGGGTTCTTGGTTCCCGGAGGTGCATGTTGTTGAAATAAAGCCGCTGTCGCACCGTCTTCTTTCCCTTTTTCCCTCGAATTACGCGGTCGCTGTTGAATAGACGTCGGCAGACTCTTCTTTGCAAAATTTCTCGCGGCCGTCGAATTGACGGCGGTGTCGACGACAAGATTTCCCGACGGATCTCGCTTCAGGTCGACGCCAGCCGCCCTCCCCGCCCTGGCAAGATTTTTATCCTGCTTACCGCCGTCTGCTCCCGCTTCACCATCTCGCGGGGTGTTGACCACCCTGGTGCCTGCCGCTTTATCATTTCTGTTTGGCGACCGCTTTTTGTTGGTTTCGGTCTTTTTCGTGATGTGTCCCCCCGTGGCGAGCATGTAGAGCACGACCCCGAGGGAGTAGATGTCTACCGCGGTACCGTATTTCTTGCTCTCCTTGCTGTTGTCCTTTCCGTTCGTCAACCCACGGACTAATTCGTCCGCCTTGTTCCTACTGGGCGACTTTATTTCGCCGCCGCGACGGTTCTTGTCCTTCAGCGCCAGCACCTCCGGGGCACAGTACCCGTAGCTGCCACAGAACGAGGTCAGCCCGTCCGTGTCGGTGGCCCCGATGTCCTCCTTGGCGAGCCCGAAATCCGTCAGACGGCAGGTTTTCTGGGCAGACAGGATCACGTTTTCGCATTTCAGGTCGCGGAAAACGATGCCCTTGCCGTGCAGGTACTCCAGCGCCAATAAGATTTCCGTACCGGCCTTCAGCACCTGGATTGGCAGCAAGCCCGGCGTCCCCTCTTGCACGAGCCAGTCGTGCAGGTCCCCGCCCGGGCAGTACTCCATCACCTTTATTTGGGACATAAAATAAGACTTTTTTCGCGGACTCTCCGACAAAAATAAGTTCATTTCACATACCTCCTGAAAGAGAGGCTCGCAATCAGAATCACAAAATAAAATAAGCTGTGCATACCAGAAGCCAATGGAGCGGGGTCGAGTAGGAGGCGTATAGCAACACGATGAACGGGTGCTTTAACGCTCGCAGAACGTGCTCTTCGGCGTAGTAGCGACTGACGATGTTCTGCACTTTGTATTGCTTCTGCACGATGATCTTCATTGCCAAATTCACACGCGGGTCGTCCCGCATGCAGACCTTGATCACGGATCCAAACGTTCCTTGACCCAACAGCTTCAGGCAGTTGAAGTCCGAGGGCCCCAGCCTGTTCCAGTCCACGTTTTCGAGCGGGTCCTTGCGCTTCGGCGGTGGGCGGCTGTTTCGGCGCAGCAGCATTTTCTGCACTTGTCGCTGGGTGCCCCCGTTGAAATCGATGCTGGTGCACGACAGGGGATGGGACATCCCTGCTCCAGCTCCTTTCGTGTGTAGTTCGTTTTGGCCCGCTACTGCTTGTAGCTCTTGACCAGCTCCTTCCATCAACCCCCTTGCGGGGTCCTGGTTGTATTTGCACTTTGATGCAAAAAGGTCCTGCTTGCTGTCCGCGCTGTTGCAGCGGGAATTTCTGGTGCTCAGCAACACGTTTGGGGTGCTGTCCCGGGACCCGCCCCCGTCGGAGCCGGACCGATCGGACCGTCTCCTCTCCAGCTCGTCTGGCTGGTCCGCGTTCGTTCCGGCCCGCTTGGCGCTGTTGTAGGTGGGACTCCACTTGCCCTCCTGGCCGGTGTTCTGCTCCGGGTTCAGAGCGAGCCGCTCCTCCTCGACGGTGCGGAGAAACGACTTTCCGACGAAGTGCGGGGCCGCGGTGGCGAAAATCAGACTCGACAGCCCGCAGGGACGCAGCATGTGTATCCTGCATAAAAACGTCCCCATACCATAGTCAAGATGGGGAATCGGCTAGACAAATCCACAAGCTTTGGCTGTTTTGCATGACAAATTTGGACTCGTAGTGTAGTGCTGGTTGAGGTAGCTCAGCAGCATTACAGATCTAGTATACCATGCTGATTGGAGCATGACAAATTCCAAAACACGACTAAAAAATGCTTCTCATTGGGCTCCGCATGCGTAACATTTTCAGCATGCAGATTTGCATTACAACTATGGGGTGGGGACGTTTTCAAATGTGATAATGTGGGCGACTACGTTGTCCTCGATCGGGTCCTTGCTGTAGTAGGGGTTCACGTAGTGCTTCTGCGTTATGGGAGTGTCAGGATCGAAATCGACACAATCAAAAAGTTTGTAATCCATAAAATGTAGGGCACGCATGGCCTGTGTTGGAGAGGAGGCAAATGAGACCGATTGCAAGCCTGTTTGGGGGAAGACGATGTGCTGCCAGAGTAGCATGACAGGAGCAGTTCTCTTTGCCCAAACAGCACGACAGACTGGATTTTGGTGCTGCCAAAATTTGTCATGCGCCACTTGGAAACTGAGGCTCCAACTGATATCGATTTTATGCATCACAAGTCATTTCGATTTTGTTGATTTCGATCCTGACGCTTCCATATGCGTTCGGGTCAACGTGGTCCGCAGCATCGGGTACGGATCGTCCATTGTCGGCTCCACCCGAACCGGAGCGATTCCGATCGTGCGCCCCGGCTGCTCCACCTCGACCGTGGACGCGGTTCCCCAGGCGTCGACGCCGACCCAGTTGTAGCTCGAGGCCGCCGCGCCGCCCGCCACTTCCACCGGCCGGGCCCGCGTCACACTGCCGTCCAACAGCGTGCTCACACGGATGCCCGTGTTCGAAAAACGCTTTGCCGTCGATTGCGCAGTGGTACTTTTCGTCTGGCTGTGCATCGAACTGGTCGTTGTTGTACCTTGGGTCAGATTTTTGCCGCCGCTTTCCGGCCACGGACTCGACCGGCCGCGGGTGATATTAGCGGCATCCTGCAGGAAATTTGGTAGCGGAAGAACCGGACTGGTGTCGGGCTGCTGCGATAAAGATCGCACAGTCGAGCTGTCGTCACCCTCTTCACGTCCACCCTGCTGCGCAGTCAGTACTAGAGGTTGTTCACCCGAGGCGCCGAATTTGCTATTTTCTTCTGATACTTTCTTCATGTGGTTGTCCAGTCCATTTTCACCAGTGACACCAGCCTCAGCGACGCCGTCTAGTTCGGACATCATGTTGTCACGGGCAACCACGTCGCTCCTGGAACTGATGCGTGTCAATTCGGGAGATGGCGACTTTGCGGGTTCGCGAAGACGAGAGGCATTTTTACAGCCCTCGACTACACAATGCTCATGCGGTGGTGGTCCAGGTCCTCCACCCAGCGTGCTTACAAACGCTACTTCTCCCGAGGTGCTGCTTGATGATGTCGTTCGCTCCGGCGCTCCCGCGTCAAATGTGCCCATCTCAATCATCTGCGAGCCCGCACCGCCTCCCGTAGCAGAAGTAGACACGGCATCATTCCCGCTGTGCGCGAACTTGCTCGTGCCGCTCGTGGGCGTGGCGTCGTCCTCCGTCGAGCAAGACCTATTTATGCGCGCCAGGGCGGCTTGGCTCGCCTTCTTCCGCGGAATCGCGACCTTTCGCGCTTGGAAGACAATGTGCTGTTGACTTTTTGGCTCAAAAATTCTACAACTCGGTCCATTATGCCAAGTCGTGGAGGCGCGAGATGCAGAGTTGTTCTCCTCGTCTTCGATCTCCGAGGCAATAATTTCCGAGGTCCTGCGGTCCGCGCTTCTACCGAGCTGGGGCTGCACATCAAGCTTTCGTGTTTTTGAAGGCGAATGCGAGATCACAGCGATCTGCTCAACATCTGGACGTTGAACCGGGGTATTTCCTGCTGGCGGCATAACAGGAGGTGGTGGCAGCACCGCACAACTACCGTTCCCGTCATCGTCCAGTGTCCACAGCGCCTCGCCACTTTGGATTCTCGGCATCGCCGAGAATCGCGAGGCCCGAGTTGCGGCTTTGGAGGAAGCATGCATATGCTCTCCGCAAATAACCACCGCTCCGCCGTGGTCCAGCGTGTGCTCGTGCTCCTCCGGCACGCTCCCGAGCGAAGTGCCCTTGGATAACCTGCGGGACCGGCGCCACTCCTGCTCCACCGTGGTGGAGAAAAAGTCCGCGCTTGCGCCGTCGACCGCCGCGGTCGTCGTCGTCGGGTCCGAATACCGCGAATTTGTGCTCCCGCAGCTCATCCGGGAGGACTCCGAGTCGACGGAGTTATTTCTCCGATGATTTTTACACGACGAGGTAGACGAGGAGCCGCCCCCCAGAACCTGCTGCTTCTTGTTGTGCATCACCACACCAGATCGCAATGAGTCGAGAATGCTCATGCTTTTGTCCCGGAGCTTCATCAAACTCCCCGTACTCGCGCAAAATCCCAGGCCACCGCCGCCGCGCTGGTGCGGCTGCACGCCCTTCCGCCGCTCCACAACCGACCGCAAGTCCACGGGAACAATGCTGGGTCCGCCGCCGCCCGGCGCCGGGTGCTTGGTCAACATAACCAGTTCCTGACTGGGGTTCCGGTTTTCATCGCGGCGCCGCGCCCCCGGCGCGACGAAAGCCATGGTTTTCTCCGCATCGAAGTCGTAGTCTGCCGGCACGACCGCCGAGGTGCTGTTGATGCCCGCTGTTTCATTTTCATCTGCTGGGGTACTGCTGTTCAGGTACGGGTTATTCACCAGCCAGTTGCCGTTCTGCCCCCGCCGGTCGCCGAACAACTTGTCATCCCAGGAGGTCGCCTCGCTGTGCATCCCGTACCAGTACCGGTTTGCGGCGTTGCTGATGTCGAGCCGCACGCGCGCCTCGCGAATCAGGTACAGCATCATCTCTACATGGCCCTTCGCCGTCGCCAAGTGCATCGCCGTGTTCCCGTCCACGTCTTGCAGGTTCACGTTCGCTTTCGCTTTCACCAGGTACTCCGCACTCAGCCGGTGATTCTGCTCCGCCGCAATGCACAGCGCCGTCTTGCCGCGGAAGTTGGGGAGGTTAATGTTCGCGCCCGCATACAAAATCAGCACGTGCAGGCACTCCTTCTGGTTGTACAGCGCCCCCACGTGCAGCGCGGCGTGGCCGTTGTCACGGCGGTGGTTCACGTCGACGGTTAGCTTACTCGTGTCGTTCAATACCTCCTTCAACGTATCCTTATCCCCGCTCGCGGTCAGCAGAAAAATGTCGTGCCGGTCCGGCCGCAGGGACTTCAAGTTCAGCTGAATCAACGTGAGCACAATGTGTGCGCAGAGTGCAATCAGATACATGCTCGTCAGCCACGGCTTGTCACTCCACAACAGCCAAAGAAACCGCTCCGACTCGATGTTTAGCGAGGGGGAGGGAGCAGCGAGGGGCACTGATGTAGCTCCGTCGTTCACTGCTGTAGTCGGCGTCGGATCCGTCCTACTTGTTTCGGCGCCATCGTGGTCTCCAGTTGCACCAGAAAAAGTACCCGTCATAGAAGTTGTACTATCTTCCCCATCAACATCTTCAGCCACCCCCTGCTGCAAAACCTGACTCGTCGTGGAAACCCGCTCTTCCTGCACACGAACTCGGCCGAAGATGCTACTCCCTTCCACGCCGGGTGCTTGGTCGTCCACGCACTCGTCGATGATGACCCCGCTCGGCGTGCGGTGGATGTACGTGAAGGACGCGAGAAGCAAAAACACGAGGAGAAAGATCACGCGCTTGCCGCACACAAACTTGAGCATGGTCCGGGCGGGTCGGGCGAACCCCGGGTGGTCAACGAACCGCCCCAGGTCGGCGCTCATGTACATGAAGCCCACCAGGAAGTGGACGACCGCGGAGGTTTCGTTGCGGGATACGGCCGCCAGTGCGGTCACGTCGAGGCCCCAGTAGAAGCCCACGAAGAAGAACGAGGCCACCCAGTTGAAGGAACCGCACACCCAACAGTTCATCACCCGCACACAGAACCCCAGCGTCATCACGGTGCAGACCACCTCCGCGATCCGGCCCCCGATGCAGAGCACAGAAAACAGGTAGTTGCGGTCGAATCGCTCCTTCACGAACCCGGACACGCGGTAATCAATTTCCGCAGCCACGTGGGCCAGCGTCCAACAGCTGGTCGCCAGGGACAGGTACAGCACCACCGTCTCCACACAGTGAACCCAGCCCAGCGAGCCGTTTAGGGGAATCCAGTTGTGCTCGACCGGGTCGTACACCATTACGTTGCCGAAAAGGCTCGTACCCGTCAAATCGTGGGTAATCATAAACGCAGCGAGACCCGCGAAGAAGGTGCCTGGGAATTTTTATTTCACGCGTGTGGAGACAGGATAACTTTTCTTAGGACTATGCGAATATATATAATATAGATTCAACATTATAGCACCGCTGCAAGAACAAGCAAACAGCTGAGTGTAAGTACTACGTAGGAGCGTTATCTCTTCTAAAGAGTGTGGTCATCAAAATCAATATTAGACTTATACTTTCATACAGTCCGACGAAGCTCTTCGTGTGCAGCCGCCAACCGGGCGCCGCGCAGTTGGTTACCTCGTAGGGATTGTCGGAGCTCGAGGCTGAGATGTCCCCGGTGACGTGCTGTCGGCGAATGTAGCGATTATACGCCAACTTGCAAATCATTCCTTGACCAAAGCCGAGCACAAAAAAACGCACCAACCAGGAGAGAAACGGGTACTGTTCCCTCATTTTCTTATTCCAAAATTTGTCGCCCGCCGAGAGGTAGAAACAAAAGCTGCCGGCGGCGACAAAGCACACGCAGCCGCAGATGAAGGAAAACAACCACATCAGCTCCAGGGTTTTCATGTACCACACGAAGCACACGTACGTGATGAAGATGTTGGTGCCAAAATCGACCAGGTGGTACCCGCAGAAGACACTCAACTTGAAGATGGACTCGAAACGGGTGAACCGTTTCATCTTGACCGGCACCACGGCACCGTCCGGCGCAGGCTTCGAGCCCCGGAGGGAATCCGACTTTTTCAGCAGCTTCATCTGCCCGGGGTTGTAACTGCCGCCCGGCGTATAATCGTCCTCGTCCTCGAAGTAATTGTCTTCGCTAAGTGCGGCGGAATCGCGCGATCCTGTGTCAGATTCGTACTCTTCGGAGGAATGAAAAGGCGGCATTTGCATCAGATTGTCCATCTCGTCTGTGGAGGTCGTCCCTGCAGTTCCGCCGTAATCCAGCATCAGCACTGGATTTCGATCATCATAAACTCCTACAATGCAGTTGTTCATATTTCCCGGCGGAAGTGCGGACCCCCAGGTTCGATGTTGCAGATCGTGCTGCCCAGATGAAGTGCGTGTATTTCTACTGCTCGGGTGATTGTTCGTCCATACTGAAGAAGATGATGTACGAAAGTCACCGTCTTCGTAAATCTGGACGGCAACCTGGTCCCCATTCCGATTTTGCGGGGTCACGGTCCGACTTAAGACAGACGTGTCGTCGTGAATGTTATCTTCGAGTTGATGGCTTTCTAAGTGGTCCCGGTCAACAACAGCATATCCTCCGTAGCTGCTGCTGCCTTCCTCGTGCATGGGATATGTCGAAAAGTCTGGCTCCTCGTTCTGAATCACGTGCCAGGAAAGACCGCTTTCCGCATTACCATCCTCGTCCTCGCCTTCCTCCAGCTCCTCCTCGGGCTCGAGGAGTGGCACTTTCATGTTGCGCGGCGTTGGGTTTGTTCTATGGGCCGCGGTGGAGAAAGCGGCAGACAATGTCTGAGAAGACGAGTTTGCAGTTGCGGCGACGCTGTTCAAGTTTGCGATCCCCAACCCGGAGCGTGCGCGCTCAATGGCGTGCATTTCGTTTCGGTAATTCGTGTTGAACACACGGGGGATGGTTTCCGCCAGGTTCTCTGCGTGTCCAGATTCCGGCTCATTCTCCATACACACCGGAGTAATGTTTCGCTCTGCGGGCGAAGAGGAGACAAGTTTACGTCCTTCCTTGGGAGACGTCATTTTCGATCCGGACTTCCCGGGACGGAAAATGTAGTAACTCAGCCACGAAAAAATGAAAAACCGAACAATGGGCCGTGCCAAAACATCAAAACAAATGCCAACGGAGATCAAGATCAAGCGTTCCCTTTTGACAAATAAAAACCTGACTTTTTTACGCAGAGAAACAAGGATCAGGTCTCACTCAAGTACATTTTTAGGATCCGAACCAACAGGAACAAAGAAGAAGAGCTCGTTCTAAAATGAAAAACGAACCCCATCATGACAGGAGCTGCGGGTGCGATTCATGTTCATCACACTCACCTCCGATAAAACTTACAAGGACAAAAAGGGAACATCATGACTCAATTTTTTAAATTTGATCTTGATCTGCCACGTCAAGGCGAGCTTGTTACTTAGGATCATTGCAAATGCAACTGCCAATCACGAAATTCAGGAAGTTGTGAGCAGGCCAAGAACGCCATCACATTTTCAAGTCTCTTCGCATGTTGATGAGCTCCCGACAGATGCATCCACTCCATCTTGACGCCACTACAATATCTAGGGTGCTCTCGCCCCTCCGCCCCAGGACCATGGCGAACGCGGAGAGTCCGGTGGCGGCGATTCCGGCCGGTCTGGCAGCAGCTGCCGCACAGTTATTAGTTCGTCCACCCGGGCCCAGATATCCGCAATTTCTTCCTTTTCCCGATGAATTTCGTCCATGGTGCGCCGCAGCGCGCCGGCTGTGTCTCCGAGAAACTCAACCTCACCTTTTTTGAGCAAGAAGACGAGTCAGATTTACTTGCTTTCAACAACCTTGCAGCTTTTGTGTGAGAACATATACATACATGTCAACAAGTTGGCAGCTCATACTAAATTCCTTCCTGAAAACACGAAGGAGAAAGAACATTATATATACTTTCAAGTTCGGCCACCCGTCGTTGCAGTGCTTCTGCGCTTTCGGTTTCCCTTTCCGTTTCGACCTCTACATAGTTTTTGTCCTTGGAGTCCCGGTTGCCTTCTCCTGTTACTGCCTGGGATTTTTCTCCTACGCCGTTAGTGTCCTGCCGTGCCTTCGAAGTACTAGAGAAGTAGTTCTGCACATACTCGGAAAACGCCGTCCACACCGGCTCATATTGCTGCCGAAGAGACGACACGTTCTGAGCCGCCGTCGCGGAGGCTCCATTTTCCGGTGACGCTGCGGCACTACGTCGCCCCTCAACTAACCCGGTGCTCGCAGAACTTCCGCCGGCACGAGGAGTAGCCCCGCCCTGTGCTGACTTTCGCCGCAGACGGCGAGAGGCGTTGGGTGACAAGGGGCTTTGCCCGGCACTTTCGCGTCCGCGAGACGCCGTCGGCGGAGGTTCCATCAACTGCGATAGCCTGGAAGACCACATGTTCGGAGCCTCTCCTTTCCACTCCCTGATATTCCCGGTTAGCCGCTGACGCCGGAGCTGTCGGGAAAAAGAAAACAGACAAAACAAAGCAGCTCTATCTGCAGCGACGCGGATAATCTCGGCTGAGATACGTAATCAGCTACCGAAACGAGGTCACCCGATGCTGGTCGACAAAAAACAGCGAAAAAAAAGTTTGATTTTGTTTTGTCGAAAAAACTAAACCGAACCTCCTAGAATGGAATTTCTTTTCTGAAAACTTGAACAGCGGGGCCGCATGTTGGAAGTGCTGCGTGCCTTCGGAAGGACAAGCGACGCAGCAAAGCTTGCACAAATCATCTGTGTTCCCGTGCGTTTGACTCGGCGTCACAAATACTCTTCTGGTGCGTTTTGGTCACAATCGAATTGTCTTTACCGCGAGGCAAAATAGAAGCTTGTAATGTATTCTCGTGAAAAATTTCAAAAATCTATTGCCTCCGCACCATAGCCCCACAGTGCCCAAAATTTGCCCGGTCCGAGACACATAGAAATTTTGGAATAGAATGTCGATTCCCGTTCTACTTGTTCCATCATCGCCTAAACATTGTTACAATCGTCTATCGTCCAAAAAGTCCTCTCCTGGGCGGCTATTAGCAGAGTTTTTTCGAAACACTCGTGAGTCCGTATCACATCATGTGATGATCCTAATACATAACATACAGGTAATTTTGATAGATCAAGAATAGTGAAAGTCAACATGCCTAGCAGCCTGCTATAGTCTGAATGAAATCGGTTTGCAAGCGCCACGACCTGGTGCCACGAAAATCAAAAATCTAGTTGCTGCTGAGTTCTAAAAACAAAGATCTGCTTTCCTCGGAATAATTTTCAAATTGAAATTTTCGATACCTGGAGGATGATAATTTTTACAAACAGTCTGTACCGATATAATTTTATGCTATTCCACACAATTTTAGTTGGTTGTCTGATAAAATTGCAATCTCAACAAATCGAGTCTGATACCAAATGTAAGCTGTTCTGGCTGTTCGAAAGATGATAACGGTGTCTGATTTGCTGATACAACAATGTTGTATCGCACTGTGTCTGATTTTTTGCTAGAGTGTATTACTGAATTAAACCTGAATAGAAGCTGGCATGGTTGAAGCATACCATCTTCAATCGATACCGAGCTTCGTTTAGCACGGCCCATAAACCACCACATCTCCGATGTGAAAGTCCTCCTCCTTCAGTTTGCGCGGGCTCTCCGGATCCAGCCGTTGTTTACCTGAAAAGTCCGTCATTTCGAACTAATGGCACGCCGACGTTGGCTTTCACATATGCACATTTTCGACACTGCAACTGGTTCTCTACTCAGTTGGGTTCACGATTCCCAATCGTTACGAGTAGTTTAGTACTCGTCTTCGTCATATTTTCAAGAACAAGAAATAAGCAAGCACTAGTACCGGTGTAGCCGCTGGCCGGTGGTGGCGGCGCGTTTTGTCTGGCGAATCTCACCGGCCACACGCTGTTGTATTTGTCCGCGTGGTATTCCCGGTTGTAACTGGACTTCGCCGACATCGTGCCCACTGCCTTGTGCGTCTTGTACCTGTGTGGCGAACAACGTGACCGATGATTATCCATCCGCCCATTCCAACTACGCTGAGTACTGCTTTTCATCTTCTGCTGGAATGGTATATTCATACAAGTCCACTGGCATGCTTGATCTTGAAAAAGAACCCTGCTCCATGGAAAAACCGTAGAGGTCAACTTCAAGGTGTCCTCTCGTTAAATAAAAACAGCTATCTAAAAAAATACGCAGGTTTAAAAGCAGCTGGTCTGGCGTTCTTCGTCGCTTGAGGAGACGGGCATGGGTATTCCTTGTGCTGGAAGGACTGCGTGACCATAAGCTTGTTCTCATCGGACACGTGCTTGGCCTGTTTTGTCGTGATTCTGATTTATTGATGCATAGTACTTTACTACAACTACTTTAGTTTCCAAATCAACACGCATCAGAACAAACCAACCGGATCTTCATTCAATTTCCCTACCGCACATCCAGCAGGACGACGACGTCCTCTATCCTGCATGCAAAAGAATCACCATCGGAGATGACTCACCTGCTGTGGTTTGAAATTTGGCGCGATGGCTTTCTCGCTTTGTGATCGTGAGTATTTCGGGTACGAGAAAGCCGTTGTGGTTTCACCGTGAAACTGTGCGCCCTTGCCGCCGCTTGAAGTGGAGGGTGTCTCGCATTTTTCCTTAAACAGGTCGTAACACTCCTTATTTATCTGCACGCCGTCCAATGGCCGCGGGACAAACCTTGTTTAGTACAGCGTGGTGCAATTCATTCTCATTCGCAATTATAATTATCTGCCATGTCGGCTCCGCTATTTCTTTTTCAATTTTTCCTGTGATACGTGTGCATGATTATGTCAGTGAGGTCTCCATCAACGGAAGCGAAGCAGGTATAGAAAATCTTTTGCAAACAGAAGAACTTGTTCTGAAATCTTCTATTGACTGATGGGGTTGGGAAAATAAGTAACTTACTGCTGGGTGTAGGCGCACATCGATCGCTGGTAGAGCGGTGCGCGGGAGGGCTTGAACTTCCCACTTCGGTTGATGTCGTGGATCCCCTGCACATTTGTTCCCCGGCAGTCTCGGTGCAGTTCCGGCGTTTCGCTGGAGAAGATGATAGGATCCCGAAAGCTGTCCGCCGTTGAGGTCGAGTAGAAAATGTTTCCTGTTGTATGGAATGCGTTGAGATCGCTATCTATCTTCGCTGAATCATCTATAGAACTGCAGAACAACGATGGAATAACGTTGCTGGAACTGAAGTACAACGGTCGAAACGTTTTTTTCATGATTCATCTCAAGTACAACATGCTCATGGTCATGCACGTACAAGCACGCTCGCGCATGACGCTCTTACTTATCGCTCGTTGCCGCACACGGACGAGGAGACCGACATACGTCTATTAAAATGTGTAAAATATCAAGTACTGTAGATGTGCTTGTTGAGTTTCTCGTAGCCTCTTGGGATAAACTTGGGTCGCACGTCAGCCGGCGCCACTTCCTCCTCCTCTGCCTCGCCCTCGGCGAAGGTTACTGTCGGTGCGTCTTCCGGCATGGTCTTTTTTCTATCGTATTCTTTTCACTACCCAGGTGAAGCTTTATTCTCAAAAAATAAGTTAAAAAAAACTACAGGTTGGTGATTTGGGAGAAGAAGGTAGCGTTGGTGTGCCAAACACGACAAGTGGACGAGTGGTTTTTGCGAATCTGGTGCGGGATGGATGGTACCCAAATGAAAAAAATGAACGGAGGTATTTTTGCAGAATTTTTGCTCTGGGCTGAATACCTCTTCCTATGCACGATACGATTGGCTCGACGTCCCCAAAAATGAACGAGTTTTCATTTGCCGTGCCTGCTCTTACGATGTACGAGGGAGTGAGCAGCTTCGACGCAGTTAGTTTTCTTATTTCACGACGATGTGATATCCAAATCTCTAGCGCTCCAAGTTAGTACGCAATTCACGTTTTCTAGCATCAGTGGCGATGCTGTTCTCTCTGGCTTTAGTGCTAGCTAGACTGACATAATCGGTACTTTCTTGTGAGATGGCCAGCACGAACAGCAAGACGCAAAAGTGTGTGCATCAGCACACGGTGAAGCGGAAGACGACGTTGCACGGACGTTTCAAAACAGCAAAACTACCTGTCATCATGTCTTTTAAGCGGAACAAACATCCTGCCAGGACGGAAAATGAAAATGCGAAGAGCTGCATACAGCGTTTTCTAAATGTAACTGACTCGATCTCGTCAGCGAGATGGAGAGGTATGCCACTGAGACTCGAAGCGCAAATGCTTCCAAATTTACGCAGTTTAAACCTGCGCTTCGTAGGAGCGAAATCGAAACTACTTCGGGGGCGAAGAGGTTTTTAGATATTCTTCATGGGGGGGGTGCTACCAGCTTTAAAAATACCATCCAGGGGTAGTTCAACATCAAAGTCAACCGCCCGAGCGATTCCAGAAAAAGGAAGGTCAAGAATATGATCAGATGTATCGTGTGATGCGGATGCTGAACGCTTTTCACCACCAAATCACATCCGTGGAAACTCCCTCCTTCCTCGGAATAAAGGTCAGTAAAGGCGACGACAGGTGGTCGTGAAAGGCACAATCCGAGGTCGTGTCGAGATGAGACCGAAGTATTCATGGGAGCGCAAGGAGTTTGTCAAAGGTTTCCGTTTCGACGTCATCGTCTTACAAAGGAGCCCGTCCGTCGACGCGCAGCTTCAAATAAACGCGGAAGATGATACAAGTACATGACGCTGCACCCCCTAGGCCGCCGGCGTGGTTTTCGTGGTAACCCAGGTTCCGTCTTCCTTGTAGTACCCTTCGACCCAGGCGCCGCTTTCGTCGTAGTAGCCTCCTTCGCCCTCCCACTCCTCATCTTCGTCCCTGTTGATTTGTAATTGCAAGTTAGCAGACGCAGTAGATTGCTGAGAATGCATGATCAATCGTGAATTGAAACAGTAGAAGCAACAAAACACAATAGTGAATAACCAAATTGGGTTCTTTGAAGTGATTATCTGATTATGCCATGTACCAGTCTTCGTCGTCATAGCCGTATCGCTCGTCAAGCGCGCCGGCCACATCGAACTTCGTGTTCTTATTCACTGCATTTATTTTTGTCTTCGCTGCTTGTGCCGTCTGCTGCTCCACTTTCTGTTTTCGTCGTCAAGTTTGTTGTTTTTTTCAGAAACGCCATCTAAAAGAAAGTTTAGATATTGTCGCAACAAAGAGAATCAGAAATTTTACAAACCAAACAGAAGTTGATTATGTATTCACCAAGGGCCGCGGAAAATGCTTCATTGTTGATGAAAAAATACACCAATAAAAGAGTACCCTGACGCGGATAATTTCCTTCACTTTCTTCTCTAGATCCTGTGCTTCCCTGAGGGAGATTTTGTCCGCGACACAGACGAGCAGCTTGGTCAGTAGATTGTTGATGCATCCTTTCATGTATGCCTTCTTCTCCACCTCCTCTACCTTGCCCTGGATCTTGGCCATTACCTCCACCACCTTGTCGGCGGTGTCCAGCGTAAAGTCGTCCCATTCGTCCTTGACCACCTGTTTCTCGGCCTGCTTCTGCTTTTTCGCGGGGGAACTGGACGACGCCGCGGCGGTGGTGCCGCTCGTCACAGCCTTCGACGGGGACGAGTCCTTCCTCGTGAACTCCGCGAACAAATCGTCCGCCAGGGCCGCGTATGAACTGCAAATATGTCTGGGTCTGGAAGAATACCAAATATAGCCGCCGGGGCGGAGGTAGTGAGGTCGTGGGCGTTTTCTTGCCGGCCATCGCCTTGGCCGCGGCCTTGCTTTTTCTGGGCTCGCCATACCGCCGTGAGTAACGTTAGGCCGCACGGTGTTGCGGCCGCTCGATAAACGTCGCAGCTTTTGGCAAATCTCCGAAATTCCTTTCCGAAAGCCAGCCCCCATGCTATGGAGCCGATCCGGGCGCCACGGGGGGCGCCCAAAAAGCGAAGAAAAATCGGGCCCATAGCATGCGGATTGGCTTTGCGCGTCCGGGGCGCTTTTTCTTTTTCGCGTTTTTATCTTTCCCTCCGGCGCTTTTTGCGAAGCTTCCCAGGCTCTGGAACCGGCGAAAAGGCGGCCGCTTTCGCGGCCGCCCAAAATGCTCCGAAATCGCGGCCGTGCCAAGCTGTTTCGCTGTTCTGATTTTGGGCGAGTTTTTTGCGCGCCACTTTTTGGGCGGCCCAAACCGCCAGAAACCAAGGCGGTGGGCGCGTCAGAAGGGCGCCCCTTTTGCCGGTTCCCCTGGGTCGTTTTATCAAGTGCGAATCGGTAGTTTTCGACCGGGCTTGTTTGACTTCAAAGCCCCGCCAGCTTAATAATTGGAAATTTTTTATGTCAAAAAACGCTTTCGGACGCTTGAAAACTGCCGGTCGTTTTTCAGGGTATATGTCAAAAAACCTCCCTGGTTAGAACCGTTCGGTGACCTCACTACATACAACCCTGTCATGCATATTTTCCATGCCCCATGAGGTCTGCAATGCAGGAGCTAGCATAACAGGTTCTGCGAAGTCTCTAGCATGTCTATCCTGCATGACAAACTACCGCTAAACTTGTTCAAACGTGGACACCTTTTGGTAATCATGCAATACAAATATTGCACTATCCAGACTTAGCATGACAAGTTGCATCCTTCCAGACCCAGACACTTTTGCAATGCATACCGCGTCTGCCGCCTCTTGGAGCCGCCGTAGCCGTGCCTTCTCCGCAATAGGGTCGTCTAGTGGGACGTAAATCTGATTGAGAGTTTCTTGTGTTCTTTGCGTGTAGTACAAAGTTGATCTTTTTGTTTGTTCCGCGAGAGAATCTGAATCATATCCATTCCGACTTGCACGCAAGAAATTACACGGAGCTCACAGCTGTAGTAAACGCATTTTCATATTCACCTACTAAATGCGACCAAACGGAAACCTTTCTTGCAAAATGACTATGTATACCTCGGCTTTCTCTTTTGACTTCGCGGCGGGCCCCTTCGGAGCGGGTGCCGGTTTTGCGACGGGCTCTTCCACAGGTTTTGTGGTATCCTTGTCCCAATCGTCCTCGTCATCGTCGTCCCAATTCGCCTTTTTCGGTGCATTATCAAATGCAAAAATGTCTGGGTCTGGAAGAGCACAGCTTTGTCATGCACATTTTCCATGATCCATGATGTCTGTGATGTATGCCATAGCATCACAGATTTTTTGAGCGCTTATCTATGCGCATCCAGCATGACAAATGCCCCCTCCGCGTAGCCAAATTTGAATCCTCTTGCTGGTCATGCAATACAGGTTTTTTTAGCATCCAAATGCAGCATCACAAGTTTGACTCTTCCAGACCCAGACATTTTTGCATTTGATATGCATCTTCGTCTTCCGATTTGTCCCAATCATCGTCGTACCAAATGTAAAAATGTCTGGGTCTGGAAGAATGCAACTTGTGATGCGCATTTCAAAACACAGAAAAATCTCTCATGCATAGGTAGCAAAAGTAGCCCACTTTCTGTCACCAAAATGGGGGATCTGTCATGCGGATTAGGCATTGCGGAAGCTTCGCGAAACCTGTGACGCTAGAGCTTCCATGCCAGACCTTGTGCGTCATGCAAAAACAGCATGACTCTTCCAGACCCAGACATTTTTACATTTGATACGTCGTCGCTGGCGCCCTCCGCCTTCACGGGCTTTTCGAAATCATCATCCTCCCAGTCGTCCGTCATGACTTGGTTTCACTTGTTTGGGTCGCTTGCGATGCAGTTCGGTAGAAAGATAAGTAAGTGTTGTACTTGGTCGCTAGTTGCGCAATGTGATAATGAAGTAGAACTTGCAGCAGTTAGAAATACTTTAAACCATATATCTTACTGGGACAACTACTTGCAAAAAACCCTAGGTTTTCTCCTTCGGAACTTTCAGTTGTTACTGTCAATAAATATTGATTCCAGAGTTCTTCAAGGAAATGGTCTGTGCAGCGGAAGATGGATTCATTGATAGTGTACACCTTTCAGATTCACGAACGATGAATAATTATTCACGCAACGAGTCATTGAGCGTGTGTCCCCGAAAGAGAGAGAGAAAGAGTTCTTGAGGATGTATTCCGACTACTCACTTGCTCTTTGTTCGCATTTCCTTTTTGATCTACCATGTCACCTCAAGATGACTAGTACGGATGGGATGGCGGCAATGATTCATCATGATCGGGATCGGGTACTCAAGTACATCTAAATAATACACGAGTTTTTTTCTCCTCGTCAATAAAAAAGCAATACTTCTCAAGGGGACACGCTACTGCGCTTCTCTGCTTGGGGTCCTTTTTGGAGCGAAGAGAAATCAGTGGCACTCGCATTTCAGATTCAGCATCAGAATGAAAATTAATTAATCTGTCCTCCCCAATAAAAACTACGTGTCCATACTTCGCAACAGATCTACTTCTCGATTGTCAAACAACTAGACGTGATCTCAACGCACGTCCGATATTTTGGATCTCGATCCCGATCGACGCTTTTTTCTTTCATGATTTTCAATTGTGCGGAACATTCGACAGAAATCTGAGGTGAGAAACCGACTACAACTTCCGTACTTGTTCAAGAAAGGACGTACTTACATGTATAAATATTGCTCCACCTCTCCGCGATCGCGAGAGACAACTGCGAAGATGGAAAGCTGTCATTTCTTTAGCTCTAATAATTTTTTGCCTTTTGTTTTTCATCCCGTCACAAGTCCGATAATCGTCCGCATTTGAATCTCGATCATACGGTTGCGTGACTATTTTTGATAGTATTCCTCAAGAGCTAAGACGCCAGAACATTTTTGGTCTGGTTACGTTTGTTTGTCAGAGTAAAAAAAAAAATAGCTTCACAGTAACGACCAACGGTGTTCGTGTTTGGCAGGCGCATAGAGCCAAAAACTCCGCCCGCCTCTGGCATGAACTTGGCTCATTCACTTCTATGGCGAACAACATCCGCGCCGCGCTTGCGAAAAGAAGCCAAGTGGTGCCAAGAAATCGCAAAACCAAATCAGTAGTAGCGCTTTTAGTACTGCGCGTATTCTTGCCCGTTGTAGGCACCGTAATTCTGGTAGCTTTGCTGATACTGTCCCCCTCCAGGAGCCGCCCCACCGTATCCGTATTGGTAATTTTGTTGAGCTACTTCCCAAGCAGGAGTTCCCGCCGAACCGTAACCGTAGTTGTCGCCGTAGCCGCCGTTCTGGTTGTAGCCGCCGTAATATCCACTACCCCCCTGGGTGAAGATGGGGTGCGCGCGTGCTTGGCTGGAGAGGAACCACGACAGAAGAGCCAGCACGGCGACTCCCCCACCGACTCCAACCCAGAGCAGTGGGTTGCCCACGCCCGCACTGGCGGCGATGTCTTCACTTGCTGACGAGTCTGTGTCGTTGACTGCGGGAGGGGGAGTGGTCGTTGCTGCAGGGTTACAGCATACTTTTTTGCACTTGTCCGCGTCGCAGTAGTTGTTCGTTGGGCTGCAGATGTTGCGGCTCCCTGCTGCTACGCAATCTGCCACGTCAAAGTTGTGGTAACCCGATGGGCACACAGGATGAGCGAGGGCGCCTGATTTGTATCCACTGGCGCAAGTCGGCCCCTCTGGTGGCGCGAGGCATAGCGCGACTGCTCCGAAGCTCTCGAGAAGGCTCGTGTCGTGCTTAAATACTCTCGCGCCGCATGTTGCGGTCTTCATGTCAGCGTGTCGGTCGACCCCAAGCAATTCGGGCAACTCTTCAGCAGTGTGGCTGAAAGGCTTGATGTTAGTAGGGCACACGCCAGGATCACAGTCTAATCCGTTTGTTTTGTTTCGCCAGCCACGCAGCTTTTTGTAGTGACCTGTGTATTGCGGCGCAGCGTTATTCCAGTAAGCACATCCCGCCGCAATCAGAACCTCTCCCGCTGCGCACGCGACGTCTACCTGGGGTCCGAATTTGTTACTACCGGAAACCACATACCGGGCCTTGTCGGTCGAATGACGCAATGTCGGACGAGAACTCCCTAAGAAAACGTCAAAGAAGCTGGAAGCGAAGCAAACGACCGTGGCAGTGATGTTAGGCATGGCGGCGTCGGTAACAGCATCCGTGCACACGTACGTGCACCTCCAGGCGTGTCCACCGGAACTGTCATTTTCCGGCAGGCTCTCTGCCAAGAGACAATTTTTGTCGACATCACCGCCGAAGGTTCCCCAGTTGAGTTCGCAGCCACCGCCTACCATGTCTTCGTCAGCAGCACACCGAGCAACCGACGAACGCCTCGAGAGCTGGCCGTTCGTGTGAAACATTGCAATTTCGTTCGTGACGTCTGGTGCCTTGGCGGGTGCGTAGCTCGGTGGCGGATTCAAGGCCGTGACGAAACTGAACACGTTGTATTGTTTGCTGAGCCAAGACGGGAAGTCTCCGTATGTAGGAGTGTACGTTCCATTGAAATTTGCCTTGTCTGCACACGCAGTGCCGTATGTAGGACCCAATCCGTCGAAAATGGTGGACCTACCATTAAATGCGACGAAGGCAGGCATTGTTGGGTGCTTGGCGCTAAACTCAGAGACTGTGGAATCTTGCAGACCATTTCCAGGACAGTACGCGCCGCCACTCACAATCGTCGGCCAAAAATCGCGAAAAAATAAACCGCTCCCCGCCCTCTACATACTCAAATATTGTGTGCGAAAGCGAAGCTGGATATCATACCGCCTGAATCTAGAATTCTTGCACGTTGATGCAAGGAGGCAACGGCACAACTTTATTGTTATTCCGCGTTCGCACTATAGCGCCACCTGCACCTGTCAATCTTATTTGTCCCACGGCGAAGACACCTTAGATTCCGAAGCAGAGCTCCGCGCTTGCAGGACTGGCACAGCAGTGGCCTTCTTCAAGATGATACCCTCCCCGTGCTTATGCTTTCATGCAGTGACAATAAATCGATCAGTGCTAACTAAAACATGGTTCGAGTATAAGGGCAGGAGTTTCTGAGAATGTATTTTAATGATATTGCACCATCCGATCACACTATCCAGGAAACAAACACGAAATGTGTTAGTGTACTTAAGTACTTAACGTGGACTAACAGAATGCCACAATTGCTCTGCATGACTGCACACGTACTGCCATGCTCATGGTCATGCAGATGCACATGCATGGCTAGTACGTGAACGCACGCATGGAAAGAGGCCACTTACTTTGGTTGTCTGATACGATGACCGGCGTGACTGATTGTGATTGTGTTGGCATTTTATGCATTACACAAACAATAATCAAGGTGCAAATCCCAAATCTGTCAGACTGAATCCTGACTAGGACCAAGTAGGTGCCGACATCGCTGTCAATGGGCTGTCCAGGCCCATGGAAAGAGATGCGGAGGCGCGAACGCACGCCCCGGAAGAGTCGCTCTCAGTAGTCATGCGATGGCAAACTGCTGGTGGCTCAACGGGCCGACCAAAGATGGGAGCAGCATTGATGCCCTGAAGGGGCTTGATGTGCTGTAAACTATCCTCCCGTCGAAGACGCATGGGTGGGAACGACTGCCCAGGACGCACGGACACGTGCCTAGTCAGGGTCAGACGACAGGGCCAACAAGTAGGAGTGTGTAAGCAAATCTCCTACAGGCCTATAAAGGGTGGGATGTGAAAAACTTTTGCAGCGACGCAGTCGCCGCCACATGTTTTCCACTCGGATCCGTGCTTGAAGCGCACCGACCCGGCACCACTCTCCCACCAATACAACATACCAACCCTCGTGCGTCTCGGATCAACACAAGAGCGCGGATCTAACTCCAGCCCATGGCATTTCTGTATCAGTGGGGAGTAGCACCTACTTGGGCTCTATCAGCTTTGGGCTTCTCCCTTGAACTTGTTACGACTGCTCAAAAAAACAAGTAAATATGCAACACTAACACACTTTTTTTCTTGGATACACCTCTGCCGGCAGCCGGACGATAGTACGTCACGCGATTAGTGCGTTGCCCGTGTTCAAATCGGATGTTATCAGCCACTCTGTCATTCCGCCCGCAGTACTGCTGCAGCAGCAAACTGCGGCCAAAAGCCAGGGGAAAAGTCGTCTGCATCTCGCCGTCGGTATTGTTGTAGCCAGCGCAATCATTTTCGTACGGGGTGGCCACTGGAACACAAGCAGTGCCGTGGAGAATGTAGCCTTCGTCGCACGAAGCACAGTTTTCCTCGCCCGGACCCGTGCAAGCAGATGGAGCGCCGTGCATACCATTTTCGCAAGGCTTGCACGTCGTGTCCTTCGAGATACAGCATACCTCTTTGCACTTGTCCGCGTCGCAGTAGTTGTTGATCGGGCTGCAAATGTTACGGCTCCCTGCTGCTGCGCAACCTGCCGCGTCAAAGCTGTGGTAACCCGATGGGCACACGGGATGAGGGAGGGCGCCTGAACTGTACCCACTGGCGCAAGTCGGCCCCTCTGGCGGTGCGAGGCACAGCGCGAATGCTCCAAAGTTACTTAAAAGCTCGGCTGCGTCAGGGGACACCCTGGCGACACATGTGGACCTAACAAGACCAAGACCCAACAAAGAATACGATCCAGGTAGAACAAAATACAAAATGTTTATTGACCTACTTAAGGTCCTACGTGGTTAGCGTGGGGGTATCTTTATGCTCTTAATCTTTAGCCATTGAGGCTACTCCTGTTCGTGTCATGAGGTGCATACCATGCATCTTATCCTCATCATCATCTCCATCTTCAGTATGTGATCACCATCACAATTCCATCTTTCACTATCGTGCTATCTACTTTGGATCGTTCGTATTGGATCTTGGGGCATGTGCTGAGTGCATTGCAATAGCCTCCCCTGCTCCAAGTCCAATCGAATATCAATCCATTTTCAAATCGTAAAAACTTTTCTTCTCAAAGCCTAAAGCAGTAGGAAAATCGAAAAACACTTTTCGCATAAGCCTACAAACAAATAAGGGCTTCAACCGATGTTATTACGCATTTATGGGGCTTAATCGAGCTGCCCCCCATATGCTGACTTTTAACCGGTTTTAGCATCCAAGATGCTAGATTCTCATCGTGTTTTCGTCAAACCCCTGACGACCCACGATCGAAAAGCTCAGCCCGGTTCTCGTCTTAGCACCTGAAATTTTTATGGAAGTTCAACAATTCCACTCATATCACAAAACGAAGAGTGTTCAAATCCAGTGGTGATCTTCGTTAATCCGTTGGACTTGTTTTTGGCACTTTCAAAATATATCGGTAGCAGTAGTGATCTCGCCACTACGTCGCGTATACAACAAACGCGTACATCTAAATGCTTCAGGCGTCCTGAAGTACCAGTGCGATTCAAAGCATATTTTTGACCTCCCTGATTGTCACACTTCAGAGAAATCGGTAAAGAAATCTTCGGAATAGGAAAGTAGTTACCAAGCCAGTTTTGTAGTGTGTTCATGACATAGTAAAATCGCAACACAGTCGTAGCCCCATCAGTCATAGAAACAATTTCCGCTTCTGTCACCGACGTTGCCACACTCGACTGCGTAATTGCCCTCCAGAATATCGGGCATCCACAAACGTTCACTACGATTCCACTGATAGATTGGCGGCCTTCTTGTGCTCCAAAATCGCTGTCCGTCCATACACTCAGTGTCAGTTTCCCTTTGAGCGTTTCCTGGCGATTTCGGTAAACCAGCACTCTCCTCGTGCGTAGGTATCGGAAGATGCGTTTTAGCGCGGTGATAGTTTCTTCCGTGGCCTTAGCCTTAGCACAGAACTTTAGTGCTACTACGATGTCCATACGAGTGCTAGTAGCAAGATAATTCAAAGAGCCACAGTATTCCTGCTTGAGTTTCACAAGTTCAGGCTTTTCTTCGGACGAAGGGTCTGGAGCGGTTATCATAGGGCATGCCAAAGCTTTGCCACTGATATTCCCGCCGAACCGCTCTAAAATCTTCGTCACATAGGCGTCCTGCGATAGAGTTACATCGCCAGTTTTCTTATCTTGAATCAATTCAATGCCTAACAAATCGTAAGTGCGATGCGTTGCAGTGTCTTTGACATCTTCAAGAAAAAGTCGCAGAGGTTCTTCCAAATCTTTTCGCGCTTGCTCACAAGCGGCGCGCGGTCCGAAGAGCCAAAAGTTGTCTACAAACACTACCAAAATTACATCCTGTCTATGCCAAAGCGTTGGCTCACAGGGATTCCTAGCCCAGCCATGCTCACTCAACTTTTGGTCTCGGTGTACAGCCCACGCCTTGGGAGACAACCGCAAACCGTTGAGCGCATACAAAACAACGGCATACTTGTAGCCTAAAAGTTTTTGAAGACGCTCGTCGAGAGCAACTAAAACTTTAACAGGGTAGCGCGACTGCAAAAATGCATTGCGGGCATCCGCGGGCAGCATGCAAATATTTGGATTCTGGCATGCAATAGCGACAAGCAAACGCAAAATGCATAGGTCTGGCACTTCAGCGAATTTCTCATCGTGGCTAGAAACATAGTCCATGTAACCGAGGCACACGATTCGAGCCTTTTTGCGTTGGTCTCTTTTCACACTGAGGATCATGCGGCAAGGAATAAATCTATTGCCTTCCGCGACCCATTCATCGACCTCTTTTTGCCTAGCAACTCTGAAAACATGCGAATGCGCATTAACTTCTTTCGTAATGGCTTGCTGCCAATCTGCTTGCGATTCCACTTCCGACTCCTTAACAGGGGCAGAAGCAATAGTTGCTTTGAAACAAACAGCAACTTCGTGCTCCTCCCAATCGGGACACAAAAACGGAATGACGAAGCTGCAAGACTCATCATTTTCAATCGGCCCTAGCGGATCGATTTTTGCTTGGTGAAACAAATCTTGAGCAACTTTCTGCCTCTGCTGCTCTTTCATGTGTTCATAGATGGGCTGCGAGTCAATAACTTCACGAATTTCAGCAATGGCTTCATTGCGTTCTCTCCATGCTCCCCGGACGGGGCCAGCATTGGCCGCTATCCGTCTCAGCTTTTCTCTTTCTTTCTTTTCAAGATTACGGTAGACATCTCTGGCGTAATCTTTTGTGAGTCGTAACTTAGGCGCTGACGGTCGGGCATGGGATTCGACTTCCGCATTCTTTGTAGAATTGGAATTCGAGCCAAGATTCCCGCCGATCTCCGCGGAACCGCCTAAAGCGTCGTCGCCCAAAAGCTCATCATCTAATTTTGGAGACTGGGAAGGATGCATCACAGGCGCCATGGATGAATCTATCTCAGAACTCGCAGGGGAAATCAGTAACGGGGCGCAAGAAGTGAATATCTTTCGCCCTTTCCTGCGTTTCACCTTCAGCTTTTTGGCATTCTTTTTCGCGTACTGGAAATCTTTCGACGCCGACTCAAATTTGACTTTAACTGGAACCAGCTCTGATGTGTCAACTTCTTTCGGTACTTTTTCGCCGTGTGTTTTTCTGACAACACGGAGGAGCGATGGAGGAAAATTCATCTGATCAAAAGTCAGATGCTGTCGCACATGCGACGCGTGCACTCGCTTAAAATTCCCATCGTGATCTACAACAAACGTAACGGAGTTCGCATTAGTCTGCTTGTAAATAGCCTTAGCAGGTCCCAGCCAGGCATGCGAGTTTTTGTCGAAAATATCTACCAAAGAATCAACTTCAATCTTATCCGCTTGAGGATAAAAATTTCTCTGCATCTCGGTAAGCTTCTTCATCTTAGAGATAAATTGCTTATCCTGTTTCAGAGATTCAATTTCGGCCCTGGCCTTGCATCTCGCATTGTATGCCTCACAGGTGGCATCCTTAGTGACCATCAACTCAGCCTGCTGCAGAGTAGCAGACTCAGGATCGTCAGGCTCCAGCGCGTAGGGATTCAAAGCCCATTGGGCTTGGTATGGGCACAACCCATCCAAGGCCCGAGTTGGGGTCATGTTCACCGCATTGGTCGCTTGTTCCACAAGAAGTGGAACCAAGGACGCACTCTGGCCAAAAATGTAATACAGCTTTTCTAGCACCGCTCTAAAAGTGCGATGGCGTCTTTCGATCGAACCATTGACCCAACTACTTTTTGGAATTAGGTAAAGAGCAATCCCATGGCGCTGCAAATACGATCTGACTTGGCTGTTGTCAAATTCCTTACCCTGGTCGCACAAGAGGGCCCGGCCTAGCAATCCGAGTCCCCTGACCTTTTCTAAGAATTCAACTGCATCCGAAGCTTTGGGCACATGCTTCAAAGTCTTTGTGTAGCTCGCACGACTATGCAAATTCATCGCGTGTAGTGCTGCGTACTTTTTCCCCAAAGGAAAAAATGTATCCGAAGATGTAAAATCAGACAACTTCAAGCCATCCACGCCCCCAGTGGTGTGATGCGGAAAAGCATAATTTTTCAGACGGTTCAGATTGTGTTTGCAGAAACCAATCACCATTTTTCGAGCCTTTGGCGAGGAATCAATCTGCTTCACAACCTCCCAGAGTTTCTGAAATGTCGGGAAGACCAGGCGCGAAGAAAGTTGGCAGATTTTCTCATACGAGATTCCCGCCTTGGGTTGGCGCAGCGTGGTGTCAACGCCTTTCCGATACTTTCGGGCAGGCTTGACCCTCTTCAGAACTTTCTTCCCCTTTTTCTTTTTCTTCTTGCGTGCTGCCGTCGGATCTTTCGATGGTCCTGAACTTTTGTTCAGATTCTCATCGACCGATGCCGGCGAGGGGGGAGAGGAATCTTTTTTAGGAGGACCCGGATTCACAGAAACGTCAAAAACTTGCGAAATTGCACTTGACATTTCTCGAGCCCGTTTATCAGTTTGCGAAGCGGCAAAGCATCTAAAGTTTCCGCCATCAACAAACTCCTGCGCGCGATTGCCATCGAGAATTGGAATCGCTTCACCGACCATACACTCGATAATACGCAATTTTCGCTTGGTATCTTCGTCCCGAAACTTGTAAAGCAAAATCGTCTTTCCACTGAAACTGGGCGACATGCGTGCGATTATGCATGCAATGGCTTGGCTGAGGTCTTCACTATCAATATTAATTTCTAGCGGCGAATTAGCATAATCATAGCTGTACGGCCTAAATTCGGCGTACTCGTCGTGCGTGGAGTGGGATAGTCAGAGGATGTTCGCCAGCTGCGAAGTTCCCCCGATGCTTACAAACAGCACACTATCAGTAGCCATCTGATTCAGTTTGAATGTCAACTGCATCTGTAGAATTCCGTTGCGTATCTGCATCGGATATCCCATGCAGGTGCCCGACTGAAAGTTCGGATAAATGCCAGCGGCTAACAGCTTGGGCATCGACAAAACGGTCTTTTCCCCTAGCGAGGGGACAAAAAGTGTATCCTTACACTCGAAACCTTGACCGACCATTTTTCCCACTCCAGTAGCGACAGCTGCGGCATCGCTAGCAGTAATCAACTCCTCATGGGTATTCCGGTGTTCGTGAACCAGCTCCAAGTCCCCCGTCAAGTGGCGGCTCGACCCAGAGTCCAGTAGAACCCACTTTGTAGCAACCCCCTGGTTGCGTTCCTGCGTGCCCGTGGGTTGGCTAGCAGCAAAACTCCACTCCTTCTTTTCCAAAACCACGAAACTTCCGAAAAACTGTCCACCCTGCTGTTGCGGATGGTTGTTGGTGTACTGCACCTGATTCGGCTGTTGGTTCTGGTTCCAAGGCTGGTTTGCGATCATCATCTGCTGCTGCGGCGGCTGATTGTGCTGTTGCTGCGGCTGCTGCACAGCAAAACTCTGACCACCGCCCTGGTTCTGCCAGTTGCCCTGCTGCTGTTGATTCCAGTTTGCGTTTTGGGCATGGTAATTCTGGTCACCACCTTGTTGCGGTTGGTTGTAGTTGTTGTTCCAACCACCACCGCCATTGTTCTGATAGTTGTTCCGGTAGTTGTTGCACCCATTGCGACCTTTGCCTTTCTTCTTTTTCCAAAAGTCGCGGCGGCCCTTGCCTTTCCCGCCATTGTGCTTGCCGTTACCACCATGCTGCCACTGGCCCTGATTTTGGTTCGTGTAGAACGAACTCTGCTGATTTCCACCATTTTGCGCGTTGGCTCCAGCAGTGTTCTTCTGGGGTGGCTGCTTCTGGTGCAGTTTGTCGGCACGACTGACGGCTTCGGCAACTTCGGACATGTTGCCCGGCTTCAGCATAATCATCGCGGCCTGCAGATGTCCAAGCGCGTTATTTTCCATAATGCGAATCTGTTCGGACACGGGAACCTGCGTGCTGTCGACCTTCGCAGCACGCTTCATGAACTCGTCGTGGAAATTCGAGGGCTTTTGCGTCGCCTGCTGCTTGTAGCTTTCCAAGATCGACGCAGCGACCGAACCCTGCTCCCACTGCTCCTTGTACGCATCCCGAGCGGCTTTCAGCTTCCGCTCTGCGTTTTGCATCTGCGCAATTTCATCACGACCGATGATTTCCATCCACCGAGACAACGCGACCGAGTTTTCGACTCGGGCCTCCAGGCCATCCAAAATACGCTCGTAGTCCGCGGGGTATTTCTGCATTGCAAGATTGATCCAGCGGTAGAAGAGCGAAGTCTGGTCCTTGTACTTCGGCAACTTTTTCAGCTCCAGCTCCTGCGGTGCCTGGGCCTGTTGCTGGTTGCCGCTATAAAAAGATCCTGATCCACCCGGATTCCCACCGGGGCTTCCTGAGATAAAAATCCTTCCTGAGTTTGGGCGTAGGCGAAACGGCTCGCCAGACCCACCATAGTCCTGATTTTTGTCACTCGACCCCAGGCCGTTCACCGGGAATCCCCCGCCGTGCTCCTGGGCTTCCCAGGGCTGCTCGTCCTCATCGCCGAAGTCAGGATTGTCTTCATCGTAAACATATTCATCCTGCTCGTCATCCTGTTCCTCATGAGCAGAAGTCTCCTGGTCTCGACTTGCGATCTTCAGCTTGTTGCGCTGCTTGCGATCGCCCGCATTCAGCCGTCCGTGCTTCGGACCCGTCTGGTTGCGCACCCCGCCTGCCATTGCGGTTGCTGCTACCTTGGGATACTCGGCGAATACGGAGGCGACGGCGATGCTCAGCGCGAGCGCGAGGAAATACATTCCTTTCTCTTCGTGCGGGGATAGGGGTGCTGTAGTTCTACTTACAGATATTTTATGGGTGTAAATTGTACTTGAAATCTTACAAGCTTAAGATGTTGGGCTCATAACTCTGTGGACCTAACAAGACCAAGACCCAACAAAGAATACGATCCAGGTAGAACAAAATACAAAATGTCTATTGACCTACTTAAGGTCCTACGTGGTTAGCGTGGGGGTATCTTTATGCTCTTATTCTTTAGCCATTGAGGCTACTCCTGTTCGTGTCATGAGGTGCATACCATGCATCTTATCCTCATCATCATCTCCATCTTCAGTATGTGATCACCATCACATTTCCATCTTTCACTATCGTGCTATCTACTTTGGATCGTTCGTATTGGATCTTGGGGCATGTGCTGAGTGCATTGCAATAACACATGTTGCACTTCTCATGTCAGTGTGTCGCTCGACGCCCAGCAGCTCGGGCAGCTCGTTGGCGGTGACGCTAAAAGGCTCCAGATTTTGCCAGCCGCGTAGCGTGTTGTACGACCCGGTGGCTCCTGTCGGTGCTGCATCATTGTGGTAACCACACCCAGCCGCAATCATCACCTCCGATGGACGGCACGCGACGCTCACCTTGGGTCCAAACTTCTTCCCGGTTGTCGAATACAAAGCAGGGCCGCTGTTTTGACGAAACGTCGGAACGGCACTTCCTGAAAAAACCTGAAAGAAGCTAGCAGCGATGCAAACCGCCGTGGCATCGACACTGTGCTCAACGTTGTTGCCTGTGCACACGTACGCGCAGGACCAACCAGTGCCAGAACTCGCGGGTCGATTCTCTGCCAAGAGGCATTCATCCATGCCGCTTGAACCGCGGTCACAGCCGCCGCCAACCATCACTTCATCAGCAAGACAACTCGCGGTTGTCGGAGGGTTGCGAGAGTCACCAGTTTCCGTTCGAAATTGCGGAACTCCACTTGTCGCGTCGGGAGCCGAAGCCATTTGCTCATTGTAGTAAGCGGCGGGCGGCGGATTCAAAGCGGTGAGAAAACCGAAAACATTGAATCTCGATCTGCTTTTGGTAGTGAAGCGTTTCGGATCATAAGCATGATCAGCAAGATCGTCGGTGTCAACTCCGTCTTGAAAACCCCGATCTGGACACAAGGTGCTGCAAGTCGGACCGTAGTCGTCAAGTTCTGCCATTCCAGTCATGGCATTAAAAGCGAGTCGCGTAGCCTTCAAACGCGACACTTGCAGACCGTTCCCAGGACAGTATGCGCCCCCACTGAATATGGCCGGCTGCGACATCCGGTCAACGACTGCCGTCGGATGCCATTGCCAATAGCTCACTCGCCAAGTTTGCGTGCCGGTGGAAAACTGCCCATACTGAACTGTGGTTGATAGATCCTTGCGCCCACAGTATTGCTGGAGCAGCATACTGCGCCCGAACGCCAGAGGGAAGCTCGCTTGCAGGTTGCCTTTATCGTCATATCCAGCACAATCATTTTCGTCCCGCTTCGTCTTTTGAGCGAGTGAGGGCGCGGGCAAAAGCGAGGGAACTTTCGCGACGGGCGAAGACTCATTGCGTCCGCTCGGCTTGATCATGCGGGATGCCGGGGTGTCGTGCGGTTGCACCAGCGGACTGTTCTCTAGATTCTTCAACCCGCTCAAATTCCTCGCTCCTGCCCCGGCTGTATCATTAATCTGGCCTGCGATTGCCAGTTTATGCTGCATGATGTATACCGCATCAAATGCAGCCTGGGAGGAACGCTCCTGAACTCGGCTACTCGCGCTACCAGTTCGGGGAATTCCCTCGCCGGAGAAGGACGCAGAAACCAGGCTAGATGATGAGGTGCCTCGATTGCCAGGTGCTGTTCGGGAGGAAGACACAGGCTCCGCTCTTGGCGCAGCACGCGGGCCTCGCGTGAACGAAGTTCTCGATGAAGAAGACGGCCTCGTACTTCCTGCACCTTTATGTTGCTCAACGTTTTCTGTCTCCTTCTGCACGGAGCCGTCCTGATCCAATAAGATGGACTCTCGCCGCAATTTGGAAGACGGAGCTTCATTTGTCGCGGAAACCGGGGGGACCAGCCCGAGACAAAGCACTAAAACCACAACAACAAAGATGCTGCGCAAAAGGAAAATCGTGCCGGAGCCGACGCTTGCAAGCGGAACCTCAGCGCGCCGTCTTGCTCCCTGTAGTTCTGAAATGGCAAGCATCCGCGGTGATGCGGTCCCGCTTCTTGTGGGCGAGAGAACGCGCACGAATGACATGTTGTATTCAACACGAAATGCGGCTCGTATGGAGGACTTCTTGTGCTAATCACAATCACAAACCTGGCAAAGTTTTTTCGGGGGCTCAGCAAAATTCAGATAGTGTCATAGGTGGTGTCTGCGTGCGTACGTTGTAGCAACGAGGTCATGCGGTCTGTGCAAGTTACACGAACAATCAACGTCGCCGCACACGACTCTCCAGATACCTCCGCGACGCCGCCCTCTAACCTTGGAAAATCATAAACCTCTCTTTCTCCGTCACTCGATTATGACTCTACTAGTAGACGCTCCACGAGTGCACGCTCGCTCCACGAGTACAAGACATGAAAACAAAACCTAAATGCCTAACGCATCTTTCGCTAGGTGCTCCACCCCAACATCAAGATCCACTTCTCCCGATCGCAGGCGTGTTACTGAGCTGCAAGTGCAACAGCGGCAGCTGAAGGTGATTGCTCGCTTTATCGCGGAGAAAATAAATGCAAGCTGCGTAGTTTATTCGTAGTATAGTACATCTGCGTAAGTAGTGTTAAGTCGTCGAAGCAAAGTCTCAAATTCAGGCCCGAAGCTACACTTCCGGCTTGTGCCGTAGTGAGAAAGGCGAATCCGCACCTCCCCGCAGCCATCGACGGTCAGGCTTCCCATACCGAGCTGAGCTTCCGCGCGAAGATGATTTGCAGGGGCCGCTCGTTCGCGAGCATCTCGCGAATTTCCTTTTGCCTCAAGTGTCGCGCGAGGTAGTGGCCGATCCAGAACACCAAGTCTCCCCGCTCCACGAGGTTGTCGAACGCCCACGAGGCCTGTTCGTTCAGAGTGCGAACCCGGGGGCACGCGAACTCCAGGGTTCCTGGTACGGCGTTGCGCCTCCGCGCAATGGCAAAGCCCAGGTCCTCCCCCTGCACGTCTACGTCCAGTGCGACCAGAAAGTAGCCGTACTTCGTGTAATCGAACTCCGCCTCCGGGACCTGCGGCGCCACCTTCTCGAGCTGAATATCCGAGAGCTCCTCGTGCGCGGCGGTCTCCGCGTCGATCTCTTCGGCCTGCAGCGCCTTAGCCTGGTCGCTGCGCCGGGTGAAATTCAGTTTCGGCGGTTCGTCTTCCTCGTCCCAGTACTCCTCGTCCTCGCCCCATTCACCCTCGTGCGCCTGCTCATCGTCATAAACGCCTTCTTGGGCGTCGGGCGCCAGCGCCGCGGGGACCCCCATCGGGGTTTGCTTCACAAAGTTCCCAAACTGCTGCACCATGCCGGACGCTAGGCCGGCCAAGTTCCCGAGTGCCCCCGGCGTGGCCTCAGCGGGCGGCTCATCTTCTCCGATGTGGGACTCTGCGTAGCGCGGTGGCGGCTTCGGGGGTGGCTTCCGCTGCACGGTCGGGCTGGCCTTCTGTAGTTCCTGCTGTGCACCACGAACGGGCGGCGGCGCGGCTCTTCCGGCGGGCTTGAACGCCGGTTTCGCGGCTTTGCCTGCACTCGTGGTCCCGCCATTTTTTTCTGCAACTACCACCGGAGCAGGCCCGTCGGGAGATTTCGCCGCGGAACCAAACTGCTTCGCGTTCAGCGGCCGGGCGCTGCTTGCAGTGAGCTGTTCTGCGAACGACACTTGTTTGTTCTTCCCCAGCTGGATGTCGCGGACCCCGGTCAGCGGTTTCGCTGCCATCTTTGGAGGGCCGACGCGGTAGTAGTCCGCCTTCTCTCTGCGCTCTCGCGCTTCCGCGGCGGTGTCTTCCGTGGCGTGCGGATCGCCGTAGAAATCCCGCTTTTGCCTTCGCAGCCGCTCCTGCTCGGAGTCCGTATCGGGCAAATCTTGTACGCGCGCGCGACTCCGCAAGTCCGCGGCCCGCTGGTTTTCGCGCTGCACAAGCTGCGGCTCGTTGTGGTAGAAATCCCGCTTACGGTCACGCTCGCGTTTCTCCCGCGCGCGATCTTCCTGCTCCGCCGCGCCCTGCTCACCCCGGGGCGACACGTGGTGTGGCATGTACTCGTGCCCGTAGAAATCTGCCTTCTGCTTCCGCTGTCGCAGCTCCTCGTCCGTCGTTGCGTCTTCGTCGCCGGCGGCTCCCTGGAACTGCGTCACGCCGCGCATGGCCGCTTCCATCATGGTGTGCGAACCCTCGCGGAGAACAGGAAACTTTTCGAAAGCAGCGAATTCCAACTGGTTAGAACGACCAGTTGCTTTTCTATCTTCCAGCTCAACAGCTCCTACCGTATAATCTTCCCGACAAGTAGTTTTTGATGGTTCACGGCTCTCGGCCTCCTGCTCGTGCTCGCACAGATCGTCTATGATCATCGTTTGATGCATCCCCTCGCGTGCAGGTCCCAACGCAAGAGCACCGTGCAGATCAGCGTACCGCACCAGCGCACGACCGTTCATGCCCACAATCTCCATCCCGGCCTCCACATGCGCCGTTGCCGCAAAACTACCGGGCTGCACCGCCAGCACAAACAGCCGTGTGGAACTTTCGCCTAACGTAAGGCCCATCTTCTCCAAGTGACCCGCGTGCGGCAGAAACAGGGTCTTGCGCCGATGAAACGCCTGCACCACCAGCCGCAAGGGGGTCAAAGAAGCAATCGTTTTTCGCACGGACTTTACTTCGCTGGCGCGGTCGAAGCGTGCCGCTACCTGCGAGTTTTTTTTTCCCAAGGCTCAAGTGAGAAACAGATATCTTGGAACACGGACACACAATGAAAATGATGTAAGGTTCAGGTTGTACGAAAACGCATGAGCAACACGTATTCAAACAGCAAAAAAATCCGTTTGCCCCTACCTGATCAATGGGAACAGGGTGTGACCATCCGTCTTCCTCTCCGGGCGGTATCCTCGTGGGGTTCTGGTCCTTCTTCACAATCCCGTGGAGCAGGTCCCCAGGACGGAGGTGCAAGTGATCGAAAGCGTACTCCTGCAAATTGGTCAGGGGAAAGCCGCCTTTCCATTTGGTTTTCGTGTCCACCGAGAACATCGTCTGCTGGTCGTACCCGTCCGGGAGAAACACCTCCAGCGTGACGGTCGCCGCGACGGTTTCCACCGGCCTCTCGAATTGCATCTTCAACGTCGTCGTTTCCGCTTGCTGCCACAGGTACTGCGACACGTGGCCGTCGGCGCGCGCCCGAAGCAGGCGGAAGAAGGCCGTGGAGGGAATCTGGTCCCGCCCCGCGTGGATCAACCGGTCGTGCACGTGGATGCCTTCGGCGAGGGCGAACCGGTTCTCCTTACTCGTGTCTAAGCGCTTCACGAAGACCCCGTGCTCGCGGTCGACCCGCCAACTCGCGACCCCCAGCTGCTTCGCGGTCTTCAGGCTCCGGACAGGGATCTGCACCTCGAAGTTGATAGGTTTAGAATTCGCCGCCGCGGACGTAGGCGACAGCTCGTCCACGTCCTCGGTCTCTCTTTCCATATCTCTTCCGGCCAAAAAGTGCTTCGGCGCCTTCTTGTACACCTGCCCTTTCGGCTGCGCGGCCCCCGCACCGAACAGCCCCGTGACCTTCGCGACGATCGGGTTCTCGGGCGCCTTCGCCACGGGCCCCTTCGGCTTCTTCGGCAGCTGCCCCGCGCGGACGGACCGCACCAGAAGCTTGTCCGGCAGGTCCCTCTTGGGGGGTGGCGGAGGCGCGTTCGTGCCCTCGACCCGGCGCAGCTTTTTCTTTCCCGCGGCCAGCGCGTCCGGCGCGTTCGCGTCGACGGACGACGAAGACTCCGAGGTGGCGCTGCTTTCGGTGGATTCGGCCGGACTGGACTCCGCAGCCTCCCCACCCTCGGGCACATCTCGATGCAGTTCCAGGTCGAGCGGCCGCTTCGTCCGGAGAACTTCCGCGACCTCGTCGCGGTTGCCGTAGTCCGCAACCTTCTTCCCCGCCACCTTCACAATCGCGTCTCCGGCCTGCAGCCCGACCTTCTCGGCCCACGTGTCGGGCGTGATGCGCTTCACCAAAATCGGGTCGGGGGGCGCGATCGCGAAGGGGACGAACCCGAGGGCCTTGTCGGCTTTTTCCGCGGTCACACGCACGGTTTTGATGGTGCCGCCCTCCTCCTCCGAGGCCGTTGCCACGTTTTCGATGCCCTCGAACGCGTTGGGCGGCATGCCGAAGGCCATGCCGATGTTGCCCTGCTTCGCGCCGGCCTGCTGCGCCGCGATCACTTGCGCGGCGGGCTTCGCGCGCGATTTGGGCGCGGCCGGCGGCTGCCGCACCACGCCCTCCTCGTTCACGGTCACACTGGTGTCCAGATCTGCGGTGTTGGTCGACTTCGCGAAAACCAGGGTCAGGGGGCGCTGGTCGTTCAGGATGTCCCGGAGGTTGTTTTCCGTCAGTTCTGCCGTGGACACCGCTTTCGTTATCGTCGGTTCCTCCTCCAACTGTGCCGCAATGGCCTGCTGCGTCTCCGCCGCCTCGTCCAAATCGGGATCGTCAATGCCCCGGTCGATCGGCGCGAGACTCCGTTTCGCCTTTGTCTTTACTTTCGCCTTGCCCAGCACGCCCACGCGCCTCGCGGTGGCTGCGGTCGCGGCCGCCACTGCACCCGCTGCGTTGAAGCCAAAATTCAGCGGCGTGCCAAGCGTGCGCAACACGCCGGTGGTGCGACTGGGTGGGGCACCCAGTTCCGTTTCCCGCCGGCCCGTACGGTCCGCCCGGTCGGCCAACCGCTTCTTCGCTTTCTTCTTGTAGTGCGGGTTGGGTTCCTGCACCTGCACTTCTAAAAGCACGTCCCCCCGGTTGACTCGCGAGTTCGCGGCCCACCCCGTGGCGTTGACGCCGCGCACTTTGAAGGGGAAAGCGCTGTAGTCCAGCCGGAAGCCGAGGTTCCCGCGCATGTTCGACGGAACCTCGGCAGCGTACTGATCCCCCGTGTCCATCAGGTCCGCAAGCAATTCGTCCCGGCGGGTGACTTCTGCAGGATCGACCCTTTCAATCACTTCACCCACCGGTGGCGGAGGTTCTGCCTCTGGTTTTTTCTCCTCTGGCTTTGAATCTCCTTTCCTCTTGGAGGCGGAAGAAAACAAGGATCCTATCCCACCGCGTTCGGCTCTCCTTTCTGGTGAAGTAGGAGGTGCTCGATCGAAGACGAGTTCCAATGGCCTCAGGGTCCACTCGTTATTGTCCACTTGCTGTGGCAGCTGTCCATTCACGGCCACAACCCGGTCGCCTACCTTGACATTTGCGGATGCCGCGGCGCCGTCGGGGGCTACGCTGACGACCCGAAAGCCCGCCTCGGGATCGATACCGCAGCCCATGTCCGCTTCCTCCACAGTGACGGCAAACGTGGTGCTCTTCTCCTGCGAGAATTTTTTGTCTTTCAGCACCGGGCTTGCGGCTACAACTTGCGCTCCTGCGGAAGATCTTGGTTTCACAACGATGCGCAGCGGCCTACGACCCCAGTCCGACATGGACACGTCGGGGATTCTTTTCCCATTGATGGTCACGATGGTGTCTCCTTCCTGCACGCCGGCGCTCGCAGCAACACCAGCCGGGAGAATGTTCTTCACCTTCATGGTGCGCGGGTCGATGTCACAGGAGAGCTCTTCCTCCTGTACCGTGAAGGCAACCATCCCGTCTGGCGCCGGTTCTTCAAGAGGCGTACCCGCTTTCGAGACGGGCGGTGTAGCTTTCGCTTTGGTGCCAAAGACCTGCGACTTCCCAAACACCGTTGGAGGCTTTGGCTTGGCCGCAAACACGGTGGACTTGGCGAAAACAGAGCCGGTCACTGCCTTTTCCTCTGCTATCGCAGGAGGCTCATCCTGTTTGGAATCCGGAGGTGCTGGTGGTTTCGTTTCCGCAGGCGGAGGCGGCCTCTTCGGGGCGGAGGAGGGCGGTTTTGGTTTTGCCTTTGGTCGTTGTTGTACAACTACAACTCCTTCCTCCGGTGCATTGGCTGTCGCTGGTGCTTCTACTTTCGCAGTATCAACAGCAGCCTCAGCTGGTGCGTCAGATGGTGCTGAGACAGGTTGTAGCTCTTCCGTCACTTTCTGTCCTTTCTTTTCCCGGCCTTTACCTTTTTTCGTACTTTTACCGGCTGCAGCCTTCTCCTGGACCGGCACAGCCGCACGCCGGAATTGCAATTCCAGCGGTCGCTTGACCCAATCATCTGGCGGTAGATCGGCCGGCGGCACCCCGTTCGCGGTGATCACCGTGTCGCCTACGCGAACGCCGTGCTTCGCGGCGGTGCCCCTCCGCTCGACGCTGACGACCTCGAAGTTTTTGTCTGGATCGATGCCACAACCCATGTCCGGATGGACCACGCGCACAGAAAACGTGCCGTCGTCCTCCTTCTCCTCACGACTTGGCTCCGTAACAACTTTGAACGGAGACACGCCCGCGACCGCTTTGTCCTTCGGGCGCTCGACCTCCAGCTCCAACGGCCGCTGCGTCCACACGTCGGGAGGCATCTCCTGTGGCGATTTCCCCGCGATCCTCTTCACGACATCACCCACTCGAACCCCAAGCGCGGCCGCCGCACCCCCCGATGCCACTTCGAGAATACGAAACTCGTCGGGGTCAATCGCGCAACCCATATCGGAATCGCGGATCTCGATGGTGTACGACTCCCCCGCGGCTACCGCCGACCCCGGGGCTGCGGCAGAGGGTGCGGAAGGACTTTGCGTTGGTCCAGAGGAGGCCTGCTTGACTGCTGGTTTTTTCCCAGGTGGTCCTGTACCGACGTTGATGCTGTCACCCATCAATCCACTCGCGAACTCGAGCCGAAGCGGGCGCAAACTCCAAGCATCGGGCTCGAGTTCCACCGGCGCTTTCCCGTTCGCCCGAACCACGAAGTCGCCGACCCGGATCCCCGCCCGGTATGCGACCCCTCCAGCGGCGACGCTCACTACGCGAAATCCGCTCTGGGGGTCAATGCCGCAGCCGAGATCCGGATCCTCGACGACGACTAGCTTCAGATTTTCATCCGTCTCATTGGTTTCGGGAAAAGTCGCAGCTGCCCTACCGCCACCCTTGTTCTGGCCGCCCCTGGTACCGCGGCTCGGCTTCTTGTGCGGGCGCTTGATTTTCGGCAGCTCGACGGCCTCGGGATCGTGGCGCAGCGTCAGCGTGATGGGCCGTCCGGACCAGGCGTTCCGGGGAACGTTTTTCACGAGCTCTCCATTGACTCGCAAAACGTGGTCGCCAGGCTTCACGCCGATCTTTTCCGCCGGTCCGTTCTTCGCCACAGACACGACGACGTGCCGCTTCGGGTCCACGCTGCAGCCCAGCTTGCCCTCTGCAATAACGAGTTCGAACTCGTCGTCTTCTTGATCTTCCGCTGGCTCTTCCGCTTTTGGCGCGATCGGCGCAAAGCTGCGTTTGGGAAGTGGCCGCGACTGTATTCCGGGAAGACCGCCGACCAACTCTAACTCCTTCTTTTTTACAGGTTCTTTTTCATCTTGACGAGTAGTTGTAGGAGCAGGACCACCAACATCTCCTTCAATAAATCCATGGTCGTCATCTCCCTCTTTCTTCGTTTCATCTCGAACAAGCAGAGGACTTGCGGTCTTCTGTAAGGAATCGGCCGCTGATTCCTTGTGCTGCGGTGCACGACCCGCAGCAGCTTTCCGTGCGACGTGCTTGGGATGTCTGTGCTTCGGATGTTGCACGGCCGCAGCCCCCGCAGTCCCTGGCTGCAGCTGCTCGGGCACTTCCTCTAACTCCGAGTCCTCCTCCTCGTGCTCTGCGGACTCTAGAAGTCCCTGGTCCGCAACAGTCCCCGTTTGCGATCGCTTTTTCTCCGCGTGCACTTTCCTCTGCACAGCCACGTGGGACCCTGGATCGACACCTTCTCCCTTTTCCTCATCTTTCCCGGCGGCAACCTGGTGAACATTACGGTGATGTGGCAGGTGGTGCCGCGGGTGGTGGCTGTGATGGTGCGGACGGTGGTGCTTTGGTTTATTCGACGCCGCCGCCACGTGGTGACGCGCAGCAGCATGATGCGCCTCTTCGTCGTGTTCCTCATCAAGCGGCGCTGTGCTATCCGGCACTACCTCTATCTCGTGCGCATCCTGCTTTCCAGTAGCGAGCTGCGCGAAAAACGCGTCGTGCTTTGCGAACATGAAAGTCGTCGGTCTTTCCGTCATAGCGGTGTAGAGGTCGTCTTTTTCCACCATGTCGGCTACCGGCTTCCCCCCCACCTGCAACAGCTCGTCGCCGGCGGAGACGCCCTTTTGCGCCGCCCACGACCCGGATTCCTCCACTTTGTCGATGTACATCGCGCTCGGCGGCATGTCGAGGGGCGTGAACCCCAAGACGCGCTCGCCTTCCTCCGCGTCCACTGTGTAGAACGTCGGCAACGCGAAGTTAAGGAAGAGCGGTCTGCGTTTCGCGACTTGCGACGCGAGAAAACTGTCGACGGAGATGAATCTTCGCTCCAGCCGCTTTTCCTCAAAAGGGTCCAAGTCCTCCCCGTCTTTGCTCTCCTTCTCCCGCATCGCGCCGGCAAACATGTCTTTCACCTGCCATTCGCTGATCGCGAGCACCTCGGCACCGCTCATAACGCCGTTCCGCTGGGCCCAGGCATCCGGCTCGACGTGCGAAACGAAGATGCGATCGTGGAGCGACAGGCGATGCAGCGAAAGACCTAAATCGTGCACCGCTCGCCCACTTTGGTCCTCGCCGACAGCGACCGTCAGGAGCTCCCGGCCGGCAGAAGGAGATGAGACGGCAGGCCCTGGTTGTGCAGGAGCGCCTGGTTCTTCATCCGCTCTGGTGGTTGCCCCGGAAGCCGAAGCTGCTCCCGCTGCACTCTTCGCCTTCGCTGCTCTCGCGGCTGGCGAGGACGGCACACTGTCGGAAACGGCAAACCTCCGCGCGGCCTCCTGCTTTGCGGCCTCCTTCACGACGGCCTCCGGGGTCCACAGCATCTCCACTTCCTCGTCCTCCTCGTCTTCGCCGTCGGAACCGCTGCTGCCCATCCGACCAGGATCGCCCTCCCGCACTTTGTAGTCCCGATCCAAGACCACGCAGTTGGCCCCCACCGGGAACTATCAAATGTAAAAGTGTCTGGGTCTGGAAACTTGTGATGCTGGGTGGCGTATCATGAGGAAGCCATAAGTGCTGGCTCAGCATGACAAGTTTCTGAGCTTCTAGGTGTTGCCTATTCTGCATGACAAACTGCGTTTTTGCATGACAGGAAAGTGGGGCTCTTGGGTAACCTGCATGACAGATTTAAGAGTCATGCCAGAGAAGCATGACAAATCGCGCATTCTTCCAGACCCAGACATTTTTACACTTGATAGGAACGGCACTTCGACGCGCGACATGGGGCGCAGGAACGTCAGCTCCGCAAACTTCTCCTTTTCCGCGGTCACCTTTGCCGGCTGCACCAGCAATCCGGAAAATTCCGCGCGGTGCCAAATGTAAAAGTGTCTGGGTCTGGAAGAATGCAACTTGTCATGCTAAATCTGAAGCATGCAAAAATCTGTGTTGCATGATTACCAAAAGTCGTCCAGTTTTGACAAAGTCGGAAGGCAGTTTCTCATGCAGGATAGGCATGAGAAAGATCGCACAGAATCTGTCATGCTAGGTCTTGCATTCCAGACCTCATGGCCATGGGTCACGGAAAAGCTGCATGACAAATCGCGCATTCTTCCAGAACCAGACATTTTTGCATTTGATACGCGGGCGAGGTTCGCAATCCGCTTCCCGTTCACGGCAAACAGGATGTCCCCGGCCTGTACGGGGGTGTGCAGCGCGCCCCAGGTGCCCGGGGTGACCGCCAACACCGTTATGTCGCTCCAGTCACGCACGGGTGGCGCCTGCCGCATGCGCAGGCCCATCTTGAACTGGTCGGCCTTCTGCTCCTCCGCGGTCTGTGGAAGAAACTTCTTGCAGGAAAACCGCACCAGGCGGTGGGGATAGGCTTGTTCTTGTTTTTGCGAATCAAGTAGAACTCCACCTGGTGCACCCGGTGCCGAACGCTCCTCGTGCTCCTCGTCCCTTGCAGTTGATATTGGAAGGGTCTTCAGCGATTCGTGCATTCCCGGTTTGAAGGGTCTGCGCACCTGCAGGATCAGCGGCCGGTGGCGGTCGTCCAGGAACTCGGAAACTGACTCCAGCGTCATGGGAAGGTAATCTGGGAGGTACAAATTTCCAATCTTCAACAGTTCGTCCCCGACCTGCAAGCCCTCGCTGTAGGCAAACCCGTTCGGTTCGACCCCCGACAAGACCAGCCGCTTGAACTCGAACCTGCTGCCGGAAGTGCTGCTGCTGGAACTGCTGGTCGAGGCAGTACCCGTGCAGTGTTTGGCCGAGAGCTTCACGCCGAGAATGGCCTGCAAGTCTGGCGCGCCGCGCGATCGGAAGCGCGGGGAGGGCAGGAGGCATTCCAGGAGCAACATGTTCTTTTTCGCGGCCACATTTGCCGTTTTTGCAACCACATCGCGCACGCCAAACTTTATCTCCAAAGGGCGAATGGTTTGTATCGCGCGCACCAGGTCGGTGACCGTCTGGAATTGTTCCACTCGGGTCCCTGCAACAGAAATCACCTCCATGCCAACCTCGACGCAGTTCGTCTTGTGCGCCCATGTCCCGTTTAGCACTCGGGTCACGAACAACTTCCGCTCGGGAGGGCTGCCGACGACCCCGAGCCCGAGCTGGAGGAACGCTTCCGCGAGCTCGCGCCGCTGCAACAGCGACGCGGAGGAATGCAACATGATTGTCAACGGCGACAAGGAAGAACCACCAACGGGAAAACGCGGACCATCTTGTATGTCCCCCAGGCCAGTTATGCAGGTACGAAGAGAATGGCACAGGGGCGCGAATAGCTCTCACCGACCACTCCAGTAATATACGTCACTCGAAAGTGTTTTGCTTTTGAAATCATTCACATTTATTTCTCGAGACGAGACGCTCAAGCAATGCTATCGACCGCTCCCCAAATCATGCTTTCGGTTAAGTGATTGATATTTATCAGCAGGATCCATTCGGCGAACGGATGAAGGTCAATTCGTGAGCGTGATCAACACTAGAAAGATCTTCTGCTATCCCGCAAGAACAGCGAAGTAGCGAAGGCTTACTCTGACATGCATATGTGCTGCCCGACACGCAGCGGTTTGGCCAGACGCTTCGGCTCTGGCGATTTTTCAGCTTTTTGAAAAATTCCTTTTGTGTCGCTAATTTGATTCTTTCCAGGTAAAGTGACGCGCGCACCAAGATGATGTTCCATAGAGAGCGATCAATCCCGCTTGTGGGTGGCTTCAAGGGCTTTTACCAACGTCTCCATCAGGTCCTCGTTCATGTTTGGGCCCTGTGCAAGGCCCATCATCGTGAAGAGAACAGGAAGCTGGTCGGAATATATCGCTTGCGTCAGCACCTTCATGTTCTCCTTTAGCTGCGGAGAGTGCATCGTATCTGTTGAAGTTTTTTTTTTTCACACTGGAGGATGGGCAAATAAAAGCAAAAATAAAAATTGTTTCGTGTCTGGGTCCAGCTGGCAAAGCGAAACTTCTTGATCTCTGGATGCTCTAGTACAAGCAGTACCAAGTATTTACCTATGACGTCCTGGTCTTCCTGCTGATCCTTGGGCATATGCGTTTTTAGCTCTGCGAGCGCCTCACTGTCTTCCGCTAATGTAAGAAGCACATCGGCTTTCAGCATGGAGTTCAGGGTTACCCGTGATTTCTGTTGTCGATGTTTTGCAAGTGTGTGAGAAATTTATGATTCCAGCTCATCATCATGTCGTGTGGCTCTTTTGATGGTGTTTCTTTGGTTCCTTTGAAATAACGAGTCTAGCTGCCTAAAAATCAGGAAATTAATTTTTCATCTACTTCATCCCCTTTACTCACCTACACGTGTAGCACGAAAACCAACTAGTACCCTGGATTGATCCACATTTTGCAGCTGGCCCCCTGCGTTCTGCAGCAAGGCCAGCAGTTGCGCCTGCAGTGCCGCCTGGTTGGCGGGGGGTGCGGCGGCCGGGACGGCGGCGGTGGCTGCCATCGCGCTGGAAGTCGCGGGCTGCGGGATGGTCGCGGCGATCTGCGTCGCTAGTGGTATTTCCGTGCCTATTGTCGTGTTGAATTTCTTTATCAGCTCGTCGTCCTTATCGTCCTTTGGCTCCTGCATCCAGAAAAACACCCGCACGGACGATGACGTGTATTTTAGGACGTACCTGTATGAAAGTCAAAGGGTGGATGATCATGATTCTGCCTGTTCGAGGACACCAATTTCGAATAAAACTCTGCAAAGACAAGCAGAAACTGATGCTTGACGCCACCCCTACTGGTTCAAGTTCAATAAACTTAAACTATCATGGAAAAATCCTGCATGAATGAAAAGGTAGTTCTATCTTACACGCGGCCAGTGGTGCATTTTCTAACCCGCTCCAGGTACGCATCCTGCACGACGACGTAATCGTCAATTTTCTCGTTTTTGTCCCGGTCCCACCACAGCACGTGGTGCAAATCTTCCGCGTCCTTCACAAGTTGAACTTTCCCCTTTCGCTTGTCCGCTGTGCACATCCGCCCGTCCCAATTCATCTTACCTGTGAACAAACGCAGAAAGTTGTGGTCTCTCTTGTTTGACAAATTCATCCAAAGTGACGGCGAGCATGTCCCCAGAAAAATCCAAACGTTATTCTATCTTGGCAGATGACAAAACGACTTCTAAACAAATAAATACCTGCGCGAAACTCCACTACTGTGGACATCCCGCTTGCGACGGCGGCCGCCATGTCGTTTCAGTACAGATACAGAATTCACCCTAACAAATAGTAATCTACACCATTACTCAGTTGTATACTATTTTGGCATCTCGAAGCAGCTACTTAGATGAACGAAATTCCAAAAAAATTCCAACAGTATGTTCGCTGCAGATTCAGATTGATTTATCATCTTAGGCATTGGTTATCAGGAAGAGAATACACTGAAAACATGTTGCATGAAAAAATGCACAAACACAATTCTAAGCGTTGCTATCTACTGAACTGGTTCAGCAAAGGATCCGTTGATGGTGCCAGATATCAGCATCTACACCGTGCGGGTTGTTGTAATCAGATTGATCGAGTTGTACATCCAAAAATGTTCTGCGCATTCAAGTTAATTGCTTCGAAAATCGCGTGCACTAGCGCGAGAATAACACGCGTGGAACCTCGCAGAGACACACGGACGGTAAAAGCCAGGACATGGTTGCGTTCTTAGCTCGAGGTCGTCGTTGCTGCGAAGCCGAACGGTTCCAAAAAAGATTTTGTGTGCAGGAAGTTCTTTCCAACATTCGCAGAAAAGTGCCGTTTTATCGTTGAAACAGGAGTAAGTAGTCTACGTCAACTTGGGGAAAAGAGTAGCTGGGTGGAAGTGGAAAGTGGAAAAATTCTGACTAGCTAAAGAAAATTTTCAGTGAGTAAGTCTAACTCAGGGCGTTTGCTATGTATGGGTAACCTTTCACGAACGGGAACGGAATTTTTGGAAATAAGCAATTCTGAAGACGGGTAGATCGATGTGAAGCTTTTCGAAATGAGGATGAAAGTATGAGCAAAAACGAATTGATCGAAAGAGAACAGCTCGAAACTGTGGCTGCGCCAGTTTATTTTAACTCGTTGCGTCGGAAGCAACAAAAAAAGCTGCTCGCCTCGCGGTTTTAGCAGGCCGGGTCCAGGGCAGGCTCCATGACATAGTCGCTTCCGTCTTCCGTCCAAACTTGCAACTTGTATGCTACAATGTCCAGGCTCCGGCAGATCTTTTTTGCGTAGCACTTACTGATGCAGCGGTGCTTGTTGAGGTCGCCCCAGTGCCCAGTTTGTGTGACGTGCAAGGGCTTAACAGTGGGGCACTCATCCTGGTTGGAGCCATGCACAAAGGGAGGCCAGTGCCTGCAGCACACCTCGTTTTCTTTGCACAGATCCATCTTCCCGTTATTCCAACAATCCAATTCGCCCGATCCATGCTTCCCTTCTTCAGTCAGTCCGGTGTCGAAATTGATAGAACGCCTCGTACAATTATCCCCGTTCTTGTCGCATTTTCTAAAATCCCAGTTGTGGTATCCAATTGAAAACAATGCTCCATCCCGAGCAACGGACAAAGAAGTAAGCATCGTACTCTTCCTGTCGATCATGCGTAATCGAAACTATTCATCCATTTTCGCACGGAAGCACTAGTACACAAAATACGTCCTCTCGTGAGATTCTTCACGCGAAGCCGGTTGGTCGGCAAATCAATGCAAAGGACAAAACTGCGTCTGACTGTGCGTCTTGCTGTCCTTTTACAAATTTGCAGCGCATGATAATGCTGCATGTTATTTTTATCTTCCCTAATCCTGTATCTACGTACCACGCATTAACAGCTTCTAGGGGCTGCAGCAAGTAAGTATAATGGCCTCAAAGTCGAACTGTGTCTGCTCTCAGGGATGAAAATTATTTCCAGCGGGATATCAGTTCAATGTTACCACTCATGATCGGGATTTCTTCTGGACACTCTTTCCGCCCTTCAGGACGAGTGCCAGGAGCCTTCTCTGCCTTTCGTCCGCGCAACTTTTTCACTCTGGTCGCCTTCTGCTTCTGCCGCGCTCCGCCGACAAGAATAGCGGCTTCCGCCAGCGCGCAAACGGTCATGAGTCTTTTCATCCTTCCCAACGACGGAAGGGCAAAATGGGCTGGCGTTTTCTTAGAGCGATTTATCTCTTGCTTCCAAGAGTTGCTGCACAACCGACTGAGCTTCGTCAAGTACTGGCTGTATGGAAACCTAGTTACAACGAAAGGTCCTCAGACTGAATCCTGAATGTTTGTCTTGTTCTTCCCATCCGCATTTTAAAAGACCATCGAAACCGCCACAGCCAAGAAAGCACGAAGCAGAACGATTTTTACGACGAGCACACATTCTTGTTTTGTAAAATGTCACGTTGCGAACGACAGGAACCCATCGCGCGGTTTGGAACGACACGACAATCAGGAAAGAAAAGAAACCAAAAGAACGAGTGGTGACGAAAACGACTCATGTCGACGAGAAGGCACGTTTTACAAAGAAATGCAGGGAAGTGCAAGTGGCTGCGGCGCATATAAAAAAACGACTTCTGGAACTTCAACTTCCGAACGGCAGCGACTACGCGACGGCATGATATAGTACCCAACGTCTGCTCCTGTGATGATACAGATCGACAACTTCAGGGCTGCACGCAGTGCTATTATGTATACAGCATCACGATGCGGATTTGATTGTTCGCTTGCCTTAGTGGGCCGTCTTCGTGTGGCTCTTTTTCTCTAGTCTAGGTGGTCGCTCGAACAAGTTCGCTGTTGCCCTTCTATGGTGCAAACCAGGACATGATTGCCCTCTTTCCTCTTTCGGGACGCCAAGATGCTCATTGGACCTCCACGCAACAACATTCTTACATTCGGTTTGGCCATTCAAAGATTAACACTTTACCTGGGCAATTGTACATGGATCTGAAGTTCAAACCTGGATGGTAGTAGAAAATCTTGCATGCCAGCAAAAACTTGATAGACTTGACTCATCTTCGCGGATAATGGGACTTCGTGCCCGCTGTTGGCATGTATTCCCGCTGCCGCTGGGGTTCGTGGCTCTGCACCTGAAAGATTCATTTATTTATTCGAGGTCCTCCTTCTAAGACTTTCTTCCTACAAGTCGATTCAAGCATGGATGTTGCCTTCAAGTGCCACTGGAAATTATTTTTTTTTGTCATAGTAGAAAGGCTCTGCTTAATGAAAAGCAAGACTTCCTACCAGTGCGCTCCGCGTGAAATCTTGACGGACGTAAGGGCGGAAGTAAAAGTCGTTTATGTGTCGCACCGTATCATTGAAACACGCATCGAGGCCGGAAAGTTGGCTCTTCACCTTCGCTTGTGGGTCCACGCCATCTGTGATAAAAAGATTTTGCATGTTTATGAAGCAAGTGCGCTCTACTCCCAATGCGAGGGTAGAAAATTCTCTCCCAGCACACCAAAGTGAAGCTGCTCCGACTAAAACCCAAAAGCAAACTGGACGATGTTGAGCGCGACCAGTCAACCCAAAAATTCAACATCAAGGTCGACATTGACATTTTAGTACATGTGCTTTCGGGTGTAAAATTGTTGGTCGGCACCGCCGGTATACTCTGGAACTGTTCCCTTTCCTTTCTTGTCTTTCCCGTGAGGTTGTACTCCTTCCGCTGGCTCGAGAGAAACCAGTTCCGTGGGTCTGCCTCCGGCCTGGTCAGCACGGTCATGCTATTACTCCGTGAAAATCGACCTTGGGAGGAGCTCGAGGTCGTTCGTTGCTGCGAAGCCGAACGGTTCCCGTCCTCCCGCATACTATGAAATCGGGGGTGGTTCATTTTTTGTGCGTCTTGTTCCTTGTAAGAAGTACAAGGACAACTACTTACCGGCTTTCTGTAGATTCCTGTCTGATCCAACTTCAACAAGTTCGTGCTCTGCGTGTCCTCTTCCTGAACGAACAATAACAAGCCTCTCAGAAGATCCTCTCCCCCGCTGGTTGTCTTGACAAATTCTCGAACGAAAATCGAGCACGAAGAACCATCACGATTGGATCTATGTATGATAGCGCTCCACCCTTGTTAGTGACACACCTAGCTACTTAATACCGGCGACACTCGGCGAATCTGAAAGACTTTGTCCTTGTCGTAACTTGAAACACGAGTTCGAAATAGAACAGCTCACCAACAAGCTTGGCCAATGGCCTTGACTTCTTCGCAATTGATCGTGATTTTTTCGTGGGACGCAGAATGCAGCGGAAACTGCGAGCGTGTACTAGTTTGAAACTAAACTTGAAACTGAAACCGTAGCGATTCTTTATCAATCTTCATAAACAAGCATCAACAAGAACCGTTGATGTGCTCGTCTAATCAGCCTTGCGTTTTGATGTGTTGCTCTTGTTCATCATCAGGTGCATTTTCTCCGCAAAGTTGTCCTTGATGTCCTCGTACATTTTGTTTTCGCAGTCCATGCAGAAATGCAGACCCATCTCCACATCACTTTTGTTGCAGAGCAGGCAATCGTCGTTACCACTTTTCGTCAGATTCTGCAACATTGGAGAATTTTTCAGAGCGGCCAAAAACTGCTTCTCCGAAAACTCCATAGCACTTTTTCCGCTTGTTGCTGGTGCGGCTTTCTCATTGATTCTGTCCGCGGTCTGCTGGAGTGAAGACGAGGGTTGCTGTTCATCTCCTACGTGTTCCGATAACGATCGACATCCTTCTTGTTCAGCAGTGGTTGTGACATGATTCGTCCTAGCGATTTGTGCTTTCGCCGAAAATGCAGGGGGTGGCGGAGGTTTTCCGCTCAACTTGGCGCGACTCGACGCGGATCGCGCAACGCGCGGTGTCGTCTCTCGACTGCTACTGACGGAGAGAGAAGATTTGGACGTAGCAGATTTCTTGTTGGATAGTTTGCTACTTCTCTCCTCGTCGAGACACTTCTGCTCTTCGTCAACAATGCCGGTGCTGCTCCCGAGTTTTTTCCTTTGCTGCGATCGCAGTCGCCCTGGCCGCCCAGAAATCTCTTCCTCAGACGGAGACGCCGAAACCAGCCCCTCGAAAAAGTTGTAGCGGTTCTTGTTTTTTGGCTTAGTTTTACTTGACGTCGGTGCTTGTTGTTCAACATCCTTGTTTCTGAGGTTCTCCTCTTCTCCGATTATTTCCTTCGCGGATTGACTCGTCGCCAGCCTGGATGGAGGAAGGAAAGTCGTGGCCTGCTGCTTTTGCCCGCCATTAGTCGTCGTGCCGGCAAAGGGAGCAGCAGCTCGCGTAGTAGCTCCACCTCCGCCGCGGTGGTGGTCTTTTCTCGTGCTCGTAGAACCGCTGCCCGGCGCAGTTTTCTTTTTCGCTTGATCTGACGCGGTCGAGCTGGCGCTGTTTCTTCCGTTCTTGGACGTCGAGGCCGAAAAGCTACCACCAGGTTGTGACTTCGCACTCTCCTCGCCCGAAGCGGTCATGCTGCGTGCTCTGCCCCTCGCAGCCTCCTGCTTCAAGGCAAGCGCCTGCGCTTTCCGAAGCGCCTCAGCCCGTCTCGCTTTCTCCCGCTCCTCCTCAGCTTCCTTCTCCGCTCGCTTTGCCGCCCGCTCCGCCCGCGCCTCTGCACGCGCTTTGCTGCGCTCGAAGTGCCCGGAGAACTTTTTAGCAAAGGCATCCTGGAGAGAGACTCCCGGCTCGGTGTAGTTCAGTTGCGGAAAGATTGGCTGCTCCTCGCGCGAAGTTGTTGTGCGGGCCACAAGGTTGCTCTGCTCGATTGAGACCGCTGGGGTGGCGTTTTCTGAACCTGCGGCGGTACTCAACGAGTGCGCTTTACTTCCTTTCCCGCTAATATCGCCTGAAACAGACCTACTTCGCCAGCCTGCTGATCCCAAGACAGCGTCGGGTGCCGGCTCTGGATCCAAACCGAAGTGCTCCGCGAAGGTTATTTCGTTCGCTGTCGCAACAGACTCCTGCACATTTGCCTTAGTACTCGCCGCATCTGCTACTTCTGTGCTCTTCGACGGTACCATCCTCGGTTTCGCCACATCCTCCATCACGGCAGATAAGCTGTCCTGCGCCGACCGTATCAACTCGTCGTTGTGTCGGTCAGCTGATATCCAACCGTAGCTGCTAGACGCCGAAGCTGTGCGCTGCTCAACTGCTGGTGACACTACGGACGCCATTGGTACCACGTCCAGATCTGAGTTCGTCGATAGTTGCACTGCAGAAGGCTGCATCTTGACAGCTGCTCCTGGTTCTGGTTTGTAGTACTTGTTGGCGCGTTGAAAGGGCGGCTTCTCTGCCGAGACCGGCGCTGACGGCTTTGGTATTCGCGAGATGGTTTTCGGCGTGTCGGGTCGCTGCTCGAGCAGCACGCGGGCTTCCGATGCGTCGGGGGCGAGGGAAAAGAGTTCCGCTATTTCCGGTTCGAGGCTCGCTAGGGCGTCCGCCCCGAAATATGTCTCCGCCTCCGCCTCCTCTGGGGTCCGAGCAGTATAGAACCCCGATTTGTCCCCGGGTTCACTTGTCACTGCGGAGGTTTGCTGCTTCTCACGAACTACGACGTCTCCTGCGACATCAATTTGTTGCTCTCGAACTTGAATCACGGTGTCCGACGAGCTTTGATGCGGCCCTTCGCTGGAAATAAAACGTGCTGACAAATCATACTCTTCGTACTTCTGCGGCGTTGGGGTCGGCGGTATGGCAGGGAGAAGGTTTCCGTCACACACGATCGACCCGTCCGACGGAGAGATGAGGCTTGAAGAAGGTTTCGGCGAACCCGCGGAATGACTGAAAAACTCCATATTCGCGAACGGATTTTCCGGCTTACCCCACCCGGACCGCATAGACACCTGTGTGTTTGAAGAAGAAGAGAAGTTGGGTTAATAATTTGCCGCGGTTATCTATTTCCAATTGCAATTTGCACATAAAAAACGACCCACGCTCCGTCTACGAAGATGAAATAGAAATGACGCAATTTCCTACTTATGAAAAAATACCGGCGACTTTTCCTTCTTCCCTGGTTTACCGTGAGAATTCGTCGCGATGCCACTGTCGAGCGCCGCTTTTCTCCGGAGTGACGGCGACGCCCGCCGGGCTCGACGGTTGGGAGACCGGAGTTTGTCCACCCGCAAGCGCATCCGCCGCCGCGTCACGCTGGATTTTGAATTTTTCGAGGAAGACGAACTGGCGCGTCCGGAAGATCCAGTTAATAACGGTACTTGAGAGGTGGAGGACTCAAGCTGCTTCTCTTGGTAAACCCCCCGGTGGTCCTTCAGTTCGTGCGCTGTTCTTTCCTGGTTCTGCTCTTGCTCTTGTCCCTCCTCTGCGTCGTAGGCAGCAGGACTATGGCGACTAGTACTGGCAAAAACTCCTTGCTTGTTGAATGCGGGTGAAGTAGGTGCAAACACTGGCGAACTTCTGGTGAAGACGTGCGTGGACAGTAGAGGGTCGTGGTTTTCGAACTGTACTATCGTGCTGTCAGCGCCAGCGCCGAAACCAGCACCCGGTAGGACATCATCATCCTGATTTGCAGCTCCTGGGGCGGCTGTTTGCTGCGCCAAAACCTCTGTTCCAACAACAATCGCATCTTCCAGCTCCTCTTCCAGCTCCGGGGGCGGCGATAGAACGCCCGCCCTGGTGGGTTGCAATTCCGGTACACACAACTCAGCTGGACCTAGACGTCTCACGCGCGTCAACTCACAGGACTCCACGAGCTTCGTCAAAAGCTCCACGGGTTTACAACTTCTATCGACCACCTCTGACGCCACAACTTCTTCGGTTCTACTTGGAGGACCTGATTCGTACACCTCGTCGTCCTCCTGCGCAAAACAAGCTTTGCCGAAATTGAAAGAAGAATCAGACTGGTCCTGCACGCGATCCAGCACGTCTTCGATCTTTTCGAAGAGCTTTTGCACGTGATCCACTTCCTCCTTGATGTCCTGCTCTCGCGAAGTTGTACCGTTCATTTCCTCTTCCTCGACTGCTGGAAAATGATCTTGATCTTCGAGGATTGCCGAAGGTTCCTCTTCGTCATCCGCATGAACATCAAGATCTGCGACGTGCAAGGAATTTTCCTCCTGCCAGTCCTCTTCCACCGTGCGCAAGTCCATCTCCGCGAGGTCCACCTCCGGAATCTCCACTGCATCTTTCGGGGCCAGCAGCGGCGCTTGCAGCACTCGCGAAAGAACCCGTGCCTGCGACGCGTCGGATATTGCGACCACACGTGGAGATTCGCTATCACTATCCTCTCCCTCATAGGTGCACTGCACGACAGGGGAGGGGTTATTGTCCTCGTCCGCGGATTTTGTTGGTGAAATAGAAACCGTTCGTCCGGTGGATAAGATTCGCTTCATGGGACTGCTGGTGGTTGGCGCCAGGAGCGCGCCGCGGGAAAACCGGTAGGCTTCACCGAACGAGGTGCAAGAGGAAGTTGAGGGCGCTCTTGTTACAAATTTGGCTGCAGTTGGTTCAATTTCACTACTACTTCCTGCTGAAGTTGTAATTCCTTTATTCACCACACGCGGCTCTGGCTCCGCAGGCGTCTCCTGCCGCTGCCGTGCTTCATTCTTGTTTGCAGCTTCCCGCACTGTCGGCTCGCTTTTCTTCAAAGGCGGGGACTCGGACAAAAACTTGTTGCGCCGCACCACTGGCGAGTTTTTGCGCGCTGAGGGAATCACGCGCGATATTGCGTCCAGCTGCTTCAGGTACTGCGGCCGCTGTGTGCTTTTCTCATTTGTGCTCGCAGCAGCAGCACCAGCAGGAGTCTGGCTGCTCACCTTTGCAGTTACCGCGCCCGTTGCAGCTCCGGAAGGTTTCAACATTTCTCCTTCGTCTTTCTGTCTCTCGAAGCCTGGTGGTGAGCAGGACGCATCTGCAAATCCGTGGTGGTAATTGGTTTTTTGCGGACTTAGCCCCGGGATGACCAGTTTTTGTGGCGAGGAGCGATACGCAATCGGCCGACGAGACGACGACGCTGATGCCGACGATGTTATATTACCGGATGAGGATGTTGTACTAGTTGCAGCAAGCATCCTCTGTTTCTGTCTCACCGAAGCGGGGGAGCCATCGGCGAAAACACTCCCCGAGTCATCTTCATCCGCGTCTACCGAGAAATGCACTGCGGGGCTCGAAGTGGAAGTAACTGGATTCATCTTCGTGACCACTGAACCTCCTCCGGTCGGACTTGCGACGGCGGAAGAAAGAGCGACGGACTCTCGCTGGAAGTCAAAATCCTTTCGCCGATGAACGTTCGCACCTCTAGAAGTCGGTGACGCGGCGGAACAAGAACCGCTCGAGCTCTCATTGCCGACCTTCTGTTCCACCCGAAACGCCACCACACGCCGCTTGTTTCTCTCGGCCGACAGCTCCGAAAACTTCACCAGGCTGGGGCTCGCGGGCGGTGGCGTCGGACAGCCGGTTGCCTTCGACGCTGCGGTCTCAGGCAAGATTGATCCTTGCTCGCAGATCACGATCGAGGGGTGGTCTCCTCGCGCCGACCGGGCAGACAAGGGAGGAGCAACCTTCCGCGGCGACAAGCTCGCCTTCCGGGGTGAAGGCAGCCGCATGTAGCTCATCGCGCGGGTCGACTGGGTCAGGAGCGGAGCGGTTTCGGCTTCTAGCGGTGTTGGTGTCGCGGCGCTTACTGCAGAAATAGATCCAGCTGTATAATTTTTCCACGTAGTTGTATTGGAGACGAACAGTGGTGTCGTTGTACTTGATATTATCTTCCCTGGTTGTGGTTGCAGCAGCTGTTGGTGCGGTGTACTGCTACTAGTGGACCTCGTCGCGGGGTAAAAGAGCAAAGGCCCGCCGCCCGCGTCGTTGCCCGACTCGGTGGTCCCAAGCCAAGGCGCACTGGCAGCTGCCCCACTTCGCCCTCCCCGGAAGCGGTCCGCCGACCGCAGATGCGAGTTCGCCCCCGCTTGCGTGGGCGTGCGACTGTAGGAGCTCACAGTTGTGATATGAGCCGGCAGCCCGCTCCGTGTGTGGTCGGCGGAGTCATCCCCCTCCTCTCCAAAGCCCCTAGACGCAAAAATTGGCTCCGCGCGAGTGCCGATCGGTGTAGTAGTTGCTGCACGAAGTTGTAAATGATCCGTTGCTCCTGCTCCTGTATTTGCCAAACTTGTCGCAGTACTTAGAATCGGAGGTGCTCGCGGCATCGCTGGTGCAACGAGAGTTGTGAGACCAGGATTTGTTCTTGATGAACGCAACAGTGAGTGCTCGCGCGGCTGCATCATGACAGGTGGCTGGAAAGAGATAGCACTTGATCTGGAGAGCGGTGCATCTTCCTCTCGCTGGGGTAGCGTTGCGGTTGCCGCACTTCTTCTCGGTGGCTCGTTATCCCCCGCAGGCGGTGGCACAAGAACGGAATCCAGAAAGTTCGGCGTGAAACCTGATGTGATGAAGATGAACAATAGATACCGAGCTGGGAGGACATCATAGACCTCTGAGCAGACCCTCACACATTCGAACGAACACGAATTACAGTGACCCACGGTACTAGTGTAGCCCCATGAAGCATGATCTTCGAAGATCTAAGTAGTACCCGGAGCTGCCTGTACAGCTGGAATCGGGCTCCTGCCATTCGAAAACTGGCGCGGCGGCTGGCCACCAGTTCCCCCGAGTAAATGCTGAATTTTGGCAGCAAAGTCTCCGCCCGCCGGCGTCTCCTTTGAGGGAGCGGAAGAAGCTCCTCCGAAGAGCCGATCCCACATTCTCTAGCCCTACGACTACCCGCAGGAGGGCCACAAATAGTATCAAGGGGGATGCAAAGGTACATTTACCGGGCGACCGACGGCCCTTTCTATTTTGGTGGAGTACTTATTTTACATGTTCCGCATTGTCGTTGGTCGATGGAGCACAGACTAGCGACTCTCCAGAATACTCATGCAGGCCACTCACGCTCAGGCCGCACGGTGAGTCAGGAAACTTTGTTCGCGCACAGGGATACTCAACAACACGACCGCGTTTTTACGCACGGGCTCGAAAAGGACAACACGAATTTGCCGATGGTGTATCCTGCTTGAGACACGCGATCATGGGCGATGTTCTTTTCATCTCGCATTTATTTTCTTTTACTTTTTCATCCTGATCCTGTTCGTTACTGCTGCATTAAAATGCTTATCAGCATACCTTGCGCGCTCGCAATATTAACGTCGAATTCAACAGTGCTGACCTGTTTCTGACATTAAAGCTTTCTTGGAAGATGGATTCTATCTCGTCGGATGCAAACATTCAAAAGGAAACAAGAGGTTGTGTTGATGTGACTCAGTCTATCATGGAATCATACAAGGCGAAGCTCCTACTGGCTGTTTTCAAAACGTCCTTCAGCTTGAAAAGCAGCCCTCACGCCCTTGCGATATTAACATTTGCGAAACTACTTCTCAAGAACGAAGATCGCAACCGAAACGTTCTCTAATTGAGCATTTACTTGATTTTCAGACTTTCGCGTCACCTACTCGACACGACGGCTGCTGGCGCATTTACTACGTAGTTGGACACCAGTAAGTTTTGTAATGAAGTTAACAAAAGCATTTCGAACGACCAAAAGGCCACGGTCAGGGGCCCGAAAAAGCTCGGGAACTTGAACAAATCAATGAGCAGGATGCCGTAACTGGATGGCGGCGACAAGATCGCCAAAATTGCTAAGGTCCTAACATTCGCGTCGTAGAACGAGAGCAATCCCGCGGCTAAAACAAGCACAACCGTCGTGCGGATTGCGAAGGCGGCGACGAGCAACTTCCTCCCATTTTTGGAATAGTACCCGCCTCCCGACGAATTTTGCATGCCGCCGAACAAATCCGCCTTCGCTCCGGATAAAAAGTAGAGCGAAAATTGAAATGGCGAGGCGATTACTTCCAAAATTCTCTCCATGTCCGGCGACATTCTCGCCCCGCACGCGTTGAGCACGCAGCCGAGCACGATGGCCCCCAAAATTGGTTGGAGAAACACCGTGTGTGCGTGTGCGCGCAGTCGTTGCATCGTGTCGCTGCGAAGCACGACATCGACCACTCTGCCGAAAGAGAGTTTGTAGAGCTCGTAGCAACAGATCCCAAACTGCCGCGCTTGGAACGATATCCATCCATAGAGGACTTGTCCGGTGGTAATGCGTGTGTGTTGCCCGAATCTAAAGGATTTGTTTTCTCAAACTTGTTTTTATCAAACAACAGGGCAACGGCCAAGCGTCGTAAAATTGCCTACCTGCAGGACACGACGAGCGCCGAAAACAAGTACAAGTTGAAGTTGCATTGCCATACCACGTACACTTTTCGCAATGATTGTAGCAAACAAATCGAAGAAAAATTATACCCGAATAGCACATCGTCTTCCACCCGCCTGCTCTGCGACCACAGTCTCTTGCTCGGGACACCGAACGGCTTTGCTGGGTGTGCATCCGCGAAGCTGTCGTAGTAGTCCCCGACTATTCCCGACGGCCCGCCGCGCGTTTCCAGCCAGCTTGTTGGCAACAGCCACGAAACAAGCCAGGACCACCTACTGGAACTAGTACTACTCCGTCCCCAGGACTCCTGCTCCCTTTCCGGCAACGAAGACGAGAAGCAGCCGTAGGAGGTCAAAGACGGGTGCGATCTGCTCGTTCCCTTGCCGCCGCCCACGGGCAGGTGATATCCCGCAAATCTCGCGGACAACGGGTCCGTCGCGAGCATGTCCTCTAGCGGGATTCCGGCGTACGGTTCCTCGCCGTCCTCCACGTCCAACGCAGAGATTAGATCCACAGTGTGTCTTCGAGGTCTACTTACTTTCTGGCCGTTTATCTTCCCCTGATCGAGCATATTATCCTCCTCGCTGTCGTCGCGACTTGTACTACTAGGTGGAACCTTCAAATGCTTCTTCCGCGACGAGGGGACGATGTGTCGGCTCGGACAGCCGTCGATGGGGAGCTGCTGGTGCTGCGTACTACTTGTGTAGAAGTGCGGTTGTTGCTCGTGGTGGGGTGGTTGTCCCTGTCTGTTTGAAACGACAAGGGAGAAACTGCCGCAACGGGTCGCGGAAGAAGATCCACGGAGTTGTGAAGAGCAAGAGATTCGGCCGTGGTCCTTCGAACCTGTGGTCCTGCCAGAGCTCGACGATGTTCCTGCCGGGAAAGCTGCGCCAGCAGAAATGACACTATTCGCACTCGCAGAAGAATACACCGCGGCGAAGATGAAGAGTCCGAATTGGCAAACCCAAGCGTTCCCGGTGACATCCCACCAGATCAATTTTCTGATTGCCTCGACCCCGAACGCGTCTGCGATCACCGGGAACAGGAAAGAAATCATGCAGCCGTTGCACATGAGCAAGAGCCATCCGTCTTCGAAGGAAGTCATGTCCTCGTAGCTCAAGATCCGCGACGTTTTGGTGCAACTACTGCTCTGCGGCAATAAACAGGGCTTGTAGTTCTGAGCTTGGCTACTACTACTGCTGTTGCTGCTGCTGTGAATATTACCCGCCGCGGCCCTGCCGGGGTAGGTTGTAACAGGAGCACGCATCAACGCGCCACGGCTAGAAGCCGATGCAGCTTGTTGCCCATAATTCATCTTGCAAGGTTTCTCATTGGGCAAAATCGCCTGCGCGACACCGGACGAAGGAGAGAACGAGCTTGTTCGTAGGTGAAAAGTAGAACCATCTTCGTCCGGGGGAGGCGCCTGCCGATGCAGATCCGCGTTCGGACTGTTCCGCGACGTCGACGAGCTCGTGAGGAAAAAGGACGGCAATATTACCCGCTTGAATTTGTCGAAAAAGATGCCCAGGAACCCCCTCTTTTCCTCGAGCGCGCCCGTGATTAAGTCTTGCTCGTCCAGGTCCGAGGGACTTTGCTGTGGTCAGAAATTTTTCATGCAATAGCTTTTGCGTGAGCCGCGCCGTGCATCAAATCTTGCGATTCAGATGAAAGAAGAAAAATGCTTGTAAGTAACCTAATCGATCCTGTTAAATACCGAGAGCTCGACATCAAATCAACAAACTCACACAAACATAAACCGCTGTTCGTATCAATACCCCACTGGTGTCCTCGCTTTCGTTCTGCCACTCGAGGACGCTGCTGGCTTCCGTCCTTGCGGACGAGTCAGGCGAGTGCTCGTAAAACAAAGTCGTCTCGGCACTTCGGGTAGACGGCGTTGCCGGCTGTTTCAGCTTCCCGCCCGTGACGAAATTTGCAATGCGCGCTGCACTCGGAGGAGTGATCTTGGTCTTCGGACTGGAAGAAGTTCGATGTGTAGAGCCGGAAGTAAAATTGCTGTTTGCGTTTCGAAAATTACGATCACCGGTAGTCGAACTGCTAGTACAACTACTGCTGGACGATGTTGTTCTATTTTCGTCACTCCTCCTGTTGGCCTGCAAGATATTCATTCCGCCTGGGTTCTGGAGCTGCATCTCCCCCGACACGACAATCCCCGTGCTGCTATTCACTTGGACGTGGTGTGGGTGGTCGGTGCCGTTGCCGAGCGGAGGCGAACCCAACGGTGGCGACTCCAGATCGTAATCGTCCTCGGCAGAAAGGTCCTCTACATCGCACTCCGGAGACCCCATCGGCTCTTCGGATGGTCGCTGCGCAGCAGGTTCGAGGGGAATAAAGGGCGGAACTCCTGTTGTGTACTGGAATTCCCGCGACGGTCCTCGCATTTTTCTTGTTGTACTAGGGTCATTGTAATCATCTCCCACTGCATGCTCGCGGTGCGCCGGCCACTCCCAGCTTTCTTGGACAAGGAAATCCGAGTTTTCGACCGCGAAGTGGGCTGTATTGCAATACTTTTGCCGAGTAGTGCTTTTTTGAAGGCTCCTTCTCATCTCAATGAACGCATTCTTCGCACGAATTGATGGAGTAGAATGATGAACATGCATTACAAGCAACAGTGGAAAAATCGTAACTTCCTATTATGAAGACAAGTACTCCGCCACTGCTCGTGCTCTCTGCTGTAGTGCTCGTGGCAGCTCCGTCGCCGTTCCCGGACGAGGACCCAGGTTAGGCAAATCCACACAATGTGGACTGTCGGCGACAGCCACGAATACTTCTGCACGACGCTGTCCTGACCTACGTCGAGTCGCCACAAGTGGCGCAAGAACAACGCCGGAAGGAAGACATTGAATATGCAAAATCTCACCGTCGCTAGCACAGCGGACTCCCTCGGCTGTGCATGTGTTCCAAACGGCTCCAACGCCCCGGCAGCTTGCTCTCTCTTCGCGGCGAGTCGCCGCTCTTCATACTTGTGATGTAATTGCGCAAACACGCTCCCGGCAAGCAGAATCCCGAAACAACAGAAGAAGCTGGCCCCGCCCTTCCACGGGGCGGTAAGACGTTCCCGCAGATACTCCTCCGGCTTCGTGCCCCAGTCAATTAGCGCGCTCAGTTCGGCCCGTTGGCGCTGCACCAAGGTAATCTTTCTCAGCGATTCGGCAGAGAGCTCCGGCATTTTGGATGATTTTTGACCTTCGTGAATTTCAGGGCTTTTCTAGCATTACATTTCAAAAAATCTGCTCCTTTAAACTGCGCTCTCAAGAATTTCAACAAAACATTCGATATCCAATACACCGAAACGTAAGTCTACAAGCCACTTCAAGAAATGAACAAAAAAGTACGCGCCAAAACTTTCATTTCTCTCACTCTCTCCGCAGCACCTTTTTCTATCTGCTTTGCTTTTCAGGGATGATGATCGGTTATACACTGCCAGAAGAAGTTTTCTTCAGCCCACATCGGGACTAACTATCCCACTAGAACATCAATTTCCTTCAAAACAAAGGTCCTCCCGTTTGAGCCCGACCTACACTTCAGCTGCGCAAGCTCACTTGGGTGATAATGATATCTGTGTTTAACTCTGGGCCTCTTGGCTCGCATGGTCAGTACATTCAGAGCGGTTAGAGAGGCCTTTTTAATATCCCCAAGGAGTAAGTACTACGACTCCCATTCCCTTTCCAAGTATCTTTTCTTATGACACAAGACATTTGTCGCGAAAAGAGAAAAGTGTCGGTGTCCGCGGAAGCACGAACCGAAAACTACAATTGAGAGTTTCTATTCCCCCTTGATTTGTTTTGCGCCTTCCTTGTCATCCGCTTCGTCCGGCTCTCGTTTTCTTTTCTTCTTTGTTCCGGCCGTCTTGTTTCCGGCGCCGTGCGCTGCCCAGGCCTGCTCGTACACGGATCTGGGCACGAGCCCAACGTTCGTTTTTATGTACTCGACCCCATCGATCACTTGGAACTTTTTCGCCTTCTTCGCGCCAGTTGCTCCTGTCGACGAGGAAGCTGCAGCTGATGTTCCTGTTCCTGTTGCCGTTGTCGAAGCAGCGGTCGTCATGGCAGTTTGAGCTTCGCCGGTGGTGGACGCGCTCGTCGTAGTGGTTTTGGCCAAGGAGGTTGCTGCAGTTGTTGGGTTTACTATTTTCGCAAAAGAAGGATCACCGCTCGAGGTACTGTCCGCGTTTGTGGTTTCTGGTGCTGCGGAGGATTTGTTATTGCCCACAGTTGCATCAGATGGAGTTATTGTTTTCATGGCAGAGGAAGTCGCAGCTCCGCTTCCGCTCGGTGCCGGTACTTCTACTGCTGCAGCAGGAGGCTTTTCGCTTGTTAAAACTGCCGAGCTACTGCTCGATAAGCCCACCGTGCTCGCCGCACCCCCTTGATGTTGTAATATCGGCGCAACCACAAGAGCGGGGGCCGAGCCTGTGCCTGTGCCTGTCCCCGGCTCCTGCATACTTCCTGCTGCCACCATCGCGGCGGTCCTCTGCGGTGATATCTTCGGCCGCACAGGAGATACCCTCGGGCTACTTCGCACTACCGCGGCTTGCCCGACTCCCGCGAGCCCAATCCTCTTTTTCATTGATTTCATTACAGGAGCTTGCAGTTGCGGTCCACCAGTAGAAGCAGACATGACTGGGCTCGAGCTGCTGGAACTACTACTCGCAGCGGTCTTTCCGACAGCCAACGAAGCAGTGGTTTGTTGCTGCACGACACCAACATGATCCATCGCAGATGAAGACGCGGATGCGGGTACTACTACAGCAGCAGGAGTCGTGACAGGAGGAACAACCACCCCTGGAGGCGCAACCAATGGCTGCACGGGCGGGCTGCTTCCCGACAGGACACTAACGGACAACGCCGGCGAGGGGCCCTGCGAACCGGCTGCTGTGCCGTTAAGCGCACCAGCAGCCTGCGCGTCCGACTTGGCCGCTCGGAGCTTCTTCCTTTTCGCCCTCTCTGCCTTCTTCGCCTCCTCTGCGGCGTACTTCGCGGCGAGCGCGGCGGACGCGGAGAGCTTCGGCTGCGGTTGTTGCGGCTGTTGTTCGGAAGTTGTAGATGCAGTCGCCTTGTTCTCGGAGGTCGCCTTCTCCCCCGGCCGCCGTGTCGGTGGTGATTTATTCCCACCCCCCGTGCTGATCGGTTCCGGAATGTGGAATGGGTCGTCTGCTGTCGGTTGATTTTCCTCGAATTCTCCAACTTGTAAAATCATCGGGCTCTTGTCCTTCTCTATTGGGCTGATCTCGGCTTGATCCTCGAGGGGAAGCTTGGGCTGCGAGGGCTCCTCGTCATCGTCGTCAACCGGGCTCATGGCGAGCTCCTCGGGCGGCGGACCGTCTTTTGCCAGGTAGTACCACTCGCGCCGGAGGGAAGAAAGCTGGGAAAAGTTGATCAAAAATTATGGGTCATTTCATATCCTCTGTCGAATGTTCTTTAGCTTCTCTTTTTCCTATCCGAAGTCACACTCATTCCTTCATCGTGGTTCATTCTCATTGCATACAACGAACGATAATCAATGCAACATGTGGGCGCGGCAATCAGTATCGACTATAAACGCAAATCATCATCAAAGAAAGAATATAACCACAATCTGTACCACTCCTCGCATCATAATGTCTGGCACCGCGCCCTCCCACATGTCCTTGCACAGGAGGCAGTTCCCGTTCGGATCTTCGACGCCGCATTTCTCGCAGACGATGGAGCGACAGCAGCGCTGAAAGACCGCATTTTCGAGCGGCTGTTCGCACCGCGGGCACAAAAACTCCGCGGGCCACTGCTCGGGCAGGAACTGCTTGTCCTGCTGGAAACTCGGTTCTTCTTCGCCCGAGGAGGGCGACTGGGGGGTTGGCTTGTAGTCCCGTGAAGCCGCCTCGGACTCGATGATCTGAATTCGGGACTTCAAAGTCGGTCGTCGCTTCACCCATACAAAGGTTTTCGAGGGTATATTAATGTCGTTGGGGTACCTGTTTTGTTTTCAAACATTTCGCGGATGGGAGGCGGGCAGTGTCGCAAAATAAATGGGATGGATTTCTTGCCGCAGTTCGATGCAGGAGGACGCGCACGCAGGGGCGGCCCCAAGACCAAGAGTTGTGGAGCCCTGCCCTAATATTAAATTGCAGCGACTATATCAAGTGGTTGAGTTGTTGCGTTCCCCTTTTAGTATGCTGGAGTGAAGATAGTGATGTTTTTTCTTCAGAGATCCGTATCTGGCCGTCAGCGCGCTGGCAGTCAGCTGCACGCGCGGAACCATTTTTCCCCTGTACCCAGCATTTTTGCATTTTGCTTTCTTGCTCAATTTGAAAAATGTGAGAATGTCGTGAAGTAGGTGTAAGAAAGTGAAAGATGTGCATAAACATGCGCCCTTCAATACAAAAAACGTCAACACCAAACCAACGGCAAGGGAAAAAGAGAGTCAGTTCATTTGCGAATCATTTAAGATGCGTGACGGTGTGCGATACAGGCTCTCCTCCCGTGCATAAGTGCAAATTGCAAACGGCTCACAACGAGAGCCACATCGTCAACGCGACGAATGCAAAAAATCCTGTACGTAGTTTCTTGTACTTTTCTGCGGTAGGTTTTTCAAAAAAACACTACGACCTCGTGAAAAGAATGCACAAGATTTCGCATCTGACATACGAAGACAAGCAAAACAGGAAACGATTTTTAGAAGAGAGGACGATTCACCATTTGCTGTCTAGTCAACGAAACGGACGACTGTCACGTTTATGCCTATGCGTTGGCGTCCTGTCACGCGAATGCACCACCGAGTAGTTGCACAGACCAGGAAGCACCAGGTACAAGCACAGATCACGTGTAGCCAAAGTGTGATAGCACGGATCACTAACCGACAATGGACTGACTTTGGATGTGCGTCGTGGTACTGTATCTATAGTCAGTATCGTGTTGTAGATCAGCTCCCGCGACTGATAGCCAGATCTGGTACCACTGATGATCTAAGAACAACTTTCGCAGTATTTCTACCAGAATCGGTAAATCAAGCGAAAGCAGTCCGGTCCCTGACAAGAGCTTGTTTTGGCTCGCTCCTGTCTGAGAAATGTTTGCTGATGGTGTTTTTGGAATAGGGAATAGCTAGCTGGAAAGCTGGCTTTTTTGCAAGAACCACACTAAAAGAGAGTTCCAGCCGGAATGGGGACCACACTTGTCTTTCTTTAGATACTGCAGTGACAGCCCGCACTGACTCCTACTTCCCGCCACCCGGTTCGAATAGGTCCTGTGCACGCGGAAGATCAGCAGCTGGTCACAAAATGATCGGCCGAATTGCTTGTCCCTGGAGGCAGTGGGTTCGGCAGTAGTCGCAGCAATTGATTCCTTGCCCGTCGACGAGAACGCTGGGTCAGTATGCCCAAGCAAACGCCAGATCCGGCTTCCCACGTCGCAGCATCGTATACAAAAAAGTGCAGAGTGTAAAATACAGAGCAGAGCAGTATGTTGCTTGTAAGTATTTAGTTCAGTTCATTCTCACAAAGTTGAAACTGAAAGAAGAAGGCGGATGAAGAACGCACGCGGAGAGGGTCGATTGACTGGAACCGCAGCGACGGCCCGTTTCAATCATCCATCGTCAGAGGGAAGTCAGTAGAACTTAATGATAATGCCGCAGTGATCGCACAAACAGAGGATCAATATCTTTATCGAATCAAACTACTTCCATTGATTTATCAACATTCGGTAAAAAATCTCACTCGAAGCTGCAGCAGAAGTTCTGTATTTACATTGCAACGAATTCTTGACTGTACTCGCTATTCCTAAAAAAATTCCATGTGTTGTACTAGAGAAGCAAAACATGATGAAAAAACAGGTTTCCGTACGGTTGGTTGTCGTCCTTGTGCAAAATGTCCACATCTACGGCTAGCATCTTCTTTTTTTCCGCGATCAGCTCCCGGAGCACCTCGATGTTTACTTCTGGCCCCTCGAAAGTCACCTGCTCCCGCCCGGACTGTTTCGATCCCACCTCCGCGACGAGCTGAAAATACACCAGCGATTTGGCCGCCTCTTCCTTCTCCCGTTTTTCGATTGCCGCTTTCCGTCGCTCCTCGCGCTCCTTTTCCTTCTCCTTTTGCGCAGCGGTTTTGTGGTGGTTACGATGGTGACCGTGGCCGTGACGTGGCCCGTGACCATGGTTGTTGTTCCCATGGTGGTGCTTGTTACGCCGGTGATGATGTCCACCTCCCTTGCGCCCATGATGATGCTGGTGATGCGGACGCCGTGGCTCCGCCGGTTGCGCTACGTTATTGGAACCCGAGCTTTGCTGTTGGGCGGCCACCGCTGCGCTGGAAGAGCCGGCTTTGCCGAAGATCGGGGCGATCTTCTGTACCGGGGGTGGTGCGGCGGGCTGCTCACTCGATTTCGGCGCCGTCGGGTCCAGCGACATGATGGAAAGGAAAGAAAAGGTGGTGAAGGTGATGTGCCGGCGGCGCGTGTAAGTAATTTGGCGATTTCTTTCCTATGTGCGTGTGCTGACGTCCAAATAAAGTCGCACCACTTCTTCGTCGAAACCCTTATCGTCCCAAGAACGGTCCACGCCGGCGAGTGGAAGAACCCTTCAGGAAGGAGTGCAGCAGCTTTGAAGGAGCACACCGAGGAATGAAGACCAGTTCCATATTTGCGAAGTACTATTCAGCGAAAAAAACTTTTGTTCATGGCTAAACATATGTTGTATCTTTGTCGTAAAGAGAAGGGAAATTTGGGTAGAATAGTCTTTCATTCGGGGTAGAAATATTTCTTTCTCGTCGTTGAGAGGTGCCTGCTGTTGTGAAGTTGTAATCCGCGAAAAAACTCGAATGTTGCTATAATTTCTAAAAACCACAACGCACCACTTTGCGCGAAACAAACCACGACATCTTTTCGTGCAAATTGTTTGTTCATGCTTGTACTGGTAGTTACTTCAAAAAAGAAAATCTAGCTCGCCGAAAACGACCGTTTTCGATTTTTGTTCACGAGTGCTGTTCAGAAGAAGTGTTGTGGCAACATGCATGCACGCAAGAGATTCAATCATCGAATGGAAAGCCGAAGATCAAAAGCGTCACAAGCGTCACCCCGAAAAAGCACTCTACTTCCCTCGGTGTTAATATCGGTACTTAGGCATTTATGCGTTTATTTTTCCTTGGTCTCTCCCAAATGTTGGCAAAAGATCACCGTCTTCACGCGAGCAATTTGATCTTCCTTTTTTTGAAGCACCTTGCTTTCAACATCAACATCAACCCGTGTGCAACATTTAATAGACCGACCGTGTGCTCTTTGCGAAAACCTGATAAAAACCAGCTCGACATCGACATTTCAGCATTTTTTATTTACATCGCCTAGAAGCTGCGGAGTGATGATCGCTGGGATCATCATCTTCACGCGGGGTAGCACGAATGCGACGTGGTGTACGGAGTCGCATCCTGGACCACACCACGCCGCGAATACATTCATACAACACAACCGCGAGAAACGCGAAGTGGAGAGGAACAGATTCCGTCGAGGTTCCTTTTCTTTCTCGACGTTCTCAGCGCGGGGCGTTCCAAAAAGCTTTCAGCAGGTCGAGGTAGTTGGCCGGGCATAGCAGGTTGAGAATTACTTTATCTTCTCTGCCCGATGCGCCGGCTTTATTTTGCAGGTAGGTTTTTCTTTCGTAAATTCTAAAGCTACAACTACCTCGCGCCCTGCATGATAGAGAGAATTATCCGATTTCTTGTTCTTATATCATACACAAAATCTCATTGTACACATGGGTCATCAAAACAGCAGAAGTCGGCTTTCATAATACACAGCGAAGATCACATTTGATCATGTTCCTAGTAGGGGGGGAGAGGCGTATTGATGTGCTAGAAGATTTCATGTTACAAAGGTTGGAATAAAGTGCATTTTTCATGTGAAACCGGCGTAGAGTCGCTTACAATAAGTGGATACATAAGGTGTGGAAATGATGCGTCTTCGTCTCAAACTGCATTTTTCTGAACCAATTTAGTTAATTTCGAAAATATTCAGCTAGAGCAGGATCCGGATTCATAGGATCCTGACTATTGATCGTATTCATCAAACATTTTTGCGTTAGGTAAAGCGAGCTCATTCGAGTGTCAACAAGAAGCCCGCTGTTTAGACATCAAAATCACTTTAACTTTTTGCATATTGTAAATTTTCGTGATCATCGGAGCGCCTGACTGTAAAAAACAAGCGAAAACAGCTCAGTAGCGGTCTTGTCCTTTTTCGAAGCGCCTGTGGACCTCTAGCGGTCCCGCTCCGATGTGATTGTGGCCCGCGGGGAGTTGAGAAGAACCTGGACGATGAGTTTAATATTTCGCGTTTTTTTTCTTGCATTTACCATGAACTACGGCAACATCATACATAATTCCGTCGTGCTCTGGGTAGTTAGTGACAATAAACACGCACCGCCCGAACATATGATCATCCGTACCAACATTGTAGACGCCGCAGCTTTCTGCTTCGAGCTCCACGAGTCTGACGACGTCGATGCCTTTCAAGGCCCAGACTGCGAGTCGTCCCCGGCTGTTCACAGCCCGCAGAACGTCGACGCCCCCGACTAATTGCTCAATGGGCGCGTTCACCCCAAGCTGCAACTTCAGCTGATGCACCCCGGAAAACGGGTCGATGCCTGATTTTCAACATTTACGGTGGAACAACTTCATCTGCGTTTTTGCTTCACAATGGACGATGACCTCCTGCTCTTTTGGCAGTTAGCTTACTTACTTGCAATTTTTGCACCTAGAAGAAAAAGCCACAAGGATCATACTACGCAACTACTAAGTACATCTGCATCACCACTAGCTCGTCATACCGATTATCAACCCGCACTTCGTCCCCACCATCACTAAGTTCCTCCACTGCGTGAGCGAACTGACGCCTTCTCGGAAGTCGAGGCGGCGCATGCACGGTTTTTCCAGGTCGTATCAAATGTAAAAATGTCTGGGTCTGGAAGAATCCGAAATTTGTTATGCTGTTTTTGCATGACGCATAATGTCTGCCATGGAAGCCCTAGCATCACAGATTTTCAGAGGCCTTCCTGATGCTTATTTCGCATGACAAATGCCCTCCACGCGTAGCACAAACCGGACTCCTCTTGCTGGTCATGCAATACAGAATTTTTTAGAGTCCAAAGTTAGCATCACAAGTTCCAACCTTCCAGACCCAGACATTTTTACATTTGATAGGTCGTATGGGTTGACGAAAGAAATTTGTTCGTCCCCGCCGATGATCAGCATGTCCCCGTCCTCGAGCTCGCACCGCTTTTGCTCCTCCGCGGTGACCGATAATGGGTTGGTTCTCTTGTAGTGCAGAAAGGCGGCTTTGGTGCAGTTCCCGACGTGGTAGAGACAGTCGACTTCCAAGTAGCTACCGAACACCGGCGCCAGCGTCCACATTTTAAGTTTACCCTGCTGCGAAACTGCAAGGCAACCCGCTTGCTTGGTGGCGTCTGTTGTGTGCGTGAAGAAAGTTTGAATTCCAAATTTTCATCGTGGCAAGAACTGAGCAAAGACAAGAACTTTCTCCTCTGGTACTCGCGCATCAAATAGAACTACACGAAGGTGGTACTATCTAAGCACCTGATGTCCAGAGCCTCAGGATGTGATCGCCGATTTCCCCCACGTCCATAGGATTGACGTCTTTTTTCACGAGCTGAAATTCCTGGGTCGGTTGCCCGGGTCCCCTGCCCTTGAGCGGTTCGGGTGAAATTCTCCATATCTTGCCCGCTCGGCAACAGCAGAGAACCTCGTTCACCTCCTGACAGTAGAGAATGTTGTTCAACTCCGAGGGGAGATCGATTTCCGCCAGCATCTCGTTCGCTTTAAAGTTCCAGAATCGGATCCGGCTCTTGCCGTCGCCTGTTCGTATGCGATAATTTTCGATCTTTCTCCCGATGTATTCACTCAGTGCAACACGCAGTCACATTCCGCGCTGCTGCTGCTCCTTCGTACTTAAAAATCAACCCTTTGCTCGCTTCTTATGGCGCGCGAGTAACTGTCTGTCGTACTTAAAAATCAAAATGCGCCACGACCGGCACAACAAAATTAATCTTGAAATTTGTTCAACACTTTCTACTATACCATAAACCCCTGATATGCTCCTATACGCGTACACCAGCATCGGGATTCCGAAATCATGATTTTTCGGTGACGGCTTCAACTCCGCACTTTCTATGTAGGCCATGGCGCACACTTCGCTGCCCGTGCAGACCCTTCTTATCACATCCATCTTTGGCGGCCCTTCGGTGACGACGACCGTGCCGGATTGATCCGCAGTGACCAGGAGCTTCTTCTCGGGAATCTGGAGGAGCGAAGTCGATGAAATGCATTTTTAGTGTGTGACAAATCCAAAAGCTGCTCGCTGTGTACTTGCATCACAAAGATAACTTTTCTGGAAGCCACAAGTACACTAATCTTCAAAAATTATCATAATTTTGAATATACGTTGATCAAGTGCTGTATTTCTGACAGCTGGTCCATCCTCGGTAGCTTCCCATAGGTGTTTTTCATGCTCCCCACATCGCACAGAAAGGGCACCTTTTGCTTGGTCGGCTTCGTGGTGTGGTAGTAGTCCACGGTTCGTATGTAGAAGACTTTGTCATGGTAGGCGACCAGGATGTGTTCCTTTTCCAGCTCGTGCTTCTCGCCGTAGGCGACGGAAAGGCGAACCATGGCTGCGGGAACTTTTGTGGGGGAAGTGTTTTTCTTATCTGGTCACCGGAGAGAATGATGTTGAGGCGAAGTTGTGCCGAGTAGTGTAGAAGGGTGGCAGCCCCTGCGGCCCCAAAGGGAAACTTTACTTCCGGTATTCTTTACTCTTGCTACAGTCCGCTCCTCGTTCAACGGCGGTCACGCGCACGCAGCCGGGTCATTCTCTGTTTTTATCTCGTTTTGTGTAGTTCGTGCTTGCTCATTTCGAGCGACTATTGATCACGCCTAGTGTACTGTGTGCTACTTTGTGAAAGTGTACAGGAAGATATCAAGTTTTTTTCGCTTTTTAGTCTACTATGTGTATTTCTTCTGCTTCTAACGCTGCAACACTTCTTGTGGTACTTACGCACACGGGAAGACGCTGCACTGCCTCGTCGTTGTTCAGTTCTGCGCATCTCATCTTTTCCACTTTCTGAGTTGCAATGAAGGGGAACACGCTTTATCTGGGTTTTCGAGACTGACGCTGGCAAAAAACAGTAAGAAATGAATCCTTCAAGAACGTGAACTACGCTATACCCATTTTACAATCAGAAACTCCTTTTCATCTTCACAACTTGCCATGACACTGTTTGAAACAAAATCAGCTGCGCTTCTTTTTGAAGCCAGTGTAAGTAGTGACTAATCATCCACCGCAAATTTCACCCCCGCCGTTTTCTTGCCCGTCTTCTTCGTAGCTCTGCCCTCGTTCAGCCTCCGATTCGCCGTCAGACTTAGTGTGTATCAAATGCAAATATGTCTGGGTCTGGTAGATTGCGACGTTTGTCATGCTAGTCTGGCGTAACTCTGCAGTCTGTATTGCGTGGCCACCAAGAGGTCCTCTTGCCTGTCATGCAGAGGCGCAATTTCTCATGCGAAATACGCAGCACGGAAGCACGAAAAACCTTGTCATGCTTGGCGGCGCATCACAGAGCACTTATTGTTCACGGACTTGCATCACAAGTTTCCAGACCCAGACATATTTGCAACGGATAGTGTGGGCTGCGCGTCGATTTCCTTCGCGATATCCATCGCAGCGTGGATCTTCGACAAAGCGCCTTTGCGCCTTGCGGGTTTGCGCATTCCGTTCATCGCTACCCGCATTTTGCTGTCGATCTTCGACGTTTCCCTCGGTGTTGTTGCTAAATCGCTAAAAATATTAGGCGCAACAACAAGAGCAAGCTCATCATCAACATCCACCCCGTCGTCGACGGTTTCCCGTCGATTCATCAAAAGGTTCGATCGAGAATCCGGAGCGTCAGGGGGCTCAGCTTTGGTATTCTCGCGGTGTTGAAAAACTTCTGCGTCGGCGGAACTGTTTTCCTCCTCGACGTAGGTCTGGGGCTCGTTCTCCTTGTTGCAAGAACCAGAGTCAACATCAGGGACTCGAGACGATTCGCCATCTTCTTTTTCCTGCTTCCCATCCGCAGCGGAAGGAGCTGCTTCTTCCCTTCGCAAGATGCTCGTTGGGTTGCGGTACAGTAACAAATCTTGATTCCTCACCTCGTTCCGCGGCGTCAGCTTCAACCCCGGCACCTTCACTCGAGACCTCTGTTCAAGCTTGCTCAGTGGAAGAATCTTACTCGTCCTCCGGGTAGCAGCTGCGGTTGCGGAACTAGCAGCGTTCAAATTTGTGCTGCTCCGCGGTGTCATCCGGTCGTGGTCAGTAGCTGCGGAAGTAGGGAGTAGTACACTGCTTTCGCTTTCGCGACCTGCTTTGGACGAAATTTTAGCCCCCTGGTCTTCAGTTGCTGGCTTTGTCGCATCGACTTCTCCACTAATCTTATTCTTCCTGGACAGACGCAAGGACTTCATCTTGCTACTCATCACGCCATCGGACTCCGAAGCTGTGGTGGACATTTCCGGCTCTGGGACCGCACCGCCAGCTGCATCCGTTTCCGTGAGCCGCTTGCTACTTTGGTGCATTCTCATGAACTCTGGTAATTCAAATTCATACTCGCCGTTTTCGACGAAATCTCTGAAACGGTCACGAATCTCAGCGTCCCGAGCTTCGAACAGCGCGTCTGCGGACTGATAAGTGGTTCGAAAATGATGTTATACAGAAAGTGCGACCATTGTTCGAAAGAACGAAGGTAATGAAAAGCGAATACACTGAAACACTATACATCATAGGTCGCAATACGCAATTGTAATTATTCATGAAACAATACCGTTGCATTTTTTTCTTTGCACGCCGCGTCTCTTTTTCGTCGCAGCTCGGAAATTGCCTCGTGTTGGTCTTCGCCCCAGAGGTCGGCGACCTCCTGATAATAGTCCTCCCCGCGGCCATATTTGCGCAAGTTGTGCGAAAGTCTTCCGCGAGGTGTCGACACACACATGGCTGTTTTTTTCGGAAGCGAATGACACCGCTAAAAAACGGGATTTCCCCTACTTACTTTCTGAACATGACTTTATCAAAGGATCCAGAAGCAGGCTAATCAGGTCTTCACTTCTGCCATTGCCTCGTTCAGTATGCTATCTATACGTTGCTGCTTGCTCCCTGGGTCGTCTAACAGTTTCTGCTTTCTCTTGGCGATAATCGACGACACGGTTTCCACCGCGGGTTTCCTGCACGTGGGACACACGGGCTGTACGTTGGCGCTTCGCTGCAGTTCCCGCCGCAGATAGGGGTCGATGCAGTCAAAGTGGAAGCCGCAGCCGCAGGGGAGTCGCTTCGCGTTCCGCGGTAGGAGCGTTTCCTTGCACATGGGACAAACCGGCGCGTTTTTGTTCTCCACCAACGCGGCAAGGGTGCCATCCTCCGCGTTGAAGTGGGATTGGAGAAGAAGCTTCTTGCGCTGCTGCTTCGCGTGCAACGCGTAGCTGGGCGTGGCATGGGCATTGCTGCTGGACGAGGAGGAAGAGGAACTGCTTCCGACGACGGGACGCGGACGAGCAAGTAACGACATTTTTGAAAATCTTATCGTACAGAATTGGTTTCGAATTGCAATCTGACTGCAGGGCAGCGAAAGTAGACTGATAACAAGCTGTGCTCAATCCCAGGCACAACTTCTACCTCTTGCTAGCACAATCCGCACTCTTCGCTCACAACAGCGAGTTTTTACACCGAGTGAAGAAAACGCTTCAGACTACGTAGGTCTCCGCACGACTTACGCGAAAAAAAAAGCACAACAAGAAAATTGATGGCAACATCTTCGAAGTTGTAGCTCATCGTTGACTTGTGCGTATCAACAAATTATGTGGTCATTCGTGGCGTCCAAAATCAGAAACAGGTCGTTCGTGGCGTCCAACATCAATGCAAATTCATCCGAAACAAAAGAGGAAACAAAAACGTGAAAACAGAGCCTGTAAATGTGATTGTGACCATTCTCATCAAAAACAGCTAATTACATTTTTAGAACATCGAAATCTGAAACATACATGAAACTGCGAATTATCCGGATCTACTACATCCAGTATCTATAAAGCAAGTCACCGCCTCCTTCTCGCCGTGCCGGATTTATTTATCTCCCTCGACTCTTCCGCTACTCCTTTCCCGAACCCGCGCAAAGCCCCCGCACGGCGCTTCGGAGCGGCTAGCCCCCGGAGCTCCAGCAGGGTCGGCGGTTTCCCGGTTTCGAACTTGGGATTTTCCAGCACCCGTGGCGGAAGCTGCACCCTGAATTCCCGCTGTTCCTGCTCCTCGAAGCGGTTGCTGTACTCCTCCCACGTTCGGTATTCGTACTGGAAGGGCATTTTGAATTTTTTCTTCCTGCCAAAATACGTCAGGTCCTCCGGGGGCTTCACCCCTTTTCGAAAGCTCTTCAACAGCCGGCCAGGGATAGAAACCGGCACGCCGCCTCCGCCGCCGGTGGTGTTCCAGGAAGCTGGGCAGTCGGTGCGCTCCGAGGAGGGCTCGACTGGGAGTTGCCGTTGTTCCTCTTCGGAGGTCAAGGTCTCTTGTGCTGCTTGTTTCCGGAGGTGGTCTTCTTGATGCTGCGGAGCGACAGCTTGATGCCCTTGATCAGCATGATCATGAACTGCGGTAAGGTAGGACCAGGCGGGTAGTTTCGACGCTGATGATAAGTTGTTCAAATTTGTTTCTACTGCAGAAGAAGTGGTATGACTATGACCTGCTCCCCCAGCGTGTTGATAAAATCTCTGCTCGGAGTTGTAAATCTCCTCCTGCTCTCCTTCCACCCCCTCGTCCCGCTCGGCCTTCGCGAGCACTTCGCCCGGCCAGTATGCTGGATTCTCCAACTTTGTTTTGAACAACCGGCCGGGTGAGAAAGGACTGCCCGGCGACCGCGGCGGCTCCACGTCGTACTCCGGTTTCAGTAAAAACTGCTTATGCCAGAAAAAAAGTGCGTAAGTGTAAGTCTGTGATTCAAAAATGCAAAACAGTCACGCTTGTCATGCTGAACGTGCGTCATATCCATGCTTCATACGTGTCTTCACGTACTAGCTGCGCATGACAGGTTTTTCCTGTAATGCAAAGAAAACGAATTTGTGATGCTGATCTTCCTACAAAGTTACAGTAATACAGTTTTTTTCTTGGATACTGCTCAGCAAACGCAGACTCCCGCACCGTCGCCGCGTCCTTCCGGATCTGCTGCACTTTTTCACGCACCTGCAGCATGGTCTTGCGACTGCTCTCGTCGACGTCAAAATGCGAAAATAATTGCTCTACTTTTCTCGGGGTTGCAGTGGTGGAAGAGGAGGGTGGGGTTCTCGGGGTCGTTGTTACTGTGTCGCCTGCTCCGCTGTTTGGTGGTAATTTCTCTTCGTGCAGCAGAGGCTCCTTTGATATTCCCGCAATTTCATCATGATGTTCTCCGGTGTTAGCACTATCCTCTTCCTCCTCGTCTTCTCCGTTGAGGAGCTTCCAAAAATGCTCAGCGGTCTTCTGTTTTTCCACGTTATGCGCCAGTCTTGTTCGGGGCGTGCTTCCCCGCAGAGAGTACAGGTTTTCATGCGCTTTATCCTCCAGGAGCGTTTTCGCCCGGGCGGAAAGAACTTGCTTTTTGTGTAGGTTGAAGTTGTGCCGCTTCAGGGGAATGTACATCTTCGCCTTCGTGTTGTCCACCTTCGGTTTTTCGTTCGCCAGTCGCTTCTGTGCACGGGCATGGAGCACCTGTTGGGTGCGAAGTGCGATACAGGCTTGGGTCGGAGCGATGGAGGTGGAGTGCGGACCGCCGCGGTGCGGCCGCGTGCTATCGGTGGAGGTTGCGGGCAGGGCCATGCTTTCTACATATCTATACAAGAGTGAAACCACGCTTGGTCATCAACATCAGAAAGACAAAAAACACTAGCGCACGTACGATGAAGTTTCCAAAATCGAGAATAACAGAAAGAAATGCAACACGCGGCGTGGCGAAAAAAAAGTGACCGGAAGAAAAAAAAAGAGTGGAAAACACAACCGACACCAATGGCGCGACCTTTGTTCACCAGCGCAAAAGTGGCTCCGACTTCGGATGGCCGTTTCTCTGGCCGTGTTTCCTCGACGCAGCGCAAAAATATTCGGTCACAACCACATCGTTTGTCCTGCTCTGGAAAGGTCACTAATTCCGCTGGCAATGTGCCTCTAGAGTTCACAGTTTCAGACCCATCATCATATGGAATACGAAAGCAAAACTACATAACCATGAAAAAACCAACTCTTTATCCTGTGGACAACGACAATATCACGAGACGCGGACTCAATAATTGTAGCGATCAAGCTCGGGACAGTGTGCGCGAAGCAAACCTGAAAACCCAGCAGTGACGTCATCGGTGAGACCGCGATAGAGCACTGGCGGCGAATCGCCGAAGCGCGGGGCGGGTGAGGCCACGAAGTCTTCTTCGCGTCGCAGCTGATGAAACCGGCCACTGGCGCCCATGTCGTAGTCGTCGATCTTGATGTCGGTCACCTGGTTGTAGTCGAACACGATGTACTCGGTGCCACGTCGGTGCGTCAGACAAACGGAATCCTTCTCCTCCCTCATCAGACTCGAGAAGGAATTCCAACCATTGGCATTCTGCATCTTAACGTTACCGAGGTTCACCATGCACTTCAAAACTCGCACCTTGCCGGCCTCCTTGTCCGCTTTCGGAATGTTGGACTTTCGGATCGCGTCGTCTATCGTAGTCGCAAAGTAAATGCCGGCACCGCCAAGCCCCCACTGTCCGCGATAAAATTTTTCCTCCTTCCGGATGTTCACGGCAAATTCGGGTTTCGTTGCGTGAAACAATTCTCGTGGAGCAGAATTCTTCAGGCGTTCGCGGCGACGTGCCCACAACTTTCTGTGCTCTTTTTGCTCCTCTTCACTGAGGTCATTCCAGTCATACTATCGTGAGCAAAAATCCCCTCTCATTCTACTCGAAACGTAAGTCTTTGCTGCTGAAATTTGACCACAGGTGCCTTTCCCTTCCATGCAAGGCGGGACGCAAGAGCATGTCGGCGGCAATCCCTTATGCGTATGAGTATACTCACGCAGCGTAGACGTTCGCCGTGCTCAGTCACTACACTGCTACGCACCACCTAGATAAGTCTACTCATGAGAGATCCCAGATCCTTCGGCGTGCACAGCGGTGCCGCATGACAAGTCTTTGCTCGAGCTGAAGAGTGGCGTTTTCGTTTTTGATACAAATTTTTTTTTCTCCTTCTTCTTCTTCTCGTCTTCCACTTCCTGCTGAGCCGCCATAGCCAAAACTCGTCCTCCACTGCCCGCAAACTCTGCCTGTTCCACCAGCAGAGGCCCAAACTTTCCGCACAGCTCCTCGACAGAGCCACCGACGACGACGTCCTCGGAGTCAGCTACACTGGCATCGACATTGACATCGACAATCTGGTCGTAATTGAAGACGATGTACTCATCACCGTCCATGTGGGTCAAGCAAACCGAGTCCTTCCCCTCCTTCAGCAGACCCCAGAAAGTGTTCTTCCCTTCGCAATTCTGGTACTTGACCCCGCCGAGATTCACGGTACAGCGTAGAATCTGCACTGAGCTGAGCTTCGACAGTGCGCCCTGCCGCTTCGCATCTTCGATAGATTTAGCGAAATAGAGTCCGCCCCCGTAACCTCGGTCCCTCCCCTGGTAGAACATGTCCCACTGTCGAGTCGCGCTCGCCGCTTCAGAAGTAGTGGCGTGGTACAAGACGACTGCCTCGCCATTCCTCATTCTTTCCCGTCGCTGCCCCCAGATCTGCCTGTGATAGCGCCAATCGTCTTCCGTGAGTTCCCGCCGCGACATGGTATATTTCGTAAAGGAACTGAAACTGAGGTGAAGCCGCTCTCTTCAGCAGGATCTTTCTTTTATACCACAATAACGGATCATGCCACTCAAAATCACTCTGGAGGCAACAAACTGCTCATGTTCTCTGTGTCCTTCTCCCTCGACCTCGAGCTCGTTCCTTGAATTACTATGACGAACCGCGGAACAACTATCTCAAGGCATCAGCAGATGGCTATGGACGCATCAGGGACAGTGCCAGTGCTCAGGGTTTTTAGAATTTGTTTGCTTTCGCATGAGACCAAGCATGAGCAATTTCATCTTGGCAGAAACATTGTACTTTGGTGTCGAAGAGGTGAGTTGTACTGCTTGGTACATGGGATTTCATTTCAGAGTGCACATTTCACATACATGACATATGGCAGCTTGCTAACATATCACATCTCTGATACCTAGCTAAGTACAGTGCTCGCTGTGCAGTGCTCCTGTATAAAGCCACTGGCGCTATGACATAATACTTTGGGTTTTTGAGGTGTTGGGTTTTTCTTGGTTCCATTTCCACTACATCCGTCGCAACTGCTTCTATGCTGCTAGCTCGCGCGGTTTGAATCACAAAACTACATCGAGCATCCTATTATTTTCGTCAGGTCGCAGCTTGACGGCGTTATCCTTTTGCGCGCAATATTTCCTGAATATTCGCAAATGCTTTTTTGTTTTTTATTGAGGACAAAACTATTTTCACTCCACGGCTAATGTCTCGGTGAACTTCTGTGGTCGACTCTACTAGCCGTGATTATTTTTTTGTTTGATGTTGAAGCGATTTTGTATCTCGAAATTTGTTTATTGGTTTTGTTAGGGAGTAGAAGAGTGTGACAATTTAGGTGGTTGTTTATGGGTGGTTGTGCATGAGGTGTGGTTTATTTGCTTTTTTTGGAATTTTTTGCTTGATAAAATTAGCACGAAACTTTCGTAGATAATAATCTGGTTGTTCGTAGAAAATTATTATGTTTGCGGGTACAATCTTTTATGTTGTTTTTTCAAATAGTTCCACTGGCGTTTAGACGAGCATCACCGCGGCCTAAACTTTCCGCGATGCCCTCCCCCTTACCGCTTGGTGACGGATTACGGGCGAGAGACTGCCGTGTAGTGTAGCCGGAACAGATCGGACTGATACTAAAATTTTTGGACACGTCTTTATAAAATTGTAGAACTTCTTATTTTCTTGACAAAAAAGTTGTCAATAAACGAGGGACGACAGCACTGGCTAAGATCGCACTTGGAGTGACAGTGTCAAAACTGCTGTTTTTTAGAATCGAAAAGACCCACTGAAAAAACGGACTGAGCAAGTGATGTAGCGTCTCGCTTACGACTCGACTTTTAGTCTGTAGGCTGGATGGAATTGCTGTTGTAGTAATCTATCTATTCATTTTTTCTATTTCTTGATTCGTATTTTTTTACTCCTCTGCTGGGCTCTCATACAAGGAATGGTCGATTACCGTCAGATCGTGACTGATGTCTTGAGAGCGAGAAGTTTTTTTTATCTATTGTGGTTCTTTTTGCTGTAAAGTATTTTTCTGTTCAAAAGCGTAATCTTTTTAAAATTGTCGCGAAGACAAATTGCAAACTCCGTTTTAGTTTTTGTTTATCCAATCTGCAAGAGTGGTATTGATGAAAAGACGTACTGCATAGTAAACTTGGCGAGTCACTCTAACTGCTGGACAATGAACCTGCGCTACTGCACAATGCCACGGTATCACGGCGCACGGCACCTACTTATTTACCTGTAGCAGATGCAGTTCACACTGGCTCTGTCCGTGCACGGTGTCTTGCGAAGCTTTTTTCTGCATCAAAAAATCAATTTGGGCGCACGCCCGGTCAGAGCTGCAAGGGGCGGTTTGTCATCTGTTATAAAATTTTCATGCTATAATCTTCTTGTGCTGTTGTTGTTTTTGTCCTAGTTTTTGTCCTGTATTCAATGAGCTATTTTTACAAAATAGCCAAAACTTAGTTGTCCTATTTTCGTGTTGCTTCCCATCGGTGTAGTGGCATTTTCGACTGGCGCGGAGTTCCTGAGTCACCGAAAAGAAATGTGCACAACCATGTAGACGAGTGACAAACTCTTTACTCAAGGAGCAGCGAATCACAAAACACGACGGCCAATGCTAAGCTCCTCCAAGAGCAATGATCGCAGCTATCACTACATGCTGCTCCTTTCGGTATTTGTCTTGGTCCGCTACCGCACTAGCTACTGTTATACCACAAAATAACCTGATGAGATGTTGATGTCTTAATAGTGACTATTGTTGTAAACCTATTTTATCCGATTTGTAGAAGGAATGCCTCTCGTCCGAGTGTCCTCTAGATTTTTCTTAGAAGACCACTGGCAGCAGAGTCTTTCCGTCATTTTTTTCGAATGAGAGAGGTTGTGGCGAATTACCGGTGTCGTGTTCCAAAAAATCGGACTCCCAAGTATTTTTGTGAATTGGTAAAAATGAAGTGGAGGGCTATACATGACATAGAAAACGTTACATTGAAAACAAAGTCTGCTCCTTGACTGTTCAAAAGAGAAAATAACCGGGTGAAACAAAGATACAAAGCTATCAAGAAAATTCTGTACAGATTCGATAATAAAAAACCAAAATAGACTATAGAAACGAGAATATGACTAAAAACAAACCTGAACGTGAAAAATCCTCGGAAAATCAAGCGGCGCTACGAAGAGACTGCTCGACGCGCACCTGCTCAAATTCGAGGGAGCTCAAGCTTGGAAAACAAAATTGCAGGGAAAATCTTGTTACGCTGGAGTTGAAAGCGCGCACGCATAATCCCAATTGCATTTACCACCACTTCGCAAAGAGAAGAACTACTCGGCCTCGAGAGTCGACTCGGGGTGAATTACTAGTCACAGGGTCTATTTTCTCCCTCCAGGCCTCGTAGAATTTCGTGCTGCGGGTCATAGCATCGCGGTCCAGAAGAATAACCGCCGCAGTTGCGCAACCTTCGCCTCCAATGTAAATTCGATTGCGGGAAGATGTGTAGAGTTGCAATTTGTTCATCCGATATTACCAAAACTACTCAAACTGCGTTCATTAATTACCACTGGTCAGCAACAGCATCGCTCGACATCCACTCCGATAAAAATAACCTGTGCAGCCTTTTGGGCCATAAGCGCAGAGAGTCGAAGCAAAAATCTGTCGCCAACAGAGTGGGTGTTCTTGCTTGTTCTGAAAATAGCCAAACTTTGATATTTTGCGTAGTAGACCACAAGACAGTTACTGTACAATATGGTGTTGTTGTTACAATAGAGATGATAGGGTAGTTCCGTACAGTGCTGCGCGCCGATAATTCTTCAAAAGTTTTGCCATTGACAAGTTGCGTAACTAAGTAGACTCAAGCGTTATTATTTTGCGTAGTAGTGAATGTTCTTGATGCATCATACAAAGGGACAAGACATGAGGGAAAACGACCGACCCTCTTCTCTAGTCTGTTCTATTCCCCCGACAAGAGTTTTGCTCTGGCCGACTCCCCGTCGATCTTCAGCTGCTCCTCGTGCATGACCATGTTCAGGAACTCATCGAGATTCAGCCCGCCAAAATTTCCGTAGTCGTACTTCTTCACGAGCGCCGCCGCTTCCTCCGTGGTCAGATTGTCGAAGCCGTCCACCAGTTCCGTGGCCTCGACCATCTGGTCGTTGTTTGCGTCAATCCGCTCGAAGAACTCGAGTACGACATAGATGGAACTGTTGACCTCCTCGGGAATCCGCCCGTCCTCCGGTTTGAACTCCGAGAAGAAGTCGTTTCCCTTGTCGTCCACGACGATAAAGGCGGGGAAATTCTCCACTTTGATCTTCCACACCGCCTCCATGCCGAGCTCCTCCATGTCGAGAACTTCAACCGACTTGATGCAGTTAGCGGACAGAGTTGCGGCCATGCCACCGGGGGAACCTAGTGAAGAGATTGAGCAGTATATTAAACGAGTAGTTCATTTTTGGAAACAAGACCCATGCTGTAGTTGAACAATCTGAATATCAGGGCGACATTTATGTGAAGAACAAAATGCAATACCACCTATCTTCAACAAGCAATTTTCTATACCAAGGTAAAATCCGCCGTGCTTCGAGCAGCTGTCCGTGACCATCTGTGACCTGTTTCCCTTTCCGATCATGACCATGGACCCCCCAACGGCCTGAAACGGCTCCACATAGGGGTCCATCCGCCCGGAGGTGGTTGGCCCGAACGACCCACTGGGCATGCCCGCGGGGGTTTTTGCGGGTCCGGCGTAGTAGACGGGGTGGTTTTTGATGTATTCGGGTAACGCGTCCGCCCCGCCCTTCTGCAACTTCCCGAGCATCCGGGCGTGCGCAATGTCGCGGGCGACGATCATGGTTCCGTTCAGGGCAATATGGATAGTAAAAGTGTCTGGGTCTGGAAGATTAGAACTTGTAATGCTAGCTTTCCATACCTAGAAAATTTGTATTGCATAACCAACAAAAGTCGCGGCCTCTTTTGTCATGCAAAAACGCAGCTTCTCATGCGGATTGCCTATGAGAAAGCGTTTTGGGAAGTTGTCATGCCGGACTGCATTCGGAAGTGTTTTCATCCTGCACATTTTAGCATCACAAATTTCCAGACCCAGACATTTTTGCAATCCATAGGCAACGCGGGTTTTGACAGGGTATTTTGTAAGGGTCTTCAAAGTGTCCTGCATCGGCTGGTCCAAGTTGATCTCGACCGTCTGCATCTGCGGGCCGGGCTCGCGGGATTCCTCGACGCCTGAGGTGGATTTTATCAATTCATCTGGTCACCATACGTCATACCAACTGTCCTCCGCTAAAAATTTGCAATGGAATTACAGTGAAGTTCATGCCTTTATTGCAGGGCTTATTTGCTGGCATGATCATCATAGACACAACTTTAAGTTCTTCGCCTAGTATAGTTACCTGCAACGCTGTCCAGTGCTTTCGTTTCCACTTGCAGTGTCTCTTCCTTTAAATCCCACAACTGGCTGGGGTTCATCTCCAGCTTTTCGTAGAACACGCCGTCGGATTGGATGTGCACGTTCATCTGCCGGTCCGCGGAGCAGGACACCCCGATCCCGACGGGGCAGGAGGCTCCGTGCCTCGGCAGGCGGATCACCCGCACGTCGTGCAGAAAGTACTTGCCGCCAAACTGCGCGCCGACGCCGAGGTTGCGGGCGAGGAACATGATTTTGTTCTCCATCCCCCGGTCCCGGAACGCGCGGCCGTTGGCCGACCCGGTGTCGGGGAGCGTGTCGTAGTACTTGCAGGAAGCGAGCTTCACGGTTTTGAGATTCTGGTCCGCCCCGAGGCCGCCGACCACGACGGCTAGGTGGTACGGGGGGCACGCGGCGGTCCCCAGCTTCATCAACTCTTGCACGATGAACTGTTCGAAGCTGTTGTCGTTCAAGAGCGCCTTGGTTTTCTGAAACAGCTGTGTTTTATTCGCCGAACCGCCACCCTTCACGATGTAGAGGAACTTGTACGCGTTTCCCGGGACCGACATAATGTCGATCTGCGCGGGGAGATTTGTCTTCGTGTTCTTCTCGACAAACATCGTTTGCGGGGCGACTTGGGAATACCGAAGATTTCCGTTCTTGTAGGCGTCGCGGATACCCAGGGAAATGTCCTTCTCGTCGGTACCGTCGGTCAGGATCTGTCGTGTGGGTTTTGTTTTGAATAGAATTTTTGAAACGCAAAAGGAATAGCCTCTTTTTTCATGAGACAAAATAACTGCGTTTAGAAGCAGCATCAAATACCTACCACAAAGCTGAAGCACTGCAAAAATCTAAAAGCAAAAACGCCTCGCAACATCAAGTACATGATATCCCCTTTTTGCCATGACCACGGCGGTTCCTGTGTCTTGACAGGAGGGCAGCACCCCCTTCGCAGAAACTTCTGCGTTGTTGAGCAGCTCCTTGGCCACGTAGCGGTCGTTGTCCGAGGCCGCCGGGTCGTTCAAGATCCGGTGCAGCATCAGCAAGTGCGACCGTCGGTAGAAGTGGTTGACTTGAAACACCGCCGACTCGGAGATCGAAGTGAGAACTTCGGGCGGGACCTGCGTGAAAATCCGGCCTTTTTTCCCCAGCTGCACGTTCCCGATCATTTCGGACAGTTTGTTGTCCTTCACCCACTCCGTGGTGTCGAGAAAGGTGCCATTCTGAAAGATGTTCTCGTACCCCCAGTTCTCGGAGGAACCGTTGCTGTTGCCGCCTGTTTTTTTGCTTTGTTTTGTGAAGTAGTTATTCCTTCAAGCAACTGTGGATTGGGATTTTTCATTGATTTGTAGCCCAATACGAAGATGAACAATAAAACGCTGCAGTCCAGCATACCATCAAGCATGTCGGCAAAACATGAGTACCTGATGCGAACGCCCGCACCGCGGTGCCGCTCGCAGTGCGCGGAGCGAAAGAGCGGGTGGCTTGACGAGCGAGAGGCCGCCAAGCCATCACCATTTTGTCTCCTGATAAACCTCGCTGTTACTCTTACTTTTTTACACTTAATCGAATGACAAAACCACCTGTCTAATCTGGCAACAAGTGACCAAATTAGACAGGGTTAGGCTTTCACAGACGCGCCGACATTTTTGCTTACGACGTTTACACTAGCTGTACAATTGTTTTTTACGTACGTTTGGCTTTCTGAAACCTGATAAAATCAGGCGGGTTGTGGGTTGTGCACAGGCACTGGAGTGATGGTTTTGGGAGAAGGAAACATAAAATTCTGTCTTACAATATTGTCTTGCACGTAGGCTGAAGCTTCAGAAGCTCGCAAGGCTGTACGGAAGAGAATGACGCTACGGGCAATTTGTGGTCGCACGATACCGATTTCAAAAAACTTCCTGGGCTCAATCAATTGCACGAAAAAGTACCGAATGCTAAGGATTCTCGCATCTAAAAATGAAGTAAGCGGAGCGTGCCCTCGCTCTTGATAAAGTAGAATCCGCGTTGCTCGACATAACACTTCACACAAGTAGGAAAAAAAAACCGATAGCTCCGCGAAATGTTTTGTATGACTCTGGTGGACATGCTCCGTCAGTCTCTCGACAAATTTCCAAAAATTACGAGCACAGTGGGAACAGCAAAACTTGGCTTTTGTCATTCGTTGGCTCGTCGAACGCTCCTTTCGTTTTCTCTGCGCCTATCTAAGCTGTCTTCCTGCATACACGGAAACCACTCTGACAACCTTTCCCAGCTGTCATCTTCAAAACGGCTTGTTCTGTCATGATCGGAGCAACTCACTCTATCTTTTTCAACACCCAAGGCAAAAACAAAATGAAAGGAAGTTACAAACTCAACCTCACCTCGCCCCAGTGGTGACCGCCCAACACATGAAGATGCTCATCACGATGCCGAACAGACTGACGTACTCCCCGACGTTCCAAATCCAGCGGTTTTCCTTCAAATTCGGATTTTTCCCGAACACCACGTACAGCGAGAATAACGCAACCGACCACAACACCGCGTACGCCGCCCACAGGCAGTAGTCCGCAAAGAGAAAGTACTCCGATTTCAGTTCCGGCATGTCGTCGAAGTTATCCGGATTGTACACCGTCGTAACCCGCTCCGCCCGGTCTGGCACCTCCGACCCGTGCCGTTTTAAGTTTCGCTTCTTCGCCTCCTCTGGCGTGAGTCCGTTGCGCTGGAGGGACACCGGGAGATCCTGTTTTCTGATATCTATGCCGAGCTCCTCGGATGTACTCGTGGCGCTGGTGGATTGGAGGATGTGATCTGACGTGCTGTCGGATTGCGTTGTAAAAGGTGTTCCTGTGGCAGATACTGAACCTTCCGCTTCTACTGCGCCATAATTGCTGCTGTTCCCTCGCTTCTTCAGCTCCCTCACCGCGGACAAGGGTAACACGCTTACATTCTCCGCCATTTCCTTTTTTCCCGTTGGTATTTTCGGCTTTTCCTTCGCCATGACGGTGGGAATCGCGTAGTCCTCCGGTCGACGCCAGTCGCCCTGGTGCAGCACGTAGTCCCATTTGTTGCGGAATCGTGGAAGGGAGAGGTTGGAAATGGCTCGGCTGCAGGTTGCTGCAAACGGGAGTCGCAGATCCGCGGTCAGTGAGGGTGGACTCCCGGCTCGGGCCGCCCGGAGCAAAGCAACTGACGGGACGGAGAGCATGTTGGTTTAGATGTTCGTAGAAAGAATTATCCGTATACTGAAAACTACTTCTTGCTCCGGTTTTCTCGCTTCACTAGTCACCACATAAGTACTGGATCAAATCGACTTGGACAAAAAGCACTTTGCGCCTATGTACCATTCATCAAACTACCCTGCAAACAAAGACCGACACCAAAAAGGATTCCGCGGAACAGCACCACAAGCTTCTGTATTGAGAAACGCGCACGCTGCTTTGCGCTTGCCAACGCTGCTTTTCTACTCGTCATGTCTTTTTATTTCCAATTTTCCTTTCGATCAGAAGAGAAAGAGAAATAAAAAAAGTTCTTTGGCATGCAGGTTTTGGTGCGTTCGATTCGCGAAAGACGAACCTCATTTCACGTAGGGGACCCCGATCAGCTTCCCACCGTAGTAGGCTGATATTGGTGCCAGGATGAGGGAAATCAGGGCGGAAATCACCTGATAGTTGAATTTTGATATCAGAAACATTTTTTCTGTTTTACGAAAGACAAAGAAGAGCCGACCGATGAGGCCGATTCTCGACGCATAAAGCCGCATTGATTTGTCATGGTCAAGTTGCCACAACGACAACCGATGCAAAAAAATCAACTCAAAAATACCTCCGACACCACGAACGACACCAAGTACTGACCGGTTTCTTGGACCATGGTCATCCCCTCCTTGTTGAAGCACTGGTTATCGTAGAGGTCCGTCATGAACCCCTGCGTGCCCGCTCCCAGGATAACGCCGAAGGCGATCCTGTGTTGATAGTTTGATGCTTGCACATCACGTAAACTTGTCATGCTAAGAACTCAATCAGAGCAGCAACTTAAATAAACTATGCACAAACAGCAAAAACACATAACAAAATACCACTTGACGCAGGAGGAGAAGAGGTTGACCCCGGCCTTGCAGGTGACGGCGTCGGGGACCGCGAAAAAGACCACGCAGTCAACCACGTCCGCGACGACACCTATGCCCGCGAGGAAAAACGCTGGCAGGGTCAGGTCGTGTACCTGAGAGTGGTCGAGGACGGAACGACTGTCGACATTTAAGTTGTAGACATGCATCGCAGGAACGCTTTAAACTGCAGAATGTGCACCACAGCTTCGCCTCCACCGGTGCGGTCTGTTATGGAAGCAGTAGAGGTGTAAAACTACAAAATCAACTCTAATACCATCTTTTTTGTCTGGCACACTTCTGATTTGCAGGTGCCTGGTATATCGGCGAAATCGCGGCACCAGTTCTCCTATCAAATGTAAAAGTGTCTGGGTCTGGAAACTTGTGATGCTGGGTGGGGTCTCATGATGAGGCTACAAATGCTGGCTCCGCATGACAAGTTTCTGAGCGTCTAGGTGTTGCCTATTCTGCATGACAAACTGCGTTCCTGCATCACAGAAAAGTGGGGCTTTTGGGTAACGGCGTGACAGATTTAAGAGTCATGCCAGACAAGCATGACAAACATGCATTCTTCCAGACCCAGACATTTTTGCATTTCATATCTCCTTTTTCGTGTCTCCGCCACCGCACACTGTGGCGCCGTCTTGGCAATACAGGCCCACGACGGGTGACCTCTCGCAGATGTAGCCTGATAGAGTTCTTTGTTGATATGGTGGTTGAGAATGGAGATCGAGATCCTCGCCGGAGTGAGTTTTGACTACAAACATGGGATGACCAAAGTAAAAATCCCTCGGGTGGACTACAGCGACAATTCATGCGAAAAAAGCATCAATAAGCCACTTTGATACCTGGCGGGCAACACCTGTCCCAGCACATGTCGTTGTTATCATTGTTGCACTTGTCTTGCAAGGTCGACCGTATACAGGGTAGGATGAACGTGCCGTCGTCTTGCTTTTTTGTCATGCCCGTGTAATTCGCTTCTAATTGGACCACTAAATGGTCCCGGAATATTATACTGAAGACGAATGCGACGACGGCGGAACCTGGTGATGTTTTTTTGTTGCAATATCACTTGTGATCACAGGAAAAATGGAATTCTCCCGATACATACACATACGAGAGCACAGCAACGCCTTCTTATTTTGCATTTTCCAAATCCCAAAACTGCAAAACTATCAACCGACAGTTAGAAGTACCGAGCGCCAGCACGGTGAGGAAGACTTGTATTATTGCTCTTGGACTCAGGTGTTTTATCACGGAAAGGCGCTTCTCCGTTGGTTTCTTGCCTTGTCCGGCTGCTGGATTTATCATGGCCGTTTCGGAGTCCATGGCCTCCATGCCGACGGGCTCTGGGCTCACGCCAGACATACTGTGCGATTTTTCTCGTTCAGCGGCGGCCTACCGAACGCGAGCGGCAAGAAAGAATCCTTGCCGGGGGAAGAGGAAACGAGCGTCAGTACAGCGGAGTGGCTATTGTCCGGCGCAAGGACCGCTCCACGCAACTTTCCGTAAAAATTTTCTGCTAGGTAGCTGTTGCACAACTGCTTCTTTCCGGGATGTACTGCGACAACTTCTAAAAAACAGCGCACTGTGGCTCAGCGCTGGAATCTCCGTAGCACTGTTCGCGACACCAAACGCGCGAAGCAGAAGGCCGGACTGTTTCCACTGAAGAAAGGGAGGAAGCTGCGTCAGAGGTTCTTGCAGACCGTGTATGGTCGAGGTCCTGCGGGGATGAATTTGCAGCGGCGTGGTCGATCTTTCCTCCTTATCTGCTCTCAGCTCCTTGCACTGTTGCAACACAGTACCTTTCAACCTCACTTCCGCGCCTGGATTCTAACTCGAGCCTGGACAAAAACCGCTACCGCGTTCTCGCTTTCTCCTTTTTACACCGCGGGCTTACTAATGTGGAGTACTTCTTAGCACTGCGTCAACTTGCTGTGTCACTTCCGCACGTCACAGCTCCCAGCAGTGCCACCTCCTGTCTACTTCCGGGCGCGACGATTTTCGTCTGCTAGTTCGTCTTTACTTTCGTCCCTCTTTTGTTTCACCTCCAGTGCAATACTGTACTGCTCCCGCGGAAAGCGTTTCACACTGCTTCGGAGCTCACGCTGCAGGTTGTTCCTGTTCCACTTTGCGCGTGTGCTTGTCGTCAAAAATAAGGTTTCAAAATTGCTCCTGTCACCGACGGAGCAAACAGAATGGCACTCGCAGGAGGTCTTCCGTCGAAGTTGCAGAGGGCCGCGTGAAACAAACTAGTACAACAAGGTCAACTTCCGTTACAAAAGGGGTAGAAGGGAGGCATGCAATTTTTGACTTACTAGAAAAAAACTTCAAGGGTAGTAATGTACAAGGGGACCAAAATTTCTTTACTAACTTCCCGTTCGGAACCGGAAGTATCCTCCTGCTATGATATGGAATGGATCAATATTCTCATAATTCTGGGTATTGTGCGGGTAAAATGGAGTCCTGTAGTGACAGCAGCAGGCACGAGTATGCACATCATGTGTCGACGGCGACGAGGATGCAAAAATGTGGAAGTCTCATTTTGCACTACCACACACACCAGTGACAACCGAAACTTTCTCTCATACTTCTCTCCACCGCTCACTCTCTATCGCGAGTCGCTGCTCTAGTTTCGCTCTGCAAGACGTCCTGCTCTAACAATCCACTCTCTCAGCCACGACAATCAAACACATAAGCCACAGACGCGACCGTTACTTCATGAGCATCTGATGTGCCAGGAGGTCCACACAACGGTCATTGCTTATTGCTTCAAACTTTCATGCGCGCTGTCGTGCAAAAGGTCTTGGAAAAGAAAAGAGTTCAACGCTCCTTTGCAGTGCGTAGTTTAAAATTTCTTTCACAAGAACGAGGACATGAATCCTTCCAGACTGTTCGTCTTGACCGGTATGGAGGGCGGCGTGGGAATTTTTGCAACTACCTTCCCAATGGCCGAATACTGCCCACGGACGGTTAAGTCCGCGAGCATCAGAAACGCGAACAACCCAACCGGGACGAGCAAAAACCCCTCCAGCCACTTCTCGCCTAGGTGCGACGCATACTTCTCCCACATCCGGTCAAAAACGCCCATCCGTTGCAGCATGAAACACAGCAAACCAATCGCGGTAAACACGCCCACGACGATGGTTACGTTACGCGCGCCGTTTTCCGTGTGCCTCCAGACGTACCACAGGTACATGGGAATCAGGAAGAGCGATCCGAGCGCGAGCCCCTTGAAAATTCCGAACGCCGGGGCCACGTGCGCTTCCACGTCGCGGAGTTTCAGCGGTGGTCGGGGGTCGGTTGGAATGGCCCTGAAAATTTTTGTAGCGAGAAAGTTTGCGTCAATTCGAAAAGCAAGGATGATGATGTCGAGTTGAAACAAATCCATATTCAAACTTTTTCATCGAGGAGGCAGAGAAGAGAAACCAATCCAATACTCGAATTCGTAGTGCTTGACCTCCTCAGCCTCCTTGTACATGGGTCGTGGCTTGACATCCAATCCGAGTCGAGCCGCTGGACCCGGAATGTTTTCCAACGCCGGGTCGGGTTTTGCCTTGTCTTCCATCCCGAGCCGTGTCATAGGCGAGTAGGGATCCTTCTGTTTTCGCTTTGCCTTCTCGTCGCGCCTTTTTCGCTGTTGGATAGATGCCTTTTTGTTTTCTACCTGCACGAGCTTCGGCGGAAGTCTTCTCGTGACGAAGCCATCTGCGGTGTGTGGCAAGAAAGCCCATGATGAGGCCGTGGTGGCCAGAAGGTGGACCAAGCGCGTCATTTTGGAACTTTCTTTTTTCGAAGCGTTGGCCCAGCAGCAAAGGACTAGCTACGTTGAATGTAGGCTTTGCAGTGAAGATTGCAATCCAACACACAGATTTTAGTCCAAGCCGCTCTGCTCTCACTCCGTCTCCGGCGCTATTAGCGCACAGTCAGCATGATCATCTCTCCGCTATGCCACTACTGCCCTGCTTTTGATGCGCTCGGATCTATTGAAGAGCTCATCGGAAGATTTTTTCCCGCGGCCACTGCTGGCTGTTGCTTTGCGAAGCCAAACGGCGCAGCCCCAAACTGCGTGGAAAAGCCGCCCTGCGGATGGAACTGGCCAAACGAGGACGCGAAGCCCTGTAACGGCACTGCAGGAGCACCGAGAGGCGCAACTGGCTTGGGTGCGGCACCAAAGGTCCGCCATGCCGGAGCGAACGCGCTGCTGGTTGAAGAAAATGCGGCCACAGGAGCTTTTATTTGCGGCTGTTGAATCTGCCCGAAGGAAGTTCCAAACCCTTGAAACGAAGGGGCAGCAGCCTTGGTCCCATCGCTGCTCTTCGTAGTGGTCTGGAGTGGTACGGCAGGAGTCGTTGCGGCCGCTGTCAAGGAAGTAGCGAAGATTCCATTGCCGGGTGTAGGAGCTTGCTGCAACACGCCGAAAGAAGCTCCATTCGCATTTGCGCTGCCAGATGCACCTGGCGCGGTGCCGCTGCTCAATGCTGGAAATCCGAATCCGTTGTTGAAACTACCACTCGCACCGTTTTGCGTCTTCGCGCCAAACTGGGCGAAAGACGAGGCAAATTGCGACGTCGAACTTGGAGCCTTTGCTGCGGATTGCTGCTTGACGGCCTCGCGCTTGCGTGTGTAAGACGCGGGCTGCTCCACTCTAGGAGCGGGTGGCGCGGCAATGGGAACGAAATTATCTGGCGCCGCTGACATTGGATTCTCCTGCGCGGCCTGTCGCTGGTGCTCGACACTAGCTCCCCCCGTGGTTACGTCCAACGATTTTTTCCGCAGCGGCGGCGGCTTCATGTCCGAAATGCTATTCTGCTGCGCAACAGCGGAGCTTCCTGCAAAGATATTTTCTTGCTGCTTACTCCCAAAATCGTAATCCGATTGCGCGCCGCCCCCGTCCAGGGAAAACCGGCTGGCCAGCTCCTGGCTCGGAAAACTTGGGCTGAATGGCGGCGCGTAGAAGTCGTCATCTTGTGAACCTAGTCTAGATTTCTGCGGACTGTAGCTCTGCGACGGCTGCGAAACGAACTCTTGCGTGCTGTAGATCCGGAAATGCGGCAGCGGTTCTATTGGGAGAACAGAAGGACGGTTGGCGCGACCTTTCTGGCCACTGTTGTCGTTCTTGTGCTCCTCACCAGCGGCGCCGACGACGAGTGGCTGATTGTTTCTATGTGGTCGATGTGGACTCCCACCATGCTCGGATGAGTCACTGAGAACAATGACGCCGTCGTCTGCGGTCATCATGTTGTTCACGTTTCTCTCAACATTTCCGGCACTACCATATCCGATCATGTCCACATCCTCTTGTGCTTTTGTGCTCGGCTTCAATTTCTTCGTACCGACAAAGGCAGAAGACGACGAAGACGACGACGAAGAAAACCCAGCTCCGTTCTGCGCCGCAGGCCCCGGCGAGGAGGCTACTTCTGTGTGGTCGCGCTTGACGCCTCCGCTTTGGTGTCCAACTACTACTGGAGGACCCTGTGCTGAAGTGAACGCAGTCGCAGCGGAGCCTCCGACTGCGAAGTTTCGGCTGCTGCTGCTGCTACTGCTGGACGATGAAGAGCCACCCAGTGGGTTCTGGCATTCTAATCGCACCGGCTCCCCCGCCGATACGTTGTTCCCTCGCGTACCCGCTCCGGTGTCACCTGCCGCCGCTCCTGCAGTACTCCTGTTCACTGCGGAGATCATGGCCGCCTCCGCCGCCAGCTTCGGGTCCGCCGTCGTTACGATCGTCGCTTGCCTGGTCTTGTGAAACACCTGCATCCCGCGTCGCTGCCCGTCGAGCATGCTCGCGCAGTCCTTCGCTTTTTTCTCCACCATGTCGTACACCCGATCGTCCAAAGTGCCCGGACACGTCAAGTAGTAGATGTTCACCATCTTCGCCGTCTGGCCGATGCGGTGCGCGCGGTCCTCCGCCTGCTGCAGTGCGCCCGGAACCCAGTAGAGCTCGGCAAAAACGACCGCGGAAGCGGCGGTCAATGTCAAGCCCTGCCCGCACGCGGTGATGGAGAGGATCGCAACGCGACAGGATTTCTCCTCCTGGTATCTCTTCACGAAAGCCGGCCGGTCTATTTGCTTCGTCGATCCGTCGATGCGGATGTAGCTGCCAAGATTTTTCCAGTACTTTACTCGCTCTTCGAGGGCGTCGAGCATGACTTTATGATGTGCGAACACCAGGAATTTCAGCTCTGGCTGCTCCACGAGCAAATACTCGATGTGCTCGAGCACCGGTTCCACTTTGCACTCCGCGGTGAGCTGGAATATCTCGCTGATGCTCGGCGTGTTGTCGGCATTTTTTTCTGATCCTCCGAACTGCTGCGCAATTTCTTGGTCTAGAGAATTCACTCCATCGAAGTTTTCGTTCAGAAGTAAGTCGTCCAGACAACCATTTCCGTTCCCGTTTTTCTGACTTTTGAACAAAAGATTGATTTTGTCTTTCACTAACTTTTTCTTCCTCACGTCGCACTTCTCCGGATCGAGTCTCATTCTGCACCGCAATTTCGGGGGCAGATCCCGCAAAACGTCGTCTTTCCGGCGACGAATCATGCAGGAAGCGAGCAAAAACGTGTTCAGTTCCTCCGCGTTCTTTACGCCCTCAAAGCTTTCAATCACCCTGCCCTTAAACCGCTTCGTCTCCTTCTTCGCGAACCGATTTGCGAAAGTGTTGAAGCTCGGCATGATGTAGTCCGGCAGTATGCAGCAGAGCTGGGAAAACAGTTCAATGGAGCGGTTTAGGGATGGCGTGCCGGATATCCTGAGTAAAAACGTACCCACACCAGAGTCAGGATGGGGATTTTGCAACACAAACCTAGGAGTTTTGTGAGTCACGCGTGACAAGTTGCACTCTGCAGTGTAGTGCAGGTTAGCAAGTGCAGCCGCATCACAGATTCATATGCTCATCCTGTTCACAGCATCACAAATTCCAAAACACGATTGGAAATGGCCCTCATGGGGATGCGCATTACAAGTCTTCCTCTCTTTGCAAATCTGCATTACAACTCTGGTGTGGGTACGTTTTTACTCAGGATACCCGACAAAAGCATCACCCGCTTCGCGGTTTGGCAGATCTCCATCACCTGCCTCGTCCGCTGCGCCTGCTGATTTTTTATGAACTGCGACTCATCCACGACGACAATCTTGTAGGGCTGCTTGCTCGCCGTTTTGCGGAATGCTGCGTTTCGGAGGAGTTCGAAGCTGGTGATGACGATTTTCGCCATCGGGTCGACCTTGTCCTTACTGGTAAGCAGCACTTGCGCGAAGCGGTTTTCTAGATCGGTTCTCGCCTCGTCTGTTGTTGTGCCCTGCGTTTGATGTTCCTCGTCAGTTACTGCCTCTCCGTTCCGCAAAGCGAACGCCTTCGCATCCTCGGCCAAAATGTCTTCGTTCAGGATGAGGGGCGGTTCCTTCTGCTGCATCATGTTCGACCTATGATTTTCCCGAAGATCTTTCGCGACAAGCCGTTTGATCGTCCCCGTGCCGTCAGCGTCCCCGAGCCACTTTTGCACCTGGTCCCGCCAGCCAAAGCGCAAACTGCTCGGGCAAACAATCAAGCAGGGCAAATCCTCGGCGTAGTAGTCGATCGTCATCAACGCCTGCAGCGACTTCCCAAGCCCCATCTCATCCCCGAACAAAACACGGCCGCCGCGCTGGAGAGCAATTGCAAAGCCCTCGCGCTGGTAGGGCAGCACGGCTGGAGGAAGCTTCTCAGCGAGTTCTTTTGCTTCTGCAGGGGACGGCACGACCCGGGCGGTGGCTTCTGAATAGGTGTTGGTGTCATGTCGTTGCGCTCCCGTGCCACTTAAATTCGATGACACGGCAGCATTTGAGCTGCCAACTGGTGTCTTCATCCTTTGTATCAATTGCCACGACGCGCTGTGCAACCGAACCCCGTCCACCACCCAGCGCGGCACCGGTTCACACAAGTCAAATAGAATCCCGCTCACCTTCTCGTAGTCCTTCATTTGGAATTGCCATGTCTTGGCGTCGATCTGCGTCACTCTGCCTTCGAGTATTTGGTGTAAATTCTTCCCACGGATCGCCTCCTCCGGAATCCCTCGGGCGTAAAAAAAGCTTGCGTGCATCGGGAACGGACAGAGCCGCAGGCAGCCCATCTTCTGGGGCAAGTTCGCGCCGACGTCCAGCTGCTCGACGTCCCAACTGAAAAACTTGCAGCGCTTTTGGTTTTCACTGCGCGGGCAGCAGAGAAACTCACGGCCGCAGTTTGCGCCCTGCTTCCTGACAGTGCGCCGCGCGACCAGCTCGCCGCAGTCACAGTAAACGGTCATTTTCGAAAATGCTTTTTGAAACGAAATCTAGCACGGAATCAAAGGACAACAAATACAAAAAAGCGGAATGATTAGATCGAGTAGCACAACTAAGGCTTCCTGCTTCACAAAGGTTCTCACAACAACTACGTGGCGGTGACGGTGACCTAGCGACGAATACGACCTGCGACGACGACTTTTCCATCGATTCATTATCATTTTCAAGCAACCATATATTTTTGATACAGTCATGAGCAACGAGAAAAAGACCGGAAACACACCGCGACAAAAATTGCCCGGCCTCAAGTGGCGCAAAAATTTTCGGCCCGCTGCTAACGCGCCAATGTCAGCATAGCAACCACCTGCTTTTCTTCGAAATTTCCATATTCCTTTTTGTTCTTCCAGGAATAAAGGCGTAATAGATAGTTGTACTTCGAGCGAGATGATGCGGATGCGTTGCGCCGGGTTTCTTTTTTCGCACGTCTTGTTTTCTCACAAGTTTCTGAGCTCGAAAAGTTTATCATTCCTTCCTTTGCTCGGCAATCGAAAAATGCGAACTTTCTTATCCGAACTGCCACAAAAGGCGACCATAGTTCAGGTCGCACTCTTCCTCGTCCACGACAAGTTGTCATGAGTGTCAAAAATCATTAGATGTGGGTCAACTAAAAACGACTTTCAGTTTTATTTTCCAATATCTAGCCAAACTTTAGTGTACTTACTTGGGAACAAATCTTTGTGGTACTGCGCTAGTGTACTTTATTTGCACAAAATTGTTTGCCGGTCGGGGCGTCACGGGGGGTTCCTCACGATCCGATCGCGCTTTCTTCCACCTGCATGGGGCTTCCGGCCTTCACGGGCGGCGGCAGGGGGCTGGCTTCCGGCGCCGCCGGGGGCTTCAGCTTGTACAGTGCGGAAATGGACTTTTTGTACTGTATCGAGTGAATCGCGTTCGCGAGCAGCCCCCCAATGCAGACGCTGATTTTTGTTTTCCAAATGTGTAGGTAAGCATTAGAGGTCAGGCAACGTCTTATCTCAACCAGGTGCATCACACCATGCAAACCAGCATCAAAATATCACGACAAACCGGAAATACAATTTGATTTTCGGGCACGCCGTGACGCTTTCGTGATTGAGGCCGACGATGGAGTTCGTTACTACCACGCTTTCCAACTGCGACTCCTGTATCCTCTGCACGGCCGGGCCGGAAAAGAGTCCGTGTGTGATGAAAGCAAATACTCGGGTCGCGCCGTTGAGTCCTGAAGAGTTAGATTCATTCTTGCAGTAGATCTTGAAGCATTTGGGTCTGAGCGGCACTCAAGCGAGCGAAGTAGCGCTTAAGCCAGCGCAAAACATCAGCGAAACGCATAAGCGAAGCGCATAAGCGAAACGCATAAGCGAAACGCATAAGCGAAACGCATAAGCGAAACAAATAGGCGAAACTGCGTAGGCGGGGCGCACTACTTAACCGGGGCGCACTACTTAAGCGGAGCGCACTACTTAGGCGGGGCGCACAACTTCAACGAAACACTACTTGAGCGAGGCACCACGTAGGAGGGGAACTACCTACGCGAGGCACTAGCAAAGCGCGGCACTACTTAAGTAGCGCACTACTTAAGCAAGGCACTACTTAAGCGAAGCACTACCTAAGCGAGGCACTGCGCACTGCTTTAGTGAAGCACTACCTAAGCGAAGCACTACTTAAGCGAGGCACCACCTAAGCGACGCACTACTTAAAACGGACTGCTTTAGCGAAGCACTACCTAAGCGAGGCACTACTTAAGCTAGCGAGGCACTACCTAAGCGACGCACCACTCAAAACGCACTACTTTAGCGAAGCAAAGCCACGTAAGGAACGCACTACCTAAGCGACGCTCTGCTTAACCGAAGCACTTCAGCGAAGCATTTAAGGGAACGATTCAGGCGAAGCACTTAAGCGAAGCACCTATCGCTTCGAAGGACTTCAGGTGAAGGGCGCGAAGCACTTAAGGGCGCGAAGCACTTAAGGCTCCGAAGCATTTAAGGGCGCGCAGCACCTAAAGGCGCGAAGCACTTAAGTGCGCAAGGCAGGTCTGGGAGAGAATCCTGATACAGAATCAGAAACGCGGCAAACTCTCAAATTATACTGAGCTGCTTCGCCGCCTCACACAGCGTCCCCGCCGTGTCCACGATGTCGTCGACAATCAAGCAATCGCAGCCTTCCACCGACCCAACCAAGTCCATGCGCTCGATTTGGTTCGGCCTTGACCGGTGCTTGATCAGCATGGCTAGGCCTGGGTTCTGAATGCCGCGCTTCATCATCGCATCCTGGAACTTCTTGGCACGGTACACGCCACCCGCGTCAGGAGAGACCACGTTCACCTTCTGACTAAACTGGATATTGGCGAGGATCCAGTCGAGCGCGACGATGTGCGATTCCAGGTTGTCCATCGGGACCGTCGGGGAGAAGAAACCCTGTGTTGTGACAAGTTCGAGTTAAAAACAGTCTTTGCGCATGCAAATGTCAACACAAGGAGGGTGGACGCATGGCACTTGACGTTCTCTTGCACAAAGAGAATTGCAACAATAGTAATATACTTGTATCTGCCCGCAATGCAAATCGACGGACACGACTCTGTCGACGCCCATGCTCTCGATCATTTTTGCAATATCAAATGCAAAAATGTCTGGGTCTGGAAGGTTGCAACTTGTGATGCTGCGTTTGGATTCCAAAAAAATCTGTATTGCATGAGCAGCAAAGGGAACGCATTTTTTACTTCGCGGAGAGGGCATTTGTCATGCGGAATAGGCATCAAGAAGACCTCAAAAAATCTGTGATGCTAGCGCATGCATCACGGACATCATGACTCATGCAAAACGTGCATGACAAGTCTCAGAATCTTCCAGACCCAGACATTTTTGCATTTGATATGCAACGTCCGCTGCGGATATCGGGGTACGGCTGTCCACTTTCCGGTCTTGTCTGGCGTAGCTGTGAAGTAGACATTTCATCTCGAAGATGATTTGCTTAAATGTCGCCCAGAGATAAAAAATTCAATGTGAAATTTTCGCATTTTTTCGCACACTCACATGCAAAATTCGGAAAAGACCAAACTTCGCAGCATTTTTACCCGTAGTAGGGGATTATTGCGGTAATCCTTTTTGCCGATGCTCTTCTCGCGGTGGATACGACAAGCAACAGTTCCATAAGGTTGTCGTTCACTGGGGGTGAAGTTGGTTGGATGACGTACACATCCTTCCCTCGCACGGTATCCAGGATTTTGATGTAGACCTGAGTTGTTGCATTGATTTTGGGTCCATGCGACTTCCAATTTCGCTTCCAGCTAATGATCTGCCATGCCGCGCAACACTACTGTTCCTTCCCTTCCCTTTATACATAATACCTCTCCATCGGCGAAACGCTTGACCTGCAAGGTGTCTTTGCTCGGTACGCCGAGTTTTTCCAAAATTTTTGCGGACAGCCCGGGATTATCAAATGCAAAAATGTCCGGGTCTGGAAGACTGCCAGGTTTGTCATGCGGGTTTTCCATGACCCATGAGGTCTAGTATGAAGGACATAGCATGACAGATTCTGCGAGAGCTTTATCATGCCTATCCTGCATGAGAAACTCCCTCCCAAGTTGGTCAAAAGCGGACGCAACACAGATTTTTGCATCATTCAGATTTAGCATGACAAGTTCTAATCTTCCAGACCTAGACATTTTTGCATTTGATAGGGATTACTGCTGCCGGTCAGGAAACAGCAGTTTGTCTCGTCCAATTTGCCCAGCGCTGTGGACGCCATGGTTGCGAGAAGAGAGGGTTTTTTTCTACCTTTTCTCCTTGCAGTAGCAAACTCTTACAACTGCATCAAGCAGTAAAAACAAAAATGAGTATTGGTTTAATATCCTCAAGCGACTTCGGCTTGAAGATGCCAGCCGTTACATGTTGTAGAAGTCACGTGAAACTTTTCTGCACTATAGAGACGGAAGTGCCGCGCTCGGGGAGCGCTTGAACAACTGCGCTTTCTTGAGGTACGTAGCACATAGATAACTACATTTGGAAAAAAATAATTAGCTTTTTGCCGGAAGCAACTGACGCAACATTTTTTTGCCTCGCGAACGACAAGTGGCTTCAAAATTTTTGTGCGACAAAAATCGCGGACATCTTTGCAAGTAGGTAGTTTTCCGGAGAACATTCTGATAGTCAATATGCACCGGGTTTCATCCGTTTTCCGACTCATGTAATCTGTGCAGTTTCATTCTCAAAAAATCGTTCTTCGAACGGTAAATGTTATAAGGTTATGATCATCCCGCGCGTGCAGTGCATTACGGTCATCTTCTTTTCCGTGCGAGCTTTCGCTTTGATGTTATGCTAATGAAATGCTTACCCAGCACATTCCTTCGAGAAACTCACCGCATGTGCAGATACTGCATCATGTTCGTATTGTGCAAAAAAAAAAATCGATGCTTCTATGCAGCGGTGTTGAGCCTGTGCGAAATCTACAACAACTTTACAATGACGAGTCTCCAGCGTTATTTCGAATGAGGCTGCATGACAAAAATTTAGAACGAAACGTGATGCACGCGCTCGGGCTGGGATAAGTGTGGACTCAATTACGAAAATATCAAACGTCGGTGACTTACTTTGTTTTCATGGTATTTTTACGAATAAGTTACAACGCTACTGCGTCTAGCTCGCATAGGCCAGAGCATTCTCAATGTTTGTGCCAAATTGTTACATCAAAAGAAGATCTTAATCTGGTGAGCGTGAGTTCGTTAAATTTCTTAGAAGTTCTTTTATCTATCTTACACAAATAGACTCGGCTACTTCCCCCGAATAAAAAAAGTCGTTGTTACATTGACGCCCCGCGTTTACTATTTTCCATTCGCGAAAAATTGCTACTGTTCTGCGTCGTCGAGCCCTGACTTGAGGATCCCTGCGTGCTCTGCCGCAAGTGCCGCTCGTAGGAAGGCACCCGGTCCAACTGCAGCGTCTGCACCGTCATACCCTGGACGCGATTGCTACTGTCGCCGCTCGTGGTGCGCTGGGTGTCGCGCGGAGATAGCTTGTTCGTTGCCGATCCTGATAGCATGATGCCCATCATTTCAGCGGCAAGGCGCGACTGTTTTCGCCGGTGCATATCGCTGTTCTCTCGGGAACCCGCATAGCCGCTCGTGCTGTTTTTCGAGCTGGACACAGATTGCATCGATGCCTCCCGGTGAAAGCTGTTTATCATTTTTCATAAGGGGATTCATTCGCACGATTTTCGGTTTTTAATTGTGGATGAACTACATCAAAAACAAAAAGTAGCAAATAAATACGGGTTCAAGACGGAGATGACCGACCCGGTAGAGCTCTCCTTCCGTATTCTCCCGGCCCTGGATGAGAGGGCGGAAGAAGTACTGCGGGCGTGTGTCAAGTTATTCCTTTGCTCGCTGCTACTGGTGATGGACGGAGATCGTTGAGAGGAATTTGTGGAATCGTCCTCATTCTCGCGATTTACAAACCGGCCACTCCCCCGGCTCCTTCTGCGCGCATGGCTCCCGCTCGTCTGTCAACAGGAAAACTTCCCCCTCCCCATATCAAAACGACGTTTCGGATGCTGGACTTCAGTACACAAATCAGACGTGTCTTGCAGTAGAGGACTGCAGGATATGCCAAGCCTGGGTAGACAGGTCTTGACGTAGGCGCCAACCATGGCAAGCGTCGACACTGTAGCCCCAGCAGCATCACAAACCGCTTGCATAATACGGCGGAGCCTGGGGAGTTGCCTTCTAGCAAGAAACACGCGATTTGTGACTACAAATCAGCATCAGAAATTTCCAAAAGAATGCCTTTTCGATATGAGGCGGGGGTTTTTCCTTACGATATCGTCTGCTGGATGATCAAAGAGTCCAGCTGCTCGAAGTCCGTCTCCTCTTCCGGACCGTCCTCTTGCGTGATGGTTAATTGGATCGGCTTTCGCGCCATATCCCACCGCATGCGGAACAGGGAGATGTCGTCCTGCTGGCACAGGGCGTCGAACAGGGAGGGAAACTTGAAGAAGCCGTCGGACACCGCGATGGCGATGTAACTGGCGAGAATGCACCCGAGCGCGATGTGCCACATGCCCGTGTTGAAACCGGTCAACTCGAACAGAATCACCACGCTGGTCAACGGGAAGCGAAAATTGGCGGAAAACAACCCGATGACCCCAAACGCGACGCAGGGCTGCCAAAGTCGCGTGTACATCGCGGTTGGAAGGACCAGCTGAAACACCGCGAGGGTGGTGCCACCGAGAAACCCACCGACTATCAGCGACGGCATCAGGATTCCCCCCGGACCCCCAACCGCCACGCACAGAACGAAACACGTCATCTTGCAGAGTGCAAAAATCAGGCCTGATTTAGGAGCGATGGCGTCGAAGTAGATGCTCTTCAAGCTTCGACTATGCACAAATTGCATAGCAGTGAACCGTACGAAAATATAGAAAAGTCAAAGTCGCACGTGATTCTTTCAGAAAAAAAGCCTGCAAGAATTTACTTACCTGTCAAAAAATCCGACGTCCTTCCCGGCCGTGGTTCTAGTTTATGGTATTCGCACTCCCCGGCCGATAAATCGCACTCCTCTGCATGGAAATCGAAGAAGCGCTGCAAAGAAGCGGTCCCGATTCCCCACGTACCTTTCAAGCCCGTCGTGTAGTAACTGAAACAACCGATGGCGGCGGTCAAAAAACTGGTGGTGGTGAAGGCAAACACCAGCCACTTTGCTTCTTTCTCCGGTCGCCAGTCTATGGTCTTCCCGAGTCTACTATTGAGCTCTCCAGCGCGTCGGCCGGAGGAAGTTTTCCCCGGCGACTTCGCAAGTAACTCCTCGTTGCCCAGGTTCGATTTGTTCCCGACCGTTGTGTCCGGACTGGGATAGTTGTTTTCTTGTCCCTCGTCCGGTGAAAACCTCACTGCTTGTGTTGACTTGTTAGCGGGTAGTCCACCCGGTGGGGTATTGACTATCATCACGCTACTGCTGCTACTACTACTACTACTTCCCAGCTGCCCTTTTCGATCGTTAGACTGCGCGGAGTCCGGACGTCGTGGTTCTTTTCCCGGCGACTGCTGCTCGCGAGAAGCTTGGTGAAAGTGGGAGACTCCTTTCATCTCCTGGTGAGCCGCATGATCTTCATATTGCGGTTGTTCCTCGCAGGAGCTGGTCACTGATTCCGGAACCGACCCAAGTATGTTCACCGCCGAACTGGCGCTCATCCCGCGCGTGCAATGCCGATCGTCCTCGCTCGGGGGCAGGCTCAGACAGCCCGACTTTTCGCAGGTCAAATTGTAGTGCCCCGCGGAATGTAAAGGCGGCCACAAGTCCGGGAGCTGCTGGTGGGGTTCTTGCTGGACAAAACCAGCATCTCTGGTCGTTATCTGATCTTCGTTGTGGCCTGGCTGAAAATGGTGCGTTGGAGTCCCCGGCGGGAGAACCGATACGTGTTCCTGCGGCGAGGCCGTTGGGGAGGTCCTTGCCTCACTCGGATGTTGTCCCGGGGACGTGCCTAAGTGGATCACGAGCGAGTTGTTTCTACTGCTTCTCCTCCGCGCCAGTTTCTTATCGTAGTACTCAAACACGGAATGCTTGTCTCGCACACTACCGGTCACCGTGCTGTTTTCCCGCGAGCCCTCCTTGATTGGACTGGGCGGACAAACGAACCGGCACTTCAGCGCAGTTTTCATCTCCGTCGCGGAGGTCAGTAGTGTGTGGAACGCCCGGGTGGTTGAGTTGCCTCCACCCGCGTGGCTGGGCAACTTCGGCAGGTGGTCTACTGCTGTGCTACTACTGTTTTCCGTCGCCGCGCAGGACGTGACGTTGATAGAGATTTTCCCGGTCTTCTTGCCACTGCTGCTCCCGCTCTCCGTCCCGCTGCGGGACGAGGAGTCCTGTTGTTTGATGTTATTGTTTTCTCTATCCGATTTGCTGTTGTTGCTTGCGGAGCGCGAGATCGGATCCTGTTCTTCGCTGATGCTCTGATCGGTGCTACTGCTGGAGGAGCGCGTCTCTTCGCTTTCAGACCTTGCTCCATCTTCCCCATTCTTCGCCGGCCGGGTCAACCGCTTGAATTTCGCGCGCAGCCAAAGCAAACTACTGCTCAGCAGCTTTCCGGTGGCGCCGCAGATGAGTCCGATCGCGCCGCCGAACAGGAGCGACAGAATCTGGAACTCGGGGTCAGCCATGTTGGCGGTTTTCAGATTCAAGTGCACCATTTGGTGGTCGTGGAAGCCGAGCCGCAGTGTCAGCGTTGCGAACACGCTGCCGACCGACATCAGTCCGATCAGGGGACGGGACAGCGACCCGGTCAACGGGCCCAAATCTTCCATCGCGTACACTATCGCGGCCACCGGGCAGTTGAAGGCCGCGGCCAGCCCCGCGGTCATCCCGAGGACGCACAGAATGCTCATCAGCTTTGGCGTGCGCAGGCCTGTTTTAGTTTGAGAAATGTTGGTGACTCCGTCATCGCTTGACGGTAGCTGCTTCGACGAATCCATCAAATTCACATACTTTTTTGCCTGAAAGAGGCTGTACCGCAAATTTGGCCGACGGTGGTCGAAATCGACGTGCAGAGGTGGATCGTCGGGCCCTCTCCTCCAAGCGAGTGTCCCGCTCCCAAATAAAGCGCGGTAATGACCATTCGGCACAGGCCCTGTTTTGGTTTTGTTAAGTTTGCAAAACTGCATCTGCAGACGATCACCAAGACAGTTAATAGCATCCCGGGTGGTGTCCCGACGTAGATTGCACATCAGAAGATACGAAGACCTTGCCCTTACCTGGGGGAACACCGGGATGACGTCGCCTCGCGCGGTGGCGATGAGCGCCTCGGTGGTCCCGCCGCCTTTGATGTGCGCCAGAATTTTTTTCGGCACCATAGCGTAGAACACGCCGACGATGAGCCCGGCGGACGTGCAGCAAATTATGGACCAGACGTAGATGCTAAGGTCGGTTTCCCGAAGCAAGTACCCATCGATGCCCGCGAATTTGGAGTAGCTGCTGCACCCGTTGATGCTCAAGGCACAGCCGCTGAGCGCAATGATGGTGTGGAAGAAGGCGGTGGCCGCGCCGCAAACGACTCCGATCACAATGGTGAACACGACGAGGGCGATGGGGTAGGTGTTATGGTTCTCGTGCATCTCCTCGGGCGACTGGTCGTCGGCCTCCGCGAGCGCCGCGGCCAAGTCGCGGGTCTTGGCCCGCTGCAGCGCGAACAGCGAGGAGCGGTTGCCGGGCCGGCTCCCGCCCTCGAGACTCGCTACTTTGCTCAGCAGCTCCGCCGGGGCGGTTACCGAGCGCCGGGGCGCCAGTATCTTCTCGGAAACCGCGGCCATATCCTGCAGAGTCAGGGGGTGTCGACGCGGGTGCTGAGGGCGTCGTAGACGCAGAGGCGCCTTCTGTGCGGTCTCGTGTGTCGCGAAGGCGCAACACGAACCTGCGCTGATTCTACATAAATAACTACACGCGGCGCGCGGCTTGTAAACCGGCGCGCATCGTCTTTCCTAGCGGAGACGACTTCTGATTTTGTGCACGTAGTCTTGAGGAGCTCTCTCGGATAGTAAACGCCCCGCGACCCTCGCCGCGAAGGTATCGTACTAGCGTCAGGGGTGCTGGACGAATCGCGCCCACCTGCGCCACGCGGGTGGCCAGCGAAAGAAGCGGAGCGCAAACAACAAACACTACGAACAACAGCAAGTCTCGTGGCGGTGCGACAAGCGCCGCCGCATTACCGCGCGTCAGTACCGCGAAAGCTGGCCAGACTCGAACAGCTGGGGTATTTTTCTAGCTCCCCGGCAAAGCAGCCTATTGCGACAAAAGTGCGACCGTCACGGCCCATTGTTGGGGGCGCCAATACCCACTACGCGACCCCCGTATACGCGCGACGAGCTGCGCCCGGGGGGTGGCTCGCCTTCCGCCCGGGTTCCACGCGCTGAAACCAGGGACCCAGCGCGGCCGGCGGGCCCGGACGTGCGTCGGTGGTGCGTGATGGGTGCGCGATCACTACAGGCAGGCTGGCTCTAGCTGTGGGAGGCCGGCACCTTGTTGCTTCATTGTTTTGGACAGGACGACCCACCATAGTCTGGTGGTCTTTGGCCAGAAAAGGGGTGCCTGAGGAAGAAGGTCGACGCTTGAAATTTTGCGAACATTTCCTTCTGGGTTGGACAAGCAGATCCGGCAGCGTTGTACTGTGATAATTTGTCTCATGTGACACATTTGAGCACCTACGTGAGTGCTTTTATGTGTTGGTAAAGAGATTTATGCCATTTTGGAGTTTTTCTAAAATTTTTGAAAATTTTTAATTTTTTCAAAAGAGGCGATGAATGCACGTTATAAGGAAGCCAAGTGCGTGCGTCAGCATGTCGATGATCCCTCTCTTAGAATCCTCATATTTTTTATTGTATATAAGACACAAAATTTACTCAATTTCGAACATTGGAATTTTTCAAAATTTTTCAAATTTTGTAGTGTTTTCATTTTCCCAGATATAAGGAAGTCTACAAGTGTTTCTCCTGTCGGACTGACATGGAACTTTTACAATGTGCGTCGTTAATTATATGGATTCGTAAAATTACTTCAAAACTTTGCACGGAAAAATTTTCAAATTTTTTCAAAATTTTGAAAGTGGTAGAAGAATTGCTTCTAAGTGAAGACTGTTCCTCACTTTACTAATATATCGCACTCTGATGCTGACCTGTAGAATTCAAAGCGCATTTTCCAATGGTTTTGCATGATTTTATCGAGTATTCAAAATTTTTCAAATTTTCCGATTTTTCTGAAAATCTGAAAATGGTTCATTTTTACAATTGCAGGCTTTGGGATTGGCATAATCGGAACAGATATTGTGATACATAGTTGCTGACAGCCCAGATGGTAAATATTATGGGCCACATATCCAGCATCTGATTGCTTTAAATTTCTGAAAAATTTTCAAGTGACTTGATTTTGTGGAGTTTCATGATTTGCATGAGTTTTAACAGTCTGACAACAGATGCAATCTGCTTAATTTTACATATATGGTGTGTATTTCGTTGAGCGGATGCGTCGAAAGCAGTATTCGACACTTTTTCCAGGCCCGACTTTTTTTCGTTTCTCCGAGTGGTGATCCATCCACCTCTATAGGCACTAGCTAAGCTGTCTGGAAAACAGGAACTACACCCCCCAAGCACCGTTGCTGGTCCAGCTGCCTAGTCTACCATGGGCCCTTACATGCTTCGCATCTGCATAGTCCAGTACTGCCTCCGCATATGGCTACCTGTGCGATCCCGATCAGTCCTATATTACCAAGGGGTGACGCGTAATCGCTCCAAGGGCATACCGCGGTGGTCTTCTTTGTCTATTGCGCTTGCCGGCCCGTTGCGCGTCGCGTACGCGCAGAAACCGCGGCTGCGGGATGGGTAGCCGCGCGGGCGGAACGGGCAAGCGTTCGCAGTGCGGGAAACGACGCCGGCGGGGGGGGGCGGTCGGACAAGGGTGTCGTAGTTCGCTCGCTCTCGCGTACTTCTTTGACTGAATAGGCCAGGCGGCCGTCGCTCCGCCGCAGCTCTTACCACGAGGGATACAGCGCTTCAAAGCTGCTCTGTCGTTCTCGCAGGGCGGGCATTTGAGAGAAAAGCAAATCGCAGATGTGAGTGTGTGAGTTTTCTACGAGCGAGATGCACACGCCGAGTTCGAGTTCCTGCGCGATCGCCCGGCACGGGATGCTTCTCGAGTAGACCTGCATCGAAAACACGCCGGACACTTAAACTGTAGCTTCCGCTTGATAAAGATTCTTTCAAATACGGTAGAAACAATATGAACGATACCCGTTCCGCAGCGGGCACGGAGCGTCCCGCTTCTGCGCGGCTAGAGGCGTTCTTCGGAGGCGGGAAGTACGCAAAAGCGCGGCGGAAGGCGCGGCAAACAAAATACACCGAGCCAAAGCGTGATAAGTACAGTGCCTGGCGCTCGGACTATGACGACGCAGCGGTGTTCGCGATTCCAATGGACCGGAACGAACAGGATGGCACCATCCAGAAGTCGAGTCCCTCTCGCGGCCGCGCGGAGCAGCCCCATTCGCGCAGCGGTAGTAGAGCGTCGAAGGACACAAGACTGGTCGCGGCCACGAGTTTTTCGCCGCCGCAGTCCCCGGGCGGGGGTGGAAAGTCGACGTTTGTCCTCCCGCGCTCCGTACCCGATTTCAAACAAGACGGGGACCTTTCTCCGCGGTCGGCGCAACGAGTCCACCGCGACAACCCCCCGAGACCGCGAACCGCACCCAGCGAAGAGTCGGCCGGGCTTTTGAAGTACCTTCGGAGCATGGATGAGGCGAAGAAGCAGTCGTTTCTGCACGAACTGTTATCCGCTGACCCCGCGGCTGTGCAAGCTGCGGCGGCACTAGCGGGAAATGGCATGACGGACACAACTTCCGCTCTCCCCATGGAACCGGCCGAAATTCAAACCACCGACGTCTTCGACGCGATCGTGGCGGCTCCGCCCGTCCGTCGCACGGGTCCCGATGACCCAAAAGCGTTCGAATCCCCGATCCCCTCGCCGAAAAGCGAACCCCGGCGGCGACCGTCGGGAGGCATCGGAGCCGCCCACGAGGACCGCAATTACGGCCAGGAGAGTGCTCCACGCCTGCAGAAGGCGCTTGAGCGCGATGGGCCCGGGAGTAGCGACGGGGAGGAAAACTCCGACGAGGAAGGAGGTAAGCGCAAATCTGCCAATGGTTCCGGGACGAGAGGTGGACCTGCTCCGGACAGCCCGCCCGGGGAGCTGGGGCTCCTCGAGCCCGACCCGATCGGGGGCCGCATTCCCAAAGTTCTAGGGAAGAAGCGACGCGTCTATCGGACCCCGTTGCTGACCCAGTACCACTGCTTCATCGTCGCAGTGGTCACTTCCTTCATCAGTCTCGGCCTATTCTTCCTGACCCTCTGGGTGTCTTCCGCGAGCACCTAGGTACTTACGGCGGCACAGGGCTTGGAAGAGGTGTGAAGGTTTACTTTGTGCCCGAATTACTGCGGATGATTTGAAGAGGTTAAGTACGTATTCTGCGCGCACGTTTTGGTTTTGCAACCCTGTTTCAAGTTTCAAGTTGCAGGACGACGTAGCACCTCTGCAACCAACATGGCACCTCTGCAGCTAGGCTTTCTTCGGAAACGAGAAGCCAGTTTCCCTGTAGTGTTCGGAGTTCTGACAACGTGGCTTTATTTGGGTGTGGGATTCAGAACGGCGCTCTAAATAGTTGTGTGGTGTTTATTTTCTGTAAAAAAACTTGTACGAGTCATAGCCGTGGTGCACAATTGTTTGCTAGCTGGGACGAGCAGACGCTCGATCTTTCACGAAGAAATAAATTTACGAAGCATAAGATAGAAGTCTAGCTTTCCCGTCCACAACCCGGAATAAGACATGTGCCTGATTAATAGAGTTGTTGCAGACAATAAATTTTTTGAAACCATGGAGTCCCGGCTGAATGGCGCGAACTACTGCACCGTGGTGAAAGCCAACCGAAATGGCAACTCGCTATCCCTCGATGTGGACGTCGTTGGGGACCCGCTGCGCCCCCGCGAGGCGGTGATCACGGTCATGGGCCCGAATTCACGAGCGCGCGCTATCGCTTGTAAGGGCTGCAAAGTGACTGCAGGGTTCGGGGTACTTATTTGTTTGCTTCGGTTCTTTCTACTGAGATTTTATTGCGTGAGCAGTTCTTGAATCGCTTTTGCAAAAATCTTCGTTACATGCTGAGGACGGGGCTCTTGCAGCACGAGCGGTGAGAGCGCCGGGAAATTTATGAAGCAGTTGCCCACACGACGGTAACATCAGCTTTAACTTTTCCCCAGGTACACACTTGGGTTGCGTTGGAGTTTCAGCTCCCGCGGGGCAGCGTCGGAGATGTGTTTTCCTTCTCATACAACCCAGGATGGTCTAGCACCCGTTTGACGAATGTGATAGCGTACGACACGCCGGCACAGCAACCCTTCAACACACAGCCCACTCGGCAGCCCTTCGTCAACGACACGGCACAGCCCAAGTCGACCCCAGCTACTGCCTTCGCAACAGGAAACGCGCGCCGCTTGGACAACTGCGCCGCTTCTGGTGGCTCAAGTTCCTCTTCGAGCCAGTTTGCGGACTGCGAGAACACGGCGACTGCAAAAGCCGGGGGAGAAGAAGCGCGAAGCAGGTTGGTGTTGGGAGGAGAAATTTCATTCCCGGAAACTACACACCGCAACCTGCGGCCCCCGTCGTTCGATCATGATTCGAGGAGATTGCCAGAAGGCGGAACAGCAGCGCTAGGACTGCGAAGACGAGCGTCGGACCCAGCGGCAGCTATCTTTCAAGCGGGCACGCTCGCGGAAAATGAAAATATGAGAATACCAGACACAACAGCACAGAATACAGCAACAACGAGCGAGGAAGAAACCCCACCAACCTACATGCAGATGCTCGAAGATATGAGTACTAGCAACGTGCGGAAGATGGATCCGACCGACATCACCAATCCACCGCACTTGCATCACACCCAAAACCCTTACGCCTTCGGCGAACCACAGCCGCCGGACCCGAGCGCATGGAAAGCAGCGCTGCTTACCGGAACGCAGGCCAGCCAATACGTGGGGTTGCTCCAAAAAAGACTGATGAAACTCCAGAACTACAAGTTGCTGGACCCGAATACGTTTGTGGAGCACTGCCTCTACGCGGATACCGGAACGCTTCTTTCGCTGTTGCCGGTGTTGTCCCTCCAAAAGCGGATTCCCGACCCGAGGGTGCTTCGCCGCGTTTTGCCCAGATTGTGCGACGAGTTGGAAAACGCGGCGCACGAAGCGGTCGCGGAGAAGTTTGCGGCAGCCTTGCTGCGGATCGTCAAGGAGTACAAAAGGCTTGGAATCATTGTGGAGTGTGGTCGCGACGAGTTTTCCGGGCTTTATGCCCTGGTGAAAAGGCTCGCACGCAGCGTAAAGCTGAGCAGAATGCAAGGCCCGACCGCGATGAGATGCAACGATATCAGGGACATTTTGGCCCGAGATTTTGGCACATGAAGGAAGGGTTCAGGCTTTTCATTCCGATTGAGAACACAGGACGAGTTCAGTCAACTACACATAGCGATTTGCAGATACAATTTTGAAGCACAGCATGCACCACTTTCTCATACCCCGTAATGTCCCTTGCTTACGACCAGGAGTGTTGTTCATTGGGGGAAATATTTCATACGTTCAGAACTGGCGACTCGTCAATGATGATGCATGCTCCGCTTTCTGTTTTACATCCCGTGCCCTCAGGAGCTTATAAGCGTTTTTTTTTTCGGTAAGGTAAGGTGGGTGAAGATCGCGTTCGTGGTTCATGTGATCCATCTCGAAAAGCTCTTCTCTCTGCTAAAGTTGTAAGCGATCAAGATTTTCATCGCATGTGGCCAGCAGCAGAACGTAGTCTCTTTGCCCTAAAGCACCTGACTTCTACCTAGTACTTTTCCAGAAGCGAAAAAAAGCGAAAAAGATGGACCGCTTCACGCTGACGGTGCTGCTTTGCGTTTTTAACGGCGTGGCGTCCGTGACCATGATGATGGGCAACAAAAAACTCGCGCTAGTTTTTCCCTTTCCCTTCACCACCATCCTTCTCCAAAACGCGGTGTGTTTCCTCATTTGCGCCCTGCTGATCAGGATACAGGACGGCCAGTCTTTGTACAAGAAGCTAAGGTCCATGCGGTGGGCGCACTTCCGGAGTTGCCTCGCCGTCGGGGTCGCAACCAGTCTCGTCTTGTCGACCTCCATCGTCGCTCTGCGCTTCGCGTCGGTGCCTCTGGTCGTGGCTTTTAGGAATTTGACCCCCATCGTCGTCGCGCTGCTTGATTCGCTCGTCTTGGGGGCGACCTTTCACAACAGCGCGAAACTGGGGCTGGTGTGCGGGTTGGGGGGGTCCCTTCTGTACACGGTGTTCGATCCGCCGACAGCGGCGCATGCCGTACAGAACACAACTACCGGGGATTATGAGAATAAGGCGCTTGTTACATCAAGCAACAACACGACCAAAACTACTACAGCAGAACAAGCAGCAAACACCTCCACCTCAACCCTCACGGCAACGAATTCGGTCCTTTTTCAAGCAAACTTCGGTCTGTTCTTCGTCATCGCGAACCTGCTGCTCAGCGCCTTGGTGAACATCCTGGAGTCCACGACCATGCGGAAGTTAGCCGCGGAACAAAGTGCGTCCACGGTGAACTGCATCCGCATAACGGTGATGCAGCCGATGCTGCTGGCGCTCTCCACGGTATTTGAAGACCAGCAGCATGCTCTCCATTTGCTGCGCGCAGACGGAATTGCGGTCCTTGATCGGGTACAAGGGACGATGAACAGTGGTAGCACAACTATGGGACCAGCAGGAGAAATAACGTCGACTGCGCCGATGCTTTTCATCCTCCCGCTGTTTCTCTTGACCGGCGCTTTCGCAGCCTTGTTCGGCGTTTCCGCGCTCGCTCTCAGCGGCTTGCGCGTCAGCCCCACAACGCTGGCGTTTTTAAATGTGGTGTACAAACTAGCAACTACGGTGGTCGGGCATTTTTTGTTTCCCGCAAATGTCCCGATGCTGAGCTGGTGCGGCTATGCGCTCACGTTCTGCGGATTCCTGTTTTACGCATTAGGTCGGCCAAAGAAAGATGGCGAAAAGAAAATAGAAAAGATCTTGGACAAAAAAAGAAATTGAAGTATCATCATGCCAAGTCGCTTTATTATCATTGCGCAGCTTGTTGCATGCTGCCACTGGTTTTTGAACATCATATACAATTTTCAGATCACGCGTTTTCTTTCATCCCCGAGTGCAGTGCCTGGAGAAGTTTGAGCGATCGCGCGCAGAAATTTCTCTACTGGAGCCTCTTTTGCCTTAGCTCCTTTGGCTCGGGTTCTTACATTTTTTTCGATTCTACGCATAGCAGACGGGCAGGACAAGTATTCAAAACAATATTTACACATGAAATCACTATATCAATCCTGGATCAAGAACAGCCCAGGGACAAAAAAAATCAAGTTGCTGGACCGGGTCAACATCATGATTCATCGCACGAAATCTTGGCAGGTATGATTCATCAACTTGCCGCAACGACTGCGGTCGCTGCGGGCAGTCTGTTGTCTGCCTGTCTTGTGACTGTTTACGACTGCCAGACGGGTGACACCGTCGCATTCGAAGTGTCCCCGAGCGCGACCACCAGTGCCAGCGTGCAGTCGTTGAAGTGGCACCTCACGCGGTCGGCTGACTTCGGGCCGTTTCCGCTTCGGATGCTCGATCTGTACGCGGAGGGAGAGCAAGACCTGGAACGACATTCGCCGGGAGGTGAGAGGGCCTTTCCTTCGCAGGGCACAGCGAACACCTGCCCCGCTACGTGCGCAGGAGGTAGTGAACAGAGGCACGATCAGTTCGGGGCGGATCCTTTCGCTTTCGCGACATCTTCATCCACAACGCGTGCGGCGGAAAGCTCTCGTAACGATGCGAGAACATCAACCTCGACCTCCGGAGGCACCAGCACCAGCGGATCGCCGACCTGCGCGGCACTGGACGATACGCACCTGCTCTGCCCCAACCCGAGAAGCAGATGGCGGCAATCTCAGGTCCGCGGTGGCACGTCCTCGAGGCCGTTCGTACCGGAGGAAACAACCGTTGTTCCGCCGTGGCGGGAGGTGCACAACCAGGCGAAAAACGCGCTTGGGTTGTTCGTCAATGCCGAAGAAAAGAGCAACTACAATAGCCTCCCCGTCGTCTCGCGAGCTCGTTATCGCCTAACGCGAAAGTCGTACGCGGCGCCGAGTTTTCCGATGCTCCTGGGGCATTACATTCGGGACGAGCTTCTTGCGTGGACGCTGCTGTCGCCCTGCGAGGCTACCGGGGGACGCATCGTATTAGAACAGCCACCCATTCTGTTGCCCGCGAGTAGTAGAGAGGGGATCACGGTGCCTGAGGACAAGCAGCAAGACTTGAGGAGCAACCAAAACGCAGTTTCATCGGGATTCCTGCAGCAGGCACGCGTGCCATCGGCTGAAGGATCTTTGGAACAGCGCGGGCTCGTTCTTGTTGATTCTGCAACTACTACTGAGGCGTCAAGAACTACTAATAGGCCCGCTGCCGGATCCGCGCCCGCCGGAAGAGTTTGGCTGCAGCGCTGCGAGGCGAACGCAGTTTTATCGCGTATAGAAGATGGCACGAGCAGCCGTGTGAAAGCGAGCCTGAATCCGAGCGATGGGCCGCTTCTCATGTCCCCTGCCGCGGCGATGGAACAAAGAAGTGACCGCGCACTCCGGGCTGTCTTTTTTCTACTCGACGTGCTCCAACACATTGAGACCCTGCAACCTTTACGGCTGCTTGCGCTCCAGCGGCTTCCGCAGGTGCTGGGGCTCATCGGGGGCCGCACCACCGTTCGGGGTAGGGTCGCACAGGAGGCGGCCTGGGGCTCGCTTTTGCAACTCCTGGTGCAGAATGCGCCGGCAAATGGAGCACTTCGCAATGAGATACTGGCAACGCTGACCTGGCTTGCGCGTACCACGGAAGAAAAGTCGCTGCTGCGAGAGCTGCAACGCACTTTGCCCTCAACGAGTAGAAGAAGCAGTAGTGGTGTGGGAGATAGAAAGGTGCCGTAGGGTTTTCCCTCAACGAGTAAGGTCCAGCGTTTTCAACTTAGAGAATGAAGTGCATGTGCAAGTGACTTTTGATATATAGGCCGGTGTTTGGTCTTGTTACTGCCGTGTTCCAGCCTTCAAAAGATCATACAAAGGACTTGCTCTCGGGATTCGTTTACAGCATGCCTTAGATAGCAGCTCGGACACTGTGCGCATGTGTCGGACGTTTTGTCCAGAACTACTTACATCGATCGTTGTGATTGTCGCAATTTAAGAAGATTTATCCTTCAAATCGTTGCGTTTATGGTCGCTTGCATTGTGGCGTGTGTTGACTCTCTGGGGGGGAACTTCGTCTCATCGCCTGGATTTTTCGCTTTTGTATGTTCTGTCGCTTTCGCTATTTCTTCGTCGTTCGTTATCGTTTTTGTAGAAGCATTCGTGCGTACGGGATGTGACTGAAAATACTCCACATCAATGCGGAAATACATTTATTGTAGCTCGTTCCACCTTTTTTTCTCACTAAAGGAATCGACTTTATCCGTATGCTGCCACGTGCTCCTGAGTAGCGATTTGGTCTAGTCACTTTCCGATCCGCCCAGCATGGGTCGCGCGGGGATTCAGATCGGGCAAGGGATTATTGCGGTGGCGATACTCCTTGGCATCGTAACCCTGTTTCTGCCCTGGTCTGCACAGCAAATGATCTCGGGAAACGGTATGATTGTGTTTCTTTCTGATGCAATGCAGCGTGCGAGCACGTATCATGAAACTCCTTGAGAACTACAATGCAGCGTGCGGCCACGTAGCGGTATAAATATGTCTACGAAATCCTTGAAAGAAAAATATTCTTGAAACAACATCAATCAGGCTTCGAGACCGCGATCTTTTACCTTCACCGCATCTATCTGAATTCGAGCTTCAGTATCGGGTCCAACCTAATGGAAGCCATGAAGGCGCGGGGCTACACGAGACATCCCTGCGTTGGCGGACCAAGTTCCAAAATGACAATCGGAGGGCACGAAATGACGCTGCACACCTGTTGGAGTGTACTTATTATTTTCTAAAGCAATTTACTATTTCGACGTCACCGGGTTTTTTTAAAGATGAAAAGTGATGCGCTATTGAGGATTTGGAGTTCTTTCGAGGGAGTTAAAGCATACGCTTAAGTGCTTCTCCCACCTCGTCTCCCTCCCCACACACAGATACCAACTTGGAAAGCAGCGCTGCACGGTAGTTCAACGGCAGCCTTGACAAACGTGGACGCGACGGGAATCCTGGTAGGGGGAATCCTGAGCGGGGAAAACCAGATGATGGCGGTGATGTACGGCGGGGTCGTCGCCTTTGTCATGGCCCTGGGCTGCATTGTCGGGAACCTTGCATGTATCCTCTTCATTGGCCACTACGCAAACAGCCGCGCTTCGGCAAAGACCAGAAAATTGGCCAGTCTTATGCTGGTATGAAAATGCAAGTTACTTCTCTTCTCGTAGATGATTTCCTAGAAAAATTGAATTGGATCAAATTCTACTCCCGTCTTTCGCTTGATGTTTCGTGCCGCTCTTGATCATTTGAATTCCGGAGCCGGAAGCAGGCGGGAACAAGATCATTATCCCGAGAAATAAGATATTAAAAAAATGCGAAAAACAAAATTTTCAGAAACTGTCGACCATGCTCGGGTTTACGACGGCTGTAGTTTACCTTCTTGCCGTGATGATCATGAGCAAAGAACGCGGCGGGCTGTTCGGGATGTTCTCCTCCGAGTCGGCCGTTATCCCGCGGGAGGGGTTTTTTGTCTTCTTCTGCGTCTGCGGGGTGAACTTGGTAGCTATGGGGGCTTCCAAGTACTGGAAATCGGACACCAGCGAGTTTTTGGTATCCTCTGCAAAGAAAGTGAGCCACAAGTTGTGCACAACTTGATTCTGGGACGAAGATTGATGTCAGCATGAGTTGTAAAACATGATAACTAGTAGTAGTATCCCGCACATCAGGAAGTGGTCATGAATACAGAAAGTTATGCAGATTTGTCTACTATCTCTGTTTAGGGTGGACTTGTGTAGAAAATGAAGTTTGCAATGCATATTTCACGGCGAAGGACAAATTGCGGAAAAACATGGATCTGATGGCGGCTTCGGAATCGGAGGACGACTACGACGACTGGACTCCGTATTACTAAAATGCCTCTGATGCGGAGCGTTGCTGTCATGCAGATTGTGAGTCTCGAGTTTGGAGGGGCTTACTTTGCTGACCTTCAGAAATTTATTTGATTATCGTTGAAATTGCTGTAGTATTATCGAGAAGGAATCTTTGAAAAGTGGTATTGGAATCCAAGATAAAATTAATTTGCTCAGCAGGCAACTCATTGGCATTTTTGAGGAAGAAATTAAGCCAGACCCGTTTCGTAAATAAACTGTATAAAATTTTTCGATGGCACAATGACCCGCCAGCGTTACTACGTCGACCTTGTACATGAGATTTCATCCGTTTGAATAGTTTGTACGAATGTTTTAGTGTCGCGAGCATGTCACGGACTGCGGTGAGACTCCTATCAAAAGATACACGTGCCTGTAAATAAAGACACTAAAACTTGTATTCACAGAACGACAAGAATACCACGTGATTGCGACAGAAGGATGATCGAAACGGAGGTTGACACTTCGTGGGATTTTGTTCTGACGAAGACTACAGGTCATGATCGTGATCCAAATCACAAAATTTTGGACAATGATCCCCCACTGAAAGAACAAGTTTGATGATCTTCAGAAAAGTTCTCGAATAAAGCACCTCGCATACTCTTACGAAACAGAGGCCCCACGGTTGAAAAACTGAAAAACAAGATCCACTTTTCTTCAGTTTTATGTAGAAGTGTCTACTATTCTCGATTCTTTTATCATCCACTTCTCTCGTTGGAATTAGACCAGCAGTTTCGGCAATTATCTAGAAAAGCTGAATCGCGTTTAGTTTTTCCCCTTCAAGAACCCGCAACTACCTTCAAACTGTCGTGGTGTGCTAGTAAGCCCTCGGCCGTAGTCCCCCCGCAAGTACCCGCTAGTATTGAATCGCCCAACATGGTCGCAATTCCGGGTTTCAAAACCACGTACGAAGTCCTCAAGCCCGGCCAGGGAGCCGCGGTCGCGAAGAGCGCAACGGTCACGGTGCACGCCACTGGAGTGGTCAAGGAAACGGGAAAGAAATTTTGGTCCACCAAAGACCCAGGACAGCAGGCGTTCACCTACCAAGCCGGCGTTGGTATACTTTATTTACTGGAGCAGCTTTGCAATGTTCTACTTGCCTAGGAATGATGAATCTCCATGCAGGAAGATCATGGCACAAGTGGAAAAAATGTTATCGAATGCAAAAACTATAACCAGGTCAAGTAATTACCGGGTGGGATCAGGGCCTTTTGGGTATGCAGCTGGGGGAGGAGCGCAAGCTGACCATTCCGGCCAACGAGGGCTACGGTGCAGCCGGCTTCCCGGCGTGGGGAATCCCGCCGAATGGCACACTGGAATTCACTCTGGAGGTCTTGACCATTCAGTAAACTCCTGCTCAACACGCCATTTGCTGCTCAAGGGGAAGATTATGTTCGGATTAAGAGCAGTGCGGCCAGGGATTTTTTGGAATCGAGGAACAATGCCCTGACATAGATCGACGCCTTAAGTAGTAGCAGCATGGCGACAAATAAAGAATATGGAATGTTGAAAATGAAGCATACCAGGTGCGCAATGCGACAAAGACTGATCAAGTGCCACTTGATTCAAGTGGAAAACTGCTTCTCGACAAACGTGTAAATATAGAAAAGCTGGACGTAAATGAAAATGACGAAAGATAAAATCTCAAACGCCACTACCGGGGGTAGCCGACGTCGCTGGTCGAATAGTTTATCTTGTCTCCACTATGTTCAGAAAGAACTTCTGCTCCAGAGTCTGTCAAGAGGAGCAGAAAAAGCGAGTCGGTTTCGGATGAAATGAAAAGGGGTGAAGTGTGATCAATGCTTTGAAATTTGAGATGGTTCTCTGGTACCGCATTTGGAGGCTTTAGCGTGCGTGAGGTGACAAAAAACTGAAGAGGAGTATTTTTTGAGCAGCATCGGCAAAACAAAAACAGCACGAAGAGTGTGAACACGTGAAGCAGCTGTTTGTCGCATTGCGATAGCGTCGTATTTTTCCGTTACACGCAACTCAAACTTACTTTTTTAGTTTGCTGTATTCGCCTTGGCTACTAGTATAAGTGCCAAGAAAGAAGCGTGCTACACGTGTATTTGTCAAGTAGGATTTATTCTCCTCGCGGCTGGTCAATTTCGTCCGCGTCTAGATTTCTTGCTCGAAAAAAATGTCATCTTCCCCCTCGGAAGTGAAGCCTAAGCCGCCCCCGAAACCGATGTCCGAGATTCTGGAAAATGCGGGCAAAAGATATGGCCCGCTCAAACGTTACAATCTCAAACGTTACAATAGAATCTGGAAATCTGTGATGCAAGAAGTGCGTGATCTATTCTAGTCCCACAGGATTGCGCATGACAAGTTTCGGAGCCCCAAGCCGCACTAGAATCTGGCGAAATTTGTATTGTAGAAAGTGGAACGCTCTGCGAGTCTGTCATGTTCGTCATGCAATATCTATTGTAACGTTTGAGATTGTAACATTTGAGCAGGTTATAAAAGAGCGCTCGGCGGTGGGCTCGCGGGGTCAGCGGCAATGGTGGTGCAAGTCACAACCCTGATGTGGATCCGGACCATCATGAACTACCAGTACCAGTGTTGATAATGTGCAGGATTAAATTCGCGCACGTGAATTTGATTTGATTGCAGGATCATGAATCGGATATATCAGACATCCTATTTTTCAAGCCACTGCTGCACATCGCAACTGGTATTGCTGTAGATTTATTTTCGACATGACACCGCTATGAACTACTGCAGGTACCGCTACGGCATGTCGCTGCGGCAGGCGTCCTCGACACTGTATGCGGAAGGAGGGATCATACGGTTCTACCGGGGTTACTTTGCCGCAATAGCGCAGGGCCCGCTGTCTCGATTTGGTGACACAGCAGCGAACGCCGGTGTTTTGGCAGTGCTGGATGCAAACGAATCGACCGCAAGCTTACCCTCAGCGGTTAGACATTTAGATTTTTTTGTCCTGTGCATAAGCAATTTGATCATCGAGGAGTGCCTGGACGATCACAGTATGCTTCTGAATTATATCTGTCTCCAGCCAACAAAATCACTCTCATAGGTGAAAACCATCGGTGCCTCTGGCATGGCAGCATCCTGGCGGATTGTGATCACCCCAATAGACACAGTGAAGACCATTATGCAAGTCGAGGGACGCTATCAACTGTAAAAGTGTCTGGGTCTGGAGCAATCCAACTTGTCATGCTGATTTTGGATTCTAAAAAAATATGTATTGCATGAGCAGCAAAGAGACTCCAAGTTTTGCTACACGAAAAGAGCATTTGTCATGCGGTATAGGCATCAGGAAGCCCTCACAAGATGTGTGATGCTAGGGCATGCATCACAGACATCAGGAGTCATGCAAAATGCGCATGACAAACCTGGCAATCTTCCAGACCCAGACATTTTTGCAATCCATAGCCGTCCCGGTCTTGACATTCTCTTCGCGAAGGCACGATATGGATTGCAAAAGTGTCTGGGTCTGGAAGATTGCAACTTGTCATGCTAAATCCGAATCATGCAGAAATCTGTGTTGCATGAGTGCCAAAAGCTGTCCACTTTCGACCAAGTTTGGAGGGAGTTTCTCATGCAGGATAGGCATGGCAGAGACCTCACAGACTCTGTCATGCTAGGTCCCGCATTCCAGACCTCATGGGTCATGAAAAACCTGCATGACAAGTTTGCACTCTTCCAGACCCAGACATTTTTGCATTTGATACACGAGGCAAAGGACCAACTGTCTTTTGGCACGGGGCCTTGGCGGCGTCGGCCGCAACTTTTGCGGGTATATTAACAGATCTAGAGTCATCTATGTTCTTGCAAGGATTAAGTTCTTGCAAGGATAGTAGTTTCTTTTCTTTTCCCAGGACAACTCTTTTTCAGCATTTGATTTTTGCATCCGAAGTTGTTCCTACTCAAATAATAAAACAATCACGAAAACAAGAACAACGAACACAGGTCACTACCCGTGGTTTGCGACCTACAATACGCTGCAGACGGTTATCCCCAAGTACGACGACGTGCTCTGGCAGAAACTCGGTCGGAACGCCGGCATTGGGTTCGTTTCCTCCGTTATTTCCGATACCGTCTCGAACAGTTTACGTGTAGTGAAGACGTACCGGCAGACCAACCCGGAGCCGATCTCCTACATGGAAACCGTTAACAGGGTCGTGGAGAAGGACGGATACGCCGGGTTGTTTGGACGCGGGTTGAAGACCCGGATCCTCGCCAACGGGATGCAGGGTCTCATGTTTTCTGTCATGTGGAAAATGTTCGACGACGAATTGAAGAAACGGGACTTCTTCAAGGCCGCGAAGTAGAAACAAGAAACTCGAGAAGGAACAGCATCGATGAACCAGAAGCAAATTATACTGTACTTGGTTTGATGATATAATCGTGTGCAGATGAACCTAGTACAGTGTGTTGTCTTCAGAAGTATGCAATCACGAGCAGCGTGAGGACTCTTGTTGTAAAAGGTCGCTATGTGGAGATGCTTGGTCGCATGGAACTCACCAAGCACTGCTGCATAGCCTGACCAATATTAAATCTTGCTAGGTACAACTTGATGTACCGCTGCGGTTGACGATTTCTTGGTTATGATGTGTATTTTAGGTGGCTTGTTGAACTCCAATGAGGTCGTCTGTGTAATGTTTTGGAACTCCTTTTCATGCCACCCAGTGGTTGTGTTTATCGCTATAATGATTGAACGCGAGTCGCGTGATTAGTTTTTTTCTGCTTTTGGAACAACAACGCTTCGAACATATTGGCATTCAGAACGGCATAACAGCAACTGCGCCACAGTTGCAACTTTTCAGATGACGGAATCCGACAAAACTCCAAGTCGACGCAATATCTACTTTTGAACCAGGTACTCGAGCAAAAATCATCAGCGGCGCTGAAGATGCTTTTGGAACTCCACAGCATATCTTCACAGGCACATCATTGCTGCACTGTTCGCTTGTTGCCTTGATGCGAATTTCTTTTTGGTTAGCTCAAAAACTTTTACATCTGCTTTATTGGCTTTTTGGATTTTTTTCTTTTCTCAGAGCGACCAGGAGCGAAAGCGAAAGGATGAGAGGGAAGCACTAAACTACTTCGTCCACAGAATCTCTTTTCTCCCCCGTTGATTTTTATCGTTGCCACACTGCGCACCTATGTCGTCGTCTTCTTCCTCCTCTTCTTCGTCTGCTCCGCGGCCAAAATCACTGTCGATTTTGATGGTTTCGGATTTTTTCTACCCCGGGCTCGGTGGAGTGGAGAAGCACATTGCCGATTTGAGCGCGACCCTGGTACGACGAGGCCATCGGGTGGCGGTGTTGACGCACGCGTATGAAAATAGTAGCAGGGAGCAGCTGTTGAAGCCAACGGTCAGGGAGCGGATTGGTGATCGAACGCTGGCGCCATCAAAAAATCGCAGTAGTCCAGGGCCATATTTGTCTACTACTGGAACATCAAATAACGCAGCCTCGTCCGTGTCCCCTACAAGTTCACCACACCCAGAGCAAGCGGACACCTCACGGCCGGAAAGCGACAGAAATAATTTCAGCAACAGTGCGGGAGATCATGAACAACCAGCACGCAAAGTAGAAAAGTCGACGAATTTCCCCAACAAGCGCCCGCGACGCCGGTGTGGTGTGCGGTACTTGAAGTCCGGCGTCCGGGTGTACTACGCGCCGGTCACCTGCATCCCCGGCACCGAGGTCGCCTTCCCGACGGCCTTTTCGCTGTTGCCTTTACTCCGCAACATTCTGCTGCGCGAACAGGTAGACTTGGTGCACGCACACCAGTCCACTTCGGCCATGGCGCACGAGTGCATGTTCCACGCGAAGACGTTGGGTTACAAGACGGTATTCACGGACCACAGCCTGCACTCCGTGACGCAACCGACGGTGGCGACCATTCATATCAACAAAGTGATTTCCGTCGGCCTACTGAACGCCGATCACGCGATTTGCGTCTCCGCGATCACGAGGCACAATCTGGCGCTGAAGGCGGGGTATGCGAAACGACGGATCACCACCATCCCAAACGCGATCGACTGCGACAAGTTTCGGCCGGAGGTGTTGATGAAGGACCCCCGCGGGGGTAGCCAATTTCGTGGAAATAGTGGCTGCCGGAGTAGCAGTAGCTCCAATCATGCTGTTTCGACGGGTGCTGGCCACGCAGACACAACAGCAAGCGGTGCAAACTTGTCACTCGATGATCCTGCTGTTGATAGTAGCCACACACTAGAAGTAGAGCCTCGGGAGAAGCTCGAAACCCCAAGAGATGAGCATGCATTTTCGTGTTCAGACGTTGACGTCGTCGACCACGCGGGGCGAGTTCTTGCAGAAGGAAATCTAGCAGAGTTGTCGGCGTCCGCAATTACTACGACGGGTGAAGACAGCGCAACAACACCAACAACCGTCACTTTCGTGCTGATGAACCGCCTGACGCAGCGCAAGGGGGTCCAGTTGCTGGCGGAGGTGATTCCGAAAATGTGCGAAAAGTATGGAAAAGCGGTGGCGTTCATCATCGGGGGCGACGGTGAAATGCGGCCGGAACTGGAGGCTGCGGTAAGACCCTGGCTTTTCTTGCAAGGGGAAGAAGATGGTGGAAAAAGAACAAGCAGAAAAATTACCAGGGATGGACGAGAGGACTCTCGACGTCCAGAAGAAGAACACGCTTCTACATCTTCTTCCTCAATTAATACAGCAGCTACAACTACTACGGCACCAGCCCGCGTGACTCTTCTGGGCGCGGTGGAGGCTGAACGGGTGCCGGAGGTGTTGCGGCAAGGGGACATTTTTCTCAACGCTTCCCTCACCGAGTCCTTCTGCATCTCCATCGTGGAGGCCGCCAGCTGCGGGCTGCGCGTCCTGTCCACCAACGTCGGTGGCATCCCGGAAACGCTGCCGGCGAGCCTGATGCGGCTCGCTGACCCGACTGGAGACGCGATGTTTCAGGCGATGGAAACCAGTTTCGCGGAAGTGGTAGCGGTGAAGCGGAAAATTTATCCTCCAGCTGGGATCATGGTGAAAAACAATACAGGAGAGAACCGCAGTGAAACATCAAACGAACATGTTGTCTACAGAAGCGCCGCGCCTGACTATGACAGAGAGAACGCCAAGAACAGCGAAAAGCAGCGACAACTGCGCCAATATCAGGAAGTGAAGAGAATCTACTGCTGGTCTCTCGTCACCGAACGGACGGAAGAAGTTTACCACAATATCCTCGCCGCGCCGAAGAAGAGAATACGGTCACGGCTGCTGCTCGTGCCGCAGAAACTGGGCTACGTCAGCGCACTGCTGTATGCCTACATGGTGGTGCTGGATGTTTTCTTGGCGTGGGTGCTGAAAATTATCCACCCAGCGGAACTCGTGCAGGTCGCGCTACCGGTATCGAACGTGGCTACAGAAGTGTGATCTTCAGACGCGTTTCCTGCAGCTCGATGTTGACCGGTGCAGGCTTTGATTGGAAAATTCTGATCGACGAGAATGAAAGATGGAAAGCGTATCCGCAATGAGATGAAGATCTGGTTCTTCCGGTGGATCAGTCAAAAGCAGAAGTGAAGATGTTGATCCCCTACAAGCATGAATGGGCGCAGAAATGGCCTCCACCCGGAAGGAAAATGTAAATGCGAAATGAGAACAAGATCCGGTCCACCAATGCGGATTGAGAAGTAGAACTGCTGCTGGAGGTAGAAGTAGACAAAGAATCCAAATGAATCCTTCTCAAACAGGTTCTTGTGCGACTATGAACTTCATCTGCAGGAGTTGGATTATCACAGCACAAGCAGTAGTCGTTTTTGCCGCGCAGGACTGGGGGTAAGGCAGACAGGTAGGGACAGTAGAGTACTTACAGTGGCTGCACCAGTCAAAAGACCATGAACAAGAACTGCCTCCTGTAGTCACAATATAGATGTGAAGATACATTCTCGCAGAACAACTACGCACTAGCAATGGCCAACATGTTTGACTTCCAGGAGCTGGTTCCGGACGAGTTTACGGCCGAGCAACCGGAGCTCCGGCCCATGCTGACAGTCCGCGTCCGGGCACAGGACGGCAGCCGGATCATGAAGGCGCTCCCGCCGTTAGCGACGGAAGTGATGCATCTGAAGCGGATACGAAAAGTCGAGCAAACGTCCTCCTCTTCGACTTCAAAAATAGAAAGTCACCTGGAAGTTCTGATCGGGGCTCCGGTGGTTGTGCGAGCAGCTGAGGGGCAAATAAGTAGAGCAACATCTTCAAGAACAAACGTTGCACCATCTTCAAGATCATCTCTCACAGGAACTACAACCACAATTGGTCCAGTAGCTGGAGAAGCTGAAGCAAGTGACGTCGTTGCTATCATTGGGAACGCGGCCTGGGAAAAAGTTCAACCCCTGGTGTCCGCCATCCAGCTCGTGCAGGTCCCCGCGCGGCCCGCCTACACGGCGGAGCAAGTGCGGGTTTGGGGCGGGTTTTGGCCCGTGACCTACCGCCGCCCGGCTAACCTCCCCGAAGGGATCGCGTCGGAGGCGGAGCGCCGCTACGAGGCGGTTTTGGAGTGGTTCGAAGGCGATCCAAGGCTGGAGTGCGTGTTTCTGCTGCCGCACCAGGAAGAGCCAAATGATCTCGGAGAACCAGAGAACACTGACTCTTTCGCAGCAAAACGCCGGAAGACAGATGTTGAGCCGAGAAGTGCACAAGAACCGTCGTTCGCAGCAGCGACTGACGAGAACGTGAGAAATTTCCTGTGGTTCGGCGGTGCGAAGGCGGAAGGTGCCACATCAGCAGCGAGCAGCAGTGCGAAAGTCATGCAAGAACCAGACGAAAGAGAAGGCAGCGAAAGAGAAATAAGGTTCCCTGCTGTCGTTTTGGATGTCCCACCAAAAGAATCCGCAGTCGCTCCCCGGCCAGCACAGACCCCAGCGACCGCTGCACCGGAAAACAACAAGAGAACAAATCCCTACCGCGTCTTCCAAATTTATCAGAACGACAAGACCAAATCCCATCCGCTGAAATCCCACGCGGTGGTCCGCGCCTGCGACGCGATTGGCCGTTCCCTCGGCCACGTGCAGCGGAGCACCACTTCGGGCGAGCAGTATCTCTGCGTCAACGCGGAGGTCTTTTTGCGGCGGGAACCTTGCGTGATGTGCGCCATGGCGCTGATCCACAGTCGCGTGTCCACCGTGGTGTTCCAGCAGAAGGATCGCAGTTTCGGGGGCTTTGGCGGGGCGCTCTCCCTCCACCGGGAGGGGAAATTGAACCACCAGGTCAAGATTGTGCTCGCGTCGAAAAGAAAGAACGAGCGTACTGTACAGGGTGATAAGGCCGCGTCGAAAACAGTTGTAACAGCGAATTGATGTTGTGAATTCAAAGCGCAGAAGACATGATGATGATTTTTTTAAGTAACGACAACCTCTATTCGATTCAGCTGGTACCGGTAAAAATCACGGCGGCTTGGCGACCTTGCGTCTGTTGAGCGAATGGCTCTTGTACAAGTTCCAGTAAACGGAAAGCGATTTCTGTTTATTACTTTCGGATCCAAATCATGTACTTCAACCGGTTGAAAATGGGCGAACTTTGATCGATGTTGAGTTTCATCGGTCTTTGACTTCATCGGTGCGGATCATTCGGTCCCTACAAAGAAATGCTGCTCGCGCGTATTGCCGCAACTTTGGCAATACCTGCCACGTGCAAGAACTTGCTGCAGAATTATTATAGACTTTTGACAGACGATGAACATCAAATACGTGTACGAAAATACGCTGTGGCAGCTTCTCACTGTCAGAGACTTTCATAGAAGCTCTAAGTAAGTCTAAGTTGCACGACCAGCACGGCCACGGACCTCTGTCGCGTGCTGTAACCTCCTCACAAAATTATTTTTCCGCGATTCATCCTTGAAGCCGCACCTTTATCATATCGTAGTCGTTTTGTCTACTCCCCGTTTTTAACTTCTAGAACCTCCAAACCAATCTATCCAAGATCGATCAACATGGCGCCTTCGGCTTCCGGCAAAAAGGGCAAGGTGCTGCCCAATCACATGCAGCTGAACACCGAAAAAACCAAGACCGTGTTGGTCCGCACCTCGGACCAGGAATGGCTGACTACCTCCCTCTCTTCCGGCGTCGCCCGCCGGCTGATCGAGCGGAAGGGAGGCGATATCGCCCGTGCCACCACGGTGGTGAAGTTTGGTCCGGACCAGACGTTCCCCCCGCACACGCACACCGGCGGGGAAGAATTTATTGTGCTGGACGGGCACTGGCGCGACAAGTACGGCGTGTTCCCGAAATACACGTACATTCGCAATTTCATTGGCAGTGAGCACGCGCCCTTTATCGGCAGCGACGGTTGCAAAATCATGGTGAAGCTTTGCCAAATGCACCCGACCGGGGGAAAGCCGGCGAAGGAGCCCGAGCACAAGGCGTGGACCGGACTAACCGCCGCGAAAGTGAAAGCGGAAGGGAAACAAGTAGCGGAAATTGGGGGCGCTTGCGTTTATCACGAGCTTGAGCTGTTCTCGAACGGTCTGGAGACCGTGAAAATTATGGTTTTGCCGAAGGGACAGACTTCGATCCATCTTCCCGTTCCGAAAAACGGCCAGGAGCTGTTCGTGGTGGATGGGAAGATGAATTCTTCGCTCGGCGAGCACAACGTGGACTCCTGGGCCCGGTTGACGGAAGAGAAGTTGGGGAAGGGTGGAAAGTTGAAGGTGAACACGAGCGCGTCTCCCTGCGACGTGTACCTCTGGAGCAAAGAGGGACATCTGAAATCGAAGGAGATCGACCTTGAACTTATCCTGTGCAAAAGTATCGTACTCGTAGTAATCCGAGTTATGCATTACAAATCTAGCTGGTTAGGCAAATCCGCATTACATAATGCTGCGCCAATTTGTATTGCGATTTATACTAGTACGATACTTTTGCAGTTCATAGAACTGGCGCGGAAGCAAGAGCTGGAGTGGATTGAGGCGAGGAAGAAGTGTGCGGAGATATTCAAGAAAAAAAGTGTGTAAGTGTAACTTTTTTATTGCAGGAGCAGCATCACAGATATCTTTATGCATATCAGAAAACCTGTCATGCGTAGTTAGTACGCGAAAACACGTATTGAAATCGCCTCTGATGCATATCCGGCATGACAAGTGTAACTGTATTGCAACATCTGCAAGACAAAGTTACACTTACACAGTTTTTTCTTGCGATAGGAGTGCTCGGACGTCCACTATGGAGGGAAAAAGTCGATGAAGAAGTCGTCGATGAAGTATGAGATGAGAAGACAATTCCCTATCCCTTTCTCCCTCATTTGTCATGCTGAATTTGCAATTGTCAATCCGCTGCTGCCTGCTTGTAGGAGTAAGTAAGTCGGCCTGAGGACATGTATAACAAGCTACAATGCACTGCATAAGCCTGACACTGCATTTTTCCGTGTCTACTGGACGTGTCATGTAAGAGCTACAGTTCTGTTTCTGTTTCTGCTGCTGCTCGTGCCACACAAATGAGTGAGAGGTGGTGGAGAGCTTGTGCACTCTCACATGAAGAAGAAGAGCTCGGCGACGAAGATGAAGATGAGCATGAAGAGCGTGAAAAAAACGATGAAGAAGAAGTAATTGGGAAGAAGGACAAGGAGTGCTGTATTTGTATTCCGTTCTAGTAGCGACGCGGCAACTTTTTTGGAGCTTCAATTTTCTATAATTGATCATTTCTTCCACGGTTCGCTCCGGCTACCGTGACGCACTTAAATTTCTATTATTGATTTCGGTTTGACGTCAGGTTGAGCACGTGAGGCGGATTCTCAACCGTCACGCTTTTTCTGTAGAATCAGATTTCGACGGTTTACATCTGACATAGTGACCGCAGAATTTGTGCCACCGAATAAGTCGCCAAGAACTATCCGCCAAGTAGCGCGTACTGACAAGTAGAAGTATTCTTTTACATTCTCATCTAGTACGATAGTAGCTTCGCACCGTGACTGTAAATCTTCATTGGAAGGAACGAAGTGAAATTGTGATTGAATCACAATTGCGCTTCGTTTCGTTCGGATCTTCGCAAGCACTCGAAAACTCAAGTAATGTTTGAGGCATGAATGACATCATGACATTCGGAGTGCGAAGTGGATGCTTCCGTTGTTGCTCTTCGGAAAAAAAAGGGTCAAAGACAAAAGAAGAACGCAACAGCCATGATCTCAATGAGCACAGGAGGAGGTTGCAGCTTTTTCGTGGCTCCCGTAGAAGTTCTCCTTTTGGGTTGTACTATGAGTTTGCTTAACTCGCCAGAATGGTGTTCTTGTCTGACGATCATTGTTTATCGGTCGTGGTGTGGACAGTATCCAAAAGTAAAGTCGCGTTTTCACGGACGTAGAAGTTCAACCCATGTCACCTCTGCGATTAAATGTTCATCGGTTCGTTTGTGTCGAGTTTCGCGCTTCCCTATTGACAAAAAGTGCTGCGCTGCGTCACTCTCAGAACGAGGACGCACAGCGAGAAGTTCCGGCCTAGTCAGTGTTTGCTTAGTCAAGAGACTTATTTGAGTCTATGCGCAGGAGGAAAAAGAAAGACCACGACGCGTGCGTTTCCATATCATCTTTCATGCCCTCTCTCTAAAGGCGAATAGATGAGAACAAGCCAAGTAGAGTCACTAACGGGTCCTCAAAATCCATGCTGGGCCACGTCCGTGGGTGGGATTGGCGCGGGCGGTTCTTCTTCGTGCGCAAGCCGTCGGGGTTTGCGCTGCGGTGCTCACCGCTGCATCCCAGCGTGGAGCGCAACCTGCAATCGCGAACGAAAAAGGCGATCGAGTATTTTTTTCCCTACTCGCTGGACCTGGACACAGAGGGTCTACAACTGGTTACCAAAGACGAGTATTTGGCGCGGCAAATCGAGAAGCACGCCTCCGGCATCGTTCACTGCTACCGCTTGTGGGCGGACATCTCGATGCCGCGCAGAGGATCGTCGTCTGAGGCTATGGCGTCTCGGAGCTACTTCGATGTTTTGCCTTCCTTGACTGGGAGCTTGTTGCAGGAGTGTGGACGAGCAGGTGACGTGGCAAGCGGCCTTGGAAATAGTACTCTTCACGGACTGGATCGTGATGTGACGTCCATTTCTACTTCGCCGTCGGAACTACTTTTCACAGATGAGGAATTGCGAATGCGAAGCGGAAATGATTTGCTCGCCACGCACGGAACCCTTGCAAGCACGATCCGCAGTCGCGGACTGAAATTGCGGAGCTATTTTCCAGAACTGGCTCGGGATACAGATTTTCACGCAGCAAGAAGTGCGCTTTCAGGAGTCTGCTCGGAAAGGTCAACGACAGCATCTTCTTGGGCCCTGCCCTTAGGAAGCGCAACAAGCAACGCCGCACATCGCACCGCGCCAGCTGCGCAAAAGACTCCAAATGTAAAGATGTCCGACAACAACCCCGGCGCGTTTGGAAATGTGTTGTCAAAGTCGATGCTTTTCGAGTCAAAGCCCGGGGCGGCACATCAGTTACAGTTTCAGTTGCTGAGGAGCGTGGGTAACTTTGGGCTTTATGACGTGCAGGTCAGGAGCCCCGCGTGCCACCAGGTGCGGGTCCAGTTTGCGGATGCGGGATGTCCGGTGGAGTTATACTCGAATGAAAAATCCCCCCTCCCCAGATCGAAACACAGTTTCTCATGCTGGATTTGCGTACACAAATCAGATTTGTCTTGCTGGCGAGGACTGCAGGCCCATATCAAGCCTGAGAAGACAGGTCTTGGCCTAGGCGCTTAGCATGACAGACTGCTACGCTGTAGGAACATAAGCATGACAAACCGCCTGTAGAATGCGGCGGAGTCTGTGGAGTTGCCTTCATTCAACACAGAGACGATTTGTGGCCACAAATCAGCAACACAAATTCTCGAAAACGCACCTTGTCAATATGGGGAGGGGGGATTTTTCCTTTTGATAAGTTCGATCGGTACTACCACTGGAAATACAACGAAGACGTGCGGCGCAACGCGTTTGACCCCCAAGCGGCTGGTGGTGTTCCGGGTCGGGAGGATGGTGCTTTTTCGGATAATTCTTCTTCTTGTTCAGGTGCGAGTTCATCTCGGAACACCTGGGAAGAGGAGGAAGAGATGGCGCTTTGCTCTTTCCCCAACGACGAGTCATCTTGCGCTGAAGAAAAGCGTCTTGCGTTGAAGCACTATGCAGTGAAGCTGGAGGATCCGTTGCGGCCGGGGAAAATGCTTGAGGTTTCCCTCCCAGAAGAGGATAGGGACCCAGCCTGGAGGCCAGGGACTTGTGGAGAGCGACGAGTTGAAAGTGCCTATGGCGACAAGGGCGAGTTTATTACATTACAAGAAGCAAGCGCAAATGTTGGTTTCGTGCGTGCATGAAAAAAACCGCATGCACTGAGCAGAAAAACGCATAATTTCGGTTTTATTTTCAGCAAAGAACATAGAATGTAAGAAAATGTACAGTGGCCAGTACCGAGGCACTCAAGAAATGAATCCATTGCAGTACTCCGCTGAGTAAAGTTTTCTTGTTGACCCAATGAATTGAAATTATCCGCATATAGTTTTCACTTCCTATTGAATATGGAATTGCTGTGCACCCAGTGTTTTCTCCAGTTGTCAGTAATGACGGAAAATGGGACGGACATGCGGATGTGGCTGCGTCGAAAGGGCCGCAGACCCTGGGTGGCGGAACGAGAACAGAATGTAGGGCGCGAGTGGTGGAATGAGCAGTGGGGGACTTCTATGAGAGGCAGGCGGGTAGTTGTATAGGCAAACTGCAAGAGTGACAGAGTAAAAGTGTCGTAATTGCGAAAAATCTGAGTGTTGCGGGAAACGTCGGGTCGTCAGTAAGTTATTGAAAGAAAAAGATAATCATGCCGGTCGTCCGCGCACTGTTATCCTCTTGCCTTCGTGGAAAGAAGCCATCGCCGGTTTTGACGTTTCGAACCGGCGCTTGAAGGCGCACTACTCTTGGAGAGCTGCGGTGTGACCGAGCTGGACCGAAACCATCTAACGAAGTACGAGGAGGATTTTTCTGAAGACTGATCTGCCACTCAGACGACACTACCCGAAGATCTATCATGAACCCCGACCCGGTGCGCAACCTGGGGCCCTGGTCCTTCACCATCCAGCAGGAGACGCCCGTGCACTGGCTGCGGTCCGGTCCGTTGGAGAGCTACTTGTTGAAGTGCGAAGTGGAATGCAACCAGGTCGACGGCGCACTGGTGTCCACCGGGGTGCTGCTGCATTCCGGCGACGACGTGCTCGGCGGGGGGAGCGTGTGGATGGAGGTGAAGGACGGGCGAAAGGTGTACTGTTTAGGGGGGAACGACCTGGCCAGCAAACCGTTGGTCACGCAGTCCTATCCGGTGCACTCGGTGGTGCGGAACGGCAGGAACGTGCTGATCGAAGAGTGGGAGTTCTTGCTGCAGGGCTACACAGGCTGCGCCTTTTTCGATCAACGCCGAGTCAGGATAAAGTTTTCGCTCAAGGTAGATATTTTTGAATAAAATTACGAGGAGTAGGCACAAAATGCTGGCGAACTCTGTTTCAGGCGGCAATATGTGACTTTTAGATGAATTATCACTGTAGTTTGCGTCACCGATGAACAAGAATTCTTCTGTCTGTTACCCATTCGACCCTGTTGCAAAAATCTTCACAGCGCGGAAAGGGCGCCATTGCGTTCTTCAACAGTAGCAAGTCGCCGGTGTGGGAGAACCCGGAAGCGTTCGATCAGTTGTTCAGCGGGCTAGATGTCGTCTTCCGAAACATCCGTCTGACTGTGGTGTCAAAAAAGGTGGAGCTCGACACGTTTCTCAAAGACCCGCAAGTGAAAGTCACCGAGCCGCAGAAAAAGGTGATTAAATGTTCCGGTTGTGACATCTGTTAGCGCAGAAGTGTGAGATTTTTGATTGTCTTTCGATCGGTTATGAATTAGATGGCTTTTGAGTGTAGTCCGCCCTCCTGCTCTCTATCGCGGTGTAGCAAATGTTGGTAAAAAACGTTCACTCAACAGGTCAAAGAACTGTGGAACGAGTCGGAGCTCGATACGAAGCGGAAGCGCGCGGAGCGCCGCGCCCAGCTGACCGCGGACGACGACGGCAAGAAGGGGCCGCCGGAGGTCGGCGATGTCGGGCCGGAGCACCTGGGCGAGGGGAATATTGGTAACATCGTCGAGCTGGAGGAAAAGCTGAAGGAGGATGTGGTCTACAGCCAGGCGCAAACCCTCGGCTCTTCCCTCGCCGAGCAGCGGCGGCAAAAGGCGACGCAAAAGATGAACCTGCTGCAGCGGCAAAAGGAGCTCGTGGAGAACATGGGCGAAAGCGTGCTCTTCAGCAGCGCAAGCTCCGGGTCGAAGCCCAACTATGGGAAGAAGAAGTATTTGTTCATAATTTCAGCTCTACCTCAATGAATGCACAGGCAAACTACATTTTTGACGCAGTTTGAGTTCCGACTTTGTTGCCACAAGAAATAGAAGTCAGTGAATTCTTCTCGTCCATCCTACACAGGCCCACCACGCTGACATCGGCCATGCGCGCGCACATTCTGACGAACGATGAGCTAACCGCCGACAGGCAGCACTACGACGACGAGTGGTTTCGAAAGAGCAGCGACTTTGGCTTGCTGGGGCAGCAGTACGAGTTTGGATTGCCGCCGGAGTTGGAAAAACCGCCGCCGGGGCAGCACATACGAAACCGAGACAAGGGCTTTAACAAGCCAGGGCCGCCATCGCAAAAAGACGTCGACAAGTGGCGAGAAACGAAGCAGGTATTGTTCCGTAGGACTATCTCCATGTTTGTGGATGAAGATCGATGAGTTTCAAGTTCCAACGCAAATATACAACATTCTGAGCTGCATGAAGAAAGAAGCAACCTTTTTACTGAACCAAATTATCTCGTCTCAGGAAATGCGCGCCAAGCCTGCACTGACCGAGATCCCCGAGTCGGAACTGCTTGGGGTGAGAAGAAGACTCATGGTCTACTTGGACACCTGCTCCGATCGGATCTCCCGGACGCGGGAGGAGCTGACGGCGCTGGCGGCAAAACGAATGTTGGCAGAGGAGAAGCATCCTAGAACTATCCTGTGCAAAAGTATCGCACTCGTAGTAATTGCAGTCATGCATTACTAAGTTTTTTTCTCAAGCCAAATCCGCATTACTAATGCTAAGGAAATTTGTAATGCAATTACTACTAGTGCGATGCTTTTGCAATTCACAAGAACGGTGCAGCAGCAACTCATGTCGCAGCAAATGGAACTGGAACAAAAGCTATCCAAGGTACTTACTCGCTTATTTGAAATAATCAGGGGTTTTCGTATACTGATCAGGTTCCGAGTTTATTTTACCGAAAGATCAGCACTAAGCAGAGTGTTGAACTTTTTTCTGCAAAAAATTCTTGCCTTACTGGAAATCAGGACCAGCGAGAGGAGGTTTCTCTCATGGAAAAATTGCGGGAAGTGGATCTGGAACTGCAGGACTTGCGCATGGATAAACCATCAGTGCGGGACCTCCTGCCACCAGTGCTACAAAAAATGCTCGACGAGGACGAAGCCCGCATGAAGCAGGCTGGCGCGCGCGCAGGCTATGAGTCGGGCACGTAGAATGGAGTAGACCGAAAACAGATCATCCCATGTTGTCCATGAAAAAGAACTACGCAGAAACAGAAATACACATGCGCAGAAGAAAAAGAAAAGTTATGAAAGCTCGCAGCTCGCGAGTGGATCGATTCTTGTGCTGGTCGGGTGACCACATTGATATTTGTTCATCCCCTCCTGCTGATCGGTGACTTTCATTTTTTGGATTTTACATAGTCTTCTCATTTTTTTTCGCGTGTCATCGAAGAGAAAAGCGTTATCTTTTTTTCGACGACAGCGATAACACTGTTTCAGAATTGGAGGATCTGTGAGCGACGGAGGGTTGTTTTTTGTGTTTTTTTTCAGCTTTTTTTCTGCGAGCTTGAGCGTCTTTTTGGTTTTTTGTATCCGAACGCGAGCAGAGGGCCGCTTTTTTTTTCTTGCAAGACGAGTGCCAGCGTTTTTTTTGGCGTGTACTACAACATTTTTCAGTGTCTTTCTCAGTCATTTCCTGGTCGTGTGTGACCAAATAAATCCACCTTGTCAAAGATTGCTCTCCCAGCCTATTATAATACCTCTCCGTACTAAAAAATTCTAGCAAGTTGTCCAAAGAGTCTTCCAAGACTTCGGCAATAAAAATTTTTGTACATCACTTCTGTACAAAAACTTCTTCGCAAGATGGGTTGTGGTGCTTCCAAGACTACCGCCGTCGCGGCCGCCGCTGACGCGCCAGTGCTGCTGAAGAGTACAAACTGTTTTCTTTTGTCATGACTAGTACACAGCATACCATAGTAGAAGCATGCGGTGTCAACAATACACCTAAAAAATTCCTATAGACACCAAAAACTTCGTTCCGTTTGCAAAAGTCAATTTTACGACACACAAAATCACAGCCGGTGAGGAGACCAAGCCAAAGGTAGCAGTGCCGGAGACCGCTGAAACCAAGGTTTCCCCCGTTGTGGAGGAAGTGGTAATGTAATCGGAGAATGATTTTTTGTTAGTATAACGGTCAGAATACGAATTTACCGCTCAAGAACATGCAGCGCTACATCGTCATCGAACTTCAAGAACTCGTTGAAAAATGAGGAGAAAGTGAAAGAATCTTGCAGGAAAATTGTCACACATAATTTGAAACCAGGTCGCGAAGGCCGCGGAGGAATTTGCGGCCTGTGGTCCGCAAATTCCCAGGGGGGTGCGCTCTGTGGTCCCCTCGCGGTGTGTAGCTGCAAGGCTTTGCCGGAAGGTGGCTGCCCGAGCCCCCCTGCCGGCGCCCTCCAGGCATTCTCTTATGGGGTGTCTTAAGTCGTCGTCGATGTGGCGCCACGCTAGGGCCAGCTCGGAAAAGGAAGGGCAGTAGGCCCGCGCCCGGCTTCGCATAGGCCAGGGCGCAAGAGGTTTCGGGCCCTGGACAAGCAAAGCCAACAAAGCTGAGCTCCTTCACCTCAGTTCGGCAAGCTGGTTGCCCTTCGTGAAGTGAAGCGCCTCAACTCAGGCCATTTTTGTAAAACCCGCCCCCGACTGCGAGGCGGCTCGAGGAGAGACAAATGACACGGCCCCACGTGGCTACCAGCATAGGCGGGATCACCCGGCTCCGGATCGGGGGCCGGCTTGTTCGAGGTCGACACACATGAATTTCTCAGGCTCTGAAAGAAAAACGGCGTTTTTCTTTCAGAGCCTGAGAAATTCACGTGTGTCGAATTTGTTAGCTTCAGAAGCTCAAAGCCCTGGTGGCCAACTCATGGACTAGGCAATGGAGCCAACCCCGGCGTTCGGGGATCACGCGGCTCCGGATCGGGGGCCGGCTTGTTCGAAGTCCACAAAAGAGAAGCTCCAGAGTTCTGGAAGAAAAACGGCGCGTGTCTTTCAGAGTTCTAGAAGCCTCCTTTTCGGGGCCTTGTTGACTTTGATAGCTGAATGGGGTTCGCCGGGGCTGGGTTTTGGGCGCGTGTTATAGGATTCGCAGAGGGTTTCGAAATTTGCGAATTTTTTTTTTCAGAAATGGATTCTCACATGAATTTCCGAGAGCCTATATAATTTGAAACCAGGTCGCGAAGGCCGCGGAGGAATTTCTTCCTCCCAAGGCTCGTCTCTCCTCCCTCCTTAACACGGTCACGCCAAAGGCGGGCTAGTGTTTCTAGTATCTGGGTCACGCCAAAGGCGGGCAAGATGCTTCCTCTCGTTCCTATTTCCATCCGCCTCCTCTCCCTCCTTCACACGGTCACGCCAAAGGCGAGCTAGTGTTTCTAGTATCTTCTGGGTCATGCCAAAGGCGGGGAAGATGCTACCTCTCACTCCTAATTCAATCCGATGCCAGCCCTGTCCTCCTTCCCAGGGCTGACGCAAGGCTACAAGATAGAGGCAGCTCTCTTTATAGGCATTTTATGAAAAGGAAAGTAAAAAGTCTGTTCGTGCACGAAGTGCATTCCATTTCAGTGGTGCTTTCGTTTCTTCATCAGCGAGTGTCATTTTATTCATTTCTAGTTCATTTCTGAGAGAATTTTCCATGCTTTCTGCTCAAACAGCAGTGCGATTCTGCACTGAGAGTCAATGATAAGTGCGTTTTTCCATGAGAGATAAGCATGAGAGATACGCACGAGAGATGCGCACTCATGAGAGATAGGTGCTTGCGCAAGCATTAGCATCTTTAGGCTCTTGATCTCTCAGCGAAGATTTATGCATGGCTGGAGCCGCGGATCATGATCGATCTGCACCCTGTCGGCAAACGGGGAGTAGGTTTAGGCCGGTGCTTAAGGCGTTGGTGAAGACGTTCACTACCAGCAGACCGCAAGAAACTAACAACGAAATCTTTGCTCTCCCCTCTTCTTCTTGTTTCTGATTTCTTCTCTCTCCTGCTCGCTTTCTATGCTGCGTTCCTTTTTTCAAACTCCTGTCTCCAAAACCATTTCCAGGTTCCAAAATTCAAGATCGCAAGGCAAAAATAAGTTCTGTTATAGCTTTAGTAGTCAAGTATAAGTAGTAGATAGTTTTGTTTACTTCAAAATGCAATACTGATGTTTTTCGATTAATTTGAAACCAGGTCGCGAAGGCCGCGGAGGAATTTGCGGCCGAGGATAAGAAGGTCGAGGAGAGCGCACCGGCTGCTACCGAGGAGGAGGTTCCGGCTGCCGCGGAGGAGAAGGTCGAGGAAGAGAAGGTCGAGGAGACCACGACACCGGCGGCCGAGGAAGAGAAGGTCGAGGAGACCACGACACCGGCTGCGACCGAGGAGGAGAAGGTCGAGGAGGCCGCACCGGCTGCTACCGAAGAGGAGGCACCGGCCGCTGCGGAGGAAGAAGCACCGGCTGCCACGGAAGAGGAGGCCGCACCGGCTGCTACCGAAGAGGAGGCTCCGGCCGCCACCGAAGAGGAGGCCGCACCGGCGGCTACCGAAGAGGAGGCCGCACCGGCGGCTACCGAAGAGGAGGCCGCACCGGCTGCTACGGAAGAGGAGGCCGCACCGGCTGCTGCCGAGGAGGAGGCACCGGCTGCCGCCGAGGAAGAACCAGCTGCCACGGAGGAGACCGCGGAACCAGCCACGGAAGAGGAAGTATAACCTGCTCAGGTGTTACGATCTCAAGCGTTACAATAGAATTTCGAAATCTGTGATGCAAGAGTGCATGAGCTAGCCAACTCTCATAGGATTGCGCATGACAAGTTCCGGAGCCCCAAACCCCACTACAATCTGGCGAAATTTGTATTGCAAAACGTGGAACGCTGTGCGAGTCTGTCATGCTCATCATGCAACACAAATTCCAGACTTCATTGTAACGTGTGAGATTGTAACGTTTGAGCAAGTCATAGGAAGCTCCGGTCGAATCTGAGGAGGCGGCGGCCCCTATCAGAAGGAAAAATCCCCCCACGCCATATCGAAAACGAAATTTGCGATGCTGTATTTGAGTACACAAATCTACTTGTAATGCTAGAAGGCCACGAGCCGCAGTCCTGGCCTCGTTTGCAGGCAATTTGTCATGCTGCTCCCCACTTCCAGCTGCCTCCTGTCGTGCTGAAGATGCAAGGCTTTCCCACGCCATCCAGCACTACAGTCCACATCTTTTCCCTTCTAGCATGACAGAGCTGATTTGTGGCCACAAATCTGCATCACAGATTTCCGTTCTGATATGGGGAGGGGGGATTTTTCCTTTTGATAGCCCCGGCGGAAGAGGAGGCTGCGGCCGCAGCGGAAGAGTAAGTGGTCGGCTAAGGTTCTCCTTCGGGAATCGTTTGTGAGTATCCATGTAAAAAGTACCTCCCGTCATGGAGTGGAGAGACTAACAAGATGAATGTTTAGTATCACTTTTAGGAGAAAAACATAGAGTTGTATTCCTCAAGTATACTACCGAATAAAGTGCCACCTGTAAAACTCAAATTATGCAAAAAATAGTTGATGATAGTGATGAAAGCAACAAGCCTAAATGCTGTAGAACCTTGTACAATTGATCAGACGTTAACAGTGAAAGTTCCGATTGTTATGTTGGATATCGATGGTAACAGTGAATCAGACAACTTCAGACAAAATTATATAGATACTACACGTACAATAGGCATAGACAGAAGAAAAACATGAATGCATAGTGAATTTGAATCGGAATTGCTCGATGAAGAGCAAATGCAAACTTGAAAAATTGTTGAAACTTGGGGGAAATTTGAACATCACAGAATTTCATATTTCGCACCGCATCTCATCAAAACAGAAACCGCGCAGCTTCGAAAGAAGCTTTCTCCACTACGGAAAGGAGAGAATAAAGGCACTCAGAATAACCCATTTTGTTCTCCACCAGGCATGATTCCGGATGCCGTCACTCTGTTGGTGAAATTTGTCTCGAAAAACGATGATGATTTTTGGTTCATTTAGTTTGACCGCCACGATCCCGGTTCAACGTTTTCGTTTTCGTTCTTCAATCGAATTTGCCATTACATTTATCAGAACATCACAGGAATCAGACAGAGATCAGTTTTATCAGTACTAACAGATTCATCTTCTAGAAATCCGCGGTCGTAATAAACCAGTTTTTTCATCTCACACAAGAAGCTCCTCCTAGTTTATTGAACAGCATCTGCTCGTTTTGAAAACCAAAACCTCACTCGTTCACCGCTTTTCCTTCCGACATCATCGAGAAAAACATGGAAAATCTCGGGCAAAAACATCGGCTGAAAATAGTACCAACCAGCGACGTAGCGACAGCAATTTCCAAGTGCGCGATAATTCGAGAAGAAGACCGGCCGGAAGCAAGAACGAGGAGCGCAAGAACCGTGGCAGGAGCTGCACAGGAGTCCGATAATTGCGCTGCTGGCGCGCTCCGTCTGGAACACGTACTAGCGACGTCGAAATATTTTTAATGGTCGGGCCTCCAGTGCGGCTTTGACGTTGATCTGCACAAATCTTTCACCCTTTGAAAAAGTAACGAAATTAATAGCTATCATCCGGCCCGGCCCTGCCGAGAAATTGACAGCAAGTCAAAGTACTAAACCTCGGAGGAAGATGGACCACCGCATTTACCGGCCCCAAATGACGAGCGCGGCGCCGAAACAGCCCAATGCGCAGAAGTATTTTGTGCAGAAGCTGGTTGCGGCGGAGGAGTCGGAGTTGATTTATTCGCTCGAAAACCTGCCCGATGTGGAGATGTGGCAGAAGAGCACGCGGGAGGAGGACTGGCAGCCCATGATGCAAAAGTTCCACCGGATTCTGCTGAATGCAAAAACGTCGGCGCAGCTGACTGCGCTGGTGCTCCGGACCACTATTACCTTTTTGTCCAGCAGCACCCGGGTGTGCACGGGGAAGCACTACCCCAGCTGTGGCAAGGTCGTGGATTTGGTGCTGGGGCAGCTCTCCGGTCCGGGCGCGGTCTCCTACGAGCAGGCCAACTCCCTGGAGGTGTTCGAGCATGCCATGCGGTTGCTGAACGTTCTACTGCTGGACGGCAGCAGCGACGTGTTCTCGTATCTGGTGGAACGGCAGGAAAGGTACAGTTTTTTAGGATTTTGATGTTTTAGGATTTTGGCCTTCATGAAAGCTCTTGTTCACCACCACTTATCGAGTAGAAAAAAGGTAAAGCAGTCCCTACTTGAGCACTACACAAACGACAAAACACAGGCTCCCCGCGTTACTTCAGACGATGCAGGTCTGGACGGAAGGGTACCAGCTTTCGCTGGAGGAGTGGTCCGGCACCCACATCGCCAGCACAGATAAGTTACGGCAGCAGATTCTTGCCTTGATAGAAGAGGACGACGCGAGCACGACGACGTCAGAAATAATAAATCAACAGCCTCTCGACGTCCAGGGTGCCACCAGCCCCGGCGGGAGCAGAATTCTTTTCGCAGATGTTGCAAGCAGCAACACTAAAGCGGTCTCGCATCTGAGCGACGCCGAGCCCGTGCAGTTTCGGTACCAGACGAATCGGCAAAGGCACATGTTGCACAAATACGTTCTGCACGAAGAGCTGTTGAAACAGAACGAGCCGACGTTTTTGGGAGGAAATACTAGCAACAGCCTATCAAATGCAAAAATGTTGTCTGGGTCTGGAAGATTTGGAGATTTGTCATGCTTGTCTGGCATGACCAAAAAGTTTGTGATGCGTCTCCAAGAAGAGACCCTTTTGCCTGTCATGCAAAAACGCAGTTTGTCATGCGAAAAACGTAACACAAAGAAGCGCAGATATTTCTCATGCTTGCCTGTGCATTACAGAGCATTCACTATTCCCAGCGCAGCATTACAAGTTTCCAGACCCAGACATTTTTGCAGTTGATACAGCCCAACAGTGAACAATATCCCTCCCGAACTGCAGCAACGGCTCGAATCCCTCTGCTGTCTCTCGATCCCGTTTCACGGCGCTTGTGCTTCTGTCACCGGGTTCACCGTGGGTGGGGATATCGTCCTCTACTTCCAGCGCTGCTTCGCCGCAGCGCGGTTGGCGTGCATTTACGGAATAGTTTTATTCCCGACTAACGTTTTGTCGAATACGTACATGAAAAGGGTTTCTAAACGGGTGATCACGGAACTCTCCGAGTTTACGGGGTGGAACAGCTTCAAAGACCTGAACCCGGGTTTCGTCCCGGACTTGGTGCAATTTATGCAGACCAACGCCGTACCCAAACCGGGCGCGGAGCACTTGCTCACTTGTTGCGGCAACATGGTGATGTGGCTCCTGGAAAATAAATCGAAGCCGTACCTGCAGCAAATCCTCCCCTCGCCCGTGCAGCAGTTTTTCACGAACCCGGTGAAGAAGACGCTTTCTTTAGTGAACCCCAAAATCGACGGCAGCACCACGATTCTCCTCGGCAGCGAGGAGGACCCGGCCAGACTGAAGGACTCGCTCTGCCTCTGGTTGCAACTATTATTCTCCGCGATCACGAAGAAGCTCGTGCCCATCCAGGAGCTCCAGACGGACCGGCTTTTGTCGTTACAAGACGTGCTGACCTTCATTGCCTACGCGCCGGAAAGAGCGTTTTGGGCGCCGCTACGGCGAGCGATCGACTTGCTCAACGCCTACACGTCGCAACCCTCCGCGCAACAGAATTTGCGGGACAACAAGGCGCTGGGGCGGCTGATCGCGCGGTTCACGCACGAAGTGAGGGATCTGGACAGTGTGCATGATAGTAATGCGTTTTTCCTGCAAGATTTCTTATGCGCGAAACCCAACTCGTTCTTCACCGGCGGGAAGCTCTTCCTTCCCGCAGTGGACGCGATGGAGGTGGACGAAGCGGAAGATTTAGACGTGGCAATGATGGAAATCCCGACGTACACGGCCCTCGGAGAGATCCCTCTGACGAAAAAGGAGCGGATCATCGATTTTCATCTCAATTTCGTAGACTTGCTGAACAAAAAGCAGGACCGGAAAATCGCGTCCAAGGAAACCGGGTACCCGTTCTTAGTGGACAGATTAGAACCGTATTTCGCGTTGAACGAATTGTTCTATAAGAAGCAAGCCTTGTTAGACGCGTTATTGAATCTCTTCTGGGGCTACGGTACCAGCTCCGCGCACACCTTCACTAACACTGCGCCGGCCGGGGCTCAAGGAATTTTGGCAGCTTTCAGCGACAACTGTGTCTGGCAGTTGGACGGGTCGAGCGTTTTTCCGAATGGGGAACAAACAGCTGCGATGAACAGTAGTAGTGGTCCTGCTGGCGTAGCCGCTGCCGCCGCAGACACAACCACTTCTGGCGGAAGTAGTGCGAATCAACAGGAGGATGCAAAAATGGAGGACGTCGCTACAGCGCCGTCTGCAGGAGTAGTTCCTCCCGCTTCAACAAACAGTACGACTTCGTTGTTCGGATCGGATGAAGATGCTATCAAACCTGACGGGTTCTGGACGCTGAAGGAAATAATAACCCCGACAACAACATCCTCTTCAACAAGTATCCCAACTACCACTGACAGCTCGTTCCCGATGGTTCGAAAGATCGTCAACTCGTCAACGGAAATGACGGTCGCCCTGTCGCCCGATAACAGTACTACAACTGCAACCTCTTCCAGCACCGTATCGCAGAAAAGACCAGCGCCCCGGACGATGCAGAACGTGACGAAGTGCATCCTCCACTCCCCGTACTACAAGTTTTCTTGCTGGGAACAGCTGATCCAGGTGATTATGCGCGTGATGGGGGAAGACCCGCCGAGCATGCCGACGATGATGCCGGTCTTGGACGAGTGCCTGCTCGTATGCATTGCAAATATGTCTGGGTCTGGAAAGTTGTGATGCTAGCTTGCGAATTGTAAGCAACCTCCAATATTATGGGGACGCGCATGGCAAATTTCTGATCGACTAGGTCTTACGTAAACTGTTTGAGAAGAAGCTGCGTTTTTGCATTTTACAAAAAAGCAGCGCAGTAGCGCAACATGCGTGACAGATCTTTGTCACCTGTCAGCAGAGCATGACAAGTCTTCCAATCTCCCAGATTCAGACATATTTGCAATGGATAGCTCGCGTTCAAAGACAAAAGCAAAGCGCACCACATATCCTGAGTAAAAACGTACCCACACCAGAGTCAGGATGGGGATTTTGCAACACAAACCTAGGAGTTTTGTGAGTCACGCATGACAAGTTTCAGTCCGTAAGGTAGTGCAAGTTAGCAAGGAAAGCCGCATCACAAATCGATCTGCTGATCCTGTTTACAGCATTACAAGTTCCCAAACACGATTGAAAATGCCTGTCATGGGGTTGCGCATCACAAATGTTCCTGTCATGGCAAAGTCGCATGACAACTCTGGTGTGGGTACGTTTTTACTCAGGATACCACATCCTCCGTATCGCGCCCGGGTTTCTGTCCTTCTTCGTGTTGCACGAATCCGGGGAGGGGAAAATTAACGAGGCCAACGCGATGAAGCATTTGGTCGAGTTGGTGATCGACGCGAAAGTGTACAAGGAAATCGTCGAAAACGACGCGAATGCGTTGAAGGAACGGAAAAGACTCCGGGAGTTCTACAAAAAAGCTCTGCCGGACTTGTCGAAAGCAGACCAACTTGATGGGGCGGCGAAAACAGCGGCGCAGCAGGCTGCTCTCGGAGATGGCAATAAAATAGGAGCTAAAATGGAAAGCAAGAACTCGGTTTTGGATGAAAAAGAGGAAAAGGAAAAGAAGAAAGCGAAAGAGTTGAAGGGGCCGAAATTTGACCCGAGCAAGATCCCGACGGAACTGAATCCGGTGAGGCAGCTCCTCTGGGACGAGTTGCTCATGTCTTGGAGCTTGAGTCCGGACGGCGATTTGAAGGACTCGCTGGCGACGGCGATTCTCGGCGGGTCTGGCGCTTCGGAGCAGACCGAGGAGTCGTCCCGGAATTCCGCGCAGTTGTTGCTGAATTACCACGAAAATAACAGCAGCCACAGTGCAACTACGGGACGAAACGTTTTCCCCGGTGGATCATCAACAGCCTCTCCTGCTGCAGACCCCACCTCCGCAGCGATGAACAACAACCTCCCGCCCGGCCGGAATTCCGCCTCTTCTTCCGGCACGGAGAACGCCTTTCCACCAGTCAACTCCGAAGACGAATGGGAGGAAAATGACGAAGACCACTTCTACCGCCTCTCGTCCTCCGACCGGGACAAGGTCGGGACCAGCGAGGAGCGGCGCTTCCAGAAACTCATGGTCGTCATCGGACAGGGGTTTGAGGATTTGGTGCGCCACCGACCCAGCTTGATACAAAAAGCGGTGACCGCGTGCCACGAGGTGCTGAAGGACCTGCTCGAGGAAGGGAAAAAGCTCGCGGAATTCACGCCTAATACAATCTTGCAAGTGCCTGTAACAAGTGGATCTAGTAGTACCACGACGGGTGTGCAGCAACAAAAACAGCCTTCTATGAATAGCAATAAACCAGATGCATCTTCTGCTTCCATGTCTGCTGGCAGCTGGATAGGTGCAGCAACGCAGAGTATTTTCGGCGCCAGCACAGGCATAGCAAACAATCCGTTTGCAACTGGAGGTGGTGGAACGACAACAAACACTAACACTTCCGCAACAAGTGCAAGCAATCCCACGGCTCCTGCTTCCTCCACGAGCTTAGCAGGTTATCGCTTCCTCGATCGTTTCAGTAACTACTGCACTTTTCTGGACAACTTTTTCAACTCCCAGGAAGCCTCCCAGAAGTGGATGTCGGGCAACGCAAGGATCGGCGTGAAGGACCTGGTCGAAATCGTCTGTTTGCCGTGTCTCCCGCCCCAATTTTTGTCGATTCTGAAGGGGCGCCACCCGGTGTGCCAGTTGTTCCGGACTTTGTGCAAGGGGCTCGGGGTGCCGAAGGAGTTGCTGGATAAAAGTGATTTCCTGGTGAAGCAGGCGAACAAACCGGAATTCCTGCAGGAGATGGTGCTGTCAAACCTGAGCCGGCTGGACAACTGCACGCAATTGGTGATTCCCATTCTGGTTTCGGGCTTGAGCACCACAAATTTCTCCTCCGGCCCTTCCGCGGCGCTGCTGAAGTCCGTGATGCCGGTGGTGGAAGTTTTAGCGCCCGTAATGAAGCCTTTATTGTTCGGCTACGCCAAGAGCCTGGCATCCGGGACCTACAACCCGCCGATAGCTTGTTCTACTTCCTCCGCCACAGGGTTATCTTCCGCGAATACAGAATTTTTAAATCGGCCACTGGAAAGGACGATGTCTGGCGATATCGAGATGATGGATGCGAACGACAATTCTTTTCAGTTGGAAGGTACTGGAGTAGAACACAACAACCACAGCAACAGCATGCTAGAACACGGCAGGTTATTTGAGGAAGTGGCAACTTACCGCCGGTACCAACAGTCGGTGAAGAGACGCTCGCATTTGTACGAGCGAAAATCCACGAAAAGGAAAACTTGGAAATCGTGCCACGACCAGGTCCAGGAGTACTACCAAAAGCACGTACCTGGGGTGAACAACCATTCATCGTCTTCCGCAGCAGGCATTTCCAATGCTTCCGACGCCGCCAGTTCCTCCTCCTCTTCCGCAAAGTCATCTACTGCGGCAAAGGTACCAAAGCCGCCCCTGGGCAGCCCGAGTTCCAACCCGAAAGACCACACAGCCGCTGCCACCGGGCAGAAGGACGCGAAGCCGTTCGTGGAGCCCAACGCTCCGAGGTCGACGAGTAGTCAGGCGAAAGCGGAAAATTTTTTGGACATCGAGAATTTCGTCGAGACGCTCCGGATCTTTTTCGTCCTGGTCGCCCGGGTGAGCAACTACCCGTGCAAGCGGGGGAGGGCGCAGTTGAATACCGAGGGCCGGGTCAACAGCTTATACCTGATGAAGATGGTGCGGGACTTGTTCGACGTGCCCGATTTGTTCGAGGAGGAGCGGATCCGGATGAAAAAGTTGTACCCGAACAGCTCCAAACTCACCACCTCCGGCCAAGTCCCCGTGGGAAAGGAAGCGGCCGGAACTAGTACATCAGCAAGGTCCTTCACGACTCCGGGCAGCAGCGGCCTCGGGCTCGGATCGGAGACCAGGCGGAGACACCAAGAGAAGGTCGACTCGATCTCGACCACTGTGGACCCGGATGTGTATTTTGGGGAAGCGACCTCTCTGTTGAAATTGCTGCTTTTCGAGCCCGTGGACAGCGAGGCGGGCAGCAAAGAGCACAACGGGAAGCGCGTCCCGCGGCCGGTGCCGGGCAATTACCACGTGCGGGCGCAGTTGTTGGACTTTTTGTGGAAGAACAAGGGGTTGGCGCAAGTGGGCCAAGCCATGAAGTACTGCGGCGACCACTTTTTGCAGGAGTTCAACGCGGATCAAGTGCTGGAAGTAGAGCCATCGCTTTCATCATCGTCTTTGCTAAAACCGACTGAATCCACTACTTCACAAGAAACTTCTTACCAGCCCATCGCCGCGCAAGCGACAAAGGTTTTACCGCTGGCTGTTTGTAAAAAATCCGCGGCTTCGTTACACCGGTATAAGCAAAAGACCGCTACCCTCCGCGGGTTCTTTGACGTGTTTGAGAAAGCGACCAATCTGAAGCGCCTGCTCGACAGTCCGATCTCGCAGCAATACTACCGCCTCTGCGAGCAGCAAAGAAGCGGCGCGACGCAATTCACGACCGAACTGCAGAAGGCGTTCTTCACGGAAGTGGGGGTCATCTACGAGCCGCACAACCTTATCGCTTCCGTCCTGTCCATGATCGTGCCCTATTTACACTCCTTTTTCGTCAAGGTGACCAACACGGACAAGGTTCCAGAGCAGAACCGGATGGACGTGCACTGGCAGAACTTGCTCGCACTGCGCAGACAGGCGGTTTTGGTAAGTGACAAAACGCTTCTCGCGGCCGATGACATGATGGAGGACGAGCATCAGCAAGCGGTTGACAACAACTCCAGTACAACCGGTTTACTCCAACTGGGCAACGACAAGCGTCACCAACTGAAACCAGCGACCGTTCTTCCGGACCAACTTATGTTCCAAATGTTCCAGATGTTCCAAACCTGCTGGACTCTGAACTCCGCCCCCAGCAACGACGCGAGCAAGCCCTCCTGGACGGTGAAGTATGCGGTGAATAACGTGATCGGAAACAACACGAACTACGGCAACTCCTACATTCCGTTCATCACCAACGCGGGCAGCTCGTCGGACTTCGGCAACTTAGACATCCGGCGGGACAAGATCGTGGAGCGCGAACTTCTCGGGTACGGCACCCCCATGGTCGCGGAGCCCATGCGGTTCAAAGTGAGCAATAGTTCCTCCACGGGACAAAACACGACGTCCTCTTCTGCGAGTAGTTCGAACCTGTCCGCCTACCCCTACGCGGTGCCGAAACAGTCCGTGCAGTACATGAGCATGTCTGGTGGCGGTGTCCCGACCGCTCCGGTGCCGTATCAACCGCCACCAGTACCGGCGATGCAGTTCGGCTTTCCGAAACCCGGGGGGCCCGCGCCACAACAAGTTGCCCACATGGCCAACAACCCGTTTGTCAACCCACCGTCGGGGATGTGGTCGACGGGCCCGATGCCCAACTCGTCGCAAGATTTGCAAAACCAAATCCGGGGTCTGCTCAGCACCGGAATCTTTGGCGGGAGCGATGGGGCGGGAACTACAAGCGCGCCTGGTGCAGGAGGTGCTTCTTCCGGACAAGCAGCCCCAGGTGGTGGTCCTAGTACAACAACTTCTAGCAGTACTAGTGCCAACGCTTCTGCCGCTGCTGGATTGGCTGCCGCGCTCAACGCTGTTGCTGCATCAACAAACGGTAGTGGTGCAACTTCTTCCGCACCCACTCGCCGCAGTGGCCCGCCCGCGCCACCTGCAAATAACGCGAGTAGTAGTTCAGCAACGGGCGCGCCGTCCGCCGCGCAGCCAGCAGATCATGCGAAGGCGAGTTCACCGCCCGGTGCAACCACCTTGGATACCCCGATGGACGTAGCCTCTGCGGTGCACTTTGCGTTGCACGGAGTGGTCCCACCACCAGGTAGTAGTACCGGTCTTCCACAAGGCACGCCGGCTACTGCAGCGGGGAGTAGTGCTGCTGCCGCCACTGGGAGTGGCACTGCGGGAGCAGGCGCATCAACCGGGAGTGCATTAACAACAGCAGCAGCGGGAGCGACAACCTCTACTACTTCACCGCCTACACTTGCGTCAAAAGCGCCACCGGGTCCGCCTCCATCGACCACGGCTCCCGCTGCCTCCGCAGCGGCCGCTAGTGCAGGCACGAGTGGTACTACTGCACCAGCGACGGGACCAACAGCAGGAGGAACGGCAGCATCGTCCAGCCCGCCTCCTAGCAATGCCATCCCCCCGCCGCCGGAGTCCCCGCAGGGACAACTCCCCTTCACGGACGAACAGATGGAAACGTTCATCACCATCGGGTTTTCCGAGCGCATGGTCCGGACCGCGGTCACGGCGCTGGGCGGGGCGCCGTCCTGGGACGATGTGATGGACTACATCATGATGAACCAAGAGAGTCTGGAGGAAGAGGAGGCAAATCTGGTCCTCGAGGAGATCCAGCAGCAACAGCAATCATCTGCCTCGAGCAGTCCGGTGGATCTTCCGCCGGTGGCTGTTACGGGAGGAGGACCTCCGCAAGAACCTTCTGCTGGTGTAAATGCTGCTCCAGGAACTACAACAACGCAGAGTAGTGCAGCTGCCGCACCAGCAACTTCGAGCAGCAGTGGTACAACTCAGGCTGTGGCCCTCGCGGATCACCTTCAATCGCAGTGGGACCAGTTGAACCGCGAACAAAACGCGGAGATGGAGATCCGCGCCGCCGAGGTGGAGCTCCGCGCCGCCGAGGCGCGACGGGACGACTTGCAGCGCCAGGCGGATTTCTTGCGCAGTGTCGAGAGTGTCACCTCGGGAACAAATGCAGCGGCGGCCGGGACTGCGGCGGCGGGCTCCCTGGGAGACTTACTAACGACGCTACAGCAGAATCTGGGATCACAGATTTCCTCGCAGAGGACCGGCGCAGGTGGATCATCTTCTGCGGGAGGTGCTTCTAGCAGTAGTGCGCAGCTCCCAACTGCTGGATCACTACTCTATGAACAAAGTACCTTGGCTCCCGCTATGAACGAGACACCGCCCGGGTTGCAGGATTTGTTTCAGGCGCTGGTGGGGAAAGCGGGCGGTATTTTTGGCGCCGCGCAACCTTCCAGCGCCGCGGGGATGAACTCCTCGACAAGCGGAGCAGCCGCTCGCGGCGGCCCGCCACCGCCAAGTAGTGCAGCAGCTTACCGAGGGTTTGTTCCGTTCGGACAGCCACCGCCAGGAGCATCTTCCTCTAGTACAACAGCAAATCCCACCACGCAGGCGAAAACCAGCGGCAAGAAGGAACAGGATTCCAAGTGGGCCGACGAAAAGGACGAGAAGTACCAGCTGATGATGACAGTGAAGACGATATCCTATGTAAAAACGTCCCCACCCCATAGTTGTAATGCAAATCTGCATGCTGAGAATGTTTCTCATGCGGAGCCCCATGAGAAGCATTTTCTAGTCGTTCTTTGGGATTTGGGATGCTCCAATCAGCATAATAGGCTAGATCTGTGATGCTGCTGAACAAGCTAAACAGGATTGCACTGCGAGGCCAAATCTGTCATGCACAACAACCAAAGCTGGCTGATTTGTCTAGCAGGTTTCCCATCTTGACTATGGGGTGGGGACGTTTTTGCTCAGGATAGACGATTGCGATTTCCAGCCTGGACAGCGACACTGGACTGGAGCGCGCGATCGTCAACTGCCTCGCGGAAGAGTGGATCTACAAATCCAACACGAAGCAGTGGCTGTCGGAGAAAAAAACCCTTTCCGGCGTGCAGCGTTTCATCACGCCGCTGCAGATGGGGCACTTTTTGTCGCCGATCTGCCTGCAAGACCTGGCCCTCGCAACGCCGAAATTTTCCGAGAAGGTGCTGAAGGTTCTCTGCACGCCGACCGCGAGCGACGTCCGCGACCAATTTATGAAGCAGGACATCCCGCAAAAGGCACTGGCTGCGTGGACGGAGGCGGTAGCGAACTGCAACTATGTCCAGACCGACGCGTTCGGCAAGCAAAAGGCAAAGCAAAACCGGTACGCGCAAGACGTGTCCCTCCGGTCCTCCCCTCTCGCGTCGGAGTCTGAGGATGAAGAGGAGCTACAAAGTAGTGTCGAACTACAGGGCTCATCTGTTTTAACAATGACCAGCAACTTAACCGCGATTCCGGCCCCCCCGAAGGGGCCGCCGCTGGGGAGCCACAGTGCCTCAACCGCTTTGAAGCATACGACGCAGGATAGCAGTACCGCCGGCGCTAGTTCAACGACGGTGCCCGCGGATGCCGCAGCGGCCGCGTACTTGCTGAAGACGATGGAAAACAATCAAGGAGAAGAGGAACAGAGTACCGGCGTGCGCTCGGTGCGAAAGTTTTTTCCCCCGGATTTCTTGCGGCACGTGCTCGCCAACGGCCTGTTGTATTACTGTCTCTCCCCCCCGGATGACGAAAAGCTGGAGCGGCGGAAGATGGTACAAATACGGAACCAGCGCAAGACGCTGGAAAGACTGCTAACCTTGCTTCACCGGTGTATGCAGAAGTATCTGACCGCCGTGCAGAGCGAAGCGACCGCGAGCAACCCACGGAATAAGCAGCGGGACGAGAAGATGACAATGTCCACACCTGCGGACGAAATATCAAAAGCGAAGCCACCGTTGACCGAACAGGAGCGAAACCGGCTGGAAAGGGAACTTGCGTGCGTGCTCCACTCGCTGGCGATGTTCCTCTTCCGGGACTGGAGCGTCGTGCAGAAATTTGCCAGCGTGGATTTGATGCACGGTGACCAGTTGTACGTGTTGGACCCTACAGAAGGCTTGCCGGATGTCGCGGAAGAAGAGTCCGCAAAAAACAACTTGGAAGACAACCACAACGCAGATGAGAGCAAAAGGTTTGGGCCGAAGAGAAATTTCAGCTTTTACAGCGCCCCTCAGTTTCTCTTCCGCTTGTTCCTGATTCTGTTGAGGAAGACCCCCATCGGCGCGGCGTACGGGAACAAGCACCCGGCGCGGGGGAAAACCTTCCCGCCTGGGGTGGACGTGGAGAAGCTGCAGGCGGCCTACCCCTTTGTCCCGTTCCTCTATCCGGATTTGAACGACAAGCTCGAGGCAAACCGCGAGCCGGAGGAGACGGAGCTGGAAATTTTGTCGACTCTGTGTGTGCCGGAAACTGCAGCTGGTGCGGTGGGTTCTAGTTCTTCGGGTAGTAGAACAACCGCCGTTCTCCAGCCGCCGTGCTACATGGACTCGCTGCTGATGTGTTGCCACCTGCTAATCCAGAAATCCGACCAGACGCGGGATTTGTGCGGAAAATTGTGTGAGGCAGACCCGGATACACACCAGATCCAGGTACAGAATGTGAACGTGTACTTGATCATTTTTTTTTTAGGATTTTTCTCGAGCATCATTTTTTTGAAAAACCAATACCAAAATCTGAAACCAATTCTCGATAAAAATAAAAAACAGATGTACCACACTCGCATGTCCCCCGGGCAGATTCGTGCCTTCTGCGTGGGCCGGTACATGAAGGGGCGTAGGATGTTGCTGCTGAAAAACGTGCGGTTTCACAACTCGACTGAGGAAAACAAGATCATGGACCGGGTGGTCCAGGGGTTGGAGATGCGCGAGGACACGCTCCAAGCCTACAACGCGGCTTGCGCGGTGGGACAGGATAAAGTTGCCTTGAAAGTGAATGAGCTGCTCGCGAAGATCCGAGAAAAAGTTTCCGAGTTGGAAATAAACGAGGAGAAAGAGAAGGCCGAAGGAGCACCAGCAGCGGTAGTTCCAAATGGAGGCGCAGCAGCTACAACTTCCAGTGGTGCCGCTGTGGAGAGCAAGGACGTCGGACAGACTGCTCCAAGTACAACTGCGGTAGTAGAAAATAACGACAAAGACAAGCCGACGGCGATGGAGGTCGACAGTGAAAACAATACGGCTCCTGCTGCAATAAAAGAAGCTGGTTCGACCAGCAATCGGCTGTGGAAGGAGACCCCCCGCGGAGGAGCAGACACAGCCGACCGAAAATGCTGCGAGACAATCATTGAGTCGGATGTCAGTCTATCAAATGTAAAAATGTCTGGGTCTGGAAACTTGTGATGCTGGGTGGCGTCTCATGATGAGGCTACAAATGCTGGCTCAGCATGACAAGTTTCTGAGCTCCTATGTGTTGCCTATTCTGCATGACAAACTGCGCTTCTAAAAAGAAACAAGGAGGGGAGGAGGTAACGCTGAGGGCCCTGGGAATTATCGAAAAGGCGACCAAGCTATTGAAAGAGGCCGAAGACCTTGAACCCAATCAGGAAGAAGAGAAGAGTACAAAAATGAAGAACGACAGAGACTCAGACAAAAGAAGCGAGGAGGGAAATAATAAAAGGGAGCCGGATGGCGAAAACGCCCAGAGGGGTGACTTTTACAGGGCAGAAACGTACGAAGGCACGCGGCCCGGATACGTATTCAAATTAGGCCAAGCAGGGCAGGGATACTACAGGGACAGAGGACCAGAGGAAGCCGCGCGCATCTTCTTCAGCTGCTGCGTAGGATGGGGGGAAGAAGAAAAAAAAGAAGACGCAAGGAGGAAGCGGGCGTTGCTGAATGCGGACCAGAAAACGGATGAAGGATCACTAAAAAAGAAAAAAAAGGAAGAGGAGACGAGAGACGCCACAGATGCAGGGAACCAGGGCGAACGAGAACAGGAAAAGGCGAAACCAGACGAATTCCCGACACTGGCAGAACTAATGGGAAGCGACCCAGTGATGTCGGAGGAGGAGATGCGGGAAAATGAAGAGAAAAGAAAAAGAGAGGAGGAGAGAAAAAGGAGCAGGCAGAGGAAGTACGAAACCCCACTGCAAGAGGAGCTCGCAAGGATGTTCAGGGGTCTTGATAAAGACAAAGGCTCCTAGAGGCATAAAAAGAGGCACGAAGACACGAGCATGAAAATAGAACACACTGAAAAATGGCATGTGCGCAAATTCAAGAAATTGAGGAACAGCAAAGAGGCAGACTAGATAAAAAAAAATAATAAAGCATAAGGCGAAGTGGAGAACTACTCGCGAAGCCGAAAATGAAGGGTGGGGGTGTTCTGGCGCGTGCGGAGGGAGGAGGGACCAGGAGGGAAACAGAAGAAAGAGAAATCTAAAACAAGATGGCGCCTGCTCCGACCTACGCTGATCATCTCGTTCCCGCTAGCCCACAAGGCACGGCGATGCTCATCATCTCGTTAACGCTGGCCGCGAAGTCGCGGCCTGGCGATGCTATCCGGCCTTAGCTTCTAAGAAAGAAGGAAGAAACATATACAAGAAGTGGCGACAGGGTTGCTAATTTAAAAGACTGCGCTAAGGCAGCACCCCCCTTTCCCCAAGGGGCCCCCCCGGGGCGGGCGCGATGGCGGCTCCGAGTAGGCGGAGCCCTTGGGCCCGATTCTTCGGAAACGCAGAAGAAGGGTGCGTGGAAACAGGTCGGCTAAAGTGCTTGAAAGGGGCACGCTTTGGGGTTGTCCGTCATCGTGATAAGGTCAGCAAGTATGACCAATGTGCCCCCTGTTTACGTAATAGCGCGCAACCGGCCAAAGAGTAAGACTCGAGCAAGTTTGTAAGACTAACCCTTCAAGGCTACACAAACCGAAGCTCCACCTTGCTCGCGGGCTTGGATGGTAAGGGGGTTCTGCCACACGTAGCGCCCACTGGCCGCAATTACGCGTAAGCAATCGATAGCGGTTTTGCGGCTGCGGCCGGGTGGTAGCTAGGACGTGGAGCAAGTATCCACCTAGGGGTATCGGCAGAGGCTAAATCTGTTCTAACGCCCAAGGTATCGGCAGAGGCTAAATCTGTTCTAACGCCCACCCGCCAGGAGTGAAATGGTCACTACTACTACTTGCATCACAGAAAAACGGAGCTCTTGGGTAACGTGCATGACAGATTTAAGAGTCATACCAGACAAGCATGACAGACATGAATTCTTCCAGACCCAGACATTTTTACATTTGATACAGTCTCGCGCTGGCCAACTTGAATGTGCTCGAGGAGAGCCGAACCGCGGGCCGGAAAAGGCCCCGAAGCGACGACAAATCCGATGCGACCTCCTTCACCACCGCGAGCGGGGAGAAGATCAGCGTCAACAGCCGGGTCGACGAGGCGTGGAAGCACGTGGACGTGTACTACTGGAACGTTCTCGGGGACAAGGTTCTCACCGGGATCAAGGAGCGGAATCTCACCCCCGAAGCCTTCGCGGAAGCGTTGCTCTCCACTTGCGTCGCCGGGCAGCGCGCGTCCATGCGGGTGAAGGCGGCGCTTGCGCAGCAGGAGTTGAACGAGAGCTGCGATAAGAAGCCGGAAACGCCCCGACACAAGTCGGACAAGAAAGTTGCCGCAAGAAGCGCGTCGTTGCGGGAGATGCTGTACGCCGACGACGCCCCCGGCCGGCCGGTTTTACCAAATTACGCGATCGAGCACCGGGCCGACCCGAGTCGCAGCGCGCGCGGGGAGCAACCGAAGAAGCACCGGAGCAAAACGACAAGTTCCAAGCCGGTTCCAACCGCGGAGGAGAACGCCGCCGCCGTCGTGGAGAGTCCGGACGGGGGCCCGCCGATTGCAGTCTCCCATCAAAAAACCCCTCTCTGGGACACGCTCGCCGCGCTCTTCGCCCTGCAGAGCGGAACGCTGCACCGGCACAGCGAGCAGGAGTCGCAACTGCTGAACTGGCTCCACGGGATCGGGCTGGACCGACGCGTGGGCTTGTCGGAAGAGGGCAAAGTGCAACTTTTCAGCAAACACAAAGCCGCGACGTCGCTCACCACTTCCGCGGTGCCACTGAGTGATGCGAAAATGAGGGTGGAGGATTTGAAATTCGAATTACCCGCCTTCAGCAACGAGGAGGGCTTTTTGACGGAAAAAGCGTCCACGAAACCTGGCGAGAAGTATTTGAAAAAGCTCGTTGACTTACAGCATTGTTGCTTGGACACGATCTTTGTGTACCCGGGGCTGAAGTCGCAGTTTGCCTTTCCCGTCGTGCAAGTGATTCACGCGCTCGCCGGACGGGACAGTGGTTGCGCTCTGGACCTGCTTAACACCATGCGGGACTACGAAACCGTTCAACCGCAGCTACTACAACACGGCATCGATAAGGACGTTGACAAAGACCGCCACCCAAAGCCAGCAGCGAACCAAGACCAACCAACCACCGTCCGTCTGTCCGGTCTGAACGTGCTGCTCACGAGGTTCACGAGGCTAAACTCCAAGTTTCCCGGGTGGCTGCGGTTCATTGCGCAGATTCTGGAGCACATTCTGGACGACTCGGCGGTGAGGAAAGAGATTCTGGAAGACGCGATCCGGCAACTGTTCAAGGACAAGGCAAAGAAGCGCGGCGCCGCGTCGGGCGCGACGAGTTTAACCGAGTACGACGTGAGCATCTTCCTGGAAACGCTGCTCGAAAACGAAACGGTGAACGAGTGGGCTCATAAAGATTTCGACACGTTTCTCGAAGCGGTTAACGCCACTTGCCAACGGATGCGCAGCCAGGTCGAGAAGGGCACGCTGAAGGCGAAGGACTTGCATCTCCCGAAAAGTAGGAAGTTTGAGCTGAAACTGCGAAAGAAAGTAGAGCATCAACCGGAGACGACCACAAAAGGGGAAGCAAATAACGCGCTCGAAAGCTCGGTGAACAAAGACACCGATTTGAATATGGAGCTGTCCGCGAGCGCGGGACCACCGCCGGGAGATAGCAACAGTGTCGAGAACAGCAACAGCAAGCGCGCGAGCTCGTCCAAACTGCCGAAAACCGCTTCCAGCGCAAGTTCCTCGAGTTTGCTCGTCACGACGTCGCAGGGCTTGTTCCCCACCGCATCGAAAAGTACTGGGAGCAATGACACCGGAACGAAGCTGATATGCACGCTGATGGAGCAGATGCAGCTGATTCACGATTTGTACGTGAAGTTGGACGTGTATCAGGATTCTCTACTGCAGGAAGAGAAGTTGGAGGTCGCGGAAGAAGCGGAGAATGTGACAATAAAAGAGAAAGAAAGAAGAAAACGCCGTCGGGTGATCAACGCGCGCTACCCGATGCTGTTCGGGATGGACCACATGCTCTACCTAGTCGGGTACTGCTTGCAGAACCACGCGGCGAGGCTTTTGCCCGCGTTGCTGTTGAAGTGGAGCAGTATTTCGAAGTACCTGCCGCAGAATACTAGATCCGCGATCACGTCGAGCCTCGCGAACAGCAGCTTTTCGCAGATGAACCTGCAACCAAACACGACGTTTGTGACGTTTCTGTTGGAGAAGCTCGCTCCTGCGTGTACTGTCGTGGATTTAATGTTTGAAATCAAGGAGATCCCCCGACCGTTAAACCCGAAATCCGAGGATGTGTGCTGCTTGACGTTCACGGAGTCGACCCGGTGCATGCGGTGGCTGGTCGCAGTGTTAAACCAGTCGGGGGTGGAGTTCAGAAGAAAGTTTTTGTTGGAGATCCAGAACGTTTTCAAAAACACCGACCCGGCGCTTTTGTTCCCAGAAGTGGATCTGCGGCCGAGAACAAATCTTAGTAACCCAAATTTAGCAGACGGCTATCGCGGAAATAACACCAGCACGAGCTCGCCGCCAGCAAAAATCCGGAAGCTGGATCCCTTCTTGTTGGCCTCCAACGAATCTTCTTCCGCGAAAGAGGCGGCGGGTGCATCCCCTGTGCACAAAATTGAAGAAAACCTCCAGGCGTTCAACAAGTATGATGTGAACAATTCCAGCAACCGACAGCACCAGAAGATGGAAATCGACACAACGTCTACAACCGGGATGATGATGAACAATGCTCCTGAAAGTAGTACAAAGGATAATGTGCTGAATTATCAGGAAGCAAACAGAAAATCCGTGCGGCTGATTATGAACTGCTGCATTCTGGTCACGAAAATCACGTCTTTAAATTCCTGGACGTATCGGAAGGAGCTGACTGCGCTGCAGAAGAAAGCAGCGGCGAAGCGGAGCGAGCTGCATAAGGAGAGTGAGGCGATGAAGGCAAAAGAGAAGGAGAAGGAAGCGAAATCCAAGACCGAGAAAGACAAAGATGGTGGTACTGAAAAGAAAGCCGCCCAGTCTAGTACCTCTACCGCAGAAGCCGCAGGAGCTACGAGCGGCAGCACCGCAGGAGCTGCGCCTCCGAGCGGAAAGGAGGATGCGGCCACCGCAGGGACAAATAGCAGCAAACAAGTTCTTTCATCGTCTAAAGTGGACAACAAGGCAGCTGCGGAGCAACAAAACGCGGAGCTCCAATCGCTTGTGCAGCAGACAAACCAGTTGCAACAGCAATATGCGACCTTCGTCAACACCTATGTGTCGATGCGCAGTTACCTCGGCCAGGTGCTCGACGAGATGCAGAAGCGCAAGCCGGAAAAGCACTGCACCACGTACATCGGCATTGTGCTTTCCGCTTTGGAGAATCTTACCAAGCCGGAGTTCTGCTATCTCCTCCGGAATCTGCCGAGTAATCCAGGCGGCAGGTCGAGCAAACACCTGAACAAAAGCCAAGGGGTAGCAGGTGCGAGCGGCGGCACGGCAGCGGCTTCATCTTCCACCGGCGCACAACTCGGCAACGGGCATCTCACGACGGGAGCGCAACAAGGTGGAATTACTACTAACACTGCCCGGTCTACCCCGATGAACGCAACAAACTCCTCTGCTAATTCCTCCCCGCAAAACGCACCCCTGTCCGGCGCCGACTTTGCTCCCGCGATGGCGCTCCTGGACCGGGCGGACTCGGTGGACCAGAATTCGCTCGGTTTCTCCGTTCAAATCGACGACAACAGTGCCAACGTGGACATGTCCGCCTCGATGGACCGCCCCTCCTCCGCGGCCCACAACATGTTCGGGGGGAATTTGGACCAGGACGAGTACGGAGATCATGACCACGACGAGCACGACGAAGACCTCGATGACGAGGAGGAGGAGGACGACATCCTCGAGGAAGAGGACGAAGAGGAGTACTATGACGATGATGGACAGCCCATCGACGTCGTCGACGAGCAGTACGACGGCGAGGAGGGGATGGATGATATGGGCATGGACGAGGAGGGCGAGGAATTCGGCCCCGAAACGGACGACGATGAGGAGTTCATGGGCGAGGGGGAAGAGTTTCTGAACGGCCTGTTCAACGATTTGGGCGACGCGCACGGGACAAGTGGGGGCAGTCAGCAGTTCGCCGGGGATCGGGAGGTGGGAACGTTAACCTCACATGTTTTCATGGGCGGCGGCGGCAGCGCACAGCACCCCTTCGTGGAGGTGGGTCCGGGCGGCGTGCCGGTTGTAGACTCGAGTGGAAGTCGAGGCCACTACCCCGTGGCCTTTGATGCGGCGGGAAATCCGATCTACCACCGGACGGGTGGGGCAAGCGGTTGGCACCGGTCGTCCAAAGACCACGGTTCTGGGGCGCACGACCCATTCGGAAACGCGCGCAAACCCGGCGACCAGAAGGAAAAGCAGCTGATCAGTGGTGCCTTGGCGAACATTTTGACCGGCGCGCCGTACAGTTCGGAGCTGGAGGAGAAGTGCATCCACCCGTACTTCGGGGTTTGCTTCGAGCACACGTCGATCCTCGCGGAATTTTACCGCGCGAGGCGGAGGTTGGCGCGATTTTTGGATTTGTCCATGTCCAGCACCGACCACGGCTGCGTGAGGCGGGATAACGTGTTTTTCCCGCTGCCCTCGTGGCTATTCTGAGTAAAAACGTCCCCACCCCATAGTTGTCATGCAAATCAGCATGGTGAAAATGTCTCTCGTGCGGATCCCCATGAGAAGCATTTTCCAGTCGCATTTCGGAATTTGTCATGCTTAAATCAGCATGATATGCGAGGTCTGTGATGCTGCTGACCTAGCTACACAGGACTACATTACGAAGCCAAACTTGTCATGCGCAGCAGCCAACGCTTGCCGATTTGTCTTGCAGATTTCCCAACTTGACAATGGGGTGGGGACGTTTTTACAAATGATAGTGGCAGTCGACGGTTTACGTGAGTAGCACGAGCGGGCCGTTCTGCTACAACGAACAAATTTCCGAGCTTATCAAAAGGAAAAATCCCCCCACCCCATATCAAAAAGAAGTTTCTGATGCTGGATTTCAGTACACAAATCAGATTTGTCTTGCCGTAGAGGACTGCAGGCATATGCCAAGCCTGAGCCGCGATGTTTTGGCGTAGGCTCCTAGCATGAAAAACGTCGATGGTGTAGGCCCAACAACATCACAAACCGCCTGCATAATGCGGCGGATTCTCTGGATCTGCCTGCATGCAAGACAGGCAGGATTTGTGGTCGCCAATCCGCATCACAGATTTTCAGAAGGATGCGCTTTCAATATGGGGAGGGGGGATTTTTCCTCACAATAGAGCTTTTGACGGACGGCGAAGACCGGTTTTACTTCATGAGCGAGGGGATTCCCGCACAGCTGCCCGGGAACTACGTGATGCACAGCTATCAGCCCATCCAGCCGCCAGCAATATTGACGGCAGAGGAGTTGGGTTTGCCCGCGGACATCTACAGCCTGCATCCACCGGAGCGATCGAACAGAACATGTATAGTAGAGTGCTTTTTGTTCGAATTGTTGTTCGCTTTACAGACTTATAGCAGCCTCCAACTTACTTGATGATGCCAAATTCTAAATTGAAAGTTAGCGCATGAGTACTATGAATAGTTTTCTATAATTCCGGTCCTTTGCTCGCGATCTGCCGTTTTTCTTACTTCATGAACGGCATCTGATCTGTAGCAAATCTATAAACAAAGACCGCAAAATGATCTCGAAAAATGGATGTCCCGGTATGTGCCCTTTCATCATGGCCTTATCCCGGTAGTTTGTATCGTCTTTTCGAACACTTTCTATTTCGAAGTACAAGCAGTATAAGAAATGCCCGTTCTGCAAGAATAGAGAGATTAACGATTTCGATTTGTTTTCCTGTGATCGATCGTCCCGCCTTTGGGTCTGTTGGCGCTAGGACAGCGGTTAGCCCGTAGTCCCCTAACAGCTCCAGGGCTTCGAAGTGGGCTTTTTTTGATCCGGGAGCTTTGGTCAGCGCGAATCGCAGAACAAATGGAAAAGCGGATGTCCTAATGCTCCTTGTTTTTGTGGGGCCTCTTGGTAGTTTGTATCGTCTTTTCTAACACTTTCTACTTTGAAGTACAACCAGTGGTATAAGATATGCCCGTTCTGCAATAAAGTGATTAACGATTTCGATTTGCTTTCCTGTGATCGATCGTCCCGCCTTGGGTCTGTTGGCGCTAGGTCAGCGGTTCGCCCGTAGTCCCCTAACAGCTCCAGGGCTTTGAAATGGACTTTCTTTGATCTAGGAGCTTTGCTTCAAGCGAATCGCAGAACAAATGGAAAAGTGGATGTCCTAATGCTCCTCGTTTTTGTGGAGCCTCTTGGTAGTTTGTATCGTCTTTTCTGACAAAGCGCGTAAATTTACAGTATGCTTGCAATTGTATTCCATCCTACACGGAACGTGTCCTTCACTCCGAAGGCTTCCTTTCGATTCGTGTGCCAGATCTGACGCTCCGACCATGTAGACGTCATGCGGATCGGCACCAAAAACATTCGAATCGCAAAACAAACTGAAAAATGGATGGTCCTCAAAGTCGCTTTAATTTCGTACGACTCCCTGAGTAGTTTGTATCGTCTTTTCAAACAAAATTTTGCACACACTTAAAATTTCCTTATTTTTCATTACAAAGTCACTTGCAGTTTCTCTACTTCAACCAAAGAAAGGGCGAATCACTCACATAACAGCTGCCGCCAGTGCTGCCAATCCAATCCCGATCTACGAATCGCGCACGAACAGCCGGCAATTGGATCGCCAGGGGAGATTGCAACACTTGGGCAGCGTTGCGGTGTACAACCTGATAGACGAGATGGTGACGGACGCGCCCGCGCAACCCGAGCAAACGGCCATCAGCCCGGGCGCAGAGTCTTTGATGGACCGCGCCCTGGACCAGGCGGTAGAGATGGGGCTCGGCGACAGCAGCAGCAGTGCGACGAATAATGCTCGTCCAGTGCGCGACAATCCGAACGCGGGGATGACGCAGACGCAGAGAGCAGCGCTTCAGGCCGAGGTGGCGGTGCTGGAGCGATCAGCCCGCGAGGCGGGCTTGCCCGAGCTGCAAGCCGAAGTCGACCGACTGCGGCAGGCCATCGACTCCGTTGGCGCAGCAGCAGACGCGGCAGCCGCGCGAGCGGAAGCGGATGCCGCGACTGCGATGGAAGTGGAGCCCGCGGCTGCCGTGTTATTCCGGGAAACAGTCGTGATCGAAGGTCCCCCCGCAGCTGCTTTCGCACCAGCTCCGGCACCTACGGCTGAGGCGGTTGCGCCCGCCGCGTCAGCATCCTCAGCAGCAGTTGCAAACAGCACCGATCAACAAGAAGATCAGCCTGTTGCGATGGAGGAAGATACTCCGCTGCTCGCGGACCCGCCTGTAGTTCCAGCGAGTAGTGACGCTCCTGTCCTCGCGCAGGAAGTTAGTGTGTCGCCGCAGATGGAAGTCGAAGTTGTAGTTCCTCCCGCCGACGAGGCTTCGGCATCCGCGCCGGACAATGCCGCTGCTGCTCCCGCGGCACCACAGCAAGCAGAGCCTTCGGCAGCATCCGTAGCGGCACCTGCCCAGGAAGCCGAAGCAGAGACCTCCGTGGCGGCCGCCGCGGAAAACAACAACGACACCAGCGGCGACGCCGTCATGGAAGACGCGACGCTGGTATCAGTGGAAGGTTCTTCCGCACCAGATATTGCCGCAGCTGCTGAACCCGCAGGAACAAGTGCGGAAAACAACGGAAATGTAGAATCAGCATCCGCTGTCGCAGATGCAGGTACGGCCGGTGAGGCAGCGGCAGAAAATGCTGGTTCAGATGCAGCCGCCGCCGCCGCCGCGCCGGCCGCTGCGGAGCCGGAGGAACCCGATCTGGACTACGCGCTACCGCCCTTGCGAGCGCTGGTGACGTGTCTGAACTTGACACAGAGGCAGATTCTCAATGTGACTAGCATCGATGCGGAGTTTTTGATGGCTTTACCGGAAGATATGCAGGGCGAGCAGATGGCGGGCGCGATCGAGGGCATTGGTGGCTGCAGCGTGCTGCGCAACGGGGTGGACGACACGGCACGACCTTTACCGGCGCCAGATAGCGCGGAGGTCACGGGCGCCTTGCCGCAGCTGCCGCCCGACCTGCGTCGGGAGGTGCGGCGTATGCTGGAGCGCGCGGCCGCCGGACCGGGAGATGAGGGCGGGCAGGGAGGACAGAGTGCGGAAATTGACAACGCGACGTTTTTTGCCACGCTAGACCCGGAGACGAGACAAGGAATTCTTGCCGAGGCGGACGACAGTATTTTGCAGTCGCTCCCCGCGGACCTGCGCGCCGAAGCGTACGTGATCCGCGAGCGCCGCGCGCAGCAAATGGCCAACGAACAAGCCAGAAGGGAGCGCGATCGCGCCCAGCGGGAACAGTACGCGGCGCAACTTCGGCAACAGCGGGACCAACAGGCCGCAGCCATGGCTGGAAGCGCAGGCCTTCCACCAGGAACGCACGTGATCAGGCTGGACCACGGCGCGGGCGGCGGGGATATTCAGCGGAGTTTGCAAAACTTCATTAGCTCGCTCGGTATTTGATGCTATTTTTCTATGTCACAGAAAATGAAAGTGTCGTCGGTTATTTTCTTTGATGAAGTGGTCTGGCCTTTCTCATTTCGGACAACTTTCATGCAACATCGCAATTGTACGTACATGAATTCCATCTCCTTCAGGTGTCGACCCTTCTCGAGTCGGTCTGCGCTTCGATGTGCAGGGTGTCGGCGGCGAAACAGGTACAGCTACTAAAGGTGGCTGCAGCTTGTTTCTTTGAAATGTTAGAGAGCACATCAACTACTTCTGCTCGTATGAGATCTCGTACATAAAGGAAGAGGCGCAAGGACGATTTCTAAGGATGAGGCAACATATTCAGAAATCCAACGCGGAGGCGAGTTTTCTCTTCTGTGACGATTCTGAACTCACGAGCTTTTTAACCCTGATGGAAACGTCTTGTCGCAACCATTCACTGAGTGATACAGTATTTTTCAATAATCTTCCACGCGGCCCGAGCCCGAGCGTGCGAACGCAGAAGCGCACGCAGCGCCTGGGCATAGAAAGCAAACGCACATGCTCTGGGAGGTCACAGAATCGATCTTCTGCCACATGAAAACACATTTTCAACACAACAGCCTCCCTGGATCCGCACCAGATGCTGCAGATGTTCTCGTCCCCAGGGTCGTTTATGGAGCTGATAACGGGTCAACGGCCGTCTGCGAGCGGCGCCGCGTTTGGCGGACCCTCCGCCGGGGGAAGCTCGTCGCGGCAGGCGAGCCCGGGCCAGTTGCTGGGAGACAGCCGGAATTACCTCTTCCAGCCGACCAACAGCGAAGTGCTCGAGTCCGACGTGATACGCGCCATCCTGCGCAGGTTCCAGGACGAGCTCGGAGTTCTCGGAGGTGGAGGACCTCCTTCGCAGCTGTTGCAGATTCCAGGACCACTCCCGCCAATACAGTCCAGTTCTTCCTCATCCAGCAGCAGCACCGGTCTGGTCGCCCCCACAACGCCGCAGTCGGCCCAACTGCAGCAACTTTCCGCGTTTGACGAACAGCACACGTTGACCCTGTGCAAGCTGATCTTTACGCAGAGGTTTTTGCGCATCGGTAGTCTAGTCCGTCAAGTTCTGTTCCACGTGTCCTTGCATCCTACCGCAAGGTCGAACGTTTTGGCCTTCTTTTTACAACTCCTCTCGGGCAGCAGTCTCGTGCAGTTCTGCATCGAAGACGACAGTGTGTGCGCTCAGTGGTCACCAAGGGCGTTGAGGGGAGGAGAGGAAGTAGAGATGAATACAACTACGACGAGTGTAGCAAATAAGCCAATCGAAGGAGTAGATCAGATCTGGAAGACGGGGAGTAGTAGTGGTAGTAGTGGTAGTGGTAGTGCTCCTGCCGCTGCCTCGTCGTCCTCTTCGGGAGGTTCAACTGCGTTGCTCATCGGCCAAACGCAACAGGCGTCCTCCTCATCTTCCAGCAGCACTGCGCCGGCATTCGCCTTCCAGCCACCGCAGCGCGTAAGCAGAACTACTGCAGCTCGTGGAGGTGCAAAACAGGGTGAACAAGCAACCGATCCGAATGAACGTCTGCTGACGAGAACGGTAGCGCAAGACTTGGTGAAAATGTATGGGAGTACAACTAGTAGTTCCACCTCTTCCATCCAGTCGCTGACCAACCAGCAACTGGACAACCTCCTCCTCCATTCCAGTCGGAATGTGACAAGATCGCAGGCCGGGGTGATTCTCCGCGGCCGAGCGCTGGAAGGATTGCGGGACATCGTGTTGCGCGTGCCGCACGCCAGTGCTTTTTTCTTGCAGAATGACAACGTGAGTAAGCTCATTCTGTTGACCGACGTGATTGGTTACGAAAACGCAAATCACGTCAACCTCGTGATCGAAACCTGCGAATCGCTGCTAACCTTTGGCGGGTCGGAGAGTCTGGCGTCGTGGCACGTGATGCAGGCCATGGATCAGTACTACAACCAGGCGGAGGAGGCCTCGAAGCAATTGCGAAAATCACTTCGGCCAGACGCGACAAAGTCTTTAGTGCAGTACCTGTGTCTCGCCCCCTACTCCCCGGACCACGACGGAGCGCTGAGGAAAACGAAGAACATGCTGGTGCGGCTCATGGCGGATGAAATCGAGAGCCAGAGTTTACAGTTTCCGTTGCCAGAGGAGTTGATCGAGAAGCCTCCGGTGGAGAAGAAGGAAGAGAATCAGTCTGGTGCAGCAAAAACAGAAGGCGATGCAGTTGAAAAGGCAAATTCTCCTGATAAGAATGCCTCAGACGGAACAGCAGCTGCAGCTGCTTCTAAGGCGAACGAGGAAAAACCAGATGTGGAGATGAAGCCGAGCGAAGGTGAAGCAGCGGCGGCTGTCGGAAGCTCTGGTTCTGCTGCGCCATCTGCCGCAGCAGATCCTGTACCAGCACCTCCGCAATTGACCGAGCAAGAGAAAAAGCAAAAGGAGGAAGCGGAGAAGAAGCAAAAGGAAGAAGAGAAGAAAAAGGAGCAGGAGGCAAAAAAGAAAATTGAGGAAGCGAAAAAGCAAGCAAGGGCGGATCTGTGCCAACGAATAAGCGACAATCCGACGAAGAAGCTGCAGTTGCTGTACCAGTTGCTCTTGGTGAACACGTCCCGCGTGATCCAACGCGTCTCCAGGTCGGAGGAGCACGCCGAGGGCGGACCGGAGGCGTTATTTTTGAGGTTGTTGAAAATGCTGCAAGAGCTGTTTGTTTCGGAGCGGAAGGAGGCGGAAAGAAGTATCAACAGGAAAATTCTCGCGGAGAAGAGAAAGCAGGAGCAGAACGCCGCGGCGCTCGCGGGGGCAGGCGGTGCGGCGGGGACTAGTAGTTCTTCCTCGTCGTCGAAGTTACTACCCGTAACCGGCTCCTCCTCCGCCTCGTCCTCCTCCAAACTTCCGCCGCCACTCGACACGAGTCAGAGCTTGCTGACCGGGATAAATCAGCCGATCAGCACGCCGCGAAAGGAAGAAATGAAGGACAAAGTTGCGACGGAGCTGCTGACCGCCGAAGAGCAGGAAGAATGCACTAGGGCGGGGATAGCGAAACTGCAGGCGTTTTTGGATTCCGCAGGCGTCGACGAGCTTTGGAATTTCTTAGACCGGACGTTGACAAAGGTAATTAGCTTGTCGTGAGCAGAGAGAACCGCCCAAAATTTTTGAAATGTCAATGAGCGCTGTGGGTGGTGAGTGCTGGGTGGTTTTTTTCTCTTGGGACTTGTTTATGATGCGTCACTCATACAAAATACACAGGCTACGGAAGAGGCCCCAGGGACGACGAGCAAGTTGCCTGCAACATCCTCAGCAACCCCATCGACCGCACCTACGACTCCCGCAAGTGGCGAAATCGACCTTACGAAGCAGATGCCCTTGATAGAAGCGCTGTTCCTCTTCCACTGCGGTGAGGACGCGAATTCGAGCAAGCAGAACAAAGCCCGGGATCGCACGGTGAGTAAGGATTCTGCAAAGGAGGGGGAGAAGGAGTGGCTCCGCGTTTCCACCAACGACGAGGAGAATAACGAGGAGGACCAGGTGAACCCGAGGATACAGAAACTGAAAGTTTTCTCCGAAAGGCACAGCCGGGCGATAAACCACTCCGTCAAGCAAACGCCGAATCTACTGCAGAAGAGCTTGGCGCCAATAGTAATTTTTGTTTTGATCTTGAGTTTTTATTTTTAATTGATTCTGCCACCCTGTCCCTGATGCTTATGATCTTGGTCGCGAGGTTACTGACCTCGCAGAGATATTAAACCCCACTGCAATCTTTTCCTTTCGCGTATATCTACTTTGTCAGGCTGTTGTGGAGAAGTTCTCCACTCGGTCTTGTTGACAAAAGGTCTCACGTTTCATCCACGTACGAGTGACCGCTGCTCTTGCGCGCAAAACAACGAAAAACGTCCGATTCTAATGCAGTTACCACTTTTTTTCAGTCCGGCGAGTGCGGGAAACTGAGTCAGTTTCTTGCGCTCGCCTGGCTTGATCTTCGTAGTGGTTTTCTGTTTCGCTGTCGCGACGACACTGGAGTTTGATAGAAATGCTTGCAGAGTCTCTGTGACTGCAGAGGGAGTTGTTCTTGAAAAACGGAAAACTTTTATGGAATTTTGATCACTTTGACGTTGGGCATTGAAGCAGCCTTGCCACTTCGAATATCGATTTTCAAAACTACTTTCTACTACATATCTTCTGACTATGCAGGTGAAATATTGCCCCTACATTCTGGACTTCAACAACAAGCGAACTTTCTTCAAGCAGAAGATCAAGCAGGGCCGGGATTCCGGGCATCGGTACTCCACCCTCAGGTTGAACGTGCGAAGATCCGCGGTCTTTCTCGATACCTACCACCAACTTCGGTTAAGAACGGCGGATGAGATGAAGGGAAAGGTGGCTATCACCTTCCAGGGCGAAGAAGGTATGGACGCGGGGGGGCTGACGCGGGAGTGGTATGTGGCGCTGGCAAAGGACATGTTCAATCCAAATTACGCCCTGTTCGAGCAGGCCGCCGGAAAACAGTCCACGTTTCACCCGTCTGCTTTGTCCGGGGTCAACAGCGAACATTTGTCGTTTTTCCGATTCGTGGGCAGGATAATAGGCAAGGCGGTCTTCGACAACGCGAACATACCAACGTACTATTTTGTTGATGTTAGTTCTTGTTGACACAGTGCAGTCTGTCTTGCGTGATAGGTTTTCTTGCTAGACGTTCGATACACGCAGGACGAAGATCCTATCTTCATCAAAACAAAAACTCTATCCAGGTTCTTCACCCGGTCCCTTTACAAGCAGATGCTGAAGCGGCGCGTTGCGCCGCAGGACTTGGAGGCGTTGGATCCGGAGTACTACAAGCAAGTGCAGCAAATCATGCACAACGACGTCACGGAGATGTACCTCACCTTTTCGATATCCTGCGTAAAAACGTCCCCACCCCATAGTCAAGATTGGAAATCTGCAAGACAAATCAGCCAGCTTTGGTTGTTGCGCATGACAAAGTTTGGCGCGAAGTGTAATCGTCTTTATCTAGTGCAGCAGCAGCATCACAGATCTAGCATATCCTGCTGATTTGAGCATCACAAATCTATCTCACAATACCGCTAGAAAATGCTTTTCATGGGTCTCCGCATGAGAAACATTTTAAGCATGCAGATTTGCAGCTCTGGGGTGGGGATGTTTTTGCACAGTATATTCCACGGAACGACAGGAATTCGGGCAGACGAAGGAGTACGACTTGATCCCGAACGGGAGCAAAGTGGACGTGACCAACGAAAACAAGCACGAGTACATCCAGAAAATGGCGGAATTCAAGCTGTTAGGGTATTCAAAATTGTCGTGTTCTGCAGCTGGAGATGATTTTTTACGGATTAGATATCTATCTTGGTTTGATCACTTTTGCAAGGAGGCTGATGGTTTTTTTGGTAACATTTTTTCATCATGATTGAGAAAGTTACGTGTTTTACACATGAACCACAGGGCTGTAAAGGAGCAAATCGCGTCGTTTTTGTCCGGGTTTCACGAGCTGCTACCGCCGGAAATCCAGATCTTCGATGACAAGGAATTGGAGCTGTTGATCGCAGGAATGCCAAAGATCGACCTGAAAGACTTACGGGCAAACACTGAGTATAATTCTTTTGCATGATTTTCTTGAAAAATTTCTGAAGGTGGGAGTTTTGTTCACCACGGCTACGCATTAGATGAGCACTGAAAAAAAAAAAATCCACTATGCTCCTACTTAAAATAGGTACACCAACTACACGGAGAATTCGGACCAGATCAAATGGTTCTGGGAGGTCATGGGCGATTTCACGGAAGAGCAGAAGGCGCAGTTCTTACAATTCGTGACCGGCACCTCCCAGGTCCCGCTGGACGGGTTCAAGGCCCTGATTGGGATGCGGGGCCCGCAAAAGTTCTCCATCCACCGGGCCCACACCACGGAGCGGCTACCCTCCGCCCACACGTGCTTCAATCAGCTGGATTTACCGGAGTACACAAACAAACAGCAACTAAAAACCAAGCTGATTCAGGCTGTGGAAATGGCCTACGAAGGGTTCGGGTTCATTTAAGGGAAAGATATGGACCACTGTAGCTGCTGTGGATTGGCAAATAGATTTTTCCTAAATGTACTTCTTCGCGAGTGGTTTTTTCTTCCTCTACTGGAACTGGAGGAAGAAAGGTAGCGTTTTGAAACAAATGCAGTGTGATGTAACTAACTTCTTCTGCTTCGCGCGTAAGCACGATGTGTACTTAACTTCCCATTTGGAAATTTTCTTCGCTTGATGCAGTAGCCGTTGGCTCGCCATCAATTACATCGAATTTTGGTTTTGCAAAGTCGTGATGATGCTCTTGAGTTTGTTGTTTTCCGACCCTCAACCTCGAGAGCAAAAGGCATCACGCTGTATTCCAGTCCATAAGTAGTAGCATAGGATATCAGAATCTACTGAAGTTTTCTCGACTGCCCGGCCAGCTTTGATGCTCGAGCTGGCTTCTCGTTAAGTACTACCCCTCGTGCAGCGAAAGGTCCGTAGTTGTGCACAACTAAGAACCTTCTCCAGCGACCCTAATTGACATAGTGAAAATGTTCAAAAAAAAGCTAATCCCAGCACGGTAAACCGACCCAATCAAGATTGGGAGCATTCCTACCCTCGAAGCAAATAGAGCTCTTCTCGGACCATCAATTCTGCTGGGATGAGAAGTTGCTCGAAAGAAAAAACAAGTTCTTGAATGTCCACTGACTTCTGTTGCTTTTCATAAAAAACGACTCAGCGAATAACGAAACGAAAGAAGGAGACGACTGAACATGCTTCTTGGGCAACGCGCGTCCATCCGGCTGCGTCTTGCAGCGGCAAATTTTCGCCTGCGATTTGACGTTTACATGTTTGTTGGTCTCCGTTGAAGGCCACTGCTAGATTTAGCAAGCGATGGACATGGGGTTGCGGGCTGGAGGAGGTTGTTGGGGCATTTTTTTGCGGGAACGAGACCGGAGGTAAGGCAGCACTTGAGAGCAAAGATCGAGAGTTCATAGTTGTAGAAAATGGCGCAAATCCGATGTTTTGTTCGTGAGCGAAGCTGAGTGACTCTGCGCCAAGAGAGGGCTTTTTTTGTTTTTTCTTTCTTCTTGAAATGTTTCGAAAACTCTGCAATCCATCTGCATGACCCCCAATGTTGTGTTCTCGTTTCTTGTCGCAATCGGTAGCTGCGGGCCCTCGACGACCAGCGCAGCAGGTAGTTCCGCGTATCGTCGTCTGGGCCGGGCGATCGCGGAAGTATGGCGGTGTATTTCGATTATGTCGTCACGCAGGGAGGCGGCGGCGGCTCGCCCGCCAGTTCCCCGAGCCGCGGTTCCCGGGCGGAAGCGCCCTCCTGGAGCAAGGATCTAGGGGCGGAACCACTACTGGCGGTAGGCCTGCGGAACAAGCTGCAACTCTTCTCGCAAGAGGTACTTTTGACATTCAGTTGAAGCTTTTCTGTGCTTCGGACGGTGCCACGCCAGTAGTAGGGGAGTTGGTTCTTTTCGTGTGTGTAGTTTCAGCATCTTCGAGGTGCACAAGCAAGTAGTCCAAACTTGTATCATCTGAGTAAAGCACTTACGCGTCTCGGTTACAACAGGGCGAGTTCGTGCAGGATGCCGTGCCAACCAGGAAAAGCGGCGTGTCGTGTTCCGATTGGCACCCGACAAGGCGGGAAGTCATCGCTGGGTGGCAAGACGGGGCGGTCACGTATTCGCGACCATCGTCCTCCAGCAGCTCCAGCAGTGTTACGACCGTCGGACAGGACGCGCACCAGGGAGGTATGGAAAGCAAAGAGTAGCGCCATGTAGTTCTTGTGCGCTCTGAGAAAATAGGGTGCTGTGCCGCCGCATGATTCGAAAACAGGATCATGTAGAAAAATGCGCAAAGTTTGGGGGGTTTGTTTCGGTCGCCGTATCACCTGCGGGCGCACTTATTTTTACAGTTTTACAGGTCTGTGTATAATTCTGCAATCGATTCTAAAGGAAAACGGCCGCAGGCGAGATATTCGTGATTGTAAATTTTTTGAAAAATTCACAGCGCCGATCCTTGCAGCGAAGTTTTCGCCTGACGGGGGGCTTTGTGTGGTTTCCGATGCTAAGGGCGTGGTTTCGGTGTACAACACGGAAGCCGGGCGCGCACAGTATTTGCTGTATTACCGGAAGCCAGGGGCGATCGATCAAATCTGCTTCCGGCAGCGTAGGAGCCCGTCCTTTTTCTTCGCGGGCGAGCAGGGAGTCGTGTACGGGGCGGACGAGCACGGCGCGTGTAGCGAAAAATACAAAGTGGGATCGCCGATTGTACTGAATGTCGTGTAGCTAGTATTGGTCAACTGTTTTGATTATGTGGTGGATGAAGTAGATTTCGAGATCAGCTGTAATTCGTATTCCATGTACTTAGCATTTTTGTGATATTGAACGCATCATGCGTATCGTCAGCTTTGTTTGCCTAATTTACACTTTACTTTACGCATCCAGATTCTTCTTGAATACTGCGCTTCTGCAAACCGGGTGGTGCTGATTACCCAAGGGACGATGCTGGCCACTTTCCAGTTGGATGCAGAGGGCAAGGTGCGCGGGGAAACGAAGCTGAAGCTGAGTTGCGGTAAAGATGTACAGGCATAATCTTGGCGTCGAATCCCCAAAAGCCATAACAACTTTTGGAACTGCTACTGGACGGCTGCTCACAAAGAACATATACTCAAGTCGATTGTGCGCCCCGCACAAGGAACATACACAGCACACTATCCGTGTCGATCAATCCCAAATTTATCAAAGGCCCGAAGCCGGACAGCCTCCGCGGCGTCTGCATTGCGTCCGACGCGCACTTTCTGATCGCAACCGTCTCCGAGGAGAGCATCGTGCGGATATGGAACGTGCTGGAGGAGGAGTCCTACCTGCTCAGCCTGTCGGAGGTAGACGAGAATCTCCGCACCGACAAGGCCGTTGCGGTCGACTACAACCAGAGAAAACGCACGCTTGCCGTGGGCACCAAGCAGGGCCGGGTCCTGCAGTGGCGCTGTGTGACCAACAACTTTCACGAGCACGACTGGCAGCACCTGGCGATAAGGTCGTTCGAGGGCGAGAAGAACCGGTCCTGCGACGCCGTCCACTGGGGCACGCGGATAGGCGAGTCGATCCTCAGCTGCAGCTTCAGCGACGGGGGGTGCGTGTTGCTGGCCGAGACGCAATTGTCCCACTCCCTCCGGGCCCCCTTCCTCGGCGTGCAGGTCGCGCCCGCGCAGCTGATGTTGCACCACGTCGAGCTAGAGCACACCAGCAAGCACGCGCGCCAAATTCCGGACCAAATGCTCGATTGCCCTTTTCGAATACGCGGCGTCTCGGTGGGCCCGCCCTACGTCGCAATCTGGAGCGCGAAGCAAGTCCGCATCTACCAGAACAATGACCAGCGGGGCCTCGGCGAGCACGCGTCCTTCGATCGCCCGCAAGCGCCGATCGCTAGTTGCTCTTTGTACGTAACGAAGGAAGAAGCTTCCTTGCTTGTCGCCTGCGGCTCGAAGATCGAGGTGTGCAACCTGCAGGGCAACGTGAAGAAAAGTCTCCAATTTTCCTCCGAAACCGAAGGCAGTCCGCACCTGGTCGACGTCGGCGGATCCACCCTCGTCGCCTCGACGACAAAACAACTCTTGAAGCTGTGGAACCTGGCACGCGCGACCCCCAAGGCACTCTCCTCGGGCCGGAGGTTCGAAGACGCCAATGGCAATCTCCTGGGGGAAATCCGGCAACTCCGGGCGAACTGCAGCGGCTCGAGAATAGCGTTACTGGTGGACCCCCTGAAGAAGCCAGGACTCGTCGCCGCACCGCCATCCAATTCCCGCTCGCCCGGCGCGAAAGGGTCGCGGAGTCCGACGGCATCCTCTTCGCAGCAGGACAACGTCGCGGAGCTGTCAAAAGTGTACGTGTACGATGTAGAGTTCGATAGTTTCGCCTGCCTGGACCTGGGGTCGCATCGACTCCCGGTGTCCTTTTCCTGGGACCCCGTGGACCCGAGGCTGCTCGCCGTGGAAGCCGTCCCCTCCTCGTCCGGCGCGAGCGCTATTGCGAGGAAAAATCCCCCCTCCCCATATCGAGAAGGAAATTCCTGATGCTGATTTGTGACCACAAATCAGCTCTGTCTTGCATATGGGGCAAATGGGAGCCATTTGGCGCATTCCACAGCCAATGTGTGACGCGCTTTTGCATACTGCAAAGGTGTCTGCCATGCCTAACTGCTAGCCTGTTGCATACCCAATCCGGCTTAGGAAGTGCCTCCAAGCGCCTTCTGCAATACAGCGGTGATTTGTGTACAGAAGTCCAGCAACAGAAATTTCCTTTTTTCTATGGGGTGGGGGCTTTATTAACTTTGATAAGCGCTGCCGCCTCGGCATTGGATTTATCCCAGCACCACGAGGAGGAAGAGCACGGGAAGGTATGAATTTAGTTTCGCGTCGAATTGATCACATGCAGATGATGTTCTTATCGTCCCCGGTCCCACTACTGCTCCTAGGGCTCTCTTTTTGGTACTGTCTTCATATTAATTTGATTGTGAAGTGGAAATTATACCGAGCTAAAACTGCTACCTCAATAAATAAAAAAGCAACCATCACAGGTGATGGGCGAAGTAGTGCTTGTGTTCGCTTCGGAAAACACGCTCCTCGTCCAGGACGGGCTGCCAAACCCGCGGGATGCGGAGACCAATCTCCCACTGATCCCGGTCTCCATCGTCACGCCGTACCTTTACTTCCTAAAACCGGTCGACGGCTCGTCCACCACGAGATTGACGAAGTCCGCGTCAGTGCTCTCCAAGCAGGTCCTCCGCGACTTCGAGGGGCTCGAAGAGGTGAACAGCAGCGTGAAGAAGGCGCTGTTAGATTTCTCCTACCACATCGCGAGTGGGAACCTATGAGAGTGCACAACTCCCCCTCCTCCTCGTTTGTCATGCAAAATACCAAGCCCACCCTTTCTTTGCCATTGCCTCTTGGCACTTTTAGCATGACAGGTTCTGGCAGCTCCAATAGCACTACAATCTTGCATGAGTTTGTCATGCAAAACCTGCATTCTTGCCGACCCCGACGCTAGTAAGTATTGCTGTTCAAGCTATACAAACGATGGAGGGGGGAGTTGTGTACTGTCATAGAACCCGGATGAAGCCTACAAGGCGGTGTCGAAGAACATTACGAGCAAGGCGGTGTGGGAGTCGCTCGCAAAGATGTGTGTGAAGACGCGGCTATCCTGAGTGGAAACGTCCCCACCCCATAGTCAAGATGGGGAATTGGCAAGACAAATCTACAAGCTTTGGCTGTTCTGCATGACAAGTTTGGACTCGTAGTGTAGTGCTGTCTGAGCTAGCTCAGCAGCATCACAGATCTCGTATATTATGCTGATTGGAGCATGACAAATTCCAAAACACGACTAGAGAATGCTTGCTTCTCATGGGGCTCCGCATGACAAACATTTTGAGCATGCCGATCTGCATTACAGCTATGGGCTGGGGACGTTTTTACATAGGATAGCGGCGGTTGGATGTGGTGCAGAAGTGCGTCGGGCAACTGGGAAAAGTGCGGGCCGCCACGGCGATTCGGCCGCCGCACGACAGCAAAATCCGGTCGCTGACCGCTCGACACGAAGCAGACCCGAATGTGAAACTCGCTGCGGTCGCGGCGCATCTCGGGATGGCCGCGGATGCGGAGGAGTTGTACATGAAGGCGAATTATGCATTGCAAATATGGTTGGGTCTGGAAGATTGCGAGATTTCTCATGCTAGTTTGGCATGACTCTGAACTCTGTATTGCGTGGCCACGAAGACCTCCTCTTGTCTGTCATGCAAAAACGACGTTTCTCATGCAGAATACGGAACACAGAGCCACGAGAAAATCTGTCATGCTTGGCGATGCATTACAGTGCGCTTTCTGTTCACTGACATGCATCACAAGTTTCCAGACCCAGACATATTTGCACTTGATACGAATCGCTATGATTTGCTGAACAAACTCTACCAAGCTCTCAACGAATGGGACAAGGCGCTGGAACTAGCGGAGACGAAGGACAGAATACACTTGAAAACCACGTACTACAACTACGCAGTCTACCTCCAGGCCTTCGACAAGTTTGAGGCGCGGAAGTATTTCCAAAAGGCGGGCACGGAGCTCCCGGACTGCACTCGGCTTTTGCTCACCGAGCCGAACGCGGACCAGCTGTTAGTCGATTACGTGAACAAAAATTCCAGTAACGAGAAGCTGCAGCGCTGGTACGCACAGTATTTGGAGTCAAAACAGGATTTGGCCGGCGCGGTGAAGTGCTACACCACGTCGCAGGACTGGCACAGTTTGGTCCGTTTGCATTGCTTATCAAATGCAAATAGGTCTGGGTCTGGAAGAATACAAACTTGTGATGCGCATTGCAGAACACAGAAAAATCTCTCATGCATAGGTAGCAAAAGCTGCCCACTTTCTGTCACCAAAATGAGGGATTTGTCATGCGGATTCGGCATTGCGGAAGCTTCTCGAAACTTGTGATGCTAGAGCTTCCATGCCAGACCTTCTGTGTCATGCAAAAACAGCATGACTCTTCCAGACCCAGACGCTTTTGCATTTGATATTGCTTTGAAAATCAGATAGAAAAGGCGACGCAGATCTGCGAGGAGACGCGGGACAAAGCGGCGTGTTACCACCTAGCGGGGGTTTTGGAGCAGCGCGCAAACGCCGGCGGTGGCGACGTCGTCATGATGGCGGGCGGTGGGAGCAGCGAGAATGATTCTGCGCGGTTGATAAAAGAAGCGGTCCGATTTTACTCTATGGCAGGCTGTGTGAAGCACTCCATACGACTAGCCGACCACCTGCGGGCCGGCGGGGAGGGGGATCTGATGACGCTGGCGCTAGCCTCCGGCAAGCCCGAGGACCTCAGCTACGCGGCGAAATACTACGAGAAACAAGGGAACAGTCAATCGGCCTCCAAAGCGGTGCTGTTGTACCAAAAAGCGGGGCAAACAGGAAGGGCGATGGAACTCTGCTTCTCGGCGAAATTGTTTGAGCCTTTGAGAAAAATAGTGGAGGACATCGTGCAGAAAGCAGAGCAAGCCGCCGCAGCAGGGAGTGCGAAGGAGGAAGGTGCTTATGTTGTTTTCTTGGTGATTATTCAGCATCAGTGTATATTTCGTAATTTTCGCTATTTTCTCCAACCACTGTGTTTGTGGCCACTTACTTTGCGAACTGAACTTTTTTCTATTCGAGTTCTTTCCCATTTCCTTCTAAGGTACCGACACCCCTGCTGCGGATCCGGAGCTGCTTGCCCGGTGCGCGGAATTTTTCACGCATCACGAGCAGCACGACAAGGCCGTGCAGTTGCTCTGCATGTCGCACCAAGTGTCGGAGGCGATCGACTTGTGCTACCAGCACAACGTGTTCATTTCCGAGGAAATGGCGGAAAAACTGACCCCGGAGATATGAGGGTACACAACTCCCCCTCCCCCTCATTTGTCATGCAAAATACCTAATTTACGCCTGACCCCTTGGCACTACTAGCATGATAAGTTCTGGAAGCCCAAATAGCACTACATTCCTGTCCAAATTTGTCATGCAAAACCCGTATTCTTGCTGACGGTTGTATTGCTGTTCATGCAATGCAAGCGAGGGGGAGGGGGAGTTGTGCACTCTCATAGGAGAAGCAGGGGGACGACAAGGAGGAGTGGCGGAAAACGCAGTTGTATCAAATGCAAATATGTCTGGGTCTGGAAATCTGTAATGCTGAATGGCCATGAGTGAGCGCGCCTTTGAGTGCAGTAATGCATGACAAATTTTGCAATTGCAAACGCTTTCTCATGCTCAGTGCGCATTAATGACAAAATTGTGGCGCTTTGGCTTTTGTTGCTTTTATGCAATACAGATTTTTCAGGAGTCCGGGGCACGCAATACAAGTTCAACCTTTCCAGACCCAGACATATTTGCATTTGATGAGTTGCGAAAAATTGCGAAACTCTGCAAGGACCAAGGCTCGTTCCAGGTTGCGTGCAAGAAGTACACGCAGGCCGGAGAAAAGGTGAAGGCCATGAAGGCCTTGCTCAAGATATTACAGTGAAAAGTGCCCCCCACCCCCAAAGTTGCAAAAATTTGCGATGCGAAGCTTCCAAATGAAAACTTTTTGTCATGCATGAAAGGAGTATGAATCTTTCTGATGCAGAGCCTAGTCGTGTTTCGCATCGCTTGCATGACAAGCACCGCTCTTGCTGGGATCTTTTGCAATGCAAATTTTTGCTATTCACGATCGGAAGTCTGTGATGCTGATACATGCAAGAGGGCGAATGTTTCATTTGGAAAGGTTTGCAATACAAATGCTTTCAAGTTCGGGGTTGGGGGCATTTTTCATTGTAATACAAGAGCGGCGATACCGAAAGGATCACCTTCTTTGCCGGCACAGCGAGAACGCCCGAGATCTACGTACATAGGATCTTGAAACTAAAGCATTCTTCACTCGCTTAAGTTGTTATTCATGACCTGCAAATCGATGAAGAAGTGTGCTCGACGTGGTCCCGTAGAGATATTGGAGTTGATGCATATCATGCAATTACTTTTTACAGCAACTTGAACTTCACAAATAGAAATACAAAAACGAAAAACTCCCCACACCAGATTCTTGCCGCGAACTACATGCAGTCGCTGGACTGGCACAGCCGACCAGAGATGACCAAGCAGATCTTGTCCTTCTACAGCAAGGCGAAGGACTACCAAAAAATGTCCGGGTTCTACGCTACCATTGCCATGGTGGAAATCGACGAGTACCGTGACTACGAGAAGGCGGCGTCTTGCTTGAAGGACAGCTTGAAGGTGCTGCAGAAGGCCAACCTGGAACTCTCCGAGCAGTACACGGTACTGGAGAAAAAGTTGAAGTTCGTGGAGCAGTTCGCCGCCTTGAAAACGTTGAAAGCCGACCAAGTCGTGCAGGCGTGCGATATCAAATGCAAATATGTCTGGATCTGGAAATTTGTGATGCTAAAATGTGGATGATGGAAACAGTTCCGAATGCAACCCAGCATGACAACTTTCCAGAACGCTTTCTCATATGCAATCCGCATGCGAAGCTGAGTCTTTGCATGTACAAAAGAGGCTGCAACTTTTGTTGGTTATGCAATACAGATTTTCTTGGGATGGAAAGCTAGCATTACAAGTTTCAACCTTCCAGACCCAGACATATTTGCAATTGATATGCGAGACGTTTCTGCAAGTGCCGGAGGTCGAAAACTACCTGCGCGTCGGCGACGTCTATCCTGAGTAAAAACGTACCCACACCAGAGTTGTAATGCAGATTTGCAAAGACAGGGAGACTTGTAATGCGCATCCCCATGAGAGCCATTTCCAATCGTGTTTTGGAATTTGTGATGCTGTGAACAGGATGAGCAGATGAATCTGTGACGCGGCTGCACTTGCTAACCTGCACAACACTGCAGAGTGCAACTTGTCATGAGGAGGATAGTTTGGAGTGCCAGGTCCGTTGGGCCCGGGGTGGCGGCGTCTTTGGGTTGATCAACTCACCCGAAACACAATGCCATTCCCGCAGCAGCACAGTCTGTTTATGTCATGCGTGACTCACAAAACTCCTAGGTTTGTGTTGCAAAATCCCCATCTTGACTCTGGTGTGCGGATGTTTTTACTCAGGATAACGTCTACGCGGCGCTCATCGAAGCCTACGTCGCCCAGGGGCTGTACCAAGACGCCTTTGGAAAAGTGGAGGAGATGCGGAGGGCGAAAATCGCACTGGGGCCCTACGTCGACGCAGAGGTACTGCAAAAAATCCAGGCGGAAATGGGAACGCTGGTTGAGGAGCCAGTATATGAGAACTATGTACTTCAATGTTGAATTAATAAAGTTGTTTTGTACATTTTTTATCCTGGACTAGTTTTTTAGCAGGCATGATGCGCATGAAGATCCACTCGTCCCTCTTCTTATGATGTGATACTAATGATCAAATTCGGCATGGGAAAGATTTTTCGAAAATCACAGGCGTCCACGTGGAAGCCGGATGGGGATGAGGTCGATGAAGAAATCGACGAGGACATCGATGACGAGTAAAACGTACCATGCTAGTGGGGGGTATGCTGGTCGAGGTTGTCATGCTGGGTGGTATGGAAGATTGTGTTGCATTCATCTGCTGAGTCCAAATTTGAATAAAGAATGACTTTCAAAGCGTTTAGAAGAACCCTAGTTGGTCTTTGTTGTTTGGTTGTTTTTACTGGAAGATGTCGCTGTCTTCCTGTGCTGGATGTGCTCGACAATTGCTTTTGTCGATGCACATAGCAAGGTTGGCAGCGAACACGCAGCGCTGCTGTGGTGCGAAGCTATAGTCTTAGTACAGTTTTTTAGAACATCAAGTTTATTGCGAACTTTACCTTTCAGGTAGCAAGTCTGACCTAAGGAGGCAGATCTGCTATGAGGAACAAAAAGAACATAATGAGAACGATTCAAGACTCTTATCAGGGAAACTGATAAGAAAAAGCAGGACGACAAGTCGAGTAATAGAGACTGAGTGCTTTGCGTGACTTCGACAGCCGTGGTATCCTCGCAGCTGTTGTTTAACAAGAGTATTAGTTGTGTAACCATGATGACCGAGGAGCCGTGTTTCTTTCCCGATACGGTGTTCCACAACGCAGGGAATGATGGTCCTCTAACGCAGCAAAAAATGCTCCCATCAGTCTTCACCGATCTTCATCAATGCTTTCGATTTTGTCGTTTCGCCCGCAGGTTTTTTGTGTGCTTTCGTTTACAGGTCAGACGCAGTTCCGATTTTTTCTGGAACAGCAATCGGTGCGACGTCCTGGTGAAATGTGAAAGGATCATATTCAAAAGCTTTTAATATGCCGCTGCCACTTGTTTGTGAGTAGCTGTAGTCGTTTATCGTGTAGTACAAGCCCAGCAAAAGTTGAAGAGAGGACAAGAGATCCACCGTCCACGACTTCTTTCGTTCCGCCCCACCGGGCCTGTTTATTCCTGATGTCGGAAGAAGAAGTATCTTCCAGCGATGACGAAGAATCCACCACGCTGCTTCCTCCCGCTGGAGGTCGTGTCCTGCTCGTGCCAGAAGGTCAGACGCTATCATCTGCAGAGGCGCGCGGTACACCTGGAAATGATGACAGACGCGACTCTATCAAATGTAAAAATGTCTGGGTCTGGAAGAGTCCGAACTTGTGACGCTGCATTTGGATTCCAAAAAAATCTGTATTGCCTGACCAGCAAAGGGAATGCAATTTTGGCTACGCGGAGAGGGCATTTGTCAGGCGGAATAGGCATCAAGAAGCCCTCAGAAAATCTGTAGTGCTAGGGTATGCATCACAGACATCATGGCTCATGCAAAACGTGCATGACAAGTGTCAGAATCTTCCAGACCCAGACACTTTTGCATTTGATAGACTCTGGTGATGCTGATGTCCATGTCGAGGGCGAAAAGATTGCTTCTGAAGAATCTTCCCAACTACCATCAACTGGAAATAAGATAACTACACCAAACGTACTAGTTCCTGGTGCCAAAAATGGGTCGTGGAAAGCAAGCTACGAGAGTAGTGGGGCTGCAGGCCCTCGTCCGGGCCCGCTCCATGAAGAAGAAGACAGCGCTTTATTGCCGGAGGAGCTTTTGCCTCTGAACAGTGACGCCGATTATCATGAATTTGGACGGGAAGTGAATATGAATGAACAGGATAGCGGCTTCGATGGCGCGAACGAACAAGAAGAAGAAGCGGAACAGGATGAACATCACGTCGAAGATGACGAGAACATCAACGTCGACAACAACCTGGAAACAGATCACGCAAGGTTGCTGCGATTTGTCCGTAATGCGCGGGAAGAAATCCTGTACGATGAGGTTTACTCTCTCTCCGTCGGGTCGCAAGAAGGTCGGTCCCTGCTCTCACCCGGTGCTGCGGGCGGGCTAGAAGAAATATTAACAGAGCAGGTAGGAGGTGTACAACGGGACGATATAGGTTTAGACGCTGGAAAAAATGATGACAACATTTGCGGAGCTGGGACGGGGGAAGAAAATTTGTTGGACCGCTTTGCTACGAAGCCGCCAGATGTTCAAAAGGTCCACCTCAGCTCACCGTCGGTTCTTCCCCCGCGCGATGGGAATAACGGCGCAGAGGCAGGCTCCGGCATTAAGGGTGAAAATTCATGTACGAAAAATGCAAGAGAAACGCCACCGCCACAGGGAAGCAGTGCGGCTTCGACCCTGCTGGAGCGCAACTTGCAGAACGAATTGGCAGAGCTCTTTGATCCTCCGGCGAGAGCGAAGACTACACGTGATCGAGCTGTTGACCCTGATCAACTAGACGAAGACATTCTGCTTGAAGGGACAACCACCAGCAGGCTCGTGTTACCGAAAAGTAGCACCCCCGGCGGCTCCAAACCGGTCAGAGTCCTGTCTACCTCGAGAAACGCCAGCAGTACAAAAAAAAGAACACCGGAGCGTGGCGCAGCCTTAAGAATACACCCCTCGGATCTTCATGCGAACGATGTTGATCTAGGAGCGAATATAGGTCTAATTCATTCCGATGAGCAGTCGCCGCGCCTCTCCAAGTTAGACGAGAGTCTTGCGGAGAGCGACGCGACGCTCGTGGTCGACAATTTTCATCCACCAGGGAGCGGGCTGGAGCGAGATGGCGCAGATCAAGCAGAACACAGAGGAGCAACAGCAAGCAAAACCTTTCCTGCAGGTGGACAACGCTCGTCTCGTTCTCCGCTAAAAACGCCAGTGCTAGTTCTGCATTCGTCTTCTTCCTCGTCTTCGAGTGCGCGAGGACACAGAAGCAGCAATCCTGCTGAGGAACCAGTACCGGAGACACAGGGGCCGCGGCCAGGTGCGCATCCGACACTAGAGCATGACGTGATAGACGATTTTCTTCACCGAGTTTCCACATCCGTTCACGGCACCAGCAGCCGCGCAAGTCCCGGCACCGCAAATGGAGCGAGCCCGCTGGTGAATGTCAACTTGAACCCGGCCTTGCTGTCCAGTGCCGCCGGGGGGGCTCCTTCTTGCGGTCGTGTTGTATTTGGCGGACCCAAGAACGACTTGTACCTGGCGGATCACGGCTCTACTTCTCAGTCTTTTGCAGGGCGATCGCTCGCGGGTCCTCCGGGACACCACCTCTCGTCGAGCTCTCGTGCGTCGCCGGCAACGATTATTACAGGGAGTCAAGAGCGTGCTGGAGCAGGCTTATGCACTAGTGACCCGCGGCCCTCGTTCGGGCAGCCGCTGCTGCACCAGCCCCAGAATGGATCTTCAAACTATCCTGGTGCAACAGCATCCCGAGGACCCTCGATCGCGGAGCGGCGTGCCAAAATCGCTGAGGAAGTCGATGTGTTGATAGGAAGCGCGCCAGTCCGCGTGTCCACCGCGCACAACGAGCAGCTTGATCCGCGCATGACCTCGCAGCCCATCGGGCGACCGACGCGCTTTTCTGTCCATGGCAGTACCAATTTCAGTTCTGCGACCACAGTTTTCCGCGGGGAACCGGAGTTGCGGAGCAAATTGCTGAGCTACGAGCGCCGAAGCGACCTGCGGATCCCGGAGCAGGAAGAGTTTTCAGAGCAATTGGTGTTCAATAACAACGACTTGAGCCTACCCGTCGTCGTGACGCCGCGGACCGCCTCCCCAACATCGCAAAAGTCTTTTGAGACGAAATCGAAGGGCACAGTCGTAGGTTCAGGGACAGCAGCGGGGCAGTTGCTTGCAGAAGCAAAGGGGATCAGTAGCAAGAACGGCAGGAAGATGAGTAAAAACCAGGCCAATATGACGAAAAGCAATGCTAGTTGTGAAGATCATGGTACGTCGAACAACGATCGCAACCTGCCAGAGGATCAACATAGCAAGGAAAATGTCGCTGACCTGTCAGCAAGTCGCAAAGTCGTATCTGTCCACTCAGTGGGGGCGCAAATGAAACCACGCTCGCGCACAAGCTCCGGTTCGGCACGAGATGACGTCGAGAGTGATTCGAAATTGCGGTCATCAGCTGGTGGAAATAAAGGCAGTTGTATTGACGGCACTAACAATCCCATCAGGGGAAAAAGTACAAGGGTGGACGTCAGTAAGGACCGGTTGGACAGATTACCGCATTCCGTGATTTTCTCGAAGTGCTGTGGCGACGACACGGTCCGGGTGGAAACCGAAGCTTTTGAGGTTTTTGTGCGCGACCCCGTGCGGCAGTCCCGCTGGTTCCACGCAGACCACATGGATTTCCTCGTTTGCGGTTTCTTCCTGTTTGACGACGCCAAAAAAAGCTTCGCGGTGCGGCGGACGGTCGCCGATTTCCAGTGGCTTGCTGTGAAGCTGCCCAAGCTTCTGCCGGGCTTCTTCGTGCCGCCCCTGCTCGCCTCGTCCCACCTGAACGAAAAGAAGGGAGATCTGGTGTCGGAGCGCGAGGGGATGGAGATCCGGAACCTGCAAGCGGAACTCCGGTTCTGGTTGATGCGCCTGTTGCAGCGGCCGCATTTTGTGGGGTTGGACCTGTTTCAGGCTTGGCTGGGGTTCGAAGCCGCCACCGGGAAGAGGAGGAAGGCGGAATTACTCTCAGTGGGCGCGCTGGAGCAGCAATTCTGCTCGGGGCACCGGTTAAACAACCCTTTCAAGCTTTTGGACCGGCAGAAGGGCTTGTGCCGGGTGTCCGGTCTCGACCATTTGCAACTCGTTCAGGAACTGGCGGATTTAGTCGCAACTGGTGATGTATTAAATGCAAAAATGTCTGGGTCTGGAAGAATACAAACCTGTGATGTGCATTTCAGCACACTGAAAAATCTCTCATGCATAGGTAGCAAAAGCTGCCCAGTTTCTGTCACCAAAGTGGGGGATGTGTCATGCGGATTCAGCATTGCGGAAGCTTCTCGAAACCTGTGATGCTAGAGCTTCCATGCCAGACCTTCTGTGTCATGCAAAAACAGCATGACTCTTCCAGATCCAGACATGTTTGCATTTGATATGATGTCGACATGAAAGACGCACAAGACTTTATCCTGAGTAAAAACGTACCCACACCAGAGTTGTAATGCAGATTTGCAAAGACAGGAAGACTCCCCAAGAGATTTGAATCGAGCACTGCCCGAGATTTTAGATGATGAATATTTGAAAAAATGAAAAGAGAAACTTTTTTAATTTTTGCAGCGCGCGCAAGCTTGCGCTGCCGGGCGGCTTCGCCCTCCCCATGTTCGCGGAAGATTTTAGACTTTGCCCCGCCCCTTCGGCTTTTTCTTTCTTTGCGTGTAGTGTAGCCTCGGCAGGCGATTCGTTTTCCCCGCCACCTGCTCGCGTGCTGACGTGGGCGCCTTTGGGGTGCTGTCCGTTTTTCATGTTGCCCGCGCGGCGCGGGTCTCCATGTCGGAGCTAAGGCGTGCGGCTCCGTGGCGCTTTGTGCTTTTTTTTGCCGGGGCTTTTTTTTGCATTTTTGCTATTTATTTTATGCCAGTAGGAACATGAACAGCAGCCCGCCTCTGCAGTTGGCGCCCTTTTTCTCTTTTTCGTGTCGAAATTTTCGTGGGCCAAACACGCGGCGCCGGCTGTGTCTTTCGCACTTTGCTTCCAGAGCTAGTGGCGCGACTGCTTCGCGTAAGCGCCCCTGAATTAGCACCAAGCGAGGCCCTTCGTTGGTTTTCCATGTAATGCAATCCCGGAGGCCGGTCCGGCGTGTCAGCCAGCGGCCTGCTTCTTGGTGCGGACATTTTTCTGGTGTTTTTCGTTTCGCGCGTTGGCCGCGTGGGGTTTATCTTCATGTCAGGGCGCAGAAGAGTGACGCGGCGGCGTTTTTCGCTCCTTGTCTGCATTTGTGGGCTTACTATCCTTGCTGCGCTGCAGCGCCAGCCCCGACTTGCCAAGCATGAGAGGCGCCGCGGTTGCTAAGGTTTTACGCTAAAAGTGGCGACGCTGTCCATGTTTTGCCTTCGTCTTCCTTTTTGGGTGTCTTTCCGTTGCTTTTTTGCCGTACTTCGTTCATTTTGTTGCGTTTTTGCGCCTTTTCGAGCTACGCGGAGCTTTTCTGGCGCATTTTGGGGCTAAAAACGAACAAACCGCCTGGGGCTGGTTATTTTCGCCGCCGGTTTGCCGTATTTCGTTCATTTCGTCGCGCTTTTGTGCCTTTTTAAGTTGGAGGAAGTTTCTGTGGCGCATTTTGGTCCTCAGAACGGCCAAACTGTCTGGAATTGGCCTGGCGGATGCGATAGCGCCACCGCTCTGCGGACTTGCTCCTGCAAAATCACCGGCGCGCGCCTTGTCGCGCTTTTGCGCCTTTTTGGAGAATTTGCAAAGTGTTGCACTTTTTCACCTATTTCGATGGCTTTGCGACGTTTTTGCTTTAGTTTGCGTCTGTTGGTGCATTTGCGCACCTTTTTGAGCTGAGGGGAGCTCTTTTGGCGCATTTTGGTCCTAAGTACGACCAAACTGTCGGGAGTTAGCCTTACGGGTGCGACAGCGCCAACGCGCTGTGAACCGCTGCAAAATCATCGGCGCGCGCAATGTTGCGACTTTGCGCATTTTCCGAGAATGCGCATAGTGGCGCACTTTTGTGCCTATTTTGAAAAATTTGCGCCCTTTCCGCCTTAGTTTTTGCATTTTGGCGCATTTGCGCAATTTTTAGGCTTAACAAGGTGGCCCCGCCGTGCGCTTTTTCGTCCAACCATTTCGCTCTTTTTGACTTAACAAGACCTGTTCTGCAGTGAAATGAGTCGAATTAGCACCAAAAAGGCGCGTCTGTACCTTAAGAAAGTTGGCGCTTTTCTTTCCATGGATGTGATACATGTTTGCAATACAAGTTGATAACTTCTGCAAAATTAGTCGCCTTTTTGTCTTTTTGGCTTAGCGAGACCCAATCTGCACCAGGATGGCCCTAGTTAGCACGAAGAAGCTGTCTCTTTGCCGTTGTTGCTTTTCGTTGGCCAGCGCCACGAGCGATTCCGAAGCCGAGCGCGTTAGTTTGCTAGCCAGATCTGTTCCACTTTGTTCACATTTTCGCCTGAATAAGCGAGACAACTGTACTGGAATCAGGTGGACGGCGTCCGTTCTTGCCGGCCTTGGGCCATGCTTTTTGTCGTGTTTTGACTCGTGCTGTTTGTCTGCGCGCATGTGCGTGCTTCTTTGGGGATTTTTGTCTCGTTTTTCTTTTATTTTGCTTACTTACAGCGCCTGTGTTCGCGTTTCTGTAGTTTTTTATTCGAATTTGGCGCATTTCAGCACATTGTGGGCGTTCTAGAATCGAACCACCTGCCAAATAGACTAACAAACGCAGCGACAAGCATCGCAAAACTGTGGCGCTGCGTTTTGGTGCACGGTTTCCGCCTGCGCGCGTATTGTTGTGAAGTTGCCGCGTTTTCTGGTCAATTAGCGCACTTTGGTGCATTTTTGCGGGTTTTCGCGTCATTTTGACGCATTTGTTTGCATTTTCGCGCTTTTTTGATGCAATTTGCTTAAATCTGATCTATTTTAAGCGATTTCGAAAAAAAAAACAGCGGGCGACTTTTAACCTTATAGCTCACAGCTCGCGACTTTTTTCGAATTTCGCAAGTTTTTGCGAGTGTGCCTTTATGCTCATTTTTGTCGTTATTTTGCTCAGTTTGCGACTTTTTTCCTTTTTTTGTCGCATTTTCGCACATGAGGGCACTTTTAGCGCTTAATTATGTGGCCCCGCCGTGCGCTTTTCCGGCGTTTTTGTTGTTTTTGACTTAACAAGACCAGTTTTGCACTAAAATGACCTGAATTAGCACGAACGCTGTGCATTTTGACCTTAAGAAAATTGAAACTTTTTTTTCTGATGTGATGCATGTTTGCAATACAAGTTAAAGACTTGTAATGCGCATCCCCATGAGAGCCATTTCTAATCGTGTTTTGGAATTTGTGATGCTGTGAACAGGATGAGCAGATGAATCTGTGATGCGGCTGCACTTGCTAACCTGCACTACACTCCTGCAGAGCGCAACTTGTCATGCGTGACTCACAAAACTCCTAGGTTTGTGTTGCAAAATCTCCGTCCTGACTCTGGTGTGGGTAGGTTTTTACTCAGGATAGACTTGAGCGCGAGTTTCAACGAAGCCAAAAATGGTCGCCCTACTTCGCGTGAGCAGAACAACGACGACGCTGTTCTTGATAAGGCAGAGGCACAGGACCTGGATTTGAACAATGGTGGTGAAGCTGAAGTAGACAATAATTTGAACAACAACAGCAAAATTTATTCCAGGAGATCGTCGAAGACTACGTCTAAGGGCGGACTGCTGCCAGCGGGTGTTAAAGAGAGAAAGTCTACTTCCGCCTTCTTCCGGACGACCAGTAATTTATGTCCTCGTGCGACATCATCCGCTGTAGCTACCGTGAAGCTGACGCCCGAAGCCTGCAAGAAATTTTTGAACGAACAGAAGAGACAGCTGCGGAACCGGAGTTTCGAGCTGAGCTCGCTGCAGCGAAACTTCGAGGTCTTGCGAAATCTCGAGAGAAATGCGTTCATCGAAAGTCTATCAAATGTAAAAATGTCTGGGTCTGGAAGATTGCCAGGTTTGTCATGCACATTTTGCATGACTCCTCAAGTCTGTGATGCATGCCCTAGCATCACAGATTTTTAGAGGGCTTCCTGAAGCCTAATCCGCATGACAAATGCTCTTTCCGTGCTGCAAGATTTGGACTCTCTTTGCTGCTCATGCAATACAGATTTTTTTAGAATCCTAAATCAGCATGACAAGTTGCATTCTTCCAGACCCAGACATTTTTACAGTTGATAAAGTCAGAAGCTGCGGAGAACCTTGGCCGGAGAGGAAAATATGAACAGGACGCTGGTACTGCTTAAGTACGTCTACACGACTTTTCGCGTGCTGTGTTTTTTGATGAATGAATTTCGGCGATCATCGCCTAGCGTCTTCTGCTTTTCTATGCTCAAAAACGTTTTTCATCCTCTCCACTTGCCATAATTTGCGATGCAGGTATCCTCCTTGGCGCTTTCCGGGGCCGGAAAAACCGGCCTTCACGCTAGTGGGGGCGAGCAGGCGAATGGGACTGCGCATGCTGTCTACAATATCATGATCGTGGCGTGCGAACGGGAGATGCTGGATCTGCATGCCAGCCTGCGCATATTTGACGAGCTGGACTTCATGGAAAGGAAGACGGAAATGCTTCGGCGAAATTTAAGACAGAATCGAGAGAAGCGGTACTAGAAATAAACTCAGATAAGTTTCACTGTCTCACCAGCGCAGTTCGCGTTCCTGGGACTTACACAATCTGGTGGTGAGCGTGCTGGAGCTGTCCTCAGACATTCATAAGTATAGCAATTCAACCCACCATTTTTAAAGAATTGAGCATTTTTTTCTACAACAGCCTGACCATCAAATTGAGCGAGCACGGAGGGTTCTGGGATTCGGTTTTTCGGGGGCTTTCGAAGGAGGAGCAGCTTGGCGGCCTGTGCGACCAGATTAGCTTCTTGAAGCGTCAAGTAGGCGGGATGGAATCGTGGACGCGGTTTGCGCACCAGGTTGCCGCTGAAGAGTTGCGCCTGATGCGGCAGGACAGGGCGCAGAAATGGAGTACTGCATGTGATGTTGATGTGATTATACTTGGTCATCAAGCTGATGTTTTTCTCTGACTTTTTGCCTACTATCCATCCCTATGTCTACATCAAAACAGAAAACGCCCAGGAGGAGTTCGTTTCGCGGCAAAAAGAGCTTGGCGTGACCATGCGGGCGTCGCTGGCGGCGCGCGGAGTAGTGAGTAAGGCGGATCTGCTGGATTGGGGATTGGATTCGCAAGAAATGATGGACGAGGATTAAAAAAGCTCGCAAGAGAGCAGGATGCTACACTATCAGGAGTACTCAGTTTTAATACACCTAATGATGAAATAAATCTAACGAGGACGTCGAGACCACTTGCAATTTCGATTTCTCAATACTTCTATCTTTTTCAAAATCAAACGACGAGCACGAGGCGTCTCTCTTTTCGCCGTTACGATATCAAGAAAAGAAGTACCTAGTGAATGATGAGCCCAAGAACACGGGCTACTTGTGAACCCAGCAAATGAACGGTCTACTGATTCTTTCATGGCGCTTAGGCCTTTACACGTGCAATAGCAATTTCGATGTTGGTAAAAGTTGCCCTCCCTCGTCCACCTTCTGGGTCAGCGAGCAAAAATTTGTCAACCGGGCGTTATTTCTACCGTCGCGGTCAGAATGGTGGGTTTCGGTGTTTGCAAGGATGGTCCGATTTTTAAGGGTTGCAAGCAGGCAACGTCGAAGATGATCAAAGACCAAAGAATGTTCTGTGCATTCTTATGGGACAAAAATTTCATGCACCAGGTGCACTTCTCCAGAACTTTAGAAATGACGACGAAAACTCAACATGAGCACTGCAATGATCTCGTGGCTTTGCGGACGACTCCTTCTTGTTCCCCAGCGTCACTTATTCATCTTCTAGGGGACGTTGCTACAACATCTTCAACAACGAGGTCTCTTCCAGCACCAGCAGATATTAAGGAGAGGAGGAACAAAGGCCGAAGAAGAAAACGTCGCCCGTGGTCTTGGCGAAGCGTATTACTGATTCCCAAAACGGTCAGTGGGCTGCTGCAAAGAAACACTAAATCTGCCACCTCTACTGCAGCGTCTTCCGCCCCCGGAGCTGCTGCTCCACATCAGTACAATGACCACAGCAAGACGCCGACGTCGGCCAACGAGCGCGGCGACGGCTTTGTCACGAAAGCCTTGCGGACTTCCGAAGCGCACATTTTGCAGGCGCTTTTCGACGAGCGGAGCGGTCGGAATCAAACGCACACTTTCACGGTCAACGAAAATCTGTTTGGCGGGCCGAATCTCGATTGCTGGGCGGACCCGCGGTTCAATTTTCGCAAGTGCTGCAACGCCATGCACTACTCCGTGCAGATGAATCACTGCTGGGACGGGAACAAGTACACGCAGGAGAACTGCTGCGGCGCGGAGCTCTATTTCCCCCCGACCTGCCTGGACCTGATGCGGCACTTTGAATTTTCCATGGTCCAGCGCCTGGGCCAGGACGACCCGATTACGAACGCCGTGACCGGGTGTCTGAAGGTTCTCCGGTCCCCGGACCCGGAGCTCTCCCTCCGCGGCTACGTGGAGCCCGGGTTCGAGCCGTTCGACGTGGCGGGCTGGCACTACCCGACGGCCACGGTGCACCATCCCGGGCTGCGGAAGTTCTCCTTCCCCGCCCTGGACGCCTACGTGGGCAACACGTTTCTGGTCGACGGCACGTGGATGCCGGTGGAGGTGGAGCTGCTGCGCGCCTTCCTCCCCGAGGACTCGGTCGTGGTGGACGCCGGGGCCAACATCGGGGGCTTCACCCTGCCCTTCGCGAAACGGGTCGGCAGGAACGGCATGGTGTTTGCGTTCGAGCCCTTCCGCGTTCTGTTCCAGCACTTGACCGCCAACGTCGCGCTGAACGGGTTGTTGAATGTGCAAACCTTCCAGCACGGACTTGGCAAGGAATACGAGCGAGTGAAGCTGTATCAACTGCAAAAGTGTCTGGGTCTGGAAACTTGTGATGCAAGGAAGGGAATAGTCAACTCACTGTAATACGCTGCCAAGCATGACAAGTTTTTTTCATGGTTCTGAGTTGCGTACTCCGCATGAGAAGCTGCGTTTTTGCATGACAGGGAGAAGGAGCTCTTCGTGGCCACGCAATACAAACTGCAGAGTCATGCCAGACTAGCATGACAAATCTCGTCATCTTCCAGACCCAGACATTTTTGCATTTGATAAGCTGCCCATGCCGAATTTGAACAAGCTGTCCAACCCGGCCAAGTATCCTGTCGTGCAAAAGTATCGTACTCGTCGTTGTACTTAGTGGCATTATTGCATGAGAAAGATGAAACATCTTTCTTTAATACCTTCTCCGGCATGACAAACTCCATTTTTGTTGTTGGAAAAATTTGTAATGCGATTGCTACTAGTGCGACTCCGACTGCGATACTTCTGCGATGCATACCAAGTCGTCCGTGGCGGCCACGGACAACCTGATGATGATTGAGACGGAGAAGGAATATGAAGAGGAAATCGAGATCAAGCCTCTGGACGACTACTTTCGCAGGTTCCCGTATCATGTGTAACAACGAACGTCCCCAACGACCCACAGTCAAGATGGAAAATCTGCTACACAAATCAACAAGTTTTGGTTGTTGCGCATGACAAGATTAGGCTCTTCGTCGCAATGTAGCCGTGTGCAAGAGCTAGTAGAAGCAACAAACCTCCTCGAGCATCCTATCCTGATTTGAAGCATGACAAAATTCAAAACACAACTAGAAAATGCTTCTCATTGGGCAGCGCATGAGAAACATTGTAGGCATGCTGATTTACGTGACAACTCTGGGTAGTTCTGGACGTTTGTACTCGGGATATCCCGAACAGAGTGTACTTGATCAAAATCGACGTGGAGAAAATGGAGGTCCCGCTTCTCGAGGGCGCGCGCGCCATCCTGCAGTACCACCGGCCGTTGCTGTTTGTGGAAGACAGCGAGGAGACCCGGGCGGGTCCACCGCTGAACGTCACCGAGAGGCCGCACTTACTCGACCTGATCAACAACAAGCTCTCCGCGCGGTTCCGCCCGGAAACCGAAGTTTCCTCCGCCGTCACGCGGCTATGGAGTGCAAATATGTCTGGGTCTGGAAGAATGCAACTTGTGATGCTGCATTTGGATTCCAAAAAAAATCTGTATTGCATGAGCAGCAAAGGGAATGTAATTTTTGCTACGCGGAGAGGGCATTTGTCATGCGGAATACGCATCAAGAACGCCGCAAAAAATCTGTGATGCTACGGCATGTATCACAGACATCATGGCTCATGCAAAACGTGCATGAAAAGTCTCAAAATCTCCCAGACCCAGACATATTTGCAGGGCATAGCGGCTGCTGTGGTACTACGGGTACCTGGTATCGCAGTGCACAACTCGTCTACTGTCCCAAATTTGAATTTCACGCAACAAGAGAAACTGTGCATTATTGCTTCCGATTGTATTTGGTGCAGCTGCTCGAAGATGCTCTTAGTCTTACAAGCACTTCTCCGTTTGTTCAACACGGATTGCCCAGGTTGAGAAAGTCCTCAACTACCGCAGTGAAAATTCATAAGTGGGTCTTTCATTTGCAGAAGTTGCATTTCTCATCTTCATTCTGTTGCTCTTTGTGCCTTTCGAATTGGGGGGGTAAGTAGCTCGTTGTGCACTCTGATACAAGTGTATCGACCTCTACAAAGAAGTCGGAGGACAACTTACGAGTTTGTTCTGTGCGCCCGATGAGAAGCTGGACGGCTTGTGGCTCGGCATTGTGAAGTTTTTTGACACCACCAGGTACAGAGGCGGGAAGCGGTGAAATTAATGTTCTTTATTTTGCAGAAAATTAAGAAAGGCAAGAAGATGAAGACCTGCTCCCCCTGCTGGGGAACAGCGGCATCTCGTCCCCGCGACGTTCACGGAGTTCTTGTACAGACCTTTCGACGCGTACTAAGTCTTGCAAATTCACTATATCGACTAATGCTGCACCAGCACTACATTCATACTCTAGTCCGGCTTTCCGCCGTACTGGAATTCGAACTGTCGTGACTACTTCATCTTTGGAATTGGATTATCGTGCCGCGCTGCTCGCTAGTTTGGAAAAACCGCTGACTACAAGGCGATTTGGTTTTTTTCGTTCTGTCTCAGTCTCTGTGGGGACTTTTAATCGAATTAAGTACTAATTCGTAGAACTGCTTTCGTGTTTTCCCCGCTTGTGGCCGTCGTCCTTCGTGAATTCTTCGTCCATCTTGATTAATTGTGAATTCTTCGTTCATTCAGGTGTGGTCGTTGTCGTCGTCCAATCCCTGGGCAATGTGCTCTTGCTTCGTTCCTCTCCGCACTTGTCGTTTCTTCAGCTGCTGGTTCCTCGTACCTGTGTTGTAAGTTTCAACTTTAGTTTTACGTGTTAGCCTGCGGGCCGCCGATTACATAATCTGTGACTACTGGAGACAGGTGTATCAATCCCACAGCGAAGAAGCTAGCTAGGCAATAGAGGTGGAGGACTTCTCTGCCCGACTACGTTTTGAATTACTTGCACTCATGCTACTGCTTCACGATGACCTACCCAGCATGAAGTTTTCCCCATACAACAAGAACCCTGACCACTAGATGTTTTCTTAAGTAGTTGCCCCACGACCACCACCTCGACCTGCCTACTGTATTTTTAGACCCTGCCCAACATCCTCGAGATACTTAATAAATACGTCCTCGCTGGAAGGGCGGTGCGAAGGCGAATCGGCGCTGGACAGGGCGAATAAGAAGTTGAACAAGTTGAAGACGTACGACCATGTGGCGTCTGAGCTCGACGAAGAAAAGGTCGCGCGAGGACGACCCGCGCGAGATGCTGGGTGCCCAGCGCTCCACCGAGCTGACATCTGGGTCCACGTCCTCCGGGTTACCTCCGGCGGCACAACTGCAGAGAAATCGAAGCCCTGGCGAATTATTAATCCACCGTGGCCGAAAGAACAAGCTCAAGAACAAGCGTGAAATCTACTCTGTTACGTCCGAGGCAACAATGGCTCCTTTTCCTGCGGATACAAGCGGCGGCTCGGACTACATGGAGCAGCAAATGCCGAGCCAACGAAAGTTTTCTCCCGCGGTTCTTCAGGAGGACGAAAGTGGGTTGATGGGTTATGCGCCGGTAGTCGTGCAGAAGCAGAAATCGGAGGGGAGTGCAACTACAACCAGCGAGGCTGGGCTAGACATGATCTCGCTTCCGCGATCCACTGGGTCGACGGGGATAAGGAAAAGAGACATATTAAACAAGCGGCAGCAGAGCCAGAGAAGCAGCGATGACCTAACTCCACCGGCACGACCACCTTCGGGAGATGTTGCACCACGTCCGCGGTACTTGAGGGTGCCCACCCCCAACGTGGATTTCCCCCGGCGCGACACAGGGAGTAGAAACAGTGTGGACGGTGAGATCAGACTGCGCTCCTCTTTGATGGGTATCGGCAGGGAGGTCTTTGCGCGCAAACAGGGCGGGCGGCGTGCATTTTTGGCCGGCGCTTTCGATACGTTCGACGCCATGCTGCGGAAGCGCGTGCAGACGTCGGCCTTGATGCACGAACTGCCGGTGGGCGACTTTGCCTCGGCCGACAACGCCTCGGAACGCGTCTTCAACGCCGAGTTTGAGGACACGGCGCGCGAGAAGGACTCCCGTGACGTGTACGACCGGCTGTGCGGCAGAACGGGGCTCAGGGCGAAGCTGTACGAGGAGCAAGGGCTGGACGCGGACAAGTGGGCCACTAAACTTCTGATGAACCGGTACTTCGACGCCGCCTTCGTGTTCATCGTCTTCAATTACATCATCTTCCTCGGGTCGAGCATATGGATTGCAAAAATGTCTGGGTCTGGAAAGTTGGAACTTGTAATGCTAGCTTTACAACATTCCTGGAAAATCTGTATTGCACAACCGACAAAAGCCGTAGCCATTTTTGTCATGCAAAAACGTAGTTTCTCATGCGGACTGCCTATGAGAAAGCGCTCCGGAAAGTTGTCATGCTGGGCTACATTCGGAAGTGTTTCCATCATGCACATTTTAGCATCACAAGTTTCCAGACCCATACATATTTGCATTTGATAGAGCAGCCACGAGCACAACAGTGATTGGGGCGCGCTTTGGTGGTACATCGACCTGAGTTTCTTCATTCTGTTCGTGCTGGAGCTGGCCGTCCGGGTCAGCTCCTACCGGAACCCGGCGCGCTGGCTCCTGGAGGGCACGGTCGCCAGTAACTGGCTCGACTTCACGATGACCGCCGAGCACGCGTTGGCTTTGTTCGTGTGGCCGCGCGTTTTTGACGAGGGGCGGCTTTTCGGCATCGGGGTGCTCCGCATCGTGCGCTTCCTGAAGCTGCTGCGGTGGACCGAGATGCGGGAGCAGTTCACGGTGGTGTACCAAGCGACCATCGCGATGCGCATGGTGTTGCTGTTCGTCGCGGTGGAGATTGTGGTGCAGGCGTCGATCTTTCGGGTGTACATGCAGGAGTATCTGCCCTTCGGCACGTTTAGCCCCGGGCCGGAGTCGTACGACCTGTCCGGAGTGCCGGGAGGGCCGGCGGTGCACACTGCGTCACTGTGGGCGGCCGAGTACGAGTACCGCCAAGATTACGAACTGCAGCTGGAGTTCAAGAGCTACTTCCATACAGTGTTGACATTGACCAGCATGCTGTTCACGGACGACTCCTTCCGTATCATCCACGACCTCTTCGACAACGCCCCCTTCCTGGGCTGGATGGCGCTGCTGCACTGCGTTTTTTGCGCCATCCTGGTGACCAACCAACTAATTGGCATTGCGGCGGATACCATGCACTACGTGCTCACCGAGTTTTATCCCATGTGAAAAAAGTTGTCCGATCTTCGCTCACAGGAAGTCATCTATTCTATACAGTTCGACGATACTTGGCATGTAGAAAATGCAGATTGTCGCGTCCTCGTGGTCGTGTACTCGGAACGCAGCATTTGCTCCGCTCCGCGTGATGAATGGTATCCATTACATTCATTCTGCTTCTGCGTGCTTCTGCTTTTGAATCACAGGACAACGAGAATAAGATTTTGTCATGAGGTACTAGGTCCACGCCAGTCGCCGATCATGAATGGGAATGGCTTGATCATTGAGTAGAGCTCCTCTCTTGAAGATGTTGACTGTGGGCGGGCGGGCACGTTTTCGCGCGGGATAGGTCGCGCGGCGGCCACGAGGTGTCGAAAGTCATGGAACTGGCACAGCGGTGGTTGATTTTGTACGGGGAGCCCGACGAGGTACTACACCAGGCGCAGCGGCTGGCGCTTGAGGACGAAAGAACGAGAAGCCAGGAGCTCCAGTCCGTGGCGCTCATCAACGAAAGCCTCCGCATCAACCGTGATAAAGAGCGGCCAAAGGGCGGGGGTCCAGACGGAGATCATCCGTTATTAAAGACGCCGACAGCTCTGTCGAAGGACGAGCGCGGGAACGATAGTACTATCTCGGTTCTTGCGCAGCTTCCGGCGCTGCGCGAATCGCTCCAGAGTAAGGAAGAGAAGCAGGTCAACACGATAGGCACTGTCTCATTCATGAAGAGGTCATCGACCCAGGAGAAGGCGTTGCGAGAGAGAGCTAGGTTGCGCACCAAAAGCAGGGAAACCCCGAGTGAGAACGACCTGCCGCCGCTGTACTTGTCGGTAAACACTCTGCGCAGCGATGCGGTGTACCGGGACGTCCGACGCGAGCTTGACTTGCCAAGAAACGTGTGGGACACGTTAGTTTACACAGCCCTGATGCGCGAGCACCGTAGGTTGCGCGACTACCTCCCCGGAGGCAGCTATTACCGCCCGGCTTCGGCCCGCGAGAACAAGGGCTCCTCGTCTAAGGCGGTGGTGGGTAGTACAACTGGTGGGCCAAGCGACGGCGCAGACGAGCAAGAGGCACTTTTTTTGACGCCGTGGGAACACGCGGAAGGGACTAACCAGAATCAGGCAGATGACTTGCGCGCTACGGAGGGAGGCTATGACGTAGCGGAGACAGGAAAAATGCAAAATAAGGAACGGCTGTCTGTAATATCTGCAATGAGTATCGATTCCACGACGGGCGAGGGTGGGTCGGTGATACCTTTCGAGCCGCTCGTCAATGTGGGACTGGGAGCGCAACAAATAACGTCGCCCATTGTCTTCCCCGGTCAGCGTGCTGCTATCTCGCGTAGAAATGTCCCTCGTCGTGGTCCTGTGCCTTACTGATTTCATGCTTCGTGTAGATGTGCCTCCGCACGTTGAGCGGCGTCCTCTAGTCGCTTTTTCGTTTTTTCTTCGTATGATTGAATTTTACGGTACGTATACCAGGAGGCTGAGCAGGTGGCTTTATTATTGTCAATCATACATTTCTATTTACATACTGCTACTGGTACTGCCGAAAAATGAAAATCGCAAACGCATGGCAGGCCGAAACAAAGGTTCTTGCGCGGCAGAGCTGATTCGAAGCATGAAAACTTCAGGGTCGTTCTTGGGTGGACATTTTTCCACGGTATAGCTGCTGCAGCTTCGTTACCCGGCCTGCTTCGGTCGAATTCTGGAGGGCCCATCCCCGGGGGCCGGTCCACCGCGCGAGATGGCGGGCCGAGCGATGTTGACCGAGAAAGGAGTGCTGCAGATGCGCCGTCGGCCACACGCCCGGCAGGTGTGGACGAAGAAGCGAGCGAGTTCTTGCTCGGGTCCGTCACGTATCCCATTGAAAGCCTTCGTCGAGTTCTTGTTTATCGTCTGAAGTTCATTTTTGTCATGGAAAAACAAAATTAGTAAAAAGTAGCTCCCACGGTGGATTATGTATTGCTATTGTCTGCGAAGAAAAAAAAGATCGAATAAATTGAAGAGGATGTATGGCAAGAGGTACATGATCTCCCTTGTGCCCGATATAAATCGATCGTACAAGAACCTGCACTGCACCGCGTCAGCACTTTCTTTAGCACCTGCATCGCCTCTGCCATTTTGATCGCCTTCCAACCACGGCAAGGCCCTTGCCGCGACTCCCCGCCGAGACAGGCTGCTGCCGCGCGTGCGGTGTTTTCCCTGTTGCGGCGTGGCCCCTGTAGTCTAGCATCGGAGGCGCGGCCCCAAGGCTAGGCCGCCCCAAAATCCCTCCGAACCGCCCCGCCCGCCCGAACCAGCCAGGGCCGCCGGCCTAAAAAGCCCCCCTGCAAGCCCCGGCTCGCCAGCGCCCCAAATTGGGCGCCCATTCGAAGCGCCATTCTGAAGCCATCTCATTGGGGCCGCTTTCGGAGGCCTTTGGGGCAACCCTTGGTGGGCCACAATGGCGGCCCGGATGGCCTCCGGATCACCCCCCCTGGATTTCATGCAATCCCGAGCTAACTAGGCCCCCCAAGGAGGCCTCTTAAGAGGCCTCCGGAATGGGGCCGGCGGAGGTTGCCCCGGAAGGACACCAGCGAAGGTCGTCGGGGCCACATAATCTCGGGCCCCGGGTCGATTGGGGTGGCTTGATGGCATATTGGCCATCCGCCGGTTGCTTGGCGGAATTCGGAATATTCGCCGACCGGAAGGCGCCACCGCTACTTGGCGCAGCCGGCGGCTGCGCGCTTCCTGTTTAAAGGGCGTCGCCGCCGTGGCCTTCTGTGGCCCGCCACGAAGGGGCCGGCCTCGCCTTGCCGGCGCGCCTGGCTCATGAGGCGGCCGCGAGGCGCATCTTGCCGGTGGGGCGCGTGGCGGCATTGGTATCCGCCCTCATGCAGGCCCCAGCGCCCCGGCTGACAAGCAGAACCAAGCTGAGCGGCGCATGTGGGGCGGCCGGGCCTTTCCGGGCCTCGGTGGGACTACATGCAAGTGCGCCAGATTTTGGCGGGGCTCGGCTATTAAGCCGCGACGCGCCGCCTTTCCTTTGTTTGCTCAGAACTTTGGGCGGCGGGGGGAGGCGAAGCGGCCCCGGGGTTTTCGAAATTGCATCGCGGAATGCGCCACGAAGGATCGCGGCGAGGCATTCTTTTGCGCCCCGTCCGAATTGCCTTCCTGGGGCTCAGTGCTATCGCATTTATGCGCGCCAGCTCGGGCGACCCTATTCTCATATCGGCAGGGCATTAAAATCGGCGCCAATGCCTGAAGACTAGCAAAAAAAAAAAACTATGACTTTTGAAAACGCGACTTTAAGCGCGCCATACAAGAACCTGCACTGCACCGCGTCAGCACTTTCTTTAGTTTTTTTTTCACGCCAAGCCCCCCCGGCGCCGGCCGATGTTGCTGCGCCACTTGACTTCGCCTCCCCCCCAATGTCTTCGGCATTGTGCAGGGCGCGCCGGCTTGTTTCGTCTATCTTGGTTCTGCGCAGGCGGCTTGACGGCGCGCCCTTGGAGAGGGCCCCCCGAGCAGGTTGCGCGCGGCCTTGCTTGGTATTCTTGAGCGAGCCCCCCGCCCCGAAGGCTGGCGCCGGAAGGGCTTTTGTTTGTCTGCCTGCCGTGTTGCCGCCAAACAGGCAGCCGCCCCGCGGGGGGCCGCGGCCCGGCATGGCGGGGCCACGGCTCCGGCGCTACGCGCAGTGGCTTCTCTTTCGGTGGGCCGGCCGGGGCGCAAAAACACCAAGGCCCCGGGGAGAACGCTGTGGCCGCCGGGACAAAGGAGGTGGCCCCCGGCCGCCCGGCCCCCACAATGCGCAGCCCCACCGGGGCAGAAGAAATACTCGCGACAAGGCCGCAGGCGGCGCAAACAGCCGCGCTGCCTTTTTTCATTCGGAAGGGGCGGGCGGGGGTAGCGACGAAGCCGCCGCGCCACCCGTGCCGTTAGCAATCCCAAGCCCGCGCGGCCCGGGCGCATCGAAAAGCGGCCCGGCCCCCGGCCCCGCGCCACCTTGTGCGCCACGAAGGCAGGGGGGCAGGAAACAAAGAAGCGGGGGGCGCCCAGGAAACTCGCAAGGGCAGGGGCGGAAATGGAGGCGAAACAGCGCCCGGCCCGCGGCATCTCTTCTCTTGTGGGCCCCGAATCGGCACCGCCATCGGCCGGGGTGCTCGGCATCGACTGGGCCCCGGGCGTTTTGCTTGGGGCGGCCGTTGTTTCTCGATGGGGCGTCGCGCGCCGGCGCCGCCCCGGGACAAGATGGCGCGCCAAACGGCGGGCCCGTGCAGCAGGGCGCGCAACTTCAGGAATGGGGGCGCAGCCTGCGGCAAGTGAAGCGGCTTTGAATCACCCCCGGAGCTGTGCTTTCAGGGTGTTGCCACGGCTTGCTTTTGGTCGCAAGCCAGGAAGCTGAAGCGCAGGGAATGCCTTCGAATGGTGCGGGCCCGGAGGTCTCGGATAGGTGCCAGAGTCCTCGGAACTGCGGCGTTTTTTGCCGCGGAGGGGTGGCGCTTTGGCGCGTCATTTTTTTGGGCTCCCGGCGCGCCCGAAAATCGGTTTCGCAAATCGCATTTAAAAAGTGTTTTTTCAGGTTTTTGTTTCGAAAAATCGAAAAACGAAAATGCGCGTTTTGTATTTTGTTACAGCATAACAAGAACCTGCACTGCACCGCGTCAGCACTTTCTTTAGCAAGGAGGATTCTTTTCAAATTTCGATAAGTGGCTTCTCACTTTCCAAATTTTGAAAAGATGTTGAAGGAGACATCTTTTCAAAATTTGACAACCCGAACAACGCAAGTATCAAATTTTGAAAAGATGTCTCCTTCAACATCTTTTCAAAATTTGATAGGTGGCTGCTCACTTTCCAAATTTTGAAAAGATGCTGAAAGAGACATCTTTTCAAAATTTGACAACCTCAACAACGCAAGCACTTGCTTTGTTGAGGTTGTCAAATTTTGAAAAGATGTTTCCTTCAGCATCTTTTCAAAATTTGACAACCTTTTTGACAACCCCTTCGATGAGGTTAAAAAAGAGCTCATTAACTTGAGCTATTCCCCACGGTATGGTGGATTTTTATAAACCTTTTTGGCAACCCCTTTGATGAACCTAGACAGAGAATTGCTGACGAGAGTGCAAGGCTTTAACTTGCGCTCCGGCTGGCGGGTCGCCAGATGGTAAGCAACGCCGTGCCTCTGGCGACACCTGTTTGCTTGCCTCTTTTGTGGCTCCGAAGATTGCGAAGATGCCCCCTCAGCAAGTTTGCGAATTTTGAAAGGCACGCAGAAGAGTAGGCTGCTCACCCTTTCCGCGGCTGTCGAAATTTGAAAAAGATGCGCTGGTAGCATCTTTTCAAATTTTGGAAGCCACAGAAGACTGAGCTGACCTCCCTTTGCGTGGTTTCTCAAATTTGAAAAGATGCTCCCTCGGCATCTTTTCAAATCCTGAAAACCACAGAGCAGCCAGCTGCCCTCCTCGTCTGCGGCATGTCAAATTTGAAAAGATGCTCCTTCAGCATCTTATCGAATCTTGGCAACCTCAGGACAGAAAACGGATCGGCTCTTCTGCGGCTTCGAAGATTGAAAAGATGCTTCTTTAGCATCTTTTCAAATTTTGAAAACCACAGACGAGTAAGCCGACCCCGTCTTCTGCGGCTTCAAAAATTGAAAAGATGCTCCTTCAGCATCTTTTCAAATTTTGAAAAGCACAGAAGAGCAGGCGACCCTCCTTTTTAGCGCCTTTTGAAATTCGAAGAGATGTTCCTTCAGCATCTTTTCAAATCCTGGAAACCACAGAAGAGTAAACTGCTCGGGTCGCCAGTGGCTTCGTTATGGAAAAGATGCTTCTACAGCATCTTTTCAAATTTTGCAGACCAAAGGCCACGCGCTTCAGATTTGAAAAGATGCTGAAAGGGCATCTTTTCAAATCTCAAGAACCACAGGAGAGCACAGCAGCGCTTTCGTCTGTTGGTTTTCAGATTTGAATAGATGTGCCCCGAGGCATATTGCCCCGCTTCAGCCGTGTCCACATTTGAAAAGGTTGCGCCATGAAACACGAGCCACCTCGTCAGGGGTTGCTCGCTCCTCAGGTCTCACGGATCTGCCGACCCCTTTGGCTTCTCGGGCAGCTGTGGTCTGTGCGCGCCTCCCTATTCTACCGAGACCTCCCATTCCAGCTGGGTTTTCCGAGTTTCCCAGCCTACGCCGCCTGTCCTCATTTTATTGGGTGCGCGCAAAGTCCTGAACCGCTAGGGGTTTGGGAAGCTGCGCAGAAGATGCGGCGGGCGTTGTTTGCGAATCAGGCCCAAGCCAGGCCGGGGCTGATAAGAGGGGGGGCGCAGCCTTTCGCTTGGCTACGCCTTGTCGAAGGTAAATTGGCCAGGGGCATTTTCCGCGTTTGTCGCTATTGCCGGGAGCCTTTCCTTACCTGCGCAAGCAGAGGCGCGCTCAGGGCCCATGGCCTCATATGATTGGGAGGCTCGTTTGGGTGGCTTTTCTCTTTGGGGTGTTTGGCTTGCGTTTCTGCCCAGGGCCTCGGGGCAGAAATAGAACAGCCCGGCTTGGCGCGTTTGCAAAGGCGGACGCGCAGCCGCCATCGAAGAGGCGCTACGCGATAAATGGCGAGGGCGCCGAGCAATCAACAGGCCAAAATTTGAAAAGATGGGCGAAAACAAAGGTGGATATTTTAGGGCCTTCATAAATCGATCGTACAAGAACCTGCACTGCACCGCGTCTTTCTTTAGCAAGGAGGATTCGACTGTTTTCAACGGGATACTTGGTTGAGCAGTCTGGGGTTGGTGATGTTGGAGCGGGTGCGGCCGGTGAACAAAGACGACATTTTCACCTTGCAGCGGCTCACGGACGAGTCTTGCCGCATGCTCGAGCGTGCGCAGAACCACTTACTTCACGCACACGAGCAGTCCCGCGACCTCATAATAACACAGATGGCGATGAGTAGATCCTCTGGCCCGCCAGCGGCCGGAGCGGCCCGTGGCATGTCGCAGCTGCGGACTCCCGAGGGCTCAGCTGTTGTAGTAGGAAATAGGTTCTTTGAGCGAGTGTCGACCCGAACCACAAAGGACTTCCAGCAGCAGGCGTCCGTAGACGGATTCAAAGTACAAGCGATGCAGCGGGAAGAGGAGGAGCGTTCGACCGTGTCCGATACAATCAGTATCGAAAATCTGGACTGAGAAAATCAATTCGACATGGAAGATACGTCTTTCTAAGTTTTTTCTGTAGCTACGTACTACGCTCATGATAATCTATCAGTGCTGTTTAGAACTAGAAGCATTTTTGGAAGATGGAGTTTCGTTTTGGTTTCCAATTGACTGCCTCAAGTCCTCAGCGAGGATTACGCAGATACCCTTCGGTGGTTGTAAACTGGAACTTGTTTTTTTTTGTCGCTTCGGCGTGATGCTTCATAATGCGATGTCACTGGCATGATCGTGCAAAATAATCAAGCAGAAAGATTAGATAGCCCAAAACGAAAAAAACTGGATCGATAGAGGTGCCACACCTTCTTTCTGTTTTGACGCGCTCGATGTACAAAACAAGTAAAAAGCTGCAATCAGCCGTACTGTTTCGCGAATTGGCGTGTGTTGTTCGTCGGCAGATCAAAAAGTATTGCGGCTCTTGCAACTGGTAGGAAAAGAATGTCTTGTTGCATAGCCTCGTTCACTGTCGATCAGATCCGTGGTTCACAATTTCTCACGTGCCTAGAAATATATCGAGTACTTCTTGTTTCCCACGACTTCGTGGTCATTTTGAAATGTACATGGAGCGAGAAGATAACAGTGCCGTGAAGATCCGGTGCTATTCTTGATCTTCTGTTGCAGTGGGATATTATCTATCAGCACCCACATTGTGAAGTTCAAGATGATCAGGAAGATGCAGTAATGAAGGGAAGCTCTAGAAGAACGAGAACAAGAACGAGGGTCTCAGTCGCTCTGTGGTTAAAGGAGAGCAGCATCGTCCTGTGGAGGTTGTGTTGTGTGCTGGACGTCCTGTCCTCCGCCTCGAGGAGGACTTTGACCGAAGTTCGTGGGGCTATTCTGCCCACGCGTGGCGAGGATCACTATTTCCAGCACGACGTCGACCACAACAACAGGCCGGGGGCGGCACAAACAAACCGGGCAAATTCTAATGTCGCACAACCAGTCGACGAAGATGAGTACCCCATGCTCAGCGACAGTCCGATCGGGGTCGCGGTCGACACAGACACGGGACAAAATGATTTCGACGCGACAGAACTTTTGGATGCAGACGTGCCGCGGGAGAGGGGTGTGGACCACGACGAGCTGCACAGTATGCAAAGTTATCGTAGCCATAGGGCAGCAGGCGCCGAGGTTGACCCTGGTCGTGCTTCGACTTCCAGACTGAGTCTGCTGGTTCAACAACAACCTTCGGATCTTCACAGGCAATATCAACAGGATTCGCCGCTGCCGTTTGTGCACGACGATGACGCAGCACCTTCCCAATACGCCGCGGAGCGAAATCTAGATCTTTTGGTCGCAGACCAACATCACGCTGACCGCGAAACCACCGATGTTCACCTGCTTCCCCCGGCTGCGTTCGTGGCACGACGACGACCAACATCGCTCTCACTTGCTAACTCCACCCCTCTGACGAGTTCGGGAAGTGCCGACGGGGCGATTCGAAGGCACGGTTTGATCACATCAAACGAGGTCGTGTTTTTGCATGATCGGAGGAATGTGCGGCGCGGGGCCTTAGAGCTGTCGCGAACCGAGAGCATTAGTAATTCCGGCGGGGGCAACAGTACACCTGTAGTGAATTGGAACAGTGAAGGACAGCTTTCTACTACGGAGGTTGAGGTGGACCAGAGCAGTGGTGTCCTTGCGGGCACAACAACAATAAGCACCAGAGCATCTTCGGATGAGAATCCTGCTTGCTCGGCGAACGTCCGTCCCGTGGATGGCGCAACTACTGCTCCCGGGAACAGCAGGAGCGCGAAGAGTAGTTATTGTGCCCGAACTTCAACTCCCTACACGAGGAAAAAAAAGGACAAAGTATCGGATCCTTTCCCCGAGCTCGCTTACTACAAGACCGTGTCTCTACAACTTCCTGGACGAGAAACAACAGATCCGGCAGTGTTTTCGCCGCACCGTCGTGACGATGAGAGTCAGCACACGGACGAGGAACTACAGGAGACATGCCCGATAGCGCGGTATCAGTGCGATCCCCACGGTCCGGAGGGGAAAGTGTCTGCGCTCACGCTATCCCTCTTCGCACGTGTGCTCCCCGTTATGTCTGCGGCTGAGTACTTTGATACGCTTCAGGTGACGGCCACCTGGGGGACGTTTCTGGGGTACTTTTTTGAAGAGGTGGGAGGTGAGGCATCCACAGCGATGAGCTCTCAGCAGGAGTTCCTTTCCGGGGACACGGATCGTTTTGAAGAATTAGATGCCGAACATAGAAAGGCAAAAGGGCACGATCATGAATCGCTGCACGAGCAGCACGAGCGGAGAAACAGTAGACATAAACAAGAATCGCCCAGGAAAAAAAGCGCCGAGGATCTCTTCCCGCGGCTTTTCACGGTCGAAAAGAGGACTGCGATAGAAACCAAGGTTGACCTAACTGCACAAAATACGTGGTACGGCCGAGTGTTCGAGACCGGCAAGCGGAACGACTGGATCCCTAGCATTCCGAGCGCGAATATAGTCGAGTACCTGCCGCGCGAACAGGTCGCTGTGGCAGGAGAGGCAGCTTTGCAGGATGAGGCGGAGAAAGTTGCTGGTGACCGAGGTCAAGTCGTAGGCGAAGTAGATTGCGATGTTGAGGAGGAAGAATCTGCCGAACAGCAGTCACGAAGTGATTTGCAGGGCCCAATTAGTCCCAGAGATCATTCGTTGAAGTCCGAAGACGACCCAGGTGGAGGTGACCAAAAGGATAATGCCGGGGCGGAGAATAATGAGATCGGAACATCTTCGCAATCGCAAACCAATGAGATGAGACCCACTTTCGACGATGAAGTGGAAAAGCAGGATGAGTTTGAGTGCAGGATCAACATGTCACCCGTAAGCGCAGGACCGCAGCCGCTTTTGTACCGAGCCCAGAAAGTCGGCGGTGAAATTGACTCCGAGTGCACCGGACACAGCGACGACGAGTGCGGGGCGGCCACAAATTTTGTCCGCCAGGCAAGCAAAATGAGTATGAGCATGTGCGCGTCAGAAGGGCAGCTGGACGTGGAGGGGAAAGATGAAGACGTGATGTTGCAGAAGGACACGAGAAGTTCCAAATCGCCCAGTTGCCTTCCTGCAGGCCAGCGGTCGTCTTCGGGGAATGATTTCTCAGTGGTTAGCAGGAGATCATCTTCCGCTGACGCAGACCGCGTTCTTTCACGTGAAACGACCACTCCGAACACGACAATAGAAGCAGAGACGACGAGAACTTCGGGTCAGTATTCCGCGGTGGCGGCAATCACGTCGGCGGCTTCAGCCACGTCTTCATTGAGCAGCTGGCCCGCGGTTGGTGAAGCAACGCGTTCATCTATCCGGAGCGAAAGCACCAGTTGTGAAAATAATCCTATGTCCACTTCTGAACAAGTTCAAGTTCCTCTTCCTGCCGCACGAAACACCACGAAAAGCGCGATTTTTTCTTCGAACGAATCATCCGCACCGAAACGGCGAGGCGTGTGCAAGACGAGCAGTTTCTCCGCCAGTGTAAAAATTCCAGCGCGACAGCGCAAGTCCAGATCCGCCATGGCGTTGATTGGAATTTCGCCGACGGGCAGTACGACCTCTACAGTAGGACTAGCAGGAGGGAGTGCAGCAACTACTTCTAAAAATGTTTCTCCTTGGGACGAAACGTTAAAAAACCCCCACGTCGCGGCCATTCGGCGGTCACTGTCCTGCTTTCAAGCGGAAGACGGCGCTTACGAGTTGAAGGTAGGAGACTTGCTCTGGGAACGTATCATCTCTGGGGCCGTGACGCTCGACCTCGCTGCCGAAAATGGAAGCGCATCTTCGCCTGCGGCTAACGGTATTAACCAGAATGTTCCCGCGCAAGATCGTTCTGCGATTATTTCACTTGGAGGCACGGGCCTGTTCCAGCAATCTTCTGGGACCATTTCTCGACGGCCGGCCGCAGCTGCGCTGTATGAGGAGAAGCAAAATCATCCGCCTTTAATCACGTGTCGGGAAGTTGGTTATCCGTACCACTTCGATTGGATATCGATGTTTGTGTGTACGGTGCTGGGGGCCGCGAGCCTGGTTGGTGCGTGCACCTGGTTGCGAAGGTTTCATCGCGTGTTGCGTGTGGTGCGACGCAGCTGTCGGAACGGTAAAAACGACAACCGGGAGCTTCTACAGCCGTGGAACAACAGTGAAGCTACAGAGTGTGAACAAGCACCTCCAGAACCAGAGCGAGATAGTGTCGTCTCTGATCATCCGACAGAGAATATTGAAGAGACTAGACCTGAGTTAAGCCTCGATAAAAAGAGGAGCCGACTTCTGCAGTTGAGGGGAATTTCGGATAACGATAACCGCAGAAATGATAAGCAGGATGGAGCCGATGCCACTGCTTGCCGACGCGTGTGGAACTCTGAGACTTCTTCCGATTCCGCTCGCTCCGAATCCACCGGGTCGGAACAACTACACCGATGGACGAATAGTAGTTCACCTGACAAAACCCCATGGTTTAATGCGTTCCTCCTCAAACATGGCCTCTTTCCCGTTTTCCACTCAGCCATCCCCTGGGGGTTCGTGGCAGCACAGAGAATTTTGAACCGTAGCAAAATCCACGACTTCCACGCTAACGGCTCGGTCTACCTGTGGATGCTGCCGGCGGGCACCATTGTGAGCGGCGCCTTCGTCTGGCTGGCGTGGCGGGTTTTAGTATGGAGAAAGGCGCTAGGAAGGCTAATCCCGCTCGTGGTTTTCGACACGATGATGATGTTGCATTACTGCTCGACACTGTACATGATCTCCGGGTATGACGTTCACGGAGATGCCGTATCTGCGACCGGGAAAATAAGAACAACTGACACGACTCTGGATAACGATGTAGACGCTCCTGTTGTATCTTCTATGCAACACCACTACAACACCCGCCATTCGTGCAAAAACTGCGGCATGCACAAGAAGCCACGCATGCACCACTGTCACATTTGCGAGCGCTGCTTTCCTCTGCGAGACCACCACTGCGGGTTCCTTGGCACATGCGTGTGTGAAGACAACGTGAAATTTTTCCTCTGTTGGCTGCTGTTTCTGTTCCTCGGCCTGGCGTATCGGTTCGGACTTCTCGTCGAGGCGGCGTTTTATCTAGCCGCTCCGCGCACATGCACAAGCGGCGCGCCGGTTGGGGGAATTTTATTGCCAGTGTTTCGGCCGGGCGAGCTGGAGAGCGAGAAGAAACTACGGAGTATACATGAGAGACAACTACCTCCCGAAATGAAGGAAGTGAAGCAATCTCAGTCCTCTCAAGAGCATTTGCCTGCCGCCGCTGGATCATCATCCTCTGGGGCGGAAACAGGCGACGACTTCATGGTTTCTTCCGGCGAAACTTCGCCGTTGCATGTGCCTACTTCCCCCCGGCTCAGCCGGAGAAGTACTAGAAGAGCAGCACGGTTGGAGCAAGCCACGAAAGAATCAGCCAAAACAACTGCCAGTCCTTCGAAATTCACAAAAGAAGCAGTGGCAGCTTTCCCGCGCTGGTCGGTCTTCGAGGTGCTGCTGCTTTTCCTCACTGTTTTCCTCTTATTCTGCGGCCTATCCGAAACGGTGCGCTTGCTCGAAGTTCAAGGTGGAAGTCAGGGACAGACGTGGGCGGAGCGCTTGCGAGGGACGCGAATCGGCAAGACTTCGCATAAAGAGGATTTTCTCGCCAAGTTTGGCACCAATCCGCTCTGTTGGCTCCTCCCTTTCACCAACTGCAGTCGCGAATTCGGCGACACCGCGCGTGCAGGAGCCGGAGGAGTACAAAAATCCGGAAAAAAAAATCGTGTCGTTAGTGAGGATAATGACCCGACAATAAATCAAAGCAGATCGTCAGCATTTATTAGTCCGACCTATCAGCGGGGCGATCTAGCGCAATTTCCAGCACCACCAACGAGTTCTCTTCCCACTGCCCCACCACGTTTTGTGGGGGGGCCAGACGCAAAGCGGGCAATAGTGTCATTAGACGGAGATGAGCAAGATGACGGGAGATCCCCTCCTGTGTCCCGTTCCGCGCAGCTGCGGGAGCATTTTGATATTCTCGAAGGACAAGGCGGGACGAGCAAAAGCGTTATGCTTGCTCTCTGAAATCTCCACGTAATTCTTGCCTGATAGATGGGACTGTAAAATTAAGGAGTGAAGGTCACGACGAAGTGCAGGACGATTTTAACATGGCGCTGCACCTATTCTGTACAATGAATTGCACTCCTCGTCGTTCATCCTGGCTGGTCTGAAAAGCGCACCGGAACCTTTTGAGGAACCAGAAGGAGTCCTCTAATGTCACCCTGCGAAACGAACATGCGTTTTGAGATGAAGGAATCACTACCTACAGCGCTAATGTGCCTAAACATGATGTGAGGAATGATGCAACGTTAGCAGCATTCTTGCTTGGAGACATGCTGATAGTTGTTGCACTCTGGAAACAGTGAGGAAATGTTTCGGTAGTGAATGACGCGTAAGCAAATCTTGTCGGTTTTCAGTGAATTACTCGGTTTTGAGTGAGGTGCGCCCGGCAAAATACTTCTCGGTTTTGAGTGAAATTTTACGGCCAATGCTGCCTGTGACGGAAAGATTTCGAACGACATTGCTCGGTTTACGGACGTGAGAGAGAGCATATTTTTCTAAAGATCCGCCCAAAGAAATCTAAATTTTCAGCTGAAGCAAAGATCACGCTCAGTGCGCACGATATCTGATTCCAAAAAACCGAAATCCGATTCCGATCTCCATCAGACAGAGAAACGACCCCAATTCGAGACATTCAATTTGTCCAGAAACGATACGTGATCTTTTGAAACGCAACTGGAACGATCAAAGCTTTGTAGTTCCAAATCGTAGCAAGTTCACAACATCTTTGTTCTGTAAATCCGCTAGTTGTAGCTCTTTCCGAGAAATATCGACGACGACTTCAATCTAAGTAGCTGTTTGCTGGTTAGCTTCTAGTTAGACGACGACGTTTCTCCAAACACCGATCTTTTATTTCTCTCTCACAAAATCCGCGTTTCTAAATACTGTCTATTTCGAAACTCCAGGCCCGTTTGTGGTTGACCTTCCAGTTCGGAACGTTTTAACTGCAAATCCACTTTGATTTATCTCCTTCGAATTTTTTTAAGAAGTTTTTGTTGTTGCAAAAAAAAACAAAATGGCCGCGAACACGAAGAACGTTGCTATCGGTATCGATTTGGGTACCACCTACTCCTGCGTCGGTGTGTGGCAGAATGACTCCGTGGAGATCATTGCCAACGACCAGGGTAACCGTACCACCCCGTCCTACGTCGCTTTCAACCCGGACAACTCCGAGCGCCTGATCGGTGATGCCGCCAAGAACCAGGCCTCTCGGAACCCGGCCAACACGATCTTCGACGCCAAGCGTCTGATCGGTCGTGAGTTGAGCGACACCAATGTGCAGAAGGACATGAAGCTGTGGCCCTTCAAGGTAAAAAGGATACTATTTTCGCGATGTTTCAGAAGATACGAGGACCCATTTTTAAACCGGAGTTCCAAAATGCGGAAAACGAAATCTAAATTGAATGGACTCTCATTCTGCTAGAAATTTAAATTTTTTGAAGTCGGAATAGTGTGAAACCTTGAATCTCATCGCAATCGTACATAATGATGACCAAACGTTGATCATGCATGGCTTGCTCGAGGCGCTAGCCGGTGTGGATACCTACAACAGAGACTTTTTTTATGTCTGATTGTGCGATAATAAGATTTTTTAGGTGTAGAAAAGCGCAGCTTCACGATCCTCCCATGCAACAATCCAAAAGAACCAAATTCACCCTCTCCACGTCCACCATCCTGGCGAATCTAAATCTGAATGCAATATGCAACACAAATTTCGCCATTTGATTTCGATAAACACAGGTCGTCCCGGATGAGAGCAACCGCCCGAAGTTGGAGGTCAGCTTCAACAAGGAGCAGCGTTTGTTTTACCCGGAAGAGATCTCTTCTATGGTCTTGACCAAGATGAAGGAGATCGCCGAGGCCTACGTCGGAACCACGGTGCTTTATTTCTCATTCTGCTTTTTTTGATTTTGGCGAATAACCATCGAATTGCGGTCCGTAAAGAAGTTCTTACGTCGCATGTGATACATCTGAGATTGACGTATCGATTGAGCGCTTGTGGTGAGTTATCTGAAATAGTACAATTTTGCAATCAACTGCAGGTCTCTGACGCGGTTATCACCGTCCCGGCCTACTTCAACGACGCCCAGCGTCAGGCCACCAAGGACGCCGCCCAGATCGCGGGTCTGAACGCGCTGCGTATCATCAACGAACCCACCGCGGCCGCCATCGCCTACGGTTTGGACAAGCAGAAGGACGGCAAGGCCACCAACATCCTCATCTACGATATGGGTGGCGGTACCTTCGATGTGTCCCTGCTGAAGATCGAGGACGGAATCTTCGAGGTCAAGGCCACCGCGGGTGATACCCACTTGGGTGGTGAAGATTTCGACAACAAGTATTTACTCTTTTTTCCATTTGTTTTTCCCTGTGTGTCTAGCTGTCTATCGGTGCGCTGCGTTATGATTTCTGGCCCAAAGAGTCTATGTTTAGAAAATCGGCTTCTCGGCATGCTGTGAAGACTATCTTGCGCTGTTGTACTCACACATTCACCTTTTCCACCACTACCTAACACAGGATTGTCGAGCACTGCCTGAAGGAGTTTACTCGCAAGAACAAGGACGTGGACATCTCCAACAACCACCGTGCGCTCCGCCGTCTGCGCACCCAGTGCGAGCGTGCCAAGCGCACCCTGTCCGCCAACACCTCGGCGACGATTGAGATTGATTCCCTCGCCGACGGTATCGACTTCTCGTGCACCTTGTCCCGCGCCAAGTTTGAGGAGCTGTGCATGGAATTCTTCAAGGGCTCCATGCTGCCGGTGGAGAAGGTCCTGAAGGACTCCAATATCAAGAAGGACAACATCACCGAGGTCGTCCTGGTTGGTGGTTCCACCCGTATCCCGAAGGTATAGTTCGAAGTTTTGTGATGGAAATGCGTGTTTTTTTCAGGGTGTTTGTCTGCATCTGTTCTGCGAGAGAAAGAAAGAAAGTAGTGATTGAATTTGAGTTTTTTTGCAGCGGCGATACTTTCTAAACTGGTAAACCGATCGCACTTGAAGATGTCTAATATGATTCAATATCCCAGGTCCAAGAGCTCCTGGAGGAGTTTATGGACGGCAAGAAGCCGTGCCGGTCCATCAACCCAGACGAGGCCGTCGCGTACGGTGCCACCGTCCAGGCCGCCATCCTCAACGGTGAGGGCGGTGAAGCGTGCAAGGACCTGTTGCTGCTCGATGTCACCCCGCTGTCCCTCGGTCTCGAGACCACGGGTGGCGTGATGACCAAGATCATCGAGCGTAACACCACCATTCCGTGCAAGAAGAGCGATATCTTCACCACGGACGCGGACAACCAGACCTGCGTGGAGGTGTGCATCTACGAGGGGGAGCGATACAAGACCAAGGACAACAACCTGCTCGGCAAGTTCAACCTCGACGGCATTGCCCCGGCCCCGCGAGGCGTCCCGCAGATCGAGGTCACCTACAGCTTGGACGCCAATGGTATTCACTCAAAATTCGATACAACATTGGAGACTTTTTTTTCTTTCTCGTTCTGCCATAATTACTGAATAGTGTTTGTTCTACTTGTGTCAATACACAAAATCTGAATCTGTAATGCAGATTGGCATGAAATAAAATCCTATCAGGTATCCTGCACGTGACCGCTAAGGACAAGGCGTCCGCCCGCAAGGGTCAGATCACGATCAACAACGACAAGGGTCGCCTGACCCAGTCCGATGTCGACCGCATGATCGCCGAGGCGGAGAAGTTCAAGTCTGACGACCAGGCCCAGAAGCAGCAGACCGAGGCCAAGCAGGAGTTGGAGCAGTACTGCTACCAGGTGCTGGAGGCCACGGAGTCTGACACCCTGATGGAAAAGCTGTCTGAGGATGAACGCGCGAAGATCGAGTCCACCTGCCAGGAGGTGAGGAGAATGTTTTTCTAGTGCTTCTTGTGCGTTTGGAGAAAACCTGTCTATGACTACGGCTTTTGTTGTTTGCTGCAGTGTAGTTTTTTTGAATTTGATAATTCTCCTTTAAAAACGTGAAATTCACCATTGTCAACATCAGGCGCTCGAGTGGGTTGAGCACAACAAGGAGATCGTCGCTGCGGAGCTGTCCGCCAAGAAGCGCGAAGTCGAGAGCACCGTCAAGCCGCTGCTGACCAAGATGTACCAGCAGAAGGAAGAGAAGTCTTCCAAGAAGAAGACCGGTGGCCGCCGCCGTTAAGCAGTTCTAGTTCTTGGGGAGTTTGCCAAAACATGATTCGGCCAAAGAGCTCCGGTAGATGAAACGGCTAGATGATATTGTGTTCTACCATAGGGAAGAACTACTTACGAAACGCGCGCCGTTTGCTTCTGCATCCGATTTTTCCATTGATTAAACTCAATTGCAACTCTAGTGACTACAGCAGGTCTGACAACGACTGTTGCTAGCTATAGAAAAAAAGTTTCTCTTTCCTACGCTTGAGGCAAAGTGCATTCTATGTGATAGAATGTGTGGCGCCTAAAACTTCGAGGTAAAATCTGAAAGTGACATCGCAAGGATTCTGATCGAGTGGTTTTTTTGATTGAAAACACCGCCGAGCAGAAATGGAGATTTAGTTTAGAAATGTACCGACGAGAAAACGAGTACGCCCGAAACTAAGGAAGAAAAAACGCAGGATAAAATACATGCATACAGTTCTGTACGAGGCGCTCTTGATGCGCACCTTAAAGACAAAGATGAAACAAGTGGAATTCAGAGATCACGCTCTTGGAAAATGCCACACGTGACTTTAGAGATAGAAGTAACTTAAACCAAGCGTTGAAACTCTTGCACCAAATGTAAAATGCTTTGAATGGATAGATGACGAGCAACGAACGCGTCGACAGCTAAGTTCTCCACTCTAAGACCACCGACCGCATTTCTTGATGGCATGATCACACGAAAACCATTGCGCTAAACAATGCATCGCAGCCACTTTCAAATGAAATGAACTGACTACGCAAGGAAATCTTTATCGAGGAGTAATGGGTGTTGCGGCTCTCCGTGTCCCCATGCGATGAGAGTCGTTTGTTCTCCGCGGATTGCGGGTTTCCGTGTCACTACTGTTCCAGCTCGTGTGAGCAAGATTCATTATGGAGATAACATGTGGAGATCACGAAGTACAAGCACGTTATTTGTAAGCGCAAGCGTCCTCCTGGAAACGACAACCGGAACTGTACTCGTTGAGCTTGTGACCGATCTCTTGTAAGGATCCAGAGAGGATTTCGGAAGAAAGGATCTGATCCCAAATAGCCCGCTTACCTCTTGAACAACTCTGTGCGTGTGTCCGAGATCTCTTTGTCCCTTTCGTGCGGTGGATCTAGATTTTGATTTAGAGGAACAGCACACGACGCAGCTCAGCAGATCGGCATCACCTTGGGATCGAGCTTACTAGCCTTTGTTTCTCCCATGAAAACCGATGAGCAAGAGGCTGATTAGATCCAGCTGAGGTACTAGCTCTGCTGGTATAATGGGCAATTCGTTCAGATTCGTAGTTGAGTTCCGAAACGTCAATCGATATGCAAGGAATTTTCGCCAATTCTTTCCTCTTCGCCAGAAAAAGGAGACAAGAAGGTGACTAGGCAAGTATGACAAGGTAACTGTTTTTATAAAAGAAATAGAATCGTAGAGATGGATCGCCGTGGTAACAATAAGACACAGCAAGGTACATCGACTTTACTCGTTTAATCTACTCTCTGTGCGCTCGTATTTATGCAATCACACGAAACCGAAATTGTAATTTATTGAGAGCTCTGTAATCTAATTTCGATGTGTTCTAGAGATCGACAGTATTATCAGTACGATGAAGGCAGCCATCACTATTTCCTTGCACGCAGCATCTGCGTGCGCTGTTATTGTGTCCAGTCAGCTCGGTGGATTTCTTTCTCATCCGCGCATTGATACAGCCACACTTATAGACGAGGGGGTGGAGCAGCAGGTATCGCTAAAGCCGTCTTCGGTTGTAGGAGCAGATGCGCAACAAAGGCGTTCTTCCAGAGAGCCTGTGCAAGCCGAGGTGAACAAGGGGAATGATGCGGGTGTTGCGGGTCAAAATGGGCCTGCAGCTTCTGCCAAAGAACCCGTTCTTCCTGGTGACACTACTACGTTCTCGCGACAGGAAGTAAAGGGCCCGGCGCGCAGGCCGCTCGCCGAGGATCCTCCAGGTGGTTGCCTGCCGTGGGTCGAGGAGGTTCTTCTACGGTTGGGGAACAGAATCCAATCCATTCCCCCGTTCTGGCGGCAGCCAGGCTTTGTGCAGGATGAGGACGGCGCGGACAGGGCCAGTCCGGAGGATGTGATTCGCGACAGCATGCAGCGCGCGATTGGATCCCACCAAAGTTTTTTCCACTCCGCGCCGGCCCGGCTGTTTTGGCCGGAACAAAGGGGGAAAATGGACGCGGTTAAGAGCGAAACGGAACGAGAGGAGGAGGAAATGCGGGAAAGCTGGCCGCAGGGCGTGGAAATTTCCACCTTTCGAAGGCCGAAGAAAGCAGCGTCTGAGAACAACGACAACAAGGGAGGAACTACTTCGACGAAGCAGTTGCCGTCGTTTTGGCGTCGACGGACGTACAGTTCCACAGAGGCGGGGAGTAGTTTCGCGTCCTGGACGCCGTGGCCCTCGGGCCGATCTGTGTTGACAACGGGGGAGTCGCGGGGCGGTTTGGAACTGCCAACTCGAGGACCGCCGCAGAAGAAGCAGCGCTCAATGTCGGCGCAATTCACGCACGGCTGTTCCACTACTACTAGTAACGGGTGCGGCAGCAGAAACCCAAACCACCCTGCAACGTCTCAACAAGCAGCAAAGTACCATCCTGCGCAACAAGAAACCGCGTTAGTGCTGCCCTGGTCCAGACTCCCGAAAAGCCGCAAGCGAGCAAGTTCCGGGCGGGAAAGCTGCGATATGAATCCGCCGCCCGACGATTTGGATTTTATGTACAGGGAACCCGAGTGCGTGTGCCAACGCATTCGCAAGTCGGCCAGCGAGAATGAGTGTTGCTGGCGTTTTTTCCTGGAGGCGAAAGCGAGACGGGTTCTCTGCAGGCCAGATGCGAAGAACCTCGAGCGTCAAACCACTTCTGCGCTCACGACCAGGTGCTCCACCGCAAAAACCGGAGATCACGCCACAACTAGTACAGGCGGGGACCACCTCCAGGATGATTGTGCCGCCGTTTGTGATACTTCTTCCGAGCCAGATGGAGACGACGATGAAGGAGACGAGGGCAGTAGTAGCAGCGATGAGTTACAGGATCCGGATGATATTCACAGTAGTCTGCAGCTGCAGGAGCGACGGACACGTATCATCGGCTCCATGGACCGCCAGGTGGCGCTGGAAAAATGGTACAAGTCGCAGCTGAAAGACGCGGGGGATAAAATCGCAGCCAACATCGAGCGCATCAACGCAGCGGAACGGGAGAGGAGACGAGCTGCTGCGAGTAGTAAACGCAATGATGGTATTTGTGGCAAACCTCCGCCCCTACCAGTCATTCCGAGCGCCAAGACACGTGGAATCACGGGACCACAGGGAGCTGCGCCGGAGCTGTGCAAGCGTGACCAACACGACCCGATGCTCAACTCCTCTGGAGGTTGTACTACTAACAGTGAAGGTCGTCGTGCGGTGGAACAGCTGCGCGATTGTTCCCGCGGCAAAACAAAGTCGCCTCCGGTGGGACCGGATATCTGCGAGAAGCTAATGTCACGAGAAGCTACGGAGGAGGAGCTGTATCCGGATATGGATAAAGCCGCTCAATTTTTGTTGCGCCGGAGCCAAGTTGAGTTCAAGATGACAGACAACAGCAATTGTTTAAGTGTAAAGGAGAAGCTGTGCTGGTAATGGTGTGCTCGTCGGCACTCCAAGTCTGCGACTCGGCATCGGCGAGATGAAACAAATTCTTCTCTCGAAAAACATGCCCACCGGGGATTTCACGAAAATCTTCTTTCAATGGCAGCAAATTTGTACACAGCTATTTCGTTTTTATTTTCGTAGTGTAATCTACTGAGCCAATTTTCCGTGTCTAACCAGTGCTCCGCATTTTCCGTTCCGCTTCGGGGCGTGGTGGCAGCAACAATGGACAACATTGTAACAAAATACGTCCTATGATTATTTTTCAAACTTTTAACTTCTATATTTCTCTTGCGCGCGCGCTTTGTATACTAACTAATCAAACTAAAGAAACTTTTTTTTACGAAATCCAATAACCACACTGGGTCCACCCGATGGATCGATGTCCGTCACTGGAGGGGAAGCAACGCCCTTCTGCTCTACACAACGCATGCACGTCGAAAAAACGAAAAAGAAGAACACGGTAATCCACTGTTTTATCACACGCCAGGACATTCTTACACAGGTACTTCATGAAATCTTTTAGTTTTACATTGCAACCATGATCGCTTCTTCGTATGCAGCATAGCGACCCCGGCGCGAACGTGCGGCTCTCGCTGGATATTGTTGTTTTCAGGAAGTGCGTGGTCATCAAGATTCACCTGCGGGGAATCGATTTTGCGCATCGAGTTGATGATGTCGGACATGATCACGTCGTATCTTTGTCCCGTCGCAACAGGAACATGGAAGTAGGAGCATTTTCTGATCTGTAGCTCCGAGCCTTTCCATCAGAAGAGACTAGATTTTATGCGCAGGCCACAATGAACCAGCATAAATTAGAGCATCACTTGCGCACACAGACCTTATGCATTACTTTTATCATATGATGTCGATACGCCAAGAATTTGAATTTCATTTTGAGGAGAGTTTGCAACACACGCGATTGCGATGTAGTAGCAAGCTCACTCTACGTACAGGAATTTACGCTGCACCGCCCAACGCCGTTCCAGCAAAAAAAAAACATGCAGAAATTTGAGACTATTTTTTTATCGAGGTTTCACCGGCAACGGAGGGCGGCGGCTCTCTGAAGGTATCGATGAGTCTATCGGGGTCTGTTCACAGTGCAGCAGGTTGGTATTTTTAGCTACTCGTCGGTAGCGTGTAACATCAGAAACGTTGATGCTGAAAGTGATATTGCTGCTTGTGGTTTGTGTCGTGTGTGTGGTTCTTCTTCTTCATCTACGCCCTTCTTGTTTGATAAAGATTCTTTCCAAATTCGAAATATGAAGGCAGCCGTAGGAATGTACGGCTGCCTGTGCAAGTTAGTGGGGTGATTCGAAGTATTGTCGTCGCTCTTTTTGGCTGTGTTGTGGTGCCAAAATCTATAATATCATCGTGTGCATGAGAAATTTTTGATGGCCTCGTCACAGCTCTCACTCTCTCACTCTCTGCTACACGGCAAAGTTTAGAAGTCCATGGCAGCTAACACAATATCAAGTCAAGTCGTAAAGCGTTTGGTTTGTTTTGTCTTGCTCGTCATCGATTTGGTTTTAGTTTAGCAGAGTTGTGACCTAGTAAGGAAGTAAACTATTTTTTCTAGCGAAAACATAGGTGAGGGCGACGTGATTTCGCAACAAGTCTGGCATTGCTCTACCACTTAGAGGACAAGTTTTTGCGACTCTGCATAGGTTACCAGAGAAAGCCGTCTAGATATAAAGCTGTTGTTTTTTCAACCATGCAGCCGGTTCCGGGCGCGGAACTTGTCGTGAAGCGCAAGAAGCGGCGAAAAGAGCAAGAGCAGGAGGAGAAGCTGCGGAAGCAGCGCAAAATCGAGGCGGAACGACGCAACAACCCCGTGATCGACCCAAAAACGTTCAAATGGGAGGATTTGGACAAATGGGAAGAGGAGCAGGAATTACGAAAGAAAAAGCAGGAACAAGAAGCGGAACTGAAGCAGCAGCGCAAACTGGAGAGACAAAAGCAGAAGTTCGGCGCGACCGCAAGTGGTGCCGGCACGGATCATCGGGGCAAGTGCACGAAGACATTACATTCTAGTTTGGATTGCAATCTGATTCACAACGATGTCACGTTCGGCCAGAGTTCGCAGCGGTTTCGGACCCCGCCAATGCACCACGCACGGGGTGGAGGTATGATAGGCTCGTCTACGTCGACGTCCGGGTTGAACCTGATGCGAAATGTGAGTAATTTTATGGGTGGCGGCCTGAACTACCCATTTAATGTATCGTCCGAAAGCGACCAGTGTCGGCCACCCGTGGAAGTGTACATGAGTCGGATCCGGCATTTGGTCCCAAAGCCGTATTTCGGATCAGTAAGCAGTGTAGGTGCAGCAGGAGGTGCAGGAGGTGGACCCTCTGGCGCAACTAGTGTGAAAGTAGTACCCAGCCCAGTAAGAACGCCGTCGAAAATATTAGAGCAAGTTCTTGCGTCGCCGAATCAGGAGGACAAGAAGACTGCCCGACATGCAGGAGCTTGTGACGACGTTACTGCAAAGTCGTCGTTGGTTTTCGGCGAAAAGGAAAACGAAACACGCCAGCCAGCGTCTGCCAAGACCGGCTGCTCCTCCCGGCTCTCTCCCAGTCCGGGGAAAAGAATGTTTGGCGCGAACACAACATCTTCAAAAGGGAATAAAACAACCTCGTGTGCTGGTCCGCCGCTCCCTCCTTTGGAACAGAGGAATCAAAAAAGCACGAAAATCATCGAGCAGGTATCCATTGCCCTTCCGTACGAGAAAGTTCTTCCCGCGCAAACGCAGGTGATGCTACGGGTTATCAAGGCCGCAAAAGCGAAGGAGCATGCCCTGCTCGAATCCCCGACTGGGACCGGGAAAACCATGGCACTGCTTTGCTCCGCGATTGCGTACCAGCGATCTTGCCCGAGCGGCAAACGGCCGCAAATCATTTACGGGGTGCGCACCCACGCTCAGGCGTCCCAGGTGATTAAGGAATTGCGCAAAACCGCCTACTGCAACCACCGCGCCGTCGTGATCGCGGGCAGACAGCACTTGTGTACCAATCCGGTGGTTGCCAGTAGTGCGAACATCGACTTCGCGTGTCGGTCCACGAAGACCCGGTGCGACAAGTACGCTAACCTGCGCGACGCCGCTGTTCCCAGTTTCGTGGAGGGGACGCGGGACTCGCAGCAGGCCATGGATTTCATGTACCAGCAGGCGGCCACCACGTCCAATTTGCCGGTCGGCAGGTGGCGGCGCACGGTGCAAGCGCTCACCGCCGTCGATGTGGAGGACTTGCGCCGAGAGATTGGCACAACCAGCTGTGCGTACTACGCTTCCCACGTACTCGCCGGGGCCGCGGAGGTGGTGGTGTGTCCGCACCCGTACATTTTGGATCCGGTGATTGCCCGGTGCAGCACGCACCACCGGGAAAATTGGAGTTTGAAAAACCGGATCGTGATCCTGGACGAGGCGCACAACGTGGAGGATTTCTGTCGCGACGCCGGCTCTTTTGACCTGAAGCGCCAGGAAGTGCAGGACATCATTAAACAGCTGGACGCCATTTACGAGAAATACGGGAAAAGATTGGATCTCAGTGGGGGGTCGTCTTCTTCCCAAAGTCAGGGAGCATCGTCCTTGCAGAGGAATAATGGAGGGATGAGCAACAACTTAGCTGCTATGGGGGAGCAACACACGACTCGCAACACAAAAGCCAGCGCTAAAGTGCAACAGCACGTCCGGCGCCTACGCGGATGGATGAAGGTGCTTGCGCAGGCGCTACCTCTGGGAAAGTTCGGACTGGGTTACGCGGTCAGCACGAAAGACATGATCCAAGAGCACTTCGTGCGGAAAAAGTACAAGGAACTCAGCCATGCGTACTGTGCGGCTGTTCAAAATGGAGGTAATAAAGGAGAAGAGAAGAAGAGTGAAAGAGATGAATTAGAAAAGGATAAAAACACGGCAACATCATCAAAACCCGTGACGACCAAGGCGGACGCGACAACGAGTCTGCGCGGCAGTTTAGACATCGTGAAGGACATTTGCCAAAACCTGCAGGACGCCATTCTTGCGCAGATCGAGCCGACGGAGCGCGATGAAGCCTTCTATTTTGCGAGTTTGACGAAGCTGGGGCGGATGCTGAGTTTGCTGGAACGGATCAAACGCCTGTGCGATTTTCCGGAGTGCTACGTGGTGCGGATCGAAGCCAAAGAGCTGCATCAACAGCCTGTGGTGCAGCAGATCAAAAATCCCAGCGAAAACAAGAATCCGTCTTCCCGAAGCGAGTCGAAGAAAACAAGTTCTTCGTCGAAGAATGAGCAACACGCGGGCGCCGGCGGTCTGAACACCAGCGTCGAGCATGTGGAGAACCCGCTGGACACGAGTGGCGTTGCGTTGAACACCAGTCTCGGTAGTGCGCTTGCAAACAACACCAGTTTGCTGTCCTCGAGGAACGCTTCGGCGAGTTCTAGCAGTACTGGGACATCAAATGTCAACGTGAAAAAAGATTCGAACAACGTTGGGGCAGAGCGCGCTCCAGTTGGTGGGGCAGCCGGCTGCACGACTAGCGGTGGTTCATCTGCGGGGGAGAAATTCGGATCTCTGTCCGTGATGTGCATGGTGCCTACCGCGGTGTTTTCCGGTCTGTCCGAAATGGCAGACACGATTATTTTGAGTTCCGGAACGTTGCACCCCCATTCCGCCGTGATTGCCGAACTCGGGACGGAATTTGCGAAACGGCTGCAGCGAAGACCGCCGCCGTTATCTGCCAAGCACGTTGTCACCTCCGACCAATTCCAGCTCTTGCCGGTGAAAACCAACCTGCCCTGCACGCACGAGAACCTGCAGAAGGAGGCGTTTCTCGAAGCGATCGGGAAACAGATTTTGATGACATTGTTGTGCAACGTGCCGGGCGGGAGCGGCGTCCTGATTTTTCTCTCCAGCCAGGCGCTGGTGGAGAAGGCGCTGCGGTTGTGGAGTGCCAAGATTCTGAAACGGTTAGTTTCCCCAGCCGCAACGAACTTTCTCCCACCGCCACCGGCGCTTGGGTCCTTGAATGAGAAAACACCCTGGGAGGAGAGGATAGTTTTGTGCGACAAAGTGAGAACGTTTGCGCAGTCCGTGGAGAATCAGCAGGTGATCACGGTTTTAGTTTCCGCGTACCGGTCTTCCTCGTCGGAGGGGTTGGATCTACGGGATCACTTGTGTCGGTTGGTGGTGTGCGTCGGGATTCCGTTTCCGCCCTACAAAGACACGTTTGTGGCAGAAAAAAGGGAATATAACAACGCGGTGTGCAAAATCGAGAAAATGAAACAGGCGAAGGTACTAAAGTCTGAAGCAGAGAAAAAAAATCTGCTTGGGCCTCAAGAAGATGCGAAGAAACAAGTTCAACCTGCCGTTGGAGCAGTCGCTGCTGTAGTGCCGGTACCTGCACCCAGTAGAACTCCTGGTATGTTTCTTCAACATGGCCTTACTTCTGCTGGTCAGCAGCCGCAAGCAGGGCAACTGCAGAGCCAATTTTCTAGCGTATCTATGCCACCAGCGCCACAGATGAACACCAACCAAAAGTTGCACCAGCATGCGTTTGGAACGACAACAACTTCCCAATTTGCTTCGAATTTCGGTGGGGTGATGTCATTCGGTTCGAACCCGGCGACCAGTTTCGGCTTCGGACGAGCTTTTTCTGCGCAGCAACCAGTGGGAGCCGGATTCAGTGCTGCTCTACAGCCAAACGCCCCTTCATTTCCGCAAGCAGTAGCACCAGCATCTGGGGGCGTTCCAGTTCCGTTCGCGGACAACATCAAAATAAGTCAAGTCCAGGCTGCGAAAAACGGGGCCCCCACGGCAGTTCAAGGTCAGCAAGGGGCGTTAACTTCTTCTGCTGCCTCCACGGCTTCAAGTAATAAGAACCACGAAGGGGACAACTTCTGCAAGCAGGAACAAGGCAGAGTGTCTTGGAATGTACAGCAACCTGTCACTCTTGACAAACTACGGTTTACCCGGGGCAGCGTCACGTCGGTGAGTATGTCAAAACTCGAGCACGCCGCGGTCGTGCCGCAACCCGGCGTCTTTGAAGAACTGGACGCGGAAGGGAATGTGCCGGGGAACGATAATTGCACCGATGTTGCAAATAAATTGCACCCAAGTGGTACTAGTAGTACCACGCTTTCCTCCACCACCAGCAGTGCCGTGGTGGCAACAGTAGCTGCGGTAACAAGTACAAGTAGCACAACCACGACGTCTATCATAGCTGCTCCGACGTCGACCTTAGCTCCTCCTGTAACTGTTTTATCCCCACGGGACATGCCCTACTGTCCGATAACGGGAGACGAGTGGTACGCGGTGCAAGCGTACAGAGCTGTGTCGCAGGCTGTGGGGCGCTGCATTCGGCACCAGACGGACTATGGGGCCGTCGTCCTGTTCGATTCCCGATGGAACAAGGGGCACATCATGCGAAGGCTCTCCGCCTGGTTGGGAGAATTCGTGTCCGTGGAGAATAGTTTTTTGGACGTCGCAAAAGCCGTCCGAAGGCTCTTCGAAGCAAACATGTTGCAGAAGGGGGGTGTAGTTGCAAAGGCCCCCGTAGCGCCAGTGGCTGCCGTTCCACAAATAAAGTAGAGCTACTTACGTAGTTGTCGTGTGACATTATGTTGAACATGGTGCGTCTGCGACTGCGTCGAAAGAAGTGACGAATTCGATTCTCTTCTGTCGCAGTTGCGCACAGGTTTTCCAGAAACGAAACAAAGCGATTTTGATTGATCGAGTCATTTCTCTGTCGGCGTGAACATGTACCGCCAGCAGTACTTCTGAAAAATACAAGCATTGTCGGTGATGAAACAAAGTGATATAAATTGAAATGTCGGAAGCAGCTGTAGAGAAAGAAAAGCGCCATCGGTTGTAAGTTTGACTGGCACTCTCGTCCGTGATTTGTGCATGTCGGTTGAAGATTTCGCCGCACACGAGCAGTCGGTGTTTGCAGATTCTGATATTTCTTCACTCTCGGTTTCGTCCTCCATTTGAACAAACGTGTTGGTGTTTCCCTTCGTAAGCTAAGCGTCTTCGTTTTTCCGTGCACAAAAATCCAAATCGGAATCGTTCTCGTGCCCACGTGCTAAAGAAAATTTAGAATGTCCACGTAAGAAATAGAAAATACTGTTTGCCTCTAAGTCTCTTTGGTCGCGAATTATCTGCAGGTTTCCACTTGACTCGCTGCATCTTCCCCTATTCCCAACCTTATCCTTTATTCTCTTGGAGAGCACTGCACCCCTATATAGTCTTTTAGTGTTTTCCTGTTTACATTATGGGAGCGACAGCGTGTTGCCCTACCTTGCGAGTTCCTCTTGCAAGTGGGTAATTTGCTTTTTCCAGTACTGCGTCTGATCTTATTTTTCTCCTCCAGTAAGAACATTACTACAGCGCTGCAAGCATGGTAGGAGTCGCGGTAGAGGTGCGCCTTCCCGATGGGGCGGAGGTGTACTTCTCCAAGGTTTCGGAGCTGTTTCCGCCCGCCCGCGACAGCAAGACGAGCGAAACTCCGCTACGCTACCCCGAACACTTTAACAAGTTGCGGCCTCTGGACATTCTGGTGGCGATCAAGCGGCGCCTGCACAAGCTGCGGGAGCACACGCAGCACTTTTCGTCGACCCTGTCGCCGGAGATGCACGAGGAGTTCGGCAATTTAGTTCGCGAAGACCCGACGGTGGTGCGGCTGATTTTGACCACACCCTTGCACTGCCTCCGGCTGTACAACAACAACGCGGAGTCCAGCTTCTACGGGCGGGTCTTGGATAACATCACGTTCCTCGGCCACGCCAGCAGTCTGGACTTTCTGAACGGGCTGTGCAACAGCAACTTGTCTTTACCCGAAAACGCCGACAGCGTGCAGGGCTTGATCCAGCGGGGAAGCAAGTCCAGCGTGGAGGACTACATCGGGGCTGGGGACAGGAACAACAAGGCGAAGAGTGCGAAGCCGCTCGTGATGAAGCTCGCCATCATCGGGACCGGGCTCCGGAACGAGAACGAGTCGGCGCCGGACTTCATCCGCTACGTGATTCGGAATCGAAGTTTGCTTTTCGTCGACCTAGTGGGGCTGTGTGATTCCACGCAGACCTACCGGAGGCCGTCGTTGTTGCCAGGAGCGGATGCCGCAACGTCCCCCGGGGGCATAAGCCCGAAAGCGGTATTGAATTTTTTCTTGGATTGTCATGTGTGAAGCAAGTAGATCATTTCGTGCAATTCAGATTTTGAATGATGATGAACTAAGACTCACACAACAAAGATGCATCGATTTGTCGAAACATACAAACAGGCGCTGGTCCAGGGTGCAGAAATGGCGCTGCTGAGCATCGCAGGCGATGAACTAGCTTCACAGGAGTTCCAGTCTGAGGCGTCTCCTCAGAGTAGCGGAGTTCCCCCGAGGCCCACTTCCGCGAAGACACTGACCCTAAGCGAGGCTGCGTTTTACGTGACGCAGTTCGAGCGGCCGGAGGTGTTGGATCCGCCGAGCGACAAGTTGACCGCCACGAGCGTGTTCGCTGATCTGGAGGGCATGCACACGCCCGGCATGACGCAGGTGGAAAAGCTGCCGCAGCCACTGCTCGTGGAAAAATCGGCGAACGACGTCCGCGCGCGGCTGGAGCAGTTCTGGGAAACGCATCTTTTGAATCGCCAGATCCTGCTGGCCGCGACGCAGAACGACGCGGTTTCCGCTGCGGCCGTGGCCACGAACTCGTGGAAACTGCTGAACGAAGTGGAGGGAACGGAGGCGATGCGGCGGGTGGCGAATTTGATGCTGACCGGCGACTACGTCGTGCAGTGTTTGGAAGATTACGAGCGCACCACCGGGATCTTCACCGTCGAAAACGAGGACAAACTGCACAGCAACGTTGGCGACCGGTGGAAGGTGACTTTATTGCAGGCGTTCCGCGACGAAGAGGCGGCGTTGATGAGCGTGCTGGAACTGCTGCCCAAACAGGGCTCCACGGCGTTGCAGGCCGTGCACCCGGAGCACGACGGCACGATTCTGCACGACGCGGTGCAGCGGGGGTTCTACGCCGTAGTCTACTGGCTGAAAAACGAGCGGCCGGACGAGTTCTACCAAATGTTGGGACAGGTGGACCAGTACGGCTACACGCCCCTGCAATACGCCTGCGAGGAGGGCGCGCTCGTGATGTGCGAGCTGCTGTGGGCGGTGCCGGACGACGAGAGTCCTGTGCAGCCGCTGGGCTCCTCCTACCCAGGGCAGATTGCGAGCGCGCTGAACATGCGGGTGCCCACGATGTCGTTCACGCGGGAAGCGGCCATCAACCAGGGCTCCGCCTACCCCTACTGCGTGCACGGGCGGACGCCATTGCACGGCGCCTGCTTTTTCGGTTGCAACGCAGTAGTGAAGGCCATCCTCGCCCACCCGCTCTTCTTGTCGAACCAGGCGGCGCAGCTGCGGGATCTGCCGAGTTCCGAACCCAAGCAGGACCTGCTCTTTTCCGCCTACATGGTGGACGCCCTCGGCCGGAACCCGCTCCACTGGGCGTGTCTCGGGGGCCACACAAAAATCGTCGACCGGCTGATCAACTGGGTCTTGGACCTACCGCCGAAAAATGTTGACACAAAGAAGTCCCTTGTGTCCGTGCAGAGTACTAGCAAACCCACGGCGGACGAACCTCAGTCGGAAAGTGCTGGTGCCCTTATTAACAGCCGCGAGGTTTCCAAAATGAGCCAGGTGTCCTCGAGTGGCACAAAATCGCCGCCCTTCCCAGGAGGGGCCCCCGCCGCCGGACCAACGCCTGCTGCGTCGCAGCGGTTGGCGAAACTCTTCGCGGCCCGGGACCGCGACGGGTTTGGGGTCATTGACTTCGCGTGCGGGTCCGCGGGCGCGCTCGACCGCGAGCGGTGGTTTGTGCGGGGGGCCAGTCAGCAAGAGCTGCGCGTCGTCATGCCGGGGGTGGTCGTATCGCAGGGCACGGACGCCCTCGGCGTGTGCCGCATGCGTTGGGCGGCGCGGGAGCAAACCTCGTTGCTGCCTTTGGGGGATCTCGGCACTACGGGTTTGCTGCTGAACATCAAGTACCTTCTGGCCCAGTTCTTGGCGCAGATCCCCGGGCTCCACGCCGCAAAGGGTGTGCTCACGCTCCCGGAAATCGGCCGCGACCCGCTGCCCAGCCACTGCAAGCAACTGGCGGTCGAGCGAAACAACGCGAACCAGAGTACTTCTGGGAATAAAACCGGCGCAGCGGGGGCGAAAAGGGGAACAACATCCGCGCTGATCCCGAGCTCCCTCTCCGATTTCATCTTGGAGGACGGGCTGACGCCGGCACAAACAGGTGCACAAACAGATGAATCCGCGCGGCGAGCCGCGATCGTGTTGGAATCCTACCTGTGGTTGAACGAGCAGCTGAACCCCGTGGATACAGGGGCTTTTGAGTACAGTCCTGATGCGAAGTACTACCCGGAACGCTTGATCGACGGAAACAGGCTGCCCTCGTCGTTGTCCCTGGTGCTGGACCGCATCCGGGTACTGGACTTGGATGTGAAGGGGCGGGTTTCGCCCCACAACGACTTTTCTTCATTCACAGGTCGCGTTTTACTGTTGCACCACTCGGGCAACGCAACGATGTTGAGGCTGCTGGTGCGGTCGAGTTTGAAGCTGGCGTTTTCGAACGACGCCACGCTGCGGGCGCAGGTGATGTTCGCGCCGAGCTTGGGCTTGCGGCAAAACTTCGTCGACCGCTGCCTGTTCAACGGGCTGGTCGGCGAGGACGAAAAAACGCTCGTTTTAGCGGAGTTTTTCAAGAACGTGTTGCAAAACGTCACCACCCTTCCTTTCGACCCGGCGGTCACAGTGACCCCTCTCGACATTTTGACGCAGAATAGCGAGAAGATCAACCCTCGGTCAGCGCAGGTGCAAGCCGCGCCGCCGGTAGCCGCGGGTGATAAGAAGAAAGGGGGAAGACCAAGTGGACCAACAAGCGCGGCACGAAAAACGCAAACCCCGGAACAGCTCGCGGCCGCGAACTCGTCTCTGCTACTCACGGCCTTCCTCTCCCACCCGTTTTGGCGGGGCAGGATTGTGAGTGACGGGTTGATCCCCGCAGCCGTGCGGAAGGCCGACATTGGCTTGCTGTCCACGGTGCTGCAGGCGGTGCAGAAAAACATTCTAGAGGATATAATCGCGAAGCAGGTCTGGGTGCAGCCACCTTTGAATGCCGAGAACCCCGAGATCGACATGGAAAACACGATCAAGAAGTGCGCGGGCGCACTGGAGATGTGCCTCCGCGGGTTCTGGCCTGCGGTGAGCAACCGCAGTCCGAAAGTGACCGGGGTTTTCCCGCCCAATTACCTCTCGAACACCATCATGGCGGCGCTGCTCGACACCGCAGCGAACCCGGAGGCGACGGGCAGTTTGCGGAATCTCCTGAGACAGCTGATCAGTTTCTTCCTGCACGACATTCTAGACGCCTTCTGCCTGCAAATGGAAACGGAGTTGAAGGACGTGCCGCAATTGTCCGCGGGGAAACGGGACACTTTAGGCGAAGTGGCCCGACGCCTCTGCCTCCAAACCCAAACCAGGTGCATGCTCGACCTCTGCCACCCGGCACCGGTGGAATCGCTGCTCTCGCGCATGATCGGGCAGACGGAGTTCCCGCACAAGCGCACCAAGCACTGCCAATCCCTGCTGAAGCAGCTGCTCGCGGTGCCCTGGGTGGTGCACGAGAACCCGTTCACGGCAAACAAGCTTTCCCTCTGGCGGCTGGACGAACAGGCGATCTCGTCCTTGCGACAGGCGCAACTGAAGGCGCTGCAGGACCGGGGCACGGAATTGCTACCGGTGAAGACGGAACTTATCACGGGCTTGGTGCCGGGAAACAATGCCGCGAACAACTTGTTTGGTACAGAAGTGTGCTGTTTCGATTTGTAGTAGGACGGATAGAATAAGTAAAAAAAAACTGTGTGCTGCCGGTAGTTGTCAGCAAGACAATTTTTTTAGAATGCAAAGCCAAAGCAAGCCAAATTGAAAGTTTTTACTTAGGCATTGGTCGCGGTAACTGTAAATGATCATTTGAATGAGATAAAAAAGGACTAGACGAGCTTGAGCCAAATCTCTATCCACAGGCACTACTAGTAACGGCGGTTCCAAGAGCAAATCGCCAGCGCGTCGTGGTTCGGTGGAGACAGTTGAGGAACTAAAGCAGACGGCTGCGGACATGAATACAAACGAATCCAATCTGGATCTATCGTCACCCAAGACTGCCGCGAATGAAAATGAAAACACGACGTCTCTTGCACAATCGGGAACAGTGGGAGCTGCAGCTCCGGCACCGGTTTCCTGTTTCGCCGGGTTGATTCAAAGGATCTGTGGGTCTAGCAGCGCAGTTGCGTCAAGTGGCAGCAATTCGGCATCGGCGGAAAAAAACAGCGACGTCTTCGTGTCCGCGTCTATTGCGCTGAAGGCGACCATGCTGTACGAGGTGGCTTTGGAGGCGCAGAGGATATCGTGCATCTACGTGCTGGACGAGAGAAGCAGAACCGTCTTCCACAACCTAATCCGAAAGTTCTTGAGATCCGCGTCCGAGGAGCAGTGCGCCGTCAGCTGTTTGCAGTTCCTAGACGAGGAGGCCGAGCGCGCGAAGGAGGAGAAAGACCTTGACCCAGAACAAAAACTGCAGATTTTCTCCCGCCCACGCAGCGAAGGGTCATCTGCGCTAGTCGAGGAGACAGGTGTGAACAAACCTCTAGAGCAAAACGTCGCGGAACAAATAGCAGCTTCAAGTGCAGCTTCGAATAACAGCAAACCCCCACCGGGAAAGAAGAGCGTTTTGGAATACAGAATGGCTTCCCTCGCGGGCAACGTCGTCAACCTCGACAGCGGGAATAATGCCGGAGTAGAAACCAAGGTCGTCGACGCCCACAGAAGTATCGAGCATAGGTTGTCGGTCGGAGCGCTGCTCTTCCACCGGCTCTGCGACTGCATCCAGGAGCCCTTGATTTACGGCCACCAGGACGGAGAGACAGGGAACACGATTTTTCATTACTTGATGCAGGAGTCGGTGAACGAAGCGACTGCCGTCTTACTTTTGCGCGCTTTGACCCCGTCCACCGCCGTTGTCGTCAGGTCAGGGGTGTTGGCCGACATTTTGCAAACGCGAAACCGCTACGGACAGCTTCCCGTCGACTTGGTGCCCAACGGGACCAGGGGAGACCGCATGCGAGCGGAGCTTGCGAGGTTAGAGGAACTTTTGAAGGCTCAGGCTGAAGAGGAAAGCAATGGCACGAACGGCGCTGCCAGTCCCGCGGAAGCGTGAGCGGGATGGAAAAAATAGTCGGGGCCTGTTTATGCAAGGCCACCGAGTAGAAGACATAGCATCTTCTTCCCATGAGCTAGAAACCTTGGCCATACTGACAGAGTATAACACACCGTCGTGGCGTAGGAAATGAGCACCCAAATTGTAGTACTTATATCCCACCAGTAAAACAGTGCTAAGCATAAGCGTGAGAACCTAATAATCCAAGCGCCACACATTCGTTGAAGCGCGAAAGATACTGGGTCCCGCGGCCTGGGACCCAGTGCTGAAAAGCAGTGCGCATTCCGACGTTTACAGTAAAGCTTCAACCAATAATCCCCATAGTCTTTTGTCACAATCGAACCCGTTGACCAAAATCATGAATATGACACGCACACGCACATCCATTACATACTACAAACGGCTCTTCTTCCTGAGCGATCTACAGCACAAGATCAAACTAACAATGCTACTGTTCACCAACTGTAAACGAATATTTCAAGGCGCATCGTGCGTGTACTTTTCGATGAGAGGAGAGCACGCTTTTCCGTTTGCTGCGTCTGAGCGAAGTTTCAGTATGCGTACGTTGGACTCATTTCACATCCTTCGGAGCCTGCAGTGCGACAAACAATCCAGAAGTCATCATGACTTGCGAGAAAGTCTTGAGGATGTTGCATTTCATTTAGCGCCAACTTCTGTGACTCATCGTCATCCGACAAAGAAGCATCGTCCTATTGGGCGCGGGAAATTCAACTTCATCCATGACATTACGGTTTCTCACAAAAACACTTCTAGCTGTTTTCTCTGTTTTCGCCCTCGTTTGGGCGCTGTGCTCCTGTTCTTGAATTGTTGTGCTCAGAAGTTCTTGTGCAAAAAAAAACAAAACGAAATTTGATTTGTGTTGCTCTGTGCTACCCATATACTGGAGACAAATCTCTTACTCTTTCTTTCCCGACCTTGCCGCCTCCTCGTTTCAACAAAGACAGTTTCACTTCTACACATCCGCTGGCTACCGGGGTTTTGTGCTGGGATAACGTCGCCGGGCTGCCGAGGTGGGCTGTTGCGGTGCGGTGCTGCTAATCTCATCCATTCAGTCGCAAGAACTGGCTGTTGTTCTTTTCACAGTAACGCTCGCAACATCGCAGTTCGTCTGCTGTCGCAAAGTAACCGCGGTTTTTTTTCACTGGCTACGTAAGAGTTCCTTGCTTTGCGACGCGTCCTGTCGTGTCCACTCCTCACCACACCTCCGAACAAGCGCGATGAAGCGGGGTAGCACACAGCACCTGTTGTTCGAGCGGTTTAGCTCCTTAATGTCGGCCACCTGCTCTGCGTTGGCCCTGGATCTGGACCTGCTCGGGGAGCAGGACGCCAAGCTGAAACAGATGCTGGCCTTGAAGTCGTCAGAGATCGCGATTCTGGCCCCGGCGCAAATTTTGCAGCTGGTCAACGTGGTCAAGGATGTCGCGGCTAAATCGGGCATCGAGCGCTACGTGCCGCATCGGGTCACGGGATGGCTGCAACAGGTACTATTTGTTTGATGGCACTGCGGAGGGATCTACTGATACTGTTCGGATATGCATTATCTGCAGCTTCGGTGGTTTTATGGACCGATGTTGACGACACGAAAAGACGACCTCCCGGGATGATAGGTTTATCACTCAGTCAGTCCCTGCAGCTGCAGTGTGACAAAGGATATCACTTTTATCACAAGAAAGATGAACAAAACGATGAAAACAGGCTGCGGACAAAATTACTTCGGCGATATTGATTGACGATGAGGAGGAGGTGGCGAAGCCGGAACCCAACTCCCTCAAGCGTGTCGAGCGTATTGATCGTTTTTCGTGCCAGCCTATCGGTCGTTTGACGTGACGGTCACGATAACGACTGGTAACGATGACAATGATGAAACGCAAAGAAAAATGCAGGAGATCATAAGTATAGAAACTGCCGGATGAAATGAAAAACAGGCTCCTACTGTCTGCTGGAAGGGCTCGGCGCGGAGGAGATCGACGAAATGGCTGCTATGGTGAATGATTCGTACGATTCCGACGATCTTTGGGTCGCGTGAGTACGCAGTAATATCACCAAAGCATTCATCACGACAGCGGAGACCTGCTGCTGTGGCAGCTACTGACGTCGAAAACGGAATTAGAAAAAGAAGCAACTTCAAGAGATTAGGATTCCACCTGTGTAACAGTATAATTGTCGAAGACTACATCTAATTACGTAAAGGAGCTTCATCCTCCGATTTTGTGCAGAAAACAGAACTTCAAAGATGCTAAGGGCTGATATGAATACTCATGATTTTCAGTGGTGCGTGGAGCGGCTACAAAAGACACCCTTCGATGTTGTAGCAACAATGCCAGCAAAAAAATTCAAAAGTAACACATTCCGACGTAGTAGAACTTCAATTTTTCTGGGACTTTGAAATTGCAACTTTTTGACAATTCTGACCCCCACGCCGACATTCTTTCGCCGGTTGAAATCGTGACCGCCTCCTCCTCTACATCGATAGTTTATTTATTCCGAAGGATTTTCAATGATTTTCAAGACGATGATTTGTTTCAAGAGCGATAGGACACTAAATTCTTCATACAAGAGCTGATACATTATTATTATTTATGTAAATTTGACATCAACCACTGCGAAAGTTCAAGTCGTGCTACCTCGTTTAGTACCAAAATAAAACGAGCTGTAACAATAGACAATAGATTTGATGCGCTCCAAAAATCCTATGAGACTGGAGCAGAGGTTTTATCGGATATCCCCCGGCATTGAAGAAACAGCATCATTTTCCTAGAAACCTAAATTCAGAAGTTCAATGTCAAATGAGACGAGGATAGGATGAAGCTCAAGCTACCTCAACAAAAAAATATCTGAAGAGCTATATTTTTGAAAAGCTGCGGGAAAGTCTAAGCAGTGCCAATCCTTACCCTTCATTGTTGAAAAAAGGACTCGCTCCGTAAGACAACGGGCATCTATGTACATTACGATTTTTTAGTTCTCCACGCGGCTATTTACTGCTACAATCACTGCGAACATCAACTAATTGAATTTGCTACCCTCATATGTTGGAAGTATCTCGAGAGAAAAAGTCCCCCGGGAAAGGGAATAAAGTATTGAGGATTCGACTTTTGGTTAGGATGATTCTACTGCTGGTTCTGGCTCTCGCACTACCTCTTCAGCGCGCAGCGACGGCAAAAACCCGCACTGAGCAGTAAACGAAGGCAAACCGCCGCAGCTGGACTCATCGAAACAGAGCAGGCTCACCTTCCTGTCGTGCGAAGAGAGTAGATAATGTTATGAACGAAAGTACTAGGCTAGTGTTTGTGTCATCAAAAATGTATTGCTCTACTTTTTCAAGTAATTTTCCTTTACTGATTTTCAGAACTGCATTCACGCTGATGTCATTGGAGCCAGAGATGGTTGCATTTATCACCATCAAGACCATACTTTTTCAAAACTTTTAGCACGGAACTGATGAATTAATATCCTTGTCATGGGACGCGGAGCATTTGGTTGATTGCATATCAACTCAGATGCACTTTGATAAAATGGACGAGCCTGTTAGTCTTAGTTCGCGTTACCTGCGAAAAATAAATTGATTCCTATATCACAGCAGCAACGCAGAACTCTACCGCTTTTTGCGATGTGGAAAAATTTGAAGAATATGTCATGCACGTTCGATAATTTTCCTCTGTGGCAGCGCGAGCATCTCTTTGTCTACGGTACGTAGATGAAGCTGGAATGCTTCGGGGGAAGAAGAAGATGAAATTTTGAAAAGCGACCACGGCACCTATGCCCGGCAATTCGTGGAAAGGCGATTGTTTTTAGCTTTGCTTTCTTTGGACACCGCCAACATAATTGCTTTCCTGTCCGGCTTCGGATTCACCTGAAGCCGGATTTGGATTGCAGTCCTGAAGTAGATCTACAACTATTCTGCAGGCAGTAGGCGGGGTCAGCGCCAGCCGCAAGTCCACCTGCCTGGACACGCAGCAGGCGCAGCTCAACTTGTACGAAGGCCTCACGCACTGGACTCTACGACATTACTCCTCGATAGGCACTTGTAGTTCTGGAAGCTCACCACAGACCGACCGCTTGCTACAGCAGCACAACACATTACCGATGTTGCGGGTAGCCAGCAGTCGGATTTATCATTTTCAACTTTACTAAGTAGCTGTACCACATAAAAAGAGAATCAAAATCAAAATCCAGGATTGATGCGGTATGAATAAAAAGCAGCTCTTGTTGTGTACACAGGTGTGAATAAGGACAAACATGAAGCGATTTCAGACGATGTAGTTTCACGCGTTTTTGAAATACGGGAAATTCTGAAAAGTGTTTTGTTTTGAAAACCCCTAGTCTCGGTTGGGGTATGTTTAGTTTCTGTCGTGTTTGATGAAAGTGTGTTCGGAGGAAGTCATTCTGCTTGAATAAGCGATGGCCTTGTGTGCGCGACCTGTGGCGGTTTTACAGGTTCAGAATTTGCTGGCTGCGTCGTCTGGGTCTAGTGACAGCAAGGGGGGCCGCTACGCTCGGCCCCGCGCGCTTGCTCGTGCCGGGAAGCCGCCCGCTCCGTTGTGGTTCGCGAAGCCGGTGCGGACAGGGGCCGCGCGCGAGCACGATGGCCGGGGCAGCAAGAAGCGACAGAGACAACCGAAGGCACCTGCCGAGCTTGGCAGGCGCGCGAATGGGAGCGCCATGGCGCGGCGGAAATGCGCGGCGGGGGCTCCGGCGCGAGCGGAGCCGCGCCCGCGGGCGGGCGACAGACACGAAGATGAGGCCGCCCGAGGTCTGCGCGCAGCCTACCGGAGGTGGCGGCGGCCGCTGATTGTCGGGCGCCTGTTCGCCTTTGGCATTGCCGGCGGCCGGCGCTGCGCATTACGGGGGCCCCGGCATCCATACCGGGGGCGATTGCGGCGGCGCGCGTCGCACAAACGCTGCGAAATGTGTGGCGGCATCTATGTGATGCGGACACTCATGGTCCTGGTCGACAACGTCGAGAACCTCGAAGCGGTCGGCTTAGACCACAGCTGGCAAGCCGGATCGCAATACTTCGGGGCGCACGGCGAGAATCGCCTGGAAGAACTCGGGCGCCGCGCCTTCATTTTCCGCAGGGACTCGATGGCCAAGCCCCCCGCGTTACTACAGTTATCATGGGCCCGCTTAGATAGCGAACCCATGACGGCAAAGCAAGGCGCGCAAGGGCCTGCCGAATTGCCCGGGTTGCGACCCTGCAGGCGCGCGCCCGGGCCCGTCCGCTTGCCCTATGGACCCGCGCGGCGGGCTGCCGCGGGCGCGGCTGAATTGGATAGCCGCGCCACCGGGGCGGCCGGCGGGTTGTGTGGTTCAGAGCTCTACCGTGGTGGCGCAGAAGGCGAAAGCCTGCGCCGCTTGAAGCCGGGGGGGGCAGGGGCGCGAGCGTTTGGCGCGTGTGATCGGTCGCACGGCGCGCGCTTGGGAAGCGCAAGCGTTGTGGCGTGCCCTGTGGAGCTGGGGCCCCGAATATGAGAAGGCGAAGCGCCAGCTCCCGCCGCACATCAAAAAGATCAACGCAATGCTCGACAACACAGACGGGGAGTATGGTGCGAAAAGGCGCGGCGCTTTTGCGATGAATGCAGCGGCAGAGCCGTGCGGCTATCTCACGGACGCGACGCGCGTAGTTTTTTACGGGCTGCAGTGGTTCTGCTACATCGGGCCCCCGGCCGAAGGCGAAGCGCCACAGTGCGGGGCCTGGCCGCGGGGGGGGAAGTTGGCGCGGGAGGGGAGGAGGCGGCTGCAAGAGTTGCCCATCCGCGACCCAGTGCGGCGCCGGCGTGGGTGAGCGGTTGCGCCAGAGCTATGCCGGGGCTGGGCGATCGTCGCGCCCGGGCAGATGCCGGGCGATGCGACTGAGGCCGCCCGGGGGTTGGGGCCTACCGCGGTGGGCTTTCAGGCTTGGCGGGGCGGGGCGAAGGCGTTCGCGGCGGTTAATGCGGACGCGACGGGGGCCCGCGGCCTGATCTCGCCGGCCGGGATTCGCTAAGCGAGCGGCTCGCCTTCTTGCCGGCCTTATTTAGCGGGCGGGCCCCTGAGATTGTGGCCCCCTCGAAGACGCCAACCACACCAAGCCAAGACCGCAGGAAGGTGCAAAAGAAAGAGAGAGCCCGCCTGCGCTTTTTGGCTTTGTTTCGGCCCAATTTCTTTTGAAAGGCACCCCCCAGCCATAGCGCCCAAATTCAGCGACAGAGCGAGTTTGCTGCTGCGATATGGGGCGGCTGTCGTGTGTCGCCCGCTATATGCGCATCCACTGACTCGGTTCCGGCCGGGCTGATCTACCTCGGGCCGCCGCGGCATAGGTAGCGAGACGGGCCCCCAGGGTGATCCGCTCCGCGCTCCGGGCTTTCCTGTGTTCGGTGAGCCGGCGCCCATTGGGGGGGCAAAAAAAGCCAAAGGAGAGCGGCCGCAAAAAAGTGCTCGACATGCCGAAGGGCTGCAAGGGCGAGAAGCCGGCCGGGAGAATCTTCGCAGGCGAGCCCGTCGCGTGGCCCTCTCGTCTCAGACTTTAGCGGTCCGCTGTTGCGGCAGCGTTGCCAAAAGGCGAAGCACCACCCAGGCCCGTCGCTTTGGCGTCTCTGCTTGCGCGCCTTCGCCTTGTGGTCCCGGGGCCGGCCCCGGATGGGAGCTCCAGCCGGCCTGTGGGGTTGCGGCCCCGGGGGGCGGCTGTTGTGCGCCGCCCGCACTACCCGCACCCTTTGGCGGTTCCGGGGCTCGTCAGTTTTTTTGCTTTGCGTGTGCCCCCTCATAATGCTTTCAGAGCCGGCGCGACTGCGATGGCGCTCGCAGACACTGCCTTTTACAGGCTGCCGCCCGCCCTCCCACGGCATCCCTACCACTGCAAGGGCCCCGGTGTGCGCGTTGCTGCGGATCGATGTGGGAAATCAGGTGAGCTGGCCTGCGTGGGTACACGGCGCATAGTCTTGGCGCGGCGCCGCCCTGGCGAAAGTGTTTTTTTTTCGTGTTCCTCCAGAAAAAGGTGAAAGAGAAGTCGGTGAACGTCCGTGGACACAATCTTCAAGGAGTACATTGGCAGCACAAAAAATGTGATCAACCAGCACCCATGTTATCCACGAGAGAAAGCGAGGAAGTGCCTATGGTCATACGTGAGGTACTGCGCATAGTACAGAAAGCGAACACGAGCAGTAGTGTATTTACAACTTCTCCGTCCGAGTGCAGCTGTTTGTGCCATCCCTGAAACAAGCAACATTTGGTTTACGGCATCAGGAACCTCATCACCATGTCATTGCGATCCCCATTGAGTTTTTAACGCCACTGGAGTAAGTACTTTGATGCTTCGGCAAGCTGATCTCGAAATGTTTGTCTTTTTGCCTAGGCAAGATAAAATCTTTAGATTCGCCCCCGTCGCTGCTGAAGCGGTGGCGGAGCACTTGAAGTTCTGGAAATACATTCGTTCATGTTCGTAGTACATAGCCGAAACTTCTTTGACGAGTGTGCTGAGTGACACCGATATAACCCAAACATGTCGGGCGATCTGTCGCCCTTGGCCTTCGGGCGGCAGTTCAGTATCGAAGAGGATTTGCAGTACTTGCCGCAGAAGTACCGAAGCAGTGCAAAGCGGTTTTCCGCGATTCGCGAGTCCGCAGCGGAAACCGCGCCGCCGCGCGGCAGCTCGACAAACAGCGCTGCCGACCCCGACCGGAACGCCGGCGCCGAGATCCGCACCTTCTGCGCGACCTTCCGCCGCAAGGAGTCGCACACGACGGTGAAGAAGCGAATTCTGTACTTTTTCCTCTTGCTCTCCGCGGTCGCGAACTACGATATTTTTTCGGGGCTGTTCGGCATAGTAGGAAAAATTTGCACCGTCATCGTGCAGGGGTATTTCGCCGTCTTGCTGTGGCCCGGCCGGGTGGGCCAGTGGGACAGCCTCGAGCGGATGCAGATGCGGTCGATTCTCGTTTTCATCCTCGCGGTCTTCAATATGGCCTTTTCCTTCAACGTGTGGTGCCTGCTCTACGCGGATGAGAGGTATAACAAAGAAAAAGTTTTCAAATGCAGACTGCTCGTGTCATGTGTATGGGGGCCTACGCTATAGTACAAAACCCTTCATCGCAAAATGAAAAGCAAATACTAAATAATCGCGATTTTCTTCAGGCTCTTCGGCTCCGAATATGGGAGCACTGTCGTGAGTCCCGTCCGCATGCTGTACATTGCGTATGTCACCTGGTTATCAAATGTAAAAATGTCTGGGTCTGGAAGATTCTGAGACTTGTCATGCATGTTTTGCCTGGGCCATGATGTCTGTGATGCATGCCCTAGCGTCACAGATTTTTTGAGGGCTTCGCGATGCCTATTCCGCATGACAAATGCCCTCTCCGCGTAGCAAAAATTGCACTATCTTTGCTGCTCATGCAATACAGATTTTTTTGGAGTCCAAATTTAGCATCACAAGTTGCATTCTTCCAGACCCAGACATTTTTACATTTGATACTGGTATCTGCTTTTCGATTCTGGCGCGTCCAAGGGGAAATACGAGACTAGTAAGGAGGAGAAAATGCAAGAATTAGTCCTCCACGCGGATGACGAAAAGTTGAGCAGCCGGACGTCAAACTCCCCGGACGATGATGTGGACGATGATGTGGACCCGGAGGACCGGGATGAATACACGGTCATTGCCAGGAGTCCACAATCTTCAGGTAGTGGTGGTCGCACTGGTGAACAAAACGAAGGGGTGGAACAACCAAATGGTAACGATAATGAAAGCGACAGTGTGGTGGATGAATTCGAAGACGCGACGACCGCGAAGATGAGCCCAGGGTCGACGTGTGAGAGGTCTTCATCTTATGAGGAGACGAATAAAACGAGCTGCACAAAAACTTCGATGGATCCGTCTTTGTCGACCGTTTCCATGTCAACGGCCGCGTCCACCCCGGTTAGTACCACACCGGCGTTGACATTGAGACAAACAGCCGCAGGTGGAGGCGCAACAAGGCCTGATGAAAAGGTCACATCTTCTACCGTCGCCGAGCGGCTGCAAATAATAACGGAAAGGACTGGTAGTACGACCCCAGGAGCAGCAGCAGCTACGGATAACGACTCGGAGAACTACAGCAAGAAAACACCTGTGACCAAGACAGCGATGCTATCCAGTCTCGGATCTTCGATGTGGAGCAAGCAGGACTCGATCTTCGCCGATTTGGGAATCAAAAAGAGGGAAAATATTTTCGTCGACACGGTGAAGACCGCTCTCGGTTTGTTCACCGTCATCGGAAAGTCGTTACTCACTATGTTCTTCTGCCCGAGGAGGTACGATCGGTTTTGCCCCTCCATGCGGCGTAGGAGAATCTACCGCCACGCTGCCATGTATTTTCCCGTGAAGTTGACCCGCACACGAAAACTGGATCCGGAAAAGCGGTACGTCTTCGGCTACCACCCGCACGGGGTCTTGTCCATCGGGGCGTTACTGAACTTCTCGACGAACGCCACTGGTTTTGACGCGCTCTTCCCGGGGATCGATGTCCGATTGCTGACCATGCAGATCCAGTTTAAGATCCCCTTCTGGCGGGATTTCCTGCTCGCGCTAGGCGTGCAGGATGTCAGTGCTGAGTCCATCTGCAACAATCTGCAGCGCGGGAAGTCGATAGCACTAGTTCCCGGAGGCGCAAAGGAGTCGCTGGAGAGCGGCGTTGGGACGAATGTTCTGGTATTTGGGATTTTTTTTCAGGTCGTTTGTTTCGTTAAAAAGTTCGAAAATGTGTAGCACAAAGTTCGACGTGTAAGTACTGCGGGTAGAAAATGCGAGGCATAATTTACAACGACTTTTTTTGCTCGCATCATAGTTTGCCCGCCCACCAGGACGGAGCACTGCAAACGCATCCCAAAAAATCCAGATTCTCGGGCAGCGTAAGGGCTTCGTGAAGTACGCGATGAAGAACGGCGCCAGTCTCGTGCCCGTTTACAGTTTACCAAATGCAAAAATGTCTGGGTCTGGAAACTTGTGATGCAAGGAAGGGAATAGTGAGCTCACTGCAAGGAGCTGCCAAGCATGACAGGCTTTTTTCATGGTTCTGAGTTGCGAATTCCGCATGAGAAAGTGCGTTTTTGCATAACAGGGAGCATGAGCTATTCGCGGCCACGCAATACAGAGCTCAGAGTCATGCCAGACTAGCATCACAAATCCCGGAATCTCCCAGACCCAGACATATTTGCATTTGATACAGTTTCGGCGAGACCGACCTGTTCGGGAGCATCCAGCTCACGGGCACGGCGAAGAAGATCCAGGACAAGCTGCAGAAAATCATGGGTTTTGCTCTACCCCTAGTCGTCGGCCGCGCTCTTTCCGGCGGGTTGCTGCACCGCGTGTTCGGCTTGAACGTGGGGATTTTCCCGTTCCGCACCCCCATCCGGTCGGTGGTCGGCAACCCAATCGATTGTCCGTTGGTCGAGAACCCGACGCAGGAGGAAGTGGATCGGTACCACGATCTGTACGTGCAGGAGCTGAAAAGGATCTACGAGGATTGGCGCCCGGTGTACGAAGAGGAAAAGAAGGATCGCTTGGAAAACCTGGAAACGAACGAGAACCGGGCGCGATTGATGTCGCGGCACACCAAAATGAGAAAATTAAAAGCCAAGGCTGAGACCATGGAGATCAGGTAGCGATAATTGTGGTATTGGGAAAAGTGTCTCTCGTAGTTGCATTTCTACTTGTGCACTGGAACCGTGTGCCTAGTAAGAACCAGTTCTCGACCGAAAAAGTAAGTAAAAAAATACAAATGAATTTAGTGTTGTTCCAACTTCGAGTTTTTAATTAATCGACTACCCTCTTTTGCGAATTTTCCACAATGAACTACATTCTGCATCACGAGCCTCTTCAAATTAATGTACCATTTTGCCACTAGTTTCTTTCTACCCAAACTTCTGTACACATTTTTTGTGACCCTTCATCGCACTACGATGATCCCATCCACGCCCATTAACAAGCGAGCATACGAATTTTCCGTCGTGGCGCAAGGTTTGCCGTTCCAGGAGCAACGCGGGGTGACGTGGTTTCTCCGTTGGAGAGGCTCTTTTGTGTACGATCGATTCAGTAAGTACGTTCAGATAAAATCACAATCACCACGCGCAAGTCTATAGAAGCAAACGCAAAAATATCGATACCTATGCCAAGGGTCTCTAGTAAGAACGCATGATATCAGCATCTCGCTTCGAATATGTCTTTTTAAGCGGTCTTTTGGTTTCAAACCGCCTCAAAATTGGGAGATTAGTAAAAAATGCCATAAAAAAGGAAAATTGCTACCGAAATATTTTGGCTAACGGTCAGGTAATATCGTTCGCTTGTGTTCATCGCCTTCTTTGTCATGCCCGTTCTAGGCTTCATGACTAAGAATAGCACGACATTGACTTTTGAAAAAACGACGCGCAAAGGTGCCCGAAAAGTTGGACTCGGAAATTATTGTGATTACGATGCTGTGTGGTGCTCGTTTTTTCACAAGCGAATTTTTCAAGAAGAAGCTTCCGTTCTGTTTATGATCTGCTTTCAAAATGTTCGGCTCTGATCCGGTTGGCGATTATCTGCCATTGTAACAAAGCAAAGGCTTCGAGAAGAAGAAATCTTTAGCCTGTCACGGCCGCTTCTTGGCGGTCAAAAGCTGCAGTTTTTTCCACTTTGATTCTTTGCAACAAAGAAAACCAAAAAATAATGCCGACAACCACACCGGCTGACCCGGGTTCTACTTCAACCGCTCGGAAGTTTTCCTCTCGCACTGTGCCTGCAAGCAAGTTTGCCTCCCCCCGCGGATGCAGTTTGGTGCGCACTTCGCCTCGCCGCGAAAGCAATCCGGCCGGGAGAAGAGCTGCTGGTGCGACCGCAACCACGTCAAAAGATGACCGTCCCATGACACCGCCATCGAGACAGCGGACGCGAACCGCACGGAGCAATTTCATGTCGCCCATTGGAAATTTTCGCAGACCGGAACAACTGGTCGCAGAACAACAGCAACCTGCGAGGGTTAGCAGAAATGAAAACGGAATGGTGCAAATGCAACAGCCCCAGCTGCAAACGTCGGACAAGGAAAACGTCAAGCCGCAGTTGTTGCGGGGGAATCAGTATCAGAGCGAACATGGAAACGCGACGAATTCTGCGTCGGCACACAAGCCGCCTCTTGCGAGCAGGAAAAGATCAGTGGGACCCGCGGTGGTAGTAGTGGCTGCGGGTTCATCGTCGACCACGACACGCTGTAATCCCTTTAATATTCAAAAAGTTGTCCCAGGAGAAGTGCAAGGTGGGACGAAAGGTCGGGCTACGGTGGCGGCAATGGGGGGGAGCAGCAGAGCGACGTCGTCTGCCAGGTATAGTTTTGATTGAAGATGTATGAGCAATCTGTAGTAGTCAGGCTATGAAATTCTTTCAGTAGAAGGACTGGTCTCCCTGCAGAAACCAGAAAAGTATGACTTAGAAAGGTATGACTTGACGAAATAGTCGTGAAATTATTTGCAAGTTTCGGTCTGCAACTGCTGCAAGCCCTCGGTGAGCACTCACATAAAGAAAAAAACTGAAACTCGGTACTAATCGTGCAACAAGTTTAAATTTTCGTGCCATCGAAACACCGTCCGGTCGCGCCTTTCGTCCCGCATTGATATACGATTCTTGATTCACGCAGTCTATTGATTCTCTTTTTTGTGTGCCGCAAATTGACAGGCAACACTAGCCAAAACCCATCCACCCCTATTCGCATTTTTTGCCGCCTCAATACATACCCCAGGATTTTCAAGTAAGTAAGTTTGTTCATCCGAACAAATTGATCGTTCGAAATTTCGTTTTTGATGTACATTAGTACTTGTGCGTCTCGTTTACCTACACTAGTTAGTTAGCGTTTACTCCAAGTTGAGGTTTCCCCTGTATATTCAGGATTCTTGCCAACATCCATGTCTTGGTGCTGTGTGAATGAAAGTATTGCCCCGCCTTTCCTGATCATGCTTGTACGACCATAAAGAACAAAGCCTAAATTACCTCCTTCAATGCAGGGGCCGCAGCGCTGCAATGGCAGAGACGAACCCGGGTCGTGGTGATCCAGCCGCCTCATGGGGGTTGCGGGAGAGCAACCAGGACCCCGCTGCCGTCAGCCGCAAGGACCGCAAGCCCACATGGGACAACAAGATCCCCAAGCACCAGAGCATGCTCAGTGGCGGCGCGCCGACGGCGAGGCCGTCCGTCTGGGAACAGGTGCCGAGAAACAGTGCCGGGGAGGAGAAATTATCGTCTTCACCAACTACTGAGCAGCAGCCGCGTAGTTCTTTCTCAGAGGCTACGAGGGCCTCTGGAATAGAACAGCACGTAAACAAAAGATCACTGCCGGCGCGTAAGAGTCGCGAAATCGGGCGCCCGGATTTGGCGGCCGTAAGCAGGGCATCTGGGGCTGCACTAGGAGATGGGCGAGACGAATTTTCTGAAGCACGACAGAGAGATCATCAGCATCAGGACACGGCACCCGGGACAATCGGGATTTCGCGCCCAACGACCGCTGCCTCGCCGTCTTCGCTCGGCGCACAGACCAGTTCGCAGGACACCATTGCGATCTCGAATGCAAGCGGTTCTCCGAACGCGTCACCGCCCGGTGGGGGTAATCAACCTGTCGGCTTCCTTGTGCAACAGAAAACAAGGCTGCAAATGGCTCAGCCACCGCAGAACCAAGCCACCGCGAAATTTTTACAAATGCGCCTTGCAAACACAGCCGGGCCGTTGGGAACGAGCGCCGGGCCGCTGTTGCAGACGGGCGGAGGCGCAGCTGGTGGGGTCGTCGGGTCTTCACTAGCTACGGCCCAACCTCAGAAGATGTCCAGCAGCGGGCCAGGTGCGGGTGGTGCTAATAGTACGCAGCCTGGATCTACTACTCAGCCTGCCGCACAGGTAGTCGTGGCTCCTTCTAAGCCCCCTCTGTTGTCTCCACGCGCCGCTTTTCTCCAGCAGCCACGCTCGTTGCTGCAGCCACAGATGACGACGTTTCAGCCCCAACAGCGCGTGGTAGAACCGCAGTCCTCACAGAGCCCCCCTAATCATGCGGGCGCAATGGTCCTGAAGCCAGTCACGACCTCGCTAGGAGTTGGACCGCTTGCGAAGTTGCAGGGCGCGGTGCGCTTGTTTCAGCAGCTTCCGAAGGCGTCTGTTGGGACGGAATCAACATCGCTACCAACTACACAGGACCAGAAAGTAGTTGAGGACCACAAAAATACAACTATCCCGGTTGCGAGCACGCCGGTGCGAGACCTGACGAAGTCAACAACTGCCGCGGGGACGCCGAAGGTCGCAGCGATTGATTCGAAGTCACCGACCGCGTTGATGAATGCTGCCGTAAGTAGTCCGAGTACAACAACCGCAACGACGAACAACACGAAAGAAACAACAGGCCATGGAACTACTTCCTCTGTGTTGAAAGCCACGAAGCATCTTTCCATCGTGGAGCCTACTACCGCAACTACGCTGTCCGGTGCAGACTCGTCCCCGTCTCCTCTGCGCAGTCCGACAATGGTGGCGTCTTCAACTACAAAGGGAAATAGTAACACCGTAGATGCTGTGGATGTTAGCGCTGAGAACAAAGAGCGTGAGGTAGTACTGCTGCAGCCAGTTCCGCGGTCGCGCCGAAATAGACGGAATAAGGCCGCGGGTAGTTCTAGCGAAGTAAGGAGTCAGTCTGTCGCGGCGGCTTCGCCTGGTGCGAACGCCGATAGTCAAGCAGTCTCCTCTCCGATAGAACCCGACGCCGTGATGATAGACCAGCAGAAAGTTACCGCGGCGAACGCAAATAGACAGACAATTAGGACCACGAGTGCAAAATCTTCGAGCGGAGGTAGCAATAAAATCTTGACGATGTTGAAACCAGGAGCCACTGAAACTTCTACCAAGCCAGACGCTTTGTCCGGTTCGGTGGGCGCGGTAGCAGCGTCGAATAAAGCCAAAACTAGTCTTCTCGCCTCCTCCGAGAGACTGATAGTAAAAAACCTACCTTCATCTTCGCAGCAAGACGACCTCTCCGGCAGAACTGCAGCGACTGCGAGCTCGACACCGCCAACGAGTTCGAGCAAAACCACGAAGCCGAACCAGCTGCGGATGTCCTCGCCGGTATTGAAAACCACGGGTGACATTGCCGCCAGGCCGGCGAAAAGAGCCGCTTCTCCGGAGATCCCGGTGAACAAGGAACAGGAGAATAACATCACATCAACGTCGCCCGAAGTAGAACTACAACCGAAGTTCCGCGGTCGGCCGGTCCCCTGCTACGGCAAGTACCGCCCGGCGGCGCGCGCCTACGGCGGCTCGGCGGTGGTTGGGGAACGCTTGTGGATCTATGGCGGCACGCACGACACGAACGCCGGGGTCATCCCCTTTGAAGATTTGTGGGAACTGCATTTGACCACTCAACAGTGGACGCAGCACAAGCACCCGCCCAACACCTACCCCGGGCCGCTGTGCAAGCACAGCATGGTGTCCTGGAAGCACTACTTGGTCCTCTTCGGTGGGTGGAACGGGTTCCGCCGGTGTAACGCTGTGTGGTTTTACGACACGAAGAGACACATTTGGGAGGAGGTGGTGAACAAGAACCCGGGCCGGTACCACCAGGACGACGCCACGTGGCCGCCGCCGCACACCAGCCACGCGGTCACGCTGGTCGACCAGGATGTCTTGATGGTCGTTGGCAGGGGGGAAACCGGGACCCATCGGAAGTACGGCTCGGACATAGATTTTTTCGACTGTCACAACCGGGTCTGGATGCTCGGCGGGGCGCGGTTCGACGCGCGCGCGGGCCACAGCCTGACGCAGTTGGCGAACGGACAGGTGCTGATGTTCGGCGGAAGGAAAGACAAAAGTATCCAGTTCTTCAAGTTCCCCGACTACTGTCCCCACCCAGACGCGGTGACGCAGGCGGGCTTCATCGAGCCTTCCTCGGTGAAATTGCACGTCCCGACTATGGAGCCGGTCGCGCCGCCGTGGGGGCGGAGCTTCCACGGGATGGTCACCTTGGTCCCCGCGCATTTGCATCTACTCCACGGCGGGTTTCTAGAGTCCTCGCACATCACCGGGAGATGCTTATTCGACGCCACGCGGCAGATCGCAATCTACAACGAGGTGACCCAATCCTGGTACGAGCTCGCGCCGGACGGTGGGAAGCAAGACCACAAGACCATGTTCTTCAAGGCGAACGAGAACAACACCGGGAATAATGGTCATGCCGGAGGTTGTTCTTCTTCTCCGCAAGACGACCCGAACTTGGACTACCTCCAGGACGTTTTACTGCTCCCCCCGCGGGCCGGCCACGCCCTGCAAGTAATCCCGCACCCCACGCAGGAGCGGATCATGCGCGTGGTGCTGTTCGCGGGCACGCACTGCGGTGTGAATTTCAACGACGTGTGGTTTTTGGATTTGGAGATCGCGGCGATGAGCGAGGCGGTGTTGCGGAAGAAGAATAGCAAGCGCAATGATTTGCTGTCGAGTTCGAAAGGCGAGTTGTTTGACGTGAAACAGCACTACTTGAACAAGGCGAAATCGATGGACCCCGAGCACTTCACCATGGCGCTGAAGGAGCAGAAGCGGGTGGAGCAAGTGAAAAACGCGCTGGCGCGCCGGGAGGAGGCCAACCGGGAAAGGATACAGCGGAACAGCGAGCGGGACAAAAAGTCGCTGGAAATGCGGGAACAGCAGGGCTACGTCATCCCCTACGGATTGAAAAACGCTGTGGGGAACGGGAATAACAATAACGGAGGTCCTGTGCAGCCATCGCCCGGGATGACCAGATCAAAGTCACCAAATAATCTGCGAGGAGGTGGAGGACCTGGTAGTGCGCAGTACCAGTTCCGGCCGCAAGCAAGATGTGGAGCTAATAACGGTGCAGCAGTAGTAGACGTGTAGAATTTTGAGTCATGCTCGTCCTAAGCGGGGTTCGTGGAACAGCGGTGCAAGTTGAACTTTCTCACACAGTCTTTTTTGCTCCACTCATCACTCGAGCACGGAGCTGATTTTTTTTGAGAATTCAGAATCATTTTTTTGCACACAGTGCTGTAAACGAATCATGCCAAAGCAATAGGACCTGGACCGAAGAAGAACAACACGGAAAACTCAACTCGCATGTCGGAAGAAACAATGTAGACACTTTGCACACTGTTTGCGGTTCCGCAATTCCTTTTGTCTTGTACCGATTGTTTTTTTAATTCTTGACCTTGATCAATTTGTCGTGAAGCTCGACTTCCTATTCTGACGCATGGATCATCAATCTTCTCGGAAATTTCCGGGTGCTTATCAATCTCTCTGAGGGCTGTGTCTGTGACTGTGTTCATTTTGCTTATTGGGGTCAGATGATGGCACTGTTTCTGTTGCTGTGCTAAGTTTTGTTCTGCAAGCCCGAAGATCCGGATTCGCGAAAGCAGGAAAAACAAGACATGATGTAGATCCATGGCCAGCTAGTTTCGAACATGATCGCCTGTAGATCACATTTCTTTGCGCGACGCAGTCGTTCTCGATCCGTCGGGGACCCTCGACGTGTAGGTGATTCATTGTGCCGAAGGTTCTAATATTTAGGGAGATACCGTGGCCTCGACCTTCTTCGCCTCTAAAACATGACCGATCAATCGATGTTGAAGATTGCGCATAAGGATCTCAGAAGTATAACGAACGGTCACTCATTGCAGAATGATTTAGTGACGCAGTCTTCACAGCCTTGCTCGGCTCTTGATGAATGAACGCCGCATTTGCTTTGGTCGCGTAGTAGTCACTGCAAGTGTTACTGTCTAGGATTCTGATTGGTTTAGTTCGTATTTGTGGTCGCTCCATTGTATGTGTGCCCGTACGTTGATGTTTGAAGACAATAATGTGAGTTGCTGACTGAAGATTATTTCCTTACTTTTTTTCAGCAAACTTACCTCACTCTTTGAAAAAGTAAAAGAAGAATGCCGTCAAGGATGAACTTCACCCTCAGCCAATTGGACTTACTTGCCGCAAACGGCTTTACCGATTTCCCAGTAGCGCGCATTCGCGAAGTAAACGCGGCATTGGATCATGTTGATGCTCGTGAACTGTCAAAGGGGGCCTCGATTCAGCAAAAGCTCGAAGAGTCCGGGGATGCGGTGGTCGTTTTTTGTTCAAAGCACCACTGCCTGTCGAGAAGGGAAGCCAGGTCGGGAGTACATCGAAAATTTGATCAGGAAGGGAGGACCCTAATTCTTCACATTCCAGGGTTGCTGGATCATACCGGCGAGTCCCTCACGTACCTCTTTGAGTGCTTGCTGTCCCCCTTCGCCTTTGCAGGGTTCGCGCTCGTTCCGATTGATGAGGGGCCGAAAAGCTTTGCCACGGAGCCGCAGCTGTGCACTGGGTATTTAGTTGATGTCCCCGCCGTCCCCGGCCACCGAGTAGCATTCGACCACTATGACACCGACACGACGCTGCGCGATGTTGGGTTCGACCGGCGGAGGCACGCAATCCAAGCCTGGCCGCGACGGATGCTTGAAGCCGAGGACAGGCACGGCCCGCGACAGTCTTTGCAAGAACCGTATCCCACAGGTGCGCATCTGCGGAAAATGTTGCTGGAAAAGCGCGGCGGGGCGCCGCTGGAGAGGCCGCCAGTGACCACAATAGATTGCTTTGACGCCCTTGCGGCGGCGCCCGCGGCGGCCGGGACGGTTGGCCAGCGTGCTGGCAACAGTGTGCCCGCGTTTTCCCGATCGGGTGGGCCCTGCGCCATTGAAGAACTCCCCGAGTCGGACACGGATGGCGCCAGCGAAGGCCTGACAGTTATGGGGAAGCCACGCCCAGGCTGTCGCGTGCTTGTGGGAAAAGATCGCGCCAGCAAATCGCAGAAAAAGCAGACCGAAAAAGACCCGAAAGCTGCGCAGGATGAGTCCGCGCAAGCGTGTGGACTTGAGGCAGCCTCGCTTGTTCAGAAGTTGGCGATCGCCCGGGAGGCCCTGGATCGTATCGACGTGAAGCAGTACCTCTCACCTGCCGAGCAGCTCTTCGCTGCAAAGCTTCCCGACGACACCAACTGCGTGCGGGGAAAGCCGAGAGAAAAACTGAAAAAAAGCATCGAGCACGCTCGAAAATTTTTGTCCGAGGACGGACCTTTATTTGATCGGGTACAGGCGAGGTGCAAGTTGGTGTGCGACGTGTTTGCGAGCCCGCGGAACAAATACCTTGAAACTCTGCGCAAGCACATCCGGAACTATAATTGCATCGATGAGCACGCTCCGTTCCTTGCCTCCGCGCGGGTGATGGAGACTGTGGCCGCAGTGTACCGCCGAAGAGTGGCGACCGTGGATAGAAAGACCGGCGTCGTGGCGCTGTCTGCCGACTACCCTTTCGCGTTTGTGCAGCTGGCGTACCTGGTGCAGATCGAACAGAATTGCAATCAAGATGGGAATATGCATTGCAAAGATGTCTGCGTGTGCGTGAGCAAGCTTTTGTATTGCCGGCTGGCTGGCATTACTAGGAAGCTTCAAAAATTGACGGCCAAGTATGACTTGTGTTTGAGTTGCTATTAGGAGTTGTCCATTATGAGTACCAGTCTGTGTTTATTTTCCTTTTGCGTGACAGTAAAGACGCGTGTTTGGGTCACGTGCATGACAGAGCTGAGAGTGTTTCTCGCAATGCATGACAAAGCCTCCATCCTCCAGAACACCAGACATATTTGCAGTTGATAGGTAAAGAAAGAATTCCGTACACTGCCGAGGCGGTGCAGGCCTTCGGTGCAGCATTGTTCGCACAGGTCTACCCAGCAAAGATCGGCCGCCGCGAGCCCGTTTCCATTATCTCGGGCTTCGTGAGGGAAAACAACCGCGACGATCGGCAGTTCATTCTGCACCTGTTCGACGATTTCGCGCCGTTGTGCCCCGGGAAAAGCGCCACGTCCGCGGGGGCCGGAGGGACGAGGACCCAGAGCGACGCAGGGCCTACGACTTACCGCTTGACTTCGGCGCGCGTCGTGCTGCTTGATCCGGCTAACCACTGGCATTGCGAACCCAATATAGTTGCGGGGCGCCCCTTCGCGACGTATCCGGACAGTCCGGGCGCTAGTCCGACGAAGCGCAGGCTTGTCGTCCACCAGCACGGCAATATGATCGAGGCCCTCGAAGTGGAACGGAGTGCGTTCATGGACTACAGGATTATTGACGTGCGCAAGGAGCTAGACCGCATCATCGGCGGACTTGAGCTGTCCGGGAGAGGAAGGATCGACGTACCGTCGGCAGCACAGATCTTCTTCAGCGGTTCGAGCGCGGTTTCCGCGGAACAGCAGGCGGACGCTGACTGGCTAGTCGATTTGTACGCGGTATCCACTGCAAAGATGTAGTTTGGGTCGTGTGGGAGAATGCAAGTTGTCATGCTAAATCTACTGAATCAACAGAATCGTACAAACCAAAAATCTGTATCTGTGTTGCATGATGAGCCGCAAGTGCCATCTTGCCACGCAAAAGGCAAATTTCTGATGCGGAACAGGCATCAAGAAGCCCTTGCGCAATCTGTGATGCTCGTGGGTTCATTCGACACTGTGTTCCTGCTCTACGAGATGCATGACAGACCTTGCACCCTTGCAGACATATTTGCAATGCATGCGCGAATGGGAAGAAGGCGCTTCTGGGCGGATTCAGTCCCGGAGAAGCAGGGGGGTACGCAGCACTGGCAAACAGCTGCATGCGGGCCGACGATCCCGCGGTGATTCGATACATCACCGAGACGATGCGGGGAAAAGAGCAGGGCTGCATCCCATTCCTGCCGCCGCCCGCCTTGACGATCGCCGATCTCGCGGTCGAAGAATTTTTTTGGTCTTCTGTTGCAAATGGAATCTCGCAAGATGACCTGGATCAGTCCCAAGTGGCACAACTTGCCGTGCTGATGCTCGAAGACCTCGAAGATACGAAGATTGCAGAACTGGCAGCGACGACCGACGGGAGGAACGAAGAGGAAAAAAAAACTTTACAGTGGTTGCGTGATCCGAAAGTTTTGGCAGAGCAGCGGAGGCGGGCGAAATTGATCCAGGCAGAGTGGTCGTCCAGGACGGGGGAAAAGAACAACTGGAGTAGACACGAGGGCAGTAGATCCAAGCGCTTTGTGCCACGAATCCTGTCGCGATCGGAACAGAAGAAGCTCGCGGAGCTGGACAGTGCTTCGTCGTCGGCCGCGGAGCCGACTGCGGAAGAACGGCTGCAGGAGGCGCTGGAGCTGATCTCGCGCAAACGCATGAAGTTTCGGCGGGTCATTCGAGGCGCAAATCTTCTGCGGCGCGCTGGCATGCTCGAATTCGGGCAGGGCGGCGGAGTACGCATCCTGACCCACGGTTCCCACATGGTGTTTCACGGCAGGGGCGGCTCAACCACGCTCGTGCGGGAGCACAAAGGATCAGCGCGCATTACGGCGCCGACCTTCATCAAGAAAATGGGAGCACTGATGGCTGTCGGTGAAGACAAGAAATGTGCTGGAGGTGGTTAATGAACGGATACTAGGGATGAAGAACTAGAAACAGTGATGCTTTTTCAATAAAAATGCTGAGGAGTGTGGACGCATGCAAATGATCAAAAACCACACCAAGATAGGCCGCCAAATAGCAGGAAAGGCCCCTCCTGCGCTGCAGCCTCTGCCCGGCTGTGGAGTTTGTTCCTTCTTGTTGCGCTGCAGCATCTGTGCTGGATCGATACAAAAAAGATAATTCTTTTGTTGTTCTGTGTGAGGCTGAGGTGCGCTGTAGTTGTTTTTGATGATCAGCGAGAGGGCAAGCTCTGGATCTGACGTCCTTTCGATCTGCGTCTTCTACTTTTATGAATGCCTTGTACCTAGCCGCAGGCTTCGAGGATGTTGAAGTCCGGACCTTGAATAAAAAGTAGCGCCATATTGCAACACTTAGGTAAACAAGGTAGCTCTGGATGCATCATTTACAGTCAGGCTCGCATGAAGGAGCGGAACAAGATCAAGAAGATCAAGATCTAGATCCTGAATTCAAAAGTGGAAAAGTCTGTAGAATATTGAATGCGTCGTATTGTTGTTCGTCTATCTGCTGGAGAGTGAATCTGATCCTGCAAGACGTCGTTTTCCTCTCGCTCCGACGTTTGAGAATCAATTCATTGGAATTTCTTGTAAGTACATCATTCCCATTCGCAGTTGCATTTCTACGACACCATGGCCTCCCTCAGCGAACTGCCGGCGGGCGAGGCGAAGCAGCAGCAATCGGAAGAGCGGTCAGTCGAAGCCAGTTCGAAGAAGAACGGAAGCGCTTCCGCCAGCCCGCAAACGGAAGCGGCTGCTGGAATTGCAAATCGTTCCACCTCCGAGATCTTCATAGAGAAACGCTTCGTAGTACTTTTGCGCAAGGCTTTCTCTGGTGAAGAAAAAAAGTTTTGCGTTGACGCTGAGAAAGTGAAGTGTTTCGCGGACCTGGCCCAGTTTGTGCCACAGTTTTACACACAGGAAACCGACGAACTTTGCCCGCCGTCGTCGCGGCTGCTCTGGTTGGCAGGCGAAGACGAGCCTGCAGAAGACAGAGACAGCACAGAAAATCATGCGCCACTTGAAGATGGTGATGGAGGCGAGCAGGGCGACCCGCCGCAGCTCCCTGCCGCGTCCGATGCTTCCGCTTTTTTCGCACACAGTGACGAACTGGTGTTCAATGCGGACGGAGAGGCTGTCTATCGCTTCATGGTCAAAGTCGAGGGGCCGTCCGGCAACCTGATGGAGGTCGAGGAAAGCAGCGACGACGAGTATTCGGTGTCCGAACAGGAGGTACCACCGCGGCGCGTCCCACAGAAACCCGAGCAGATCAAAAATATCGCCGCAGCAGAGAATTGGTTGTATGACAGGCTTTACCGCTACTTTTTGCTCCGCGAAGACTCGGACGAATTCGAACAAACATACGGGCGGGATCCGCCGCGTGCGTATTATCCGGATTGCGACGGAATGCAACAGGACAGGCGTTCGATTGGAGCTGTAGTCCAGGCACTTCTTCCGTTGCAGTACAGCAATCGGCCCCACCAGAGAAAGTTCGAGTGTGTCGCTTACCCACTCTTGGCCCGTGACTTCGAAAGGCATCTTCCGGCATGGAGGTTGTTGGCCGCAGTGCTGAGTCTAAATGACACAGAGTGGATTAAGCACGGGTGGCTGCCACCTGGGGGAATTAGTTCCGGAAAGGAGCAGCGCCAGCAGTACTGCGAAAAAATTATTCTCGAGCTAGCAAACTACAACCGCGATTCGGACATTCTGCGTCGTGTCATTGTTCCCGCACTGGATCAGGTGACTAACTGGGATGGGTTTCCTTTCGCGGAGTTTGCAAAGCGGGCCATTCCAGTACTGTTTTCTCCGATTCGGGGCACGAGCACGGCCGCCTTGCTACTGGAGCGTGTCGGACAGTCTCGCTCCCGCTTAGAAAAAATTTGTGCAGGCTGCAAGAGTGCTATTCGCCATGAATACAAGAAATGGAGTTTCAAGCCTTGGGAAGAAGACTTACATCAACACCTAAAAACCTGGGTCGGGTTTTTTGTTGACAAATTGGCGGTGGCTGGATTCCCCGACCTTGGTCGAGATTTGAGTGCGTTTCTGGAAACGGTGCATGACGATGTGAAGACAGTAAACCGGCAGGTGAGGCAATTGCAGGAGAAGCTCACAGAGCCCGAAGGAACCCCCTCGAGTAGATCCATGTGGGAAGAGAAACTGCAGAGGCTGGAGGACGAAGCACATTAATTTGAATCACCGATGCGAAAACGGCAGCTAGAAGTTGTTCGAGTTTCATATGCGCACTAGATAGTGCTGGTGCTCCTCTTATTGGAGGTTTTTTTGTTTTGCGTTGCCTCGAGTGACCGTATAACTTTTGCTATTGTTCCGTGGTCTTGGATCGATATTGCGCGTATCAGTCGATGATCGGCTTCTACTTGTCTTCGTAAGAAGATCTCTATGGTCCGCTAGCTTTTGATTCCACTGCGGCCCGCCTTGTGTACCTGGTCTGAGTTTCTAAGGATGCCTATTGTTCCGCGGAGTAGCCAGAGTGAGACTTTCATTGGCATACCTTTTTCGGCCAAATGCGAATACGAAGCCCAAGATCATAAATTGGAGAATGGGAAACGGAAAGTAAAAGTAAAACGAGTATTCTATGCGGCCTACTGCTAATCATCTATCTGCGAAGAAATCCGGGAAGTCAATCTATACCCTCCAAGAAGTCTTTTTCCTCTCCTACACTTGAGAATTTGTATTGAGTTTCTTGTACTTACATCATAAATTCATGTTTCATTCCTACGACGCCATGGCCTCCCTAACAAGTGAACTGCCGCCGGGCGAGGAGGTGGAGCTGCAGCAATCGGAAGAGCCGTCAGTCGAGGCCTGTTTGAAGACAAAGAAGTCGACAGCAAAAGACGGAAGCGCTACTGCCAGCTCTCAAGCGGCCGACAAGAATCCGGCTGTTCCAACCGCAAGTGCCTCCAAAGTGGACAAGAAAGTCGTGATTCTGCGCAAAGGGCTGTCCGGTGAGGAAAAAAAGTTCTGTATTGACACCGAAAAGGTTAAGTGTGTTGCAGACCTGGCCCAGTTATTTGTGCCAACCTTTTACACGAGCGAAAGCGACGAACTTTGCCCGCCGTCTTCGCGGCTGCTCTGGTTGGCAGGCGAAGACGAGCCTGCAGAGGAAGACAGAGACAGCGCAGATGAAAATCATTCGCCACTTGAAGATGGTGATGGAGGCGAGCAGGGCGACCCGCCGCAGCTCCCGGCCTCGTCCGATGCTTCCGCTTTTTTTGCACATAGTGAGGAACTGGTGTTCAGTGCGGACGGAGAGGCTGTCTATCGCTTCATGGTCAAAGTCGAGGGGCCGTCCGGCAACCTGATGGAGGTCGAGGAAAGCAGCGACGACGAGTATTCGGTGTCCGAACAGGAGGTACTACCGCGGCGCGTGCCACAGGAACCCGAGAAGATCAAAAGTATCGCCGCAGCGGAGAACTGGTTGTATGACAGGTTTTACCGCTATTTTTTGCTCCCCGGGAACTCGGACGAATTCAAAGAAACGTATGGGCCGGAGCGGCTCGTGCGTCAGCGGGAGCGGACGTACTACAACGACGCCGGAACTACAAGGAGGACCGACGTGGGTGCCGAAGTGCAAGCGCTGCTTCCACCGCAATATGCTGATCAGCCCGACTCGAGAAAGTTTCAGTATGTCGTCTACAGCAAGGCGAGCACGGAGTTCAAAATCCATAGCCGAGCATGGCCGTTGTTGGCCGTAGTCTTGCGCCTAAGTGACACAGAGTGGATCAAGCACGGATGGCTACCGCCCAGCGGAGTGAGTGGCTTCTCAGAAGTGCGGCAGCGGTACTGCGAAGGCATTCTCTTCGAGCTTGCAGACTCCCGCAGCGATGCGAAGGAGGCGCTGCTCCGTTTTGTCATCGGCCCCGCACTGGATCAAGTCACTGACTGGGACAGGTTTCGTTTCGCGCAATTTGCAAATCGGACGGCAAGAAACTTCTGCGAGTTCCCTGTTTTTCCTCCTGAGGACCCGTCGCTACCGGTGGCGCGTCTTGTTTTCGAGCGTCTCGGGAATTCCCGCTCCCGCTTAGAAAAAGTGTATGAGGGTTGCAAGAGTGTCATCCGTCAGAGGTACAAGGAACGAAATTTCAAGGCCAACCCTAATTCCCGGTTTCCGCCACCTGATCCATTACACCCGGAGCCGACTCTGTACCGTTTTCGAGACGAGCGGCCTTCCGTTAGGCGCACGTTTGTGCCGCATTGGATCGAGGTTCAGTTAAAAGAGCGCTTGAAATCTTGGCTGGATGAGGTGTTTGTCGATAAATTTGCAGCGGCTGGATTTCCTGACCTCGGGAAGGGCCTGCATGCGTTTTTAGACACTGTGCATGGCGAGGTGACGAGCGCAAGCCGGCAGGTTGGGAAATTACTGCAGAGCCTCACGGAACCAGAGGAAAATGATCTCTCGCGCAAAAGCGGAGATGAGGAGAACAGACAAGAAGCAGAGGATAAATAAAAGTGAAAACCATGATACCAGGGAACAAAACAGAGTCAAAACGCTGGAGAAGAAATGACTCGCCAGCATATGGATAGTGGCCTGATCTTTACATAAGTACATACGGGGACGACGCGCAGAAAGCAGGACAGGGCGTGTCCATAGTGTGTTTTCGTCCTACGTTCTTCATGGTCTTCTTTCGGGGTCCTCGATCCAGATATTGTGTGTGTCGCTCGCGATGGACGATCTCACGAATAGAACCGATCCGTTTGCTTGTTGCAATGAGATCTCTATTTTTTGGACTACGGTAGTACGGCGCCAGGGCCAGGTGCAGTTTATGAATGAGGACTTTTTTTTCCTGTGAGAGAGAGACAGTCTTACCTTTCCCGGAACATACGTCTGGAGTCAGATGCAGATGTTGTGAGTTGTTGTGCTCCTGCAAGTTCTTCAACATGAGATTTTCTATCGATCTTTCCTTTTGGAAGTAAAATTCTACGCCGGCTTTCCACAGCAAATTTTTTTCAACCATCCACTTTCATTTTATTGAGATACGACGGACACCATGGTCTCCGTTTCCTCCAGTTAAAGTGAATCTCCAGGGCTCCCGAGTGGCAACAGGATGAATCCGCAGACTGGTGCCGCCAAGCGGGTGGTCATTCAGAACGGCGGCGTGGAGAAGCAGGTTGAGATTGTTGCTGACGGCTACCTGGACCGTGGGAACGTGGTGACCGGACAAATCGACCTGCTGATCGAAGAGTTGCAGGCCCTCAGCCTGCGGCTGACAAACGAAAACTTCAAAGACGAGATCGCGCAGCAGGCGGAACACACCAAACGCACGAAGCCGGCCAGTCGCGCGATTCTCGCGCACCAGCAGCGGCTGCAGATGGTGCAGGCCCTCCAGCGGAAAGTGAATGCTGCGTTTCCCTACGGGGGGAAGGAGCACCCGTACCCCGCAATCCTGAACTTCGAAGGGCCAGAGGAGGCCGGCGTGTCCAGACTGCGGTCCGTCGGGGAGTTGCCGGCCATCACGACGCTTCTCGGCGAACACCTGCTGCAAAGCGGCCTGTTTGAGTCGTTCGAAACGTTTCGGCAAGAGGTGGAGCGCCAGGTTCACGACTCGTTTGCCGAGGACGGGGAAAACTACCGGCACAGCTTGGCTTTCGGTGCGGAGGAATCGGGAGAAAAGGATAAGAACGGCGACACTACTTACGAGGGAGCCGGTGGACAGCGGCAGCATGGAACACAAGAAGAGCAGGCACAGGAGAATTATAGGAATGACATTTACGGAAATTATGACGAAGATTACGACGAGGAAGAGGTCTGGAACGAAGATTCCACTACACGACAAAAACCGGCAGATCAAATCGATGAATTTCATTTTCTGTTCACCAACCCCTCGTCTTTCCAGCGGTTTTTTCAAGCGCACGAATCCGGACCGGGAGGCGGTTTTTTTGCGGGCTACGGCAATGCGGTCTTCGCGGTTGAGGAGGACGAGGGTGGCGACGCCGTGCGCTGCAGCAGCGTGGGCGACGTGATTTCCGCGTCCTGGGCCTTCGCACTGAAGACGCTGAAGGAGCTGTGCAAGTGCTGCGACCTCCATCCTGATGTTTTGGATTCATCATCCTCGGCCGCGACAGGCAAAAATGACGAGCGACAGGAGCATTTATTCGGTTCGAAGAAGCTGGATCCATTGTTCCGGTATCTGGCCCACGTGAAGCACCAGTTTCAGACAAGCCTGAACATTTTGGGCGAAGTGGTCTGGAGCGAAAACTGCTGGGCCAGCGTAGCGCACGAGGGGCATCTGCTGTCCTGTTTCGAGTTCGAGCTGTTAGTCTGCAAGTACATGCAGATGCTGTTGTCTTGCTTTGCAAGAACATCAAACACGGGCTCTTCAACCTCTACTGCGTCTCTCAGCACACAGAGGCTCGAGGCGTTTCAGTTCGCGCAGAAAAGCTTCGCGCCCTTCCTGAAATGCCGCGGACAGGAGGTGGGGCGGTTGCTGACGCTTTCGACGCTGCAAGCGAATGGGGAGGTACTGTTGAAGAGAACACTTCAAAAGCGCCTCACTGTGCTGAGGAATTTGCTGAGAAAGGTTTTTTTCCTGACCACCGAAGTGCCGGCTTTGTCCCAAGAGCAGCTTGTGAACTATGATGAGATGGTGGAGCTTCATTATGACGTTTTGGTGAAATCGGGTATCAAAATTTCACCCGACAACACCTTCAAGCGCACGGCGCAGCCAGGCACCGGAAACACAGCGGCGCAACTAGGAAGACACAAAAATCGCAATGGTCGTGACCTCCAGAAGAGTTCATCTTCTTTCCTCGCCTCCGCTTCCGGTGGAGCAGACAACGGAACGGGCTCCGCACGCTCTCCCGGAGGTGGCCACGGCTACAACAGTCGTCAGGGGCATCAACCCGCCCAGGGAGAGATGTGGCCACCGAGTTTAAAGCGTAGGCGCAGCACGGACGAAGATGCTGTCGACCACCAGCACCACGCGTGGCCGTCGCAGGTGGAACCGAGGTCGCTCCTGCCACCGACCAGACCTATGTTTCCGGACATAACCCCCTTTCCGCTACTCGTGCCAGCCAGCGACGACTACTACGACGTGTTGAACGTCAGAGACGAAGACGACGACGATGACACCGATAGCACATCGAGCACAGACCAACGGGCAGCGGACGACAAGAATGTCGCAGAGGAAGCCCTTTCTTCTCGCTGCGAAGTGAACCCGGAATGGATCGACATCGACTATGCCAGACATGTCGCTGCGGTCGAAAGGATTTTGACGGAAGATGAACCGCTGGAGCAGGGTTGTGCCAATGGTGCGGCCACCGGTTCAGAAGTACTAGAGGAAAACTACAGTCCGCCGGGCTTGGGACCAGCACGTCATCAGCTCCGGCGTCCGTACAATTCCGCCTCCATGAATCTTCACGCCAGAGCCTTGCCAGCGTATCTGCAGGACGAAGAGGAAGATGCGTTTTTCACACGAAATCTGAACCTGAGCGGAGTTGCGCCGCCTAGCGTCGAGCCGCCATACTGGGGGCCCGGTGGGCGTGCGTGCTTGGCTCATTACTGGGCAGCGCCGCCGTCTTCGCAACATAGAACGACCTCGGGCCTTGCGCTAGATTATGACGAGTATGATGAGCCAGCCGACGACGATAGTAACTCGAGCTTCAGCGTAGTTGACAGTTCGGCGGAGCGGTCTCCGCACGAGGGGGTCATGCAAGAAGACACCGCAACATCCTATTTGTCCAACACAGAGTTTTTCCCCCAGCAAGGTCTTGTTCCCGACGTGCAACTGGCATCCTACTACCTCTGGGCGCGGGCGGACGCTGGGCTTGAGCGAGACCATTCCCCGCTCCGCAGTCCGCGTCGGAACCGCTCCGGATCGGTCTCCTCGGTATCCAGTGCGCCGTCTAGGGGAGTACGTCCGCGGAGAAATCGACGGAGAAGTCGGTCAGCGACGCGGCGAAGGCGAAGCGAGTCTGTTGAGTCCGTGGAGGGGAACAAGGAGGTGCCACTATACTTTTCATGCAGTCGTGGAGGTCATCCTCATCTTCTCTGCAGCTGCACTTTATGTATGATTCTTTGAAGACATACACATAGTTATTGACTTGAACTCCTACAGTAGTTTTCTAGGGCTACTGCAATGAAAATATAAAACATCAGAGCAAAGAAAGTAAAATTGAAATCCACCAATCGCAGGACGTCGAGATGGTAGATTCCCGCGACGCGAGCGCTGCGCGCAAATCCGCCGAGGTGATGCACGCGCAGGCGGAAGCGATTTCGTACCTCGTCCGGGAGGCCCACTACGAAAAAAAAGACAATGCGGCCAGAGCGGCGCGCCCGCGCGGGATTTTCCAAAGCTTCGGGGCGAATCTGAATCGGAACGCGCAGCTTTTTCCGCGGTACAATCCCCTGTCCGCAGCCTACGCCGGTTCCACTCTGGACGATCCCACGAGTCCGGGTGGTGACAAATCGTTCGGGAGAGCAGGAGGAGAAGATTTGTCAGAAGTTTTCACCACCGTTTCGCTGAAGCACCGAAGGGAACTGCGGCCCACCTCCCGGACGATGCAATCATGGCACAGAGGCCCCGGAGCAAGACGTAAAATTGCTTCTGACCATGCCGCAGCGGAGATGAATTATTCCAAAGGGAAGGGCCCGCTGAATAAAGCAGCGCACCATCCGAAAGCGGACGCAACATCAGTTCTGACACAGGAACAACAAGCCTTTTATGAGCCACCGGAGGAAGACGCGTTGTTGAACCTATGAAAGTGCACAACTCCCCCTCCGCCTCATTTGTATAGCATGAACGGCAATACAAGCGTCAGCCAGAGTGCCGGTTTTGCATGACAGATTATTTACACTGGAGAGTAGTGCTATTTGGGCTGCCAGAACTTGTCATGCAAACAGTGCCACATGACAGCGACTAGATTCGGGGTTTTGCATGACAAACGAGGGGGAGGGGGAGTTGTGCACTGCTATAGAACCCGAGCAGTCACTACCTGATGCTGGTGAGCAGACCCCATCTGCGGATGCAGCAGATGTCGCAGAAATCGCTGCTGTCGGTCATTCTGGACGCGGGCCAGCAGGCCCTGCCGAAGATTCTGGAGTACCACCAGTGGTGCGTGGACCAGGACAAGGGTCTCTCCACGGGCAACTGGTCGCTGACCACGGCCGTTGTCGGCGACACGCTGCCGGTCACCCTGGATTCGCCTCCGGAATTCGCCTACGCCAGCAACTTCGTTTGTCCGGTTATGCAAGAGAAAAACTGTGTAAGTGTAAATCTGTAATGCAGAACACGCAACAGATTTACACCTGTCATGCCAGACAGCCACGAAGTTCTCTTTTCATGTGTGTTTTCCCTTACAAGCCACGCATGACAGGTTTTCTCTGTCATGTAGAGCAAATTTGTGATGCTGTCAGCCAATGATACTTACACTAACACAGTTTTTTTCTTGGATAGCGGTCAACCGTTCGCTGACCAGAACTCCCTACCTCCTCGCGTGCGGCCACGTCCTGTCCAGGGAGTGCGTGGACCGTCTGAGCAGAAACGCGCGCGCCTCCTTCAAGTGCCCCTTCTGCCCGCGCCAGCAGAACTCCGCGGCCGCCCTGCCCATCAAATTTGCGCAGAACTATTGAGAAGCCATTGATGCGCCGGGTAGGAGGAAGTGAGGACGAGATGACATGAGACTCTTCTCTACAGAGGCACTGCTGCCACACGATGTTTATTTTCCACCTGGATGAACAACAGTTCGTTCTTCTTTTCGACTCGAACATGAAGCACGGCCACAGACTAGTACACTCGGACTGCCTTCTTCGTGAAGTAAGTACAAATCTTCACAGTGCTCGATAAATTCGGCGCTCCTTTGGAATTCAACCTTTATCCTGGTTCTGAAAAGTTTCTGCGATCGTACATGAAGTTCATAGTTCAATCGCGAGCGCTTACACGCAAAATCGAAGAAGCCTACCGATACAAATGTGAAATGCTCGTATAATTTTACCCGTCAGATCACTCTAGCGCTTTTCCTTTTTGAGAGTTTTAATGCGAAATTGAAGATCTTCCTCTTCATCTCTGAGAAAGGTTCACATTTGGCGGTATTTGCAAGCAGTCATCCAATTCTGCGTTCATCATGGCGGCTGTTTTTTTTTTGGATTTAGATAGTCAGTCTCAGTAAACATCATTTTTTTCGCTTGTCCGACTAAGGAAGAGACGCACTCAACGCAGTGACTTGGTTTCGCAGTTTATTCGTCCAAGTACTACTGTTGAAAATGGAGTTAGTAGTAGACCACAGTGTTTTTGCAAAACTTATGCAAAGTCTTACACATCAGCGTTTTTCTACTACCGCTAGATTCATGAGCCATGTGGACTGACGTTCTGTCAGACGACTCCTCGTGGAAAAAGTGGCGCGCGAACTCGAAAGAACGAAAGCAGGAGCATACGACAAGAGACGGACATTCAACGAGCGAAGTGCGGCCGCAGGAACAGGAGCACGATAATTTCAGCAAAAATTCGCATCCGGTTATTGCGGACGCCTCGGGCAGTGCCTCAGCGACAACTGCGACTCTCGGCGGCGACGAGTGTGGACAAGCTACTCTCGGACAAGAAGCAACATCCTCTTTTTCCATACCAGCTGGGCTGCCAGTACAAAGCCGGATGAACAACCTGGACCATTCGTCAAACATGACAGCAGATCAGGGCAACAAGAGCCAGCCTTCGTGCCGGGACACCAGCATGGCTTCTCCAGCGACGCCCACGCTGGGGTCTAGTGGCAAACAACCGAAGAACTACACCAGGGATCACCAAAACGTTGGCGCGAATGGTGCGGAGGAGAATCCTACTCTCCGCCAAGCTGGATACAGTGAGAGGCATCCGCAGACCGTTTCGTCTGCCTCCGCGTCTTCGTCAAGATCCGGCACCACTGTGGTCCCCCACACGGCATCTTCAAAAACCGCTCGTCCAGGCACTTATTGTTCCTACACCCGTCCCATGCCTGATTCCGTGTGGAGCACCGCCTCCAGTTCAACGCGAGACTCCCGCGCCACGGTTTCGTCCAGCAGTAACGCTGGTGGCTGGGAGGAGGAGCGACCACATTGGCCACAAGAACCGGAAATACGAAATTGTGAGATGGATGATCATGAGAAGCCTCCTTTGGAGATGCAAATGCAATCGCAGCCGCCGGCTGGACCGACGACGCCGGACGAAGACTCCATGTGTTGCGAAGACGCAGAGGAGGTTTTGGAGGGAATAAACGACCAGCAGGCTGCGATTGTGGAGGACCTCGTAGACGTCGATTATGACAACAAGGCGGTGATCGAGCGGCAACCTGTAGGAGTACAACAAACAGGTCACGATCGAAATACGGCTTGTTTAGACCCAGGAGCTCAACCTCGTGAGCAAATAGAAATCCGACATATAGCACCAGCTGCGACCACCGGGACATCAATAAGCTACGGAAGTACAATAAAGAGCGACGCGAGTATATCGTAAGGAAAAATCCCCCCTCCCCATATCAAAACGATGTTTCTGATGCTGGATTTGTGTACACGAATCAGATTTGTCGTGCTGGCGAGGACTGCAGGCCCATATCAAGCCTCAGTAGACAGGTTTTGGCCTAGGCGATTAGCTAGACAGACGTCTACGCTGTAGGAGCAACAGCATGACAAACCGCCTATAGAATGTGGCGGAGCCTGTAGATTTGCCTTCATGCAATACAGCGACGATTTGTGGTCTCAAATCAGCATCACAAATTTTCAGAAGTATCCCGGTTTGGTATGGGGAGGGGGGATTTTTCCTCACAATAGAGTACTATTCGGGATGTGGATTCCACGCACCTGTCCACCCCTAGAGACCTCCACAGCGCAGGGTGGCCCAGCCCGGGGAGCAGCGTGGTGGGGCAGGAGGAAAATCATACTTCTATTTGTACACCGGAACAACAAGAAGCTGTTGATCATGGTGCGACTATGGAGGTTGATACAGTAGAGAATTCAACATCCCAGCATGGAGCCGAATATCAATACAACAGAACAGGGGTAGAACTACAACGAGATGAACACGACCAAACGTATGAAATAAACCGAGCGAGGAATAATGTGCAGCATCACATCCAGCAAGATGCAACGCTCCACATCAACCAGTGCGCCGCTGAGCAAAATTTTCCATCTACGTCTCATGGTTACCAACAAACTCAAGTTTCAGTTTCACACGGAAATCCTAGCGCTGCGGCCCACAATTTGCAACGGACCGAGACATACTTGAGCTACTCGAGCCAAGGGAGCGTGGCATCATCTGCAGTGGATCTTCAGCCGGATCATGCTGGGAACAACTACGCCGGCGGGAACAACGCGGCTAGTGCGGCTTCCTCGGGAGGCCAAGAAGCACAGCCACAGCACCAACAGTTTGTTCACCCGCCCAACATGATGAACAACTACACCAGCGACACAACACCAGCGACCAGCAGCGCGCAAGCGATGCAGCAAGATGAACCCATGCAGACAGACGAATTGGTGATGGAACAGGAGCAACAGAAGGAAGTTCTACCGTCCGCTCCTCCTTCCAGCAATCAGAATCTAAGCGCCGCGGGCAGCGTTGGAAGCAGAACGGACTGGAAGTCCATCGATGCGACAACGTTTGTGGCTTCGCACCCCGCCAAGGGACGTTGTCTCTTCACTGCGAAACCGTTCGCCGCGGGGCAGCCAATCTTCGCTGAACCGCCCACATTAGTCGCGGTGCAAAGCATGCACACAGACTTATGGGACCAGTTGGACCGAATGCACAAAGGAAACACGTTCTGTCTGGGAAGTTTCACGTTTCACTACGCGGCGCTCCTCAGCTGGATTCTGCTTGGCGAAGCCGACTTGCGTATTTCGAGTGTTTTTTCATTTGTCATATAAATATGCGTCTCGACTTTTGCCAGAACGGCTCTAAATGGTACTATACCCGTGTTTGTCAGGAGAAAAACTCAAGATGGTTAAAAAGCACAGCTACGCTTCGCACCTTTTTTTCTGCCCTTCTCGATGATGTTGCGAAAACGTCGAAAATGCATTCATCAAACCTAGGTGTTATTCTAGACAAATTCGTTCCGGACGAGGACACGGAGGACGAATCCGTGAAGACCGACGTCGTCCGAATTCTGAGGAGCGCGCGATTGCAGACCATCTTCGCGAATTCCCGGGCGCAGGTGGCCGCCCGGATGCCGGCGAGCCAGATGCACACCCTAGAGCTGACGGAGAAGCTATTACAATGAAAAATGCCCCCACCCCCGAACTTGGGGGCATTTGTATTGCAAACCTTTCCAAATGAAACATTCGCCCTCAAGCATCTATCAGCATCACAGGTTTCCAATCGTGAATAGGAAAAATTTGTATTGCAAAAGACCCCAACAAGAGCAGCGCTTGTGATGCAAGCGATGCGATGCACGCCTAGACTCTGCATCAGAAAGGTTCAGACTCCTTTAATGCATGATAAAAAGTTTTCATTTGGAAACTTCGCATCACAAGCTGTTGCAACTCTGGGGGTGGGGGCATTCTTCACTGTAATAGAAGCTCTTCTCCACGCTTGTCGGCGCGTGGCGGTACAACAGTTTCGGCCACCACACGGAAGTATCAAATGTAAAAATGTCTGGGTCTGGAAGATTTCTAGATTTGTCATGCATATTTTCCATGACCCATGATGTCTGTGATGCATGCCGTAGCATCACAGATTTTTAGAGTGCTTTGTGATGCCTCTACAGCATGAGAAATGACCTCTCCGCGTAGCACAAACTGGAGTCCTCTTGCTGGTCATGCAATACAATTTTTTTCAGAATCCAGAGACAGCATCACAAGTTTAGAATGTTCCAGACCCAGACATTTTTACATTTGATAGGAAGAGGGGCTGGTTCTGTACAACCGAATCAGTATGATCGCGCACGGCTGCGACCCGAATTGTTGCTGGACCTACGGGGAGGGCGACAGCTTCGTGTTGCGGGCCCGACGGGCGCTGAGGGAACAGGAGGAGCTCACGATTAGCTACCTGCAGGACGAGGATCTGCTGAAGGCCTGCAACATTCGTCGCAAAAAACTGGAAAACTGGAAGTTCTTCTGCAAATGCGACCGATGCGAGGTACGAAATAGATGTAATTTTTGGGCAGATGCTTATTTTGAAAGCTTTCTTTATTCGGGGCTTTACTTTTTGCACTGAGAAGTTACGTCGTACAGAAACAACTTTCTGACAACCTAATGTAGTAGACTACTAACACAGTCGAGGGCGAATTGTGTGCATTCCATTCATGAACGAAATGTCGTGCCTGGAAAAAAAAACAGGAGTACATCGACCGTATCCGCACCTTCCGGTGCTTGAAGTGTCGTACGGGTGGGCACTCCGTGATGCAGACGCAGACGGGGCCCGTGGACGTGGAGTATGCGCTCACGGCCTGCAATCTGTGCGGCAAGCCCGCCGATGCGGGCGACATTTTCCAGCTGGAACCCGACTACGTGGAGCGGGTGCAGGCCTTGGATCCCGAGAACATCGGCGACATCGAGCTCGTGTACTTGCTAACCTTATTCATTTCTGTAGGAACAACAAGATTTCGTTTCAATTTCATCTGCGTGTCACGCTTTGAGATTTCAATTTGCGTGCATCTTATGTTCTACATATGCATCGAGGAATATGAAGTGGAACTGCTTTGCTGGTGGCTCTTCATCTTTTTTCCCACCGAAGGTTGTGTTTTCCTAGGTCCTCAAATGAAGATCGTGTCCATAATAAAATATTAACCACAGGTACTCTGCCGCGTTAGAATTTTTTCACCCCTCGCACTGGTGTGTCTACCACCTTGAGGATCTTTTGCACAACTGCAAGAAGGAGAAAACCGAGTTGAGCCACTTCGAGAACAAGGTGAAGCTTCGGTGTAACGCCGCCTCCACGGCGCACCTGCGAAACAAAATCTCGTTTCACAGTTCGTTCTTCACGCGCCCGACCTTTTTGTGGGCCTGGGCCCTGGAGGAACTGGCCGACCGACGGGTGAACGAGGAGATCGCCCGGGCGCAGGAGAGATGTTTCGCCGGATCGGGGGGCGTGCAGGTGGGCGCGGGGGGGCGGCTGTATGCGAAGTACGAGCCGCCCGCACCGTCACGGCAGGTCGCGGCGCAGCAAATGGAGGTAGCGCACCTCGTCGAGTGCCTCACCTACTACCGCCAGGCGCAATCCTTGTTGAGCATCCTCTGCGGCGAAAACCACGAGCTTGTGCGAGGCGCGAGCGAAAAAGCGACTGGCATGGACGAGGCGCTGCGCAAAGTAAACGAAAAGCATACCTGAAGTCTGTAGGCTTCTTGTATGTTGTGTGTATCACGAACGCGACATCTGTAAACAAACGAAACGAAAGGAATACAATATGAAGTAAATCGAAGTACTTATAATAGTGTTGTAAGGACGAAGCCGAAGGCGTCCTCGCAATGACAGTCTACCTGCGCCGCTACGTGGCGAGCCTTTGTTCCTAGTGTAGCATTCGATGCAGTGACCATTCTGAGAGCCCATACCCCTTGCGCCTCTATGGCAGAAGTTTTTTTGTCTTGACGTTTATCTTGGTTTTTGTCCCACCTTGTAGTCGTGCTACTTAATCATAATCAGCAGAAGCAAGATGATCTTGAGGGTGTTTCTGTCGAGCCTGCGTTTTGTACGTTTTTTCTTCGCCCTCGGAAATTATAAAAGTTATGCCGCAGCGGCTGCAACACCAGTAACGAAGAATGTGATTTGGATCGGCGATTCTGTCACCCGCTACACATACCTGGATTATGTGTACCGGAAGCACAGCAACTCTGCGACGCCACCTTCCCTTCTGTGGGAAGGCTTTCACGGGAACTGGACTTCGTACTACAAGGCGTCCACCGCTGCCTTCAACGGTTCGATGCGGTGCGAGTGTTTCCGCGAGGGCCGGGAGGTTCCGACCATGGAAGCAATCGAAGCCGAGGCGAAGAAAACGAAGGTTTGGCCCCCGCCCTGGGTAAAAACGGTCGTCGAGAATCGTTTTTGGTCGGATAGATATAAAAACGAAGGCACGTCGTCGTTGACCAACACCACCACCGAGAGTCACACCTTCTTCAGCTACATCGGCGATTTTGGGGGTTGCCGCGGCATCACAAACGACATTCCTTCTGGCTGGAGGTTCCCGCGCGTGACCAGCGTGAACACGCCGGCGTGGCAGTTCGCCTACGAAAATTTAGATCTGGAGTTTGCGTTGCGCTTCTTGATTCCAAAGCTGAAGCCAACGCACTTGATATTGAATCTCGGGTGGTGGCCGCACACAAGAGACTTTCCAAAACTGGAGCGCATTTTCTCCGCTGCGAGAGACGCGATTGTTGAGACACCTGCCGGTGGCACGCGCACGGGTGATGGTGTACGAGGTTCGGACCAGCAGGGAGAAGAGACAAAGACGAAGCCGCGTCGTGTGCTGTGGAAGGGCGGAACGCCGTCCCGGGACAACGAGCGGCCGTTCTATGCAGAGACGGAAGACCGGGTGCGCCATCTGGCCCGGACTAGAGGTGCCGAGCTGTCATTGCAGTATGTTGGGTTTCCAAAACCTCGGGAACAGATCACAAAAGAGTGTTTTTGTGATCGCGTGCACTTCTGCTGTCCAGAACTCTATGAGGCACACAATCTCGAGCTACAGCGGTATCTCGATGAATAGAACGGAAACTACAGCTGTACTTTCTGGTGCGCCATGCAAAAGTAAGAGGTTTGTTCCTGGACGACTGGGCTCTCGCATTCGCAATTTCCCGCTGATCTAGCCTGAATTTTTCCTCGGCAAAATCTCGCTTTCGTAATCGTTTCGCACTCTTCGCAAGCATAAGCGCAATCAGACGCTCAACTCTTGTTCGTAACTTGGTAGTTCCTTATTTCGAACTTGTCTTTTTGTTTTTAACGACTTGTGTTGTATGATCACATGTAGGGTTTGCTCAGTACTAGCAAGTACGATTTGATTTTGCAAAGGAACAAACGCAGCCCCTGGTTCTTGCGTCATAAGCAAGTGTCAAAATAATGACTGGTCTTCTTGCGGACCCGACGCCACCAGCCAAGGGGACGAGTCAGGCCTCGTCCTCCTCCTCCTACGACCCAACGCTTTGGGAGGAGATGGAGTGGTTGCTGGAACCGACCCAGTTGATAACGAAACACGGCTTTGATATTGGCGATGTAGTCGTTTTCCTCGGCGGCGTTTTGATTTCGAAAGTCGGCGCCTACGCCTGCGCGGTGCGGTTTTGCTGTTACTGGCAGCCCTGTCGACGGTTTCTCACCGGGACACAACCCGGGCGGGCCTTCGTGGACCGGCTGCAGCGCAGGCACCCGTACTTCATCGACTGGTTTCACGCCAAGTCGCAACAATGGGCCGAGCGCGCCATGCTCAAAAAGCAGAAGCGAAGGGAGCGATTTTCAACCGTGATGCGGCCGTTCGGTGCAAGAACGAGTGCAGCAAGCACAACAAACAAGGCCCTTGATGTTGGCTCCATGAGTTGTACAGTGGCGTCGTCGAGTTCTTCATCTGCAAGTGCTGTTTCCAGTGGTGAGACGATGCCGATGACTGGAGGACGTCTCGCGGCGGTGATGCCAACTGCGCCTGAAGCTCTCCATGCTGGTTTTCGGCAGGCAGCGACTAGCCATGGTACGACTAATAGCGGTACCGAGGGAGAGAATAAAGCCGATGAAAATGCAGCCGACTCGCAGTCGCAGAAGCAAGGGCATGTCGGCGTTGGCATGATCGAAGCGGTGGCTATTTTCAAGTGCCTGTGGCCCTTCTGGTTCCCGGCGCACATGCTGCTTACGTTCCGGCTTTATTGCTACCTCAACCAAGACAGGCTGGAGAAACAGCAACGGGAATGGGAGCGGATAGATAAAATGAAAAAGGACGAAAAGCAAAAGAAAAAGGAACAAGAAAACGACAGCGATGAGAAGTTGACTAGCACAATAGAACAAGACAGCGCGGAAATTTTTACGGATGAGATCGAGAGCAAGGCGCAAGTCTAAAGCGAACTAGGCTGTTTGCACAAAGAGCTGCTGCATTTAGTTGTGAAAAACAAAAAGATAAGCAGCGTTGATAAGGTCTCCAAAGCGAGGAGCAATATTAATGTACAACTCGCAGCGCAAAATTCCCGCTAGTTGTTCGGTCGTACTGCTACGAAGAGAATTGAAGCCCATCGGTCGCCTCTGCGTACAACTGTTTTTTCTCGTGTGTATATAATTCCGTACGAAAGAAGTGGAAAAAGTTATTTCGGTGACGTTTTACGTCGAACAGAACGAGCAAGAAGTTTCTTGAGACCACCACGTACAAGAAAAGAACGTTGAGAATTCTGATCGTGCAAAGATTGTACTTACCTGTCAAGCATTCGGTGACTACATCAGACGTATTGCATCGTACAAAGCTTGCGCTTTTTTTTTCCTACGTGGACAGCTAAGCATTCAAAGAAATCAATGAGCTGAAGCAATCGTGAGAGCGGACAAAGGAAAAGCAGGCACAGTAGTTTCATCCATCCGATCGATCCTAACCAGGTCCCGACCCCAAGTCGATTAACGACGAGTCGGTCGCAGTGAAATACTTATTGAGGTCTTCCCGTTTCAACAACACCCTCTCAAGAATTTTGTAGTTTCTTACAAGCAGTCTGACAACTACAATCTACTTTCATCAAGACCCCTCCTGGTTGTTCCGAAGCCATGACGACTCAAAAGTCAATTTTCCACCCCGTGTTGCAGGTGGAGATTCCGGACATGGACAGCGGGTTCGCCAGATGCTGCCACATGATCGAACCGGTTGAAATCTATGACAAGGTATCACGTTGCATTTTTAAAAATACCGGCAAATAATGTTGACAAAATATTCGGGGAGGATGCAACCGCGAACGGTGTGCATAGAGTGTGATAAGTAAAAGCTGTAATGCAATTTCATCTACTTCTTCAAAATCAAAACCGCGACAGGTGCTCGGCATGCTGAAGCACGTAATTAACGCCAACAAGCAATCCGGAGGAAAGGCCCGCAAGGTTCCGCTAGAAGACGAGGGCATGAAGGTAAGTATACGACTTTTTCACTGTGTCAAAGCCCCAGCAACGCTGTCCCTGTCGGAACACAAATGATGCGTCATGCTCTTTTTCTTAGGCACCATGCTGCATCTGGCAATGAGAATTGACAACTCCTACTTGTCCTATTACTCATTGAAAGCAAGTAGCATGACTGGGAAATGATCTACGGTATTCAAAAATACAAAACACGATCAACAGCCCACGATCACCTCCGTGGTGACTTCGATCGAAGCTCTGATGAATCTCGGGTTCGTGTTTGACAAGGAGGAGACCACCCTGGTGCTGCCCGAGGGCAAGTCGATCGACGCCGACGCTTGCATGGCTGAGCTCGAGACGGCGTATAACTGGTATCAGCAGGTGTACGGCCCGCCGTCCGGCGATCCCCGCAACCCGGAAAAGGTAAAGAACCTCGTCGATAAGAACGTACAGTTCCTGAAGCGGGCCCAGGCTTATCACAACAAAATGGCGGACTACTAAAGGGACCAAGGGGAAGTAAGAAGCAAGAGGTAGTACTTTGAGGACGGACGAGTTGGTGAGTGGACGACGGCTACCTTTTTGCACAACTACTTTTAGCTAGACATCTATCTCTCGGTAAGTTGTGCATGTGCTGTGGTCCAGCACCATGAATTTTTTATGCGCGCGCAATAATTTTTTACTTTTGTTGTAAAATCGCTTTTCCGTTACTGTATCAGCTGTACGTCGAAACGTCAAGTTCAAGGTCTATGTCAAACCTGACGTTTCTATGTTTTACGTTTCGCCTCCCACGTTTTTCAACATAAAATCTCTGTTTTGCGGTTTCAAATTCAGTTAATACAGTTCACATTTCTACTCGGTGCGGACGAGTTCCAAGGAGCGTTTGGGAGATGCGTGATGCTTACTAGAAAGAGTTGGTGGGAACGAAGCCCTCACCAATTTTATTTAGGCACTGCTTCTGTACATCTGATCCCCCATTAGGAGTGACTTCGTAGTCCTGGAAGGACCGTGGACCTTGAATGAACATGAGCAACCAAAAATCAGGAGATGGAAGAACGCGCATTGATGTGTTGTGTGTCACTGAAGACAGCAGAACCACGTATCGAATGGGATTGATTGACCGGCGAGGACGGAAATGGCTGTAGTGCGCATCCTCCTCCTCCTGCATAACAGTGTTCATCCTCGTCGTTGCCACGGCTTCACATGCGTTTTGCGCATTTTCAGGCCTCTAGCAATGAATTTTTGCAGAATGGTGCTCGAGGACAATCATTCTCATCGGAGCGTGGAGCGGCGGGCAACAGGATCTTATTCCAGTCCGGTTGCCTGCTCGGTCAAGGAACAAAAGAAAAAGTTCGTGACTAGAAAAAATTTTCGGTATCTCCACTAGATTTGAGTTTTTGTTGTGTCGGGCTTTATTGACCAAGGTCCTGCCATCATGTCCTCTCGGCGCCACCACCCGGTCGTCCTCGTGGAGGGCAAGGTGCGACACCGGTGTGAAACGATAGAGCGCGAAACCATTGCGCTGCGCGAGAAATTAGTTTCCCTCCGCGCCACCTTCGAAGCCGAGCGACACGCGCATCTGCGGGAAGTGGACGAGGCAGGGACCTGCGCGCGCAAAGTGGACGAGCGCACGCTCGAAGCCATGGAGGCGACGCGGACCGCGATGGACACACGCGACGAACAAACCGCAGCAATGAGCAGTTTGTTGGCCGACTTCCGCCGGATGGACGGCAAGCGGGCGGCCTTGTCGCAGAAAGTAACAGCCACGGAGGCGGCGGTACTCACGTTGCAGGGCCGTCTCGACGAAGCGACATCCGCGATCGCGGAGCTCGACCTGACTTGCGCAAAGGAGAACGATTTGTCTGCAGGTAAATTAGAAGGAAAGTAGGTGTTTACGCGTCTCCTTCTGGTTGTGTATAGTATGTATCAACTGGTTATGGGTTGCACGCCGACAAATCCCGCATGCAGTGAAATTTTTTCTGTGTCTTTTAGCGGGAGTTGAACATTCTATCCTTGGGGCAGAAAAAAGTGACCAGCTTTTACTTATTCAGAGCACGACTGGGAGACGCATAAGGACCTGGAGAGTATGAAGGAAAGCCGACGAGCCGCTGAATTTTCTGTGGTAGAAACCAGAGAACAAGCCGCAGCAGAGCGTGCACAGCTGACAAAGTCTTTAAACACCGCCAAGGATGCGCTACAGGACGCGAGGGTACGTACGCAACAATGCATCAAGTGGGAGCAGGATATTAACACGAATTACCTGCACCTGTTGATTCATACAACTGAGTCTACGAATTCTTGAATAATTCTTTTTCCTTCGGATTTGCAGTCAGTTCAAAGCGGTCCAACAGTGCCTAAGCCCACAATCTCAACACGCAGGACCAACTTGTTCGCGACCGTGAGGCTTTGGAAAAAAAACGCGGCAAGCAGCAGGACCTGCTGGAGCGCAAAGAGGCGGCACACCGGCAAAAAATGACGGTGTTTGGGCATGAACGCACAGTACTGGGAGCGAAACTAGCACAGATTGAGCTCCTGAATCAAAAACTGGAAACAAGGCTGGAGTTGAACACATAAATGATAAAGATACGCGGTTTTTTTGCCGTCGAAATTGGTGTCTGTGAAGCTGCCGAAGAAGGCAGCTGCAACGACACGACCGCGGCCAATGAATGAAAAATCGATCCAGAAATACTACAGCGACAGTGTGCACGACAAATGTATCATTCCATATCCTCCATAAAGAGATTCCAACGAAATGCATTGAAAGCAAACGGTCGATTGCGTCTTGCGCAGAGCAGCACCGGCACGGGAAGTCACTGCAGAAATCGTTTTTGGTGGCGTTTATTCGTGTTTTGACTTTTAACCTCGTGTACGTACCTGTGGTTGCTTCCTCCAATGAATGTGGGTCATTCGGTGCATCAATGAATGATACGCGCTTTCCGAAGGTGCAAGTCGCTGCGCCGATGTCAGCAAGGAGAGATCAAATTGAAGACATCGAAGTTTGTGAAATGAAATGTTCGCGTTAGAAATGAATATTGAATCGGTCGCACGAACAAATGTCGATCTACGTGAACGACGAAGAAGAAAGCACCAAATCGATCCTCATTCTAGAGAAATCTCGCCTTTGAATTTAGCGATCCGCACGATCAAGTTTTCGGATTTTCCAGTTTCTCTTCATGCCTTCCTCGTGCTTTCTGGTTTTTCACTTTTACTGTGAGCACCCATAACTGCAGGGGCCAAGAATTTATTTACATCGTCAATACGGACAGCACTTCTAGTAAGTAGAGCCTATATTTTTTCCGCACAACAGTCAGTACTAGCACTAGCTTTCGTAGAAGATAGCTTCATGTCTACGTACGTGACGACCACAAAATCCACTTAATCAAAGCTCCCGTTCTTTCTTAACTCTTACCGTCAATTATACTGATAGTCCTACCATGGTTGAGAGTGACTTCGTACGCGAATGCATCACGCGATTCGCGACCTTGCCGGAGAACGAGCGGGAGGACTTGCTGGTAAGGTTACGCAACGTCCACGCGGAGAAGAAGCAGAGCGAGCAGAGCGCGCCAAGTACTAAAGGCAGCATCTTCGGTGGCAAGGGGACGGGTAAAGGAAAAGGCCAGCCACAATCAAATGGAGGCAGCAGCCAGAGCTCGAGCATTTTCGGCGCGAACCTCAATGCCTTCCCAGCCGGCAGCCCTAGTAGTCCGTTTGCGGTGCAGCCGGTCAGACACGAGCCGGCACTGATAGGGAATGACGCAATAGACGTTTTCTTCCGAGAGGAAGAAGGGTCTGCGCTGCTCACGCGGAACGACTGCGTGAAGCCGGCGAGCCATGCCGAGTTCGTGGCAAAAGTTGCGAATTGGCTCTCATTCGTCTCACAAAGTATAGAGCTTTTTTGGCGGAGATTTTCAATTCGTTTTGATATTGATTCTAGAAATATGTAAGGCAGATCGGGATTCACATTCATTCCCACTCGTGACATCACGAACCCTGAGGTCCTCGTCGTGTCGTGACGGACTTGGAAATAATAAAACGAAAAGTAAAACCGCAAGAATCCATATACAGTTTCCGTCGACAAGGGCATGATCGCGAAATCTTTTGTGAATGCCAGTCCGGAGGAGCGGGGAAGGTTAGAGAGGATATTTCGTCGCGATGCCGACCGGACGATGCTCAACGAGCACAGGAGGCTGCGGTTCATCGAGACGCTGACACTCTGCAACGTGGAGCTTCAAGACTACCACCAGGGGGGCGGATTCATAACCGCGTTTCTGAGTCTCTTCTTAAGACAAGAGGACGTCGCGAGGGTATAGCACTTTTTTTTTTAGTTGTGATTTTGTTTCAAATAAAGTCATACAAACGGAAACGTATTCATTACTGATCGCTGCCCAAACGTTAGCTTCGTTTGCCTACTTGCAGCGCAAAAAGAGATTTTGCGCGCAAAACCATTTTCCAGGTGATTTGGCACCTCCACCGCCACGAGATGGTCGGGTATTTCAAGGGGGCCGCCCAGGGCTTCGTGAGCGACAGCCGGGTATTCCACGAGCTCTTTCGACAGTTCCTGCCGAATCTGAATGCGCACCTGGAGCGACACCAGATGAACAGCGAGAACACGCAGATGTGGTGCATCAAATTCTTCGTCGGAATGGGCGTCCACTTCATGCCTTTCACCATCGTCTTCCAATACTTCGAGGCCTGCCTGCAGCACGGTATTTAGATATGGAAAAAAAAATAAAATGGGTTCTTTTTCTCTACTTTCGCAGTCTATGCAAGCTAGCAAGTTGTACTTACTGACGAGGAGGCAAACAGAAAGAGCAGCTGATCCACGGGAAGCGAAAGTCATTGCATGAACATCAGAAAAAACTTACACCAACAGGGCACGAATTCTTTTTCAAGTTCGGAATATCCTGGCTCCAGCACTTGGAGACGCACCTGATGCTTGCGCGAAGCACGTCGGAGCTGGGTGCGCTGCTCCGGAACGAGCACCCAACGGACCAAACGAAGTCTCACCCTGGGCTCTGGAAAGGCAGCGTCAAGGACGAGATTGAGGCTTTCGAAGAGATTTTGGCCAACGCACACTCGGTGAACCTGAACCGCTTTGGCGACTTCCAGCAGCTGAGAATACGAAAGGCAGCCGAGTTTGAGCAACTGATGATCCAAAGAGCGAAAAGAATGGAAGAGTTGGCCGATGAGGTGGAGAATTGCGAAGGCGACTTCAGCGACGAGGACGACTAGGAGCTGCATTTTAATAGCTCCTCTCACAGGAGCTCTTGAAACCCCGTACGAACGACTTTGATTTGGTATTCACGCAAGCGCACATAATTACATTCATAAGGACATAAACGGATTTTGAAGAACCACCTCACCTTCGAGAGGTCGAGGAATATCCCCCCTCTGAAATGGAGCTGGTGTGGGTGTTCCTTTCCGCTGGCGATTTCCGTGTTTTTTCAATCGTTACATACTCGATGAAATTCAGGATTCCAATCGTCTCAAACTCGTGTTGGTTCTCCTCGTTTCTTGTGCTCGTCGTGATCGTGCTGCAAATTATCGTATGTGTGAAGACAGGTAATAATGATGATTCATCGAGTCGCAATGCGAGTGCACCAATATAATTCGTCTTCATTGTGAGAGCCAGAGCTCGTTTAGTCGACCTCGACGGGAGAGATCTTTGGCCGACTTCTTCGTGAGTTAGTTTTTCGTGTGAGTGCATCGCTTAAGGGGGATAATGATAAAACCGGGCTTACTTTACGCAGGGATCAGGATAGGTGTAGAGGTAGAGGAATAGATACGAAGTCAAGCGAGTCAAGCCACAAAGGGAGCAAAAGCAAAATTTGATGACCATCGAGGAAGCATAACTGGCACAGCACGCATCTTTCACGAGCTGCGATTGCATTCGACGTCGTGATCCAGACAAGCGGTACCTGCTGCATCGAATCGCTCAGCAGCGGACTGTAGCTTGAAACTCCCTGCCCGACGCATCACCGTGACTCACCGGAAGGACTTCAATCTTTCAGGTCTAGAAGTCCGAAACGAGAAGCCAACCTCCCTCCGCGGAAACGAGAAATAAAGCTGAAACCACACCCGAACCTGCAGCACTGATTCTTGCCCTGTGCTGACGAGAAGGGGGTCGGACCAGTGACAAGAATTCCAGCTTCCGACGCTCCACCGCTTGGTTTTGTTTCACTTACAGCACAAACGCCACAAGGAAGTAGCGGGTCCAGCAGTTTTACTGGGCAGTGATCGCATCATCTTCCTGCCGCACCAAGGCACAATAACACCACACTCGCCGGCGCACCGCCCAAGATGAACCAATCACGGGGAAACGCGACCTCCGTGTCGTCCCGGCACGGGGGCAACAAGGCGACGCTGAAATCAACCCTGCCAAATCAAAAGGTGCTCGACAAGCAGGAGGTGCTGCAATTGAGGAAGTACCAGAGGGGGTTGAAGGACCTTGAGGTAAGTATTGAGATACAACAGCGACGCATTTCCGGTTTTTGATTGAGTCCCAGTTCTCTGTGGATTTTCATTTTGTGATGCGATGAGCCCGAGCTCGAGATACCGACTCTTTGACTAAAACTTCTCAGGATGAGCGCACCAACGGGATGATGGAGCAGATTGAGCTGATGAAGGAGGCGTTTGTACTTGCAAAAAAGAAACGCGAATGGCTGGCCAAATTGTACAAGGAAAGGAGAGAGGACATTTTGCGACAGCTGTCAGAAATGCGGAAGGAAATAGAGGTCACGTTTGCCCGGTTGCACAAAGAGTTGAAGGATTTCGCGGCAGACTGGATGGCGACAAAAGAGGTAAGTACTTACTTCCACCAAAGATCGGTCTTGATATCGAGACTGATGTTGGTGCATTTCTATTCGCGCGTTGTGAAGTCCGCGTCGAACAAGTGGAAATCTGTTGAATCTAGCGGCCCTAAATGCAAATCATTTTTATCGCAGGACGCCGTGCAAGAGTGGGAGGACACGCTCGAGGAACGGAGTCAAGAAATAGAAGAGTCCTTCCGCCAAATACGAGCGAAGAATGCAGTGTATAATTCTGTTTGCTAGGATATCATTTGAGCGAGCAGGACGGTAAGGAGCTGGAATGAATGAGTGCTCTTGGATTTTTGTGCTCTACAACTGCATCGTTATGCTCTCAACCTGTACCTGTTTGGCACAAATTGAAAATCAACATATCAAAACGCTTTCAGCGTCGACGCCGGCATCGATCAAGAGCGGGAGGAGCGCACGATCGAAATTGACGAGGCGGCGAAGTCGGTCCAGGACAAGCTCGCGGAGATCCGCAGCAACCTCGCCGCCACCACGAAGGAGCGGCTGGAGGAGGAGAAGCGGTACGCAAAGGACTTCAAACAACAGTTCGAGCGGCTACACAGGATACTGGGCCGGGAAACGGAGGCGCGGGAGGCGCAGTGCGTCGTCGACGTCAGGAGGTGTCTGGATTCGTACGCGAACCTGCACTATCAAATGCAAAAATGTCTGGGTCTGGAAGAATCTAACTTGTCATGCTAAATCTGAATCATTCAAAAATCTGTGTTGCATGATTACCAAAAGCTGGCCACTTTTGACCTAATCGAGAGGCAGTTTCTCATGCAGGATAGGCATGATAGAACTCTCACAGAATCTGTCATGCTATGTCCTACATACCAGACCTCATGGGTCATGGAAAACCTGCATGACAAGTCTGCATTCTTCCAGACCCAGACATTTTTGCATTTGATATGCACATCCAGGAAACCCAACTGGAAGAGGAGGTTATCAAGGTTTACCAGGAGCTCAATTTGGACCTCCAGGTGAGAAGGAGTTTTTTTGAAGAAGTTTTACAGTGTTTCAAAGTTTTTTCGCATTCACTTTCAGTTTCAGAAAGGAAGCTACTGGGCGCGTACTATCGGATAGTACGCGCCCAGTGAACATGTATGAGCAGAAATGCAATAGCGTGTAGCTGTGCTAGAGTAGTTCTTCTGATGAAAGAAGCGAATTGCGCAGAGGACGTCCGAGGAATAGTAAATGTAATCAATTCAATCATTGCCATTCTATCAGGTCGAAGAAGCCGAGCGGAAGGCGTCGCAGAAGCAAATCGTGCAAGAAGGGCAAAGTTTCCTGGATCAGTTCCGGGAAAACCTGGAAGGCGACATTGTCAAAATCCGGGACCGCAACCAGATACGGTTGGGCTTCATGGATTCGCCGCTCGGGAAAGGGCCGAGGGAGTAGACGAAATTCTTCGTAGGGCCGCGGCGAAAGTGGTCTTCTTCCTCTTAGCGTCGTTGCTCATTGCAGAACCACTGCTTGGGTCGTACCACGACCGCATGATGTGCAACCAGTAGTGTCCGAAGCAGGAGTTGAAGATGCTGCGCACGACAACCCTTGACGCACCGGAGCGAGTGCTTCGCACGTCATCTATTTGTGTAGTGCACCATCTCTACTATAGCAGAACCAGAAGCCACATGAAAAGTGAAATCGTAGTCCACGAAGGATTTTAGTTTGACGTGTTCTACATCAGACATCGTGCGATGCAGAAAAAATTGAAAGCTGTCGGTGTTTTTTTGTGTACAGCATTCAATCATTCTAGAATTGCAAGAAACGAGCGCCTGAGTGACCGAGACATGTTTGTTTTGAAATTCGTGCTGTAGTTTCGGGTTAGAGCGTGAGCGGAAGGACAATTGAACAGAGCTGCATTGTCGGTTAATGCACTCCTGGATTTGCCGTGTCGGTCCACTGAGTGGGAGAGAGAACAACGATATGTCTGTGCGTCCGATTTGCATCTGAGTATATTGCGATGCCTCTATCATTTTTGATATCACTATCAGTAAAGAAGACTTTTCGTTACTCCACACCCAGGCCCCTCGTCCCGCAAGTCGTCACATATTGAGCTTTTTGCACTTTTTTCTACGTTCCCCGCACTAAGTCTAAGTTCTAGACGAAGATGTTAATCTGAGCTAAGAGTAGAGCTAGTCTGTGGAGCAGGCGTCCGCACCTACTAATTATTAGCTCGTCTATAGTCTCGTGGTGTCACAACTTCCGTCTCACAGGGGGGAGCGGAGCCTTGGCGTTCCGAGGTTTCGTTTATCTGTTGTGCAATCCCGCCTGCAATTCACGCAATAAATTCTGTTGAATAAGCAGACTTAAGGGTCGTGATCGGAAAAGTCATCGGTTATTTGTAGTGCAAGATTGTATTCTGCTGAATTATTTGTGCTTTTTTTCCTCGGAACGATCGAAATACGGTATTGAAATGCAGTACAATGTGATCTGTGCCTTCTTGTTTGTTGGGCCGAGAAATGAATGTAGATGTCTTCGGATGAATAAAGAAATCCTAGATCGGACAAATCTCACTTAAATTAGCCTGGCAGTCGGACTACCCTTCGTTCATTACATAGGGCGGACACGACTGTATACGGCTTCTTGCTGATCACGTTTACACCGAGCTTTCTTGCACTGCTAAATGAAAATCTCAGTAGTAACGGCACGCATTCAATAAATTTCGTCAAAGAATTCTTTTGATTTTGAACAGAAAGTTCATTTTCCGCAAATACTTGCAACTTCTCTGTTTCAAGACGGGGTTTTACCATTTTAGATGAACAGTGGAGGAATATGTTTTCTTATCTATACCGAGGGTGTTTCTCAGTTTAGTTCTTGAGATAACAGCTAGTAGCTGTTTTGGAGAAGAAGTGCATACCTTGCCGTGCGCAACGAATTTTGAAACTTCGCAAATCTTTTGTAGCGGTTTTTTTGACGACGGGACGTGATGAATTGAATAATACAGTCGTTTTTTCTCGATCGCTTCAGTAGAATTTTGTTTCTGTATCATGACTTACGTACTTTACTCCCGTGCACTTGGTGGTTTTTTGAATTTGTTGACGTCTGAATCGATTGTAGTTTAGTGACTGGATAGAAAAACAAATCTGCGTGTCAAATCCGACGAAAAATATGACGCGTTGTCCTCTATATGCCGATCAGGCGCAGCTGAAATAAGCGCCCAGTTCTTGTGAGCTGCACGTTCAGGAGTGCGTCTGCAATTTAGCATAACACATTTGACCACACGTCAGCAAATCATGTCGCTCGAAAGTCCACCACCTCTTCTCCATCACCCGCCGCCGGAGGGCAGCTGGAGTGAGCTGATCAGTGGGATCCCTTTACTCGACGAGATGTGGCAGTGGACGGGGCTGGGCGACGATGTCGTGTTCTACGCCCACTTGCTGCTCGTTGCGGTCATTGGGTTCGTCTTGTTCGTGCTCGACGCGAACCCGGGCAACGCCGGATACGTCTGCTCCCACTTCGTCTTTCCCGAGGACATTCCCTACGAGCTATTCTACAACCCGGTATTGGACATGATCTCGCGCTGGCTCACCGCGGGCAGCTGGATTTGGCCCACCCGCGCCAACGTGAAGACGGTCGAAGTGGAGGAAAGTTTACCCGAAAAGCTGAAGCGGTCAGACAGCTTTCTCGCCCTGGAAAAGCGGGATAAAGGAGGTATAAACGAATATCCATTTCCGTTGATACTAGACATGCAGTACTTACATGAATTCAGTCTCTTCAGTTCTTTCATGAGAGCATGAGCAAATAACTGGATTGGTGTCCTCCACTTTTCATTTTTCAAAATTAATCGAATTCAGGTCGTTGCTCTGCCGCCTCCCCGACTTTTTGCAGCAAGGTTCCGCCAAAGTCCGGCGCAGTGCTGGTTGAGAAAGAGCGACAAGCAAAATATACCATGCTGCCACGAGCAGAATGCGAGTTCCAGCAGTTCCCACCGCACAAACTGGACACCGACCTGTGGTTCAAACTGCGAGTCATATGGGGCTATTTGAAGATCGCAGCAGCCGCTGTGGTCAAGGAGAATGTACTGATGTTTTCTGTTTCATATGAGACACGTGTATACATCGCTAAAAAGAGAAATAGGTTCTTGCTAAACCTTGTCAACGATTTTGTAGAGAAATCCGCTCCGAAAAAACTGAAAAACAGCTTTGGTTCGTGCAGTGGCTTTTCAAGCTCGAGCCCGGCTACAGCTTCTTCACCCGGTCGAAGCGCACGGGTTTCCAGGCTCTCTTCATCGAGCACGCGTTCCAGATGTACGAGGACTGCTGGAACCGGCCGATCTGCGGCGCCCCGGCCTCCACCGTGGAAGTGGTTTTCCGGGAACGAAAAGACCAGCCACTACTCGCCCCCTATTTACCGCTCTCGATGACGACCAAGTCGGTGAAGTGCACCAATTTAGGCAGCTACAACTACCTGGGCTTCGGCGGCGTCGACGAGTACTGCACGCCCCTGGTCGCGAAGTGCATCCGCGAGACGGGTTTGTCCACCGGGTCCACGCGCGGGGGGATAGAGGGGACACATGTTGTGCATAAAGAGCTCGAACGGCGGGTGGCGGAATTTCTCGACAAGGAGGACGCCTTCGTAATCGGGATGGGCTTCGCCACAAACTCAACCATCATCCCCTGTCTCATCGACCCCGCAGGGAATGGAAAAGGGTATAATTCAACTTTGTAAATATCAATGAGGGTTGCGGTTTTAGGATTTAGGGTTTCTTCCCACTTAGCAAAGTCGAGCAGATCACGCCTCTTTTGGTAAGGAGGACAGGAACCTCAGCTCTTCAGTGCAGCTCGGTCTGACCCGCAGCTCGCTTTCAGATTTATCAGCAATTAAAAGTTGTATCGCCATCGATGTATGAAAAATCATTTTCAAAACACAGATGCCTGATTCTCTCTGACGAGCTGAACCACAAGTCGATTATCGAGGGCGTCCGCATGTCCTGGGTGTCTGTGAAATCCTTCCAGCACAATGACATGGTGGACCTGGAGCGCAAACTGAAGCAGGCCTGCGACGTCGGTCAGCCGAACGGGCTTCCCTGGCGGAAGATCCTGGTCATCGTCGAGGGCATCTACAGCATGGAGGGCGACTTCGCGAGACTGCGCGAGATCGTGGCTCTCAAGGACAAGTACGGCGCTCTGCTCTACCTCGACGAGGCGCACTCCATCGGGGCTGTCGGTATTGGCTGGTTTTAGATACGAGTATGATTGATTTCCAACATGCGCATTTGCATTCAGCAGAGGCAGAACTAGTGAAAGCGATTGTGATCTATCATTGAACTTTGCGTTTGTGGTACTGGTTCTAAAAAAGTCGAAAAGCACTACTCTCCCAAATGAAAACCCCGAACAGGTGAATCTGGGCGCGGCATTACCGAGCTTCTCGGCGTGCCTAGGTCGAAAATCGACGTGATGATGGGTACCTTCACCAAGTCTTTTGGTTCCGCCGGCGGCTACATCGCGGCGGACGCAAAGGTGATCGCCAACTTGAGGAAAAACAGTCCGAACGCCACTTTCGCGCCTGCGATGTCACCCGCCTGCGCCGCGCAGGCCTTAGCAGCCCTGGACTTGCTGAAGCACGAACGCGGAAAAGCGAAGATCGAGTCCCTGCGGCGGAACAGCAACCACTTCCGCCGACGGCTCGCGGAGATCGGGTTTTGGGTGTTGGGGGACGAGGACTCACCCGTGGTACCAGTCTTGATGGACCAGGAGTCCATGTGGTACTTCTCCGTGAAAGGCATGCAGCAGGGCGTCGCCATCGTGGTCGTGTGCGCGCCGGCCACACCCTACATGCTGCCCCGGGCGCGGTTCTGCGTGTCCGCGGCGCACACGATCGAGCAGATCGACCAGACGTTAGTGGTGCTGGAAAAGCTCGGGAAGCAGCTCGGGATCCTGTTCCGCAAAAACGACAAGTGCTTGACCAATCCGGCCTACTACAACTGGCTGCGGGACGCGCCGTTGGAGGTCGGGCGATACGAGAAAACGCCCAAATTCGAGCCATTAGGTATGGTAGAGGAGTACTCCGAGCCGGAGCCGATTGCGACAACAAAGGATGCGGCGAAGAAGTTCGGGGTGTTTGACCCACTGGGTTTGATCCAGGACGCGCCGGCATCGTTACCCAACACCTGCGAGCAGTACCTGTCGACGCACGGCTTCGGAACCTGCGGGCCCCGGGGGTTCTACGGCACCACCATGGAGCATTTATCACTAGAAAAGGCTTTGTCGGACCTGCTGCAGGCAGAGTCCGCGATCTTCTACGCGCAGGGGGTCAGTGTGGCGTCGTCCGTGTTGGCGTCGCCGATGCTCGGTGCGAAGGATCTGGTATGTGCATGGATTTCTGATGGTTTTGCGTAGACGTGAGCATGATGTGTTTTTGTCCATTCTCCTGAAGCAAATTTATACCGAAAAGGACGCGACACTATTCTGAAGCTTCAACACACATTTTTTTCCCAAAAGAAATAGAAACGCACTACTATATCAGGTTTTCTGCTTCGGCAAGTGCCACTACGGCATCAAATCCGGTCTCCGGTTGAACGGCAAGTGCACCCTCGTGTTTGTGGAGGACATGCGGGAGCTGCAGGACTGGCTTTCTGACTGGAAGAAGGTGGAGCGGATCGACCGGGAGAAAGTCGGCTTCCGGGAGGGCGCGGACCTGTTCGGCACTTTGCCAGAACGATTCACAACGCTGGAGCGCGAGATTGTGCCGTTAGACGAGTATGGCAAGCGGTTCCTGGTCGCCGAGGGTTTGTACCAGTGCGACGGGAGTATTTGCGACTTGCCCCGCCTCGCGCAACTGAAGGATTTATACCGGCTCAGCCTGGTGGTGGACGAGACGCTTTCCCTCGGCGGCGTCGCCCCGCGCGGCGTGTGCGAGTACTTCCAGATGCCCCAGTCCACGGTGGACATCTACCTCGGGTCGTTAGAATTCGCGATCGGCTCGGTCGGCGGGTTTTGCGCGGGCCAGTTCCACGCCGTCCGCGACCTGAGGCTAACGTCCTCCGGCTACTGCTTCTCCGCCTCCGCCCCGGGCGTGTCCTGTCTGTGGAGCAAGGAAGTGCTGGAAGAGCTGCAGTGGTGCACAAATCCATCAACGTCATCATTGCATAAAGGAGCATGTTCAGAGGATGGTGGTTCCACCACTCCCAGCACGGATTTCCCCGAAGGATCCACCTCTTCGACCTCTGTCGAGCCGAGCTCCAGAGTGTCGGAGTTGTCCAGTTCCTCGTCGCAGGAAGGCGACAGTCAGAATCTCCGAAAACGGCGGTCGGACTCCCCACCGGAAGAACAAGCGCCGATAGTACCACCAACACCAACGTCCGGCTTGCACTCCCGCACGCCCTCGTCGTGTAGCAGCAGCGGGCAGAGCATGCAAGACAAGGCAGAGCACGGTAGCACGACCAGCAGCACGGCCAGCGAGCCGCACAGTACTTCTATGGCAGGTGGAAAAATTGTGAATCTGCAGCACGCAGGTATGGACCACAACACGTCGGGGTGTACCACGGTCGCGGCCACGGAGTCCGACGACGACGACGAGAAGCAGAGCAGTCGGTCGCAGACCAGCGAGAGCGTGCACAATTGTTCCTTCGAGAATTTAAGAGACCGGTGGACGCGGTTGCAGCAGATCACCGAGAAATTGCAGACCAGCGCGAAGAGGATACTATCGGAAAAGTACGAGGTCCGCGGAAGCAACTACGTGATACACCTGAAGCCGAAAATCCTCATCCCCTCCACCTCTCATTACTCCTCGGGCGACAGCGACAGTGGGCTGTCGGACTCCGCAACGCGGGGCCGCCAGTTCTCGGTCCACAGCTCTACTCGGAAGTCGGTCTGCGAAAAGACGAGGATAAAGTACCAGAAGGCGCTGGAAGCGGTGAAGGCCGCCACCGGGCTGGACATCTTCGAGCGACCATTGACCGAGCGGGCGCTGGACACCCGGTTGTGCATCCACACCGAGTGGACCCCCACCCTCAGAATAGCCGTCTCCTGCCTGCACACACCGGAACAAATCGACAGTCTGCTCACCGTCGTGCGAGACAGCGCGACTTGGTGAGAAAGAGGATGAGATGCATGCAGTGCATTCAGAATCAATCTCGCGGAAAAATGTGACTCAAGATCGAAACGACTGCCTTAATTTAGAATTACAACACGACGTAGACCTGAATGAAGTACAATCCGCACGCGACAGCAAAGTATCTGCCAGTGCGCAGAGTCGATCCGATTTCGTTGCGAGGGAAATACTTTGGTATTCAAATTTTTCAACAAACAGTAATCTTCGCTACCATCGCTCCTTTCAAGATGCGGTTGCAAGCAGCCACCTGCGCGCTTCTGACGCTCTCTTTCTTTCTACCGGCACGCGCTACTTCCCCCTTCTACACTAGTACTAACTTCTACTTGATGTTATACAAGACCGATAGTTGTACTGCCTATCGCCTACCTTTTTACGTAAATGATTCCGGAGGCCCGGTGTTGGACTCGAAGATTCCGCCCGGGCTTCCCCAGTTAGTATGAATGATCCTTGGTTTCTTTGATTTTGCAGTTGTGTGCAGTTGACTTTCGGGCGACCAAGAGTCACGACAACTTTTTTCGGGGAAGTGGTACTACGGATACGCAACTACAGAGGGATACTGCAGTCCTTCTTCGGGAAAGATTAAGATGTTAAAATGCTTCGAATTCGTAAAAGGTTTGTACATTATGAACGGGTGAACAAGTAAAAATTCTTCAGTAGAGACTGCCTAAGTGCACTTGTATCAAGGGACAACTTGTATTGAGAAGAGTAATACGATTGTACAAACTTGACGCTTATTGTCATTTACCCTGGTTGTCAAAACACCGTGCCGGCGAAGAAGCGTGCAGAAGTGCTGTATTAGAATTAGTGGCGAGCTGGTAGCTAAACAACAAAGGTTGCTGTTGGAACTTTATGCGGAAATAGCGACAACTCACAACTAGAACACCTATAGTTTTTTGGGCTGCTAATATTCACTTGTGGCCTTCAATTATTACTCGCAATCGAAACCTGAAGGATCCTGCTATCGAAGATGAAAATTGGGTCCTCTGGTTCGTCTTGAGTCTCTTACCGCCGACAACTATCCTCGAAAAGTAACAATCGTAAGTATAGCTCTACCAAATTCGCGAACCCTTAATTTACTACTCGGCTGGAGGACCCCTCCAGCTTTCGCACTGGTACCCCGGTTTGTTTAGAAGATACCCCCGCGACTCAGTCCGATGGACGACAACATCATCAAGGGCTTTCTTTTTTAATTTCAATCCGCATAGAAATTGGGTTCCAACAGAGGAGCTGATATGCTCTCAATGTCAGCACGGAACAAAAAGGAGAAGCAGCATGAGATAAGCTTAAGCATCATGAGACGATGAACACGAAACATAGCATCAAAGCGACACCTGCTCAGGGTGTGTCTGCTCAAATGCGTAGCAGAGTCCGCCCTGCAGATGAACAAATACAGTACCTAAAAAGGAAAAAAAATTGCCCTTCCAGCAAGTGTCTGGAGCTTGCAGATCAAAAGCTGATGTGTGAAGTGTTTTGTTTCTGTTGAAGCTGGGTGTGGCTGTGAATATCTGGTTCTGGTGTCGAAGACGAAGGAATTTCGGTGAAACCACAAAGAGAAGTCTTCATATCAAGAAGGATCTTCACGCCCCCGATCGTCACAGATCATACTAGGTTCCAATGCAACTCCTTCTGTTTTAGTTTTTCCTTCGACTTGCGTTTTCGATCCCATTCGTGTGCGCGAGAAAGAAATTTCTTTCAGGATCGATTTTGAATTTGCACACCCTAGAGGCCAACAGCAAGTACAGTTTCGTTTCCGCTTCCGTTTCCAATATTTTCGAGAGAGATGTTAACAAAGCGGCAGCGCAGTGTAGCGCCGTATTTTGCTGCACTTGAAAATGGAGACCGAGCGCAAGGACATATGCGGCAGAACATGCAAAGGGCAGTGGTTGATGAGTACCTCGCGGTTGCGCAAAGCGCAAGGGATATCAAAAGTAAAAATGTCTGGGTCTGGGAACTTGTGATGCTGGGTGGCGTCTCATGATGAGGCTACAGATGCTGGCTCAGCATGACAAGTTTCTGAGCTCCTAGGTGTTGGCTATTCTGCATGACAAACTGCGCTTCTGCATCACAGAAAAGCGGAGCTTTTGGGTAACGTGCATGACAGATTTAAGAGTCATGCCAGACAAGCATGACAAACATAAATTCTTCCAGACCCAGACATTTTTCCAGTTGATAAGGGAGTTGCTCCTCCCATTTGCAAGCTGTCCGTACGAGGGCATTTTTGCCAAGCCGTTCTTCGATTTGGGGCAGCACGAAGGGGTTGGGATCTTGATCCTTGCGGCGCAGCTAGGAAATGCGTTTTCTACTGCTGCTGATTCAGTCCACAGCGCGCAAGCACTGGGGGGTCCACCAACAGCCGCTGTCAGCACTAACGATGGTGGCGACGACGCGAAAATCGAAATGCAGACGCAGACTGGCAACCAAGGTTCAAAGAAAAATTTCGATCCGGGAACGACGTCTACACCCTTCTTGACGAAGCCACAGGACGATATTCACTATCAAGCAGCGAATTTGATGGAAAATCTGTTGGGTTTCATCTCCACACAGCTTGTGATTTGCACACTCACGCTGGCCGTTGCGCTGCCCCTCTTTGTTCACGGGGTGAATGGTGTATACGATCCGGATGCAATCGCGCTGAACGGAAAAACGAGTGAAGAAGTGGTCATCGTGAAAACAAGTAGTGGACGAGGAGGGACGAGCGCGAGCAGTTCAACATCCGCGGCTGCATCTTCCGGAGGAGCTGCGGAGGAGGAAAACAAGGGCAGCAACGAGTGGTTCTCATGGCAGGCGTCCTCCTCCGGTTTCCTCTTCGCCGCCCACATTGTGGAGACCGCGTTTCTAACGATGAGCATGTGGAACAGCGTCCGGGGCCTGATGCACGGTTTTTTTCTCTACAGCGGCGTAGCGCTGTACATGCCGGAGCTGCACCAGAAATACAAACTGCTGGTCTCCGTCATCACAAAGCCCTGCGAATGCTTTATCCATGCGGCGCAGAGCATCTTCTTTCTCTGTGCGGCGCTGCCCTTCCTGTCCACCCGCATCTCGCCGATTTCGACGGTGACGGCGCTGTTGTTGTTTTGTTCGGCGTTCTACACGGTGAATTTCAATCTCATGGGTTTTGCCCACGACATGGGGTTTCAGCAGTGGGAAAGGTGTAGGCACATTCTAGGCCTCCATACCGACGAACTGAAACAAGGTCAAGGTAGTAGTGAACTAGCTGATCAGGTCGTGGTAGAGACGTCCAAAGATGGGTTTTTCAGCAAGGGCCTCAGAAAATGGGGGACAATGATCGCGTGAGGGCAGTAGGCAGGCGGAAAAACGGAGCAGCCGCAGACTGATGAAAAAAGCACAGGCTTTTTGGCTACTTATTTCTGTTCTTTTTTCGTTTTCTTTTGCATGTGCTGGCGGCGCAGGGCCAAGGCTGTTCTTCGTTTACCATATTTTGTGCTTAGCAGAAGAACACTCGGATGCGTTATGGAGTCTCGCAAGTTAGTAGCTGGCTCGCTCTTCCCGTCATGCATTTTTAATGCCGGCGTTTTATCAAGGTTGTAGGAGTAGATGATGCTAAGCAGATTTTTCGCGTGAATCTAATCGACTGATATACGTCTCATCTGTCTCCCTTCAATAACGTCGTTGTTCCACAAAATGGCGGAACAAGTGAGAACTTTGCACGGGGGCTTCGCGTGCCGACTTGTACTCCGTCCTCGAGGTTGTAGGAGTGTGCAACTGCCAGTTCCGCTACCCGCACCATCTGCCGGCGCACTAGAACATGCACGCCGAAACTTTGGTTCGACTTCTTCTTCTGCGAGCTCGCTTTTCACCGATCGCAGCAACGACGAGGAGGACTTCTCTAGGGAGTTTGAGAGATTGTTCGTTGGAGAATCTTCGCATTCAGCTGGCAGTTTGTCGAGGCACTACGCTGGGTCTTTCTCGTCCGTTGACGACGCAGGGATCAAAAATCCAGACATTGCCTCATCAAGTTCATCCTCCACGAAGGACTGCGCAACGCCGGCGTGCCGCGCGGTGTGGCGCTGCGCGATACGGAACTGCCGCGACGCGCGCGTCTGGGAGCGCTTGCTGGACGAGATTAGTCGCCAAATGAACTTTCTGAAACCGCAGGACGTGCTCCTCCTCTACTACGGACTTTCCCGGGTCAAGTATCGGGACCGCAAATTTTTGAAGGAGCTCAGCTTCCAAGCGATCCGGCACTGCTCGGAATACGCGCCGCGCGGGCTGGCGCTGATCCTCAACGCTTTTCGAAAATTGGAACTGAACCGGGATTTAGACACCTTCCAGCTGCTACTCCAGTCCTACCTGTCCCTCCACGGCAGGTGGACGGCGTGGGACCTCGCCCTGGTCTGTAACGCCGCCGCGCACTTCCACCTCTACGAGCCGCGCTTGTGGAAATTGCTCTCGGCGAAAAAGATGTCCATCCTGGCGCAAAACACCGAGCCGCAGGGCCTCGCCTTGATCGTGGCCGCGCTTGCCAGGATCGACTGGCGCGACGGAGGTGTGTTGGCCGTCTGCGCCAAGGCCGCCGTGCGGCAGTACGACAGATTTTCGGCGCAGAACATCGCAGTTTTGTACTCCGCCTTCTGCAAACTGGATTTCGACTTCCCGAAGCTCTACCACGCATTGGAGTTGGCCGCGGTGGAAAGGGGGTATGTCACGCTGGAAAAATCTTCAGTGGTAGGAACAGCTTCAAGCGCCGTAGTTCCTTCCACGCTGAAGGACTTCATGCTTGACGAAGCAAGCGGGGAAACGGAAAACACTAGTGTCAGCACAGAGACTGAGAGCTTTCTCTCCACGGGCAGAGTAGTTGGGCGAAAAATCCAGCACGTATCCTGGTGTGACGATGGGGAAACTGATGATGTCGCGACAGAGGACACGATGAGCCAGGAATCGCTGATTCAATCGCAAAGAGAAAAGGAACTTCTGGCTTTACTAGAAGACGACATGGAAAATCCATCCACCGGTGACGAGATGGAGGTCCTGCTACCAAACAAAAGCAGAATTTTTAGCAGTCCTAGCAGTTGTGCTAGTGGTGATGATGTTGGGAGTGGTTACAGCGCCGATGTAGAGAATGCCTCTGCCGGCACTAGAGACCAAAATGCAAAAGCCGATACAAAATTCGATCTTCTCGCGCTGGCAATGCTGGCGCAAGCGTCCGTTTGCTTCACCAAGGGGGCGGAAAGAAACCCGGAGTTTGTGCGCGCGGTTCTGCGTGCATTGATAAGGAACAAAGCCAAACTAGACACCTACCACCTACGGAAGCTGCGGTCGGCCTACTTGTTTCTGAAGCACCAAGAACAGTTCAGGAAAAAGTTTCGCGCCGAGATTTTTTTGTTGGAACGAGATGTCCTCCCGCGACACCAGGAACTGCTGAAAACGCATGTCGAGAAACTAGTGAAGCACGGACGAATTCCGTGCCCCCCCGGCCAGGAGGAGGCGTTTTTGGCGAAATCGAAAGATCGAAAATCTCCCGAAGGAGAGACAAACTTTGACTACTTGGATCCAAACACTTCTGACACGGGCGAAAAGATGAATACGGACAATACAACTGCAGAGAGTACTTCTAAGTCCATTTCCGAACTCTTAGGCCTGCAAGAGGAGCAAGTGAAGCACAGTTACCTGCGAGAAGAAGAAAAGTTTGAAGCAAAAGACGCGCGATTAACGCCGGAACAGCGATTGAACCTTAGAAAAATTTACAGTGGAACCAAAAACAAAGGCGCAGTATGGATTGCAAAAATGTCTGGGTCTGGAAGAGTGCAACTTGTCATGCTGTCTTTGGATTCCAAAAAAATCTGTATTGCGTGACCAGCAACAAGAGTCCAGTTTATGTTACGCGGAGAGGGGGGATTTCTCATGCGGAATAGGCATCAGGAAGCTTTCTAAAAATCTGTGACGCTAGATCATGCATCACATGCATCATGTATCATACGAAATATGCATCACAAATCCCGGAATCTTCCAGACTCAGACACTTTTACATTTGATACGCAGATGGAAGCGAAACCGCTTGGAAAACCGTTCTGAGCAAACGCCAGACGTTATCCCAAAGAAAAAAGCTGGCAGGTCATATTTGTAATGTAAAAATAAGTACACAAAAAAATCTTTTGCATATCCGAAGCAGCATGCTATGGGGCCGCCCATGACAAATTTTTCTGTGTATTTATTTTTGCATTACAAATAGAAATATGCCCTGCCAGCTTTTTTCTGTGGGATAGACGTCGCGATGGAAGCGCGAAGTTTTCGACATAGTCGAGAAGGAGCTGCGAATCGAGTGCGAGAAACAATCCTTGGTGTATCCGGATCACGAAGACGCGGTCGTGCTACCGGAAAGAAAAACGGTCATTCACTGTGTCGGAGTGTACGGGTACTACAGTGACACAACGGAACGCACAGCGCTTTCGAAACTACATAGCTACTTGCTAGAGATACAAGGCTATTCCGTCATGCACATACCCTATTACGAATGGTCCGAACTGAAAACGACCGAAGACAAGGTACTGTATTTAGTGTCCAAAGGTAGGCAAATCGCTGCGAAAAGAAGTGGAACTAGTCAGCAGATGTAGAAGGAGGAGAAGTACTACAAAGAATAAGTTTGTAGTTGCGCTAACAAACATATAAATGTTCATTATCTTCGAACGGCTGGCGAGCCTGTGAGTCCAGGCAGAGAGAAGATAAGGGTAGGTAATTTGATAGGTATGCGAGGGTCGGGCCCCTTCTCCTCATTGCTCTACTATGTATCTGCTTGGCTAAAAATGGGCAAGCGCCCCGTCCCGGCTAGACGCCGCCCGATTCGATCGCGCGATCGAAATTTGCGCTTCTTCCTCTTGACGTTTTCAGCAAGCGCTGAACAGAGTCAGGGGAGCGCAGTAGCAATTAGAAAAGCCAAGTGCTGGCGGGTACTGCCGCGGCCAGCTTGCATCCGCTTTCCGAACTGGGGAGCGAGTGCAGATCCTCGATCGGGGACTGAGCACGAGGTGTGCGACTGCAGATCCCTGCGCGAGGCGTAACGCCCAGAAATCTACGTAGCTGCATCGCAGCTCCTTCTGCCGACAAGAGTCGGCGCCCGCGTACTCGCGACGCCCGGGGCCGGGGGTCGCTCGCCCGTGAATCATCGCGCGCGCGCATGTTCCGGGAGAAAATGCACCGCGTGCTTCTGGTTGAATGAAGCACCGCTTGGACGGGCTGAGTGGCCCTCGCTTTCAGTAAGAGCAGCGCACAGCGCAGCCGTGGAGCCAGCCTCGCTCCAGCGCGCCCGGCGGCAAGCGTAGACGCTAAAAGGCCGGGGCCGCCGCGCCTGCTCTAGGTAGGAAAGAGGCCAGGCGGCCGATTCTATGGGGAGCTTGCCTGACTACAGGCGGAGGCATCACGTCGGTCGCTGCGCAAATGCTTTGTTGCGCGCTGCAGGGGCTTGTGTTGCCGAAGCCAGGCCCCACTCAAGGCCAAGCGCCGAATACGACGAGGGACCGCGCGCGAGGCCGCTAGCTACTCCGGCCGGAGGGTGCTTCCATCCAGAGGCGCGCGCCTCTCGTAACCCGCGAAAACGCGGCGCAAGTACATCACGCAGTGGCACGCCACTACAAAAGCCCTCATGTGGCTAACCTCTACGGAATGGGCGCCCCCGCATTGGGGGGCCGCCCGGCAGTCGCCTGCCTGCGAATTCGGACAGACTCGCTGCGCGATGAGAACCGCGCTCGGGGTCTTGTCGCCGCACTCATGAGTGCGGGCGAGCGCCCCACCCCCATTCACCCTCCCTTATCTAGTATTGGGCCTCAGAAGGGAAAACCCTCCGGCGGAGTGGGGGGGCATGCTCCCTCGTTCAGGACGCAGCTTGGTCCGTGTTGGCAATGGGGACAAGTGATGTGCACGACCCTTCCTGCGATGGGAGTGGTATCAGGATCGTGCATACTCGCTGGTAGGCTTTGCCTACCCTCTTCCCCATCGCTGTCAGAGTATGCGCCCTGCCGCCATGACAGGACGGCGCGAGACATGTGATACAAATTACATGTTCATTATCTTCGAACGGCTGGCGAGCCTGTGAGTCCAGGCAGAGAGAAGATAAGGGTAGGTAATTTGATAGGTATGCGAGGGTCGGGCCCCTTCTCCTCATTGCTCTACTATGTATCTGCTTGGCTAAAAATGGGCAAGCGCCCCGTCCCGGCTAGACGCCGCCCGATTCGATCGCGCGATCGAAATTTTCCCCACCCTCCCGCCCTGGAGTGGTATCAGGATCGTGCATACTCGCTGGTAGGCTTTGCCTACCCTCTTCCCCATCGCTGTCAGAGTATGCGCCCTGCCGCCATGACAGGACGGCGCGAGACATGTGATACAAATTACTGAAGCCCAAATCTTCTACTAACTCTAACTTACGGTAGGGAGGTTGCAGTGCACCAGCCACTCCTCGTAGCAGGATTTCTTGTTCGCCCGAACTTTTCCAGGGCCGGTGTTCAGCACTATCATCGGATTTGAAAGAAATCCAACTAAAAGTCAGCCTGTCGGTTGCTAACATCGTTTGGAACTGTATGGAGAAGCCTCGTCAGAAACAATGAAAATGAATCGACTACGAAAAAACTGAGTCCTATGTCGAAGACAAAGCGACTCGCTTATTCTTCAGCAAAAGTAGTGCCAATGAGCCATCAACGTCAATCTACCCTCGTGGAACTTCGTGTGCAAGAACCCAGACCCCATCGCTTTCAACACTATCAGGACAACGTTATTCCAGTATCTATTTTCGATTCGTAGCACATGCTTTGCAAATAGCATGCCTTTTCAAAATGTGAGTACAGAAAAGGAAATGCTTCGTGGGACGAGTGAGAAAACAGATGAAAAACGGCCTACGTATTCGTCAGACGGGCATCTTCGTGAGGAGGGACGACGCATTCGTTCCTCTGCTCGCTGTCTCTACGAAAATCTCCCACCAAACTCTCTTCATTGAATGGTCTACATAGCACAGAAGTTTTTTTTTGGCTCGCCAAAGTAGAGAACAAGAGGGGAAGATACACGTCGCACAGACGGAAGTAGGGTTTGAAGCGCTTCAAGACGTTCAGAAACGGGCAGCACGGACTCAGAACTTAGTACAGACTTCTCGATTTATTTCACCAAACAAGTCGATTAAAAACACCAAAAATGGCCGCAGCAAAGGGAGCCGCGGTTCCGGGCGCGGAACGTAAACCGCGGTTGGATCTTTTGACACAGGGTGATCTCTTTCTCCGTCCGGGCATGCCTCTGAAGCCGGGGACTTTCCGAGCCTCGGCCGCGAGCGCGGGGGGCGGTGCATCCCCGACCGCGGGTGGAGCAGCGGGTGGCGCGGCTGGGGCCGATGGTGAAGCTGCCACCGGAGAGGTATCGCACGAAAAAAGTGTTACAGTTACACATTTGCTGTAACTGCAGCATCACAAGTTTTCTCCACGTGACAGAGAAAACTTGCAATGCAAAGATCATAAGGCAAAACAGGAAGGAAACGAGGCTCCAAAGCATTTCCTCCATGAGAAAGATTGTCTGTGTTACCAATTTTGCAACACAATGTGTAACTGTAACACTTTTTTCGTCCTATAAGAGGGAAAGCCAGGACAGTGCAAGACGCCACCGGCGCTCCAGGCGATCATCGACCGCGCAAAGTTGCTGGCCACGAAGAGTATCATTCCTGAGCACCTGTTAAACGGAGACACGGCACAAGCGGAGGACCTCGATAAGGCGGGAGAGTATCAATGCTGATCATGACTTTTATGTCGAGGGCTTATTTCATAGATGAATTCATGAGAACACTTGGAGTACTATTCAGTGCATGCGCAGACCTGGCACAGGCAAGACCACGTTCGCGTTTGCGAGACGTGGAAACAAGTGGGACAATTACAAAGGCAAAAGTTTTTTCCAAAAACCTTTGCAGAAAATCGCCGGCGGACAGCCCCAAACGGGGAAAGAAACACGACGTGAAGCTGGCCTTTCCGGAGGATTCGGAGCTGGTCTTTTTCGAGAAGCAGAAAGTGGTGCAAGCGGGCGAGTCCACGGGACAGGAGGAGACCGCCGAGAAACCCTCGCGCGAATGGACCAACAGTGCAGAATGCGTGGCGGACTTCCCAGATTTTCTCGGAGAGCTCGCGGAACTGTGCCGGACACTGTCGGTGGTCCTCTCCAGTCGCTGCGATTACCTGCGGCAAAAACTGAAAGAAGACCCCAATTGCCTGAAGCAGGGATCCACCAGCTACCGGTTGATGCTCCAACTCGGCACCGCAGCGCAGAACGGCGTCTACGTGCTCCAGAAAGCGAACTTTCTCTTGAGGTATTGTTTTGTTTACTACAATAGGCAAGCGCAAGATTTTCATTTTGAAGCAATTTGAATTTCCTTTTTTTCACCGGATAAACATCCACCGCCATGAATTGTCCACGCATATTATTGAGGCAACGCCAATCAATATTTATCAAATTGAAAATACCTCCAGGTTGCACTTCACTGACGACGAGGATCTCCGCAAACCCTCTTTGCCGTTGGCTTTGGACGAAGAAAATGACACCGCGGACGATCTGCTCCGCTGTTTGCACACCAACGCTGCTAAGGTCAACACGCTGATGGAAACCTTGCTTTTCATCGTCCCCCGCGTTTCCAGGAGTCCGAACCAAGGTACAACCTTCGCATGCGAAGCATGTACAGTTCATCTGATTCTGCAGTTATACCTAGCCTCTCGTCGTCTACTTTCTTGATAGAGACAGATTTTGAAACAAAACTGCAAAACAGAGCGCAAGAAGGGTGGTTCTATGAAGCAGCAGAAGGAGTTTGCCATGAAGTTTATGGCAGCACTCGGCGCGTCCGTCGAAAACGGTTTCCAGCCCCGAAAGCGCAAAATCACCAAAAAGGCCCAGAAGGAAGCCAAACTGCAGCCCGCCATCACGGAGGCGCTCACGACTATCATCACCCAGGATGACTTCGATCTGACCATGCAACAGCTCTACGGGTTAACGGACCACTTCCAGCTCTTGATCGTATCATTTTTGATCTTTTTTTTTCATACCGAAACAAGCATGCAAGATAGAAGTTACTTAAGCTTATGGCAGTGACTTGCAGTTGCACAAGTTGAAGACCTTGAGTCAAATATTTCTACGGCATAATGCCATACCAAAAAAGATTAAATCCGAAAGCAAAACTCTACACAGAGCAAGTCCTCCACGGTTGCGCGTCTATTAGACACGAAGCTGAAGGGAGCCTCGGCTATGGCGATGGGTATCATGGTTATTCTCGCGATCGCCCGCGCGCAGCGCAACTGGCGGAAGCGAAAGGCCGCGGAGAAGGCCGCCGCGGCGGAAGCCGCTGCCGCCGGGAAGGCGTAAGAAGCACGGGTGTCAAGGTCGTAATGTGAAAATGAAGAAGTCTTTGATTCGTCCCGCCAATTGTATCCATACTTCGGAAACTGACAACTAGAACTTGAACAAAATCCTCTTCAAAATCGTACATTATTCGTGTTTTCAAATGACGCAGAATCAAAATCAAACCTAGTTTCTTGTGTACTCTTTTGGCGCAATGCTATATGAAAAATCTTGTAATTGTTTTGACTTTTTTGTAAAATGCATTGTACACTTTCAACAGTTTTTTACTCCCCGCTAGGTATCAGTACACTAGGAGATTGGTGCGTAAAGTGATTTCGAGGAAAACTGGGAAGATTTCGCTTGTGCACCGTTTTCTCTGACTGCTAGCGACGTGGACGGTGAGCTATTTTCACTTTCTTGCACAATATCAATAAAATTTCCTAGAAACAACATCTCGCACCACTTTGGAAGAAAGAACAAACAATGTTTCTGAATATGCCTTTATCCTAATCACAAAACGTTCCGTGGGAACTCGACGGTGAAGCAAGGGAGAGTGAAATTTCTCTTGTTTCTTGGTCGAATTTTCATGGAAACGGAGAAAATCCTAAAAATGTGTCTATAGCGCAGTGTCGTTTCCGCTAATACACGACGATCCAACTGTTTGATATTGAGCTACAGCCTCTTACCCCGGCTACATCTACCACAACGAACTACAAGCTCAAAACATAACGACGGACCACATGTATACACTCTTTGGAGGCTGGGGATCGCTAGCTGTCACTTTTCGGCACTGGCATCGTCCAGCATTCGTTCCCCCGTTTCGATATGAACTTTCACTGTACTGTACTTTTTCGAGTGCCCCCACTCTCAAACTTTTGGTCAAGGGAAGATTCGCTTTTTATTTTGCCTACGGATTTTTTTCGGCTTTCCTCTTTTTCGGCGAAGGTAAGGAGAATTTCGTTGCCCGCGGTTCAGAAAAGACACGACGATCCACGCCACTGGAGCCCCAAAGACGCAACAACGGAAATTATTTCGCCGCAAGTTAGGATGCTGAGCAAGGATGAGAATTGTACGGGAGGTAAATGAACGACCATGTTTTGCAAGGCGTCTTGCATGTTAGAGGCATTATACCTTGTTTGTTCTGTTCGTCTTCGCTCCCTCAGGACATATTCGGTATGGTCGTGTCAACTGTGCAACTACTTCACCAGCAGTGACACCAGTCTTCCAGGTCGCTCAATGAAAAGGACTGTTAGTAAGACGGTACTGCAGCATCACAGAGGTTGGCGTTGCACGAAAGAACGCGACGCAACTCCTTCGGTGATAAACACGCTCTCGTACTGCAGTTTCACTTGAGAGTCAATCCCAGTACGCTTCCGCTTTCTTGGTCCTCTTCACACGACGTGGGAAGCGAGTGAGTAAGTGTCGTCCGACTTTTTATCATGCAGTCGAGTGCCTGAGATTGTATCTTTGTGCGTGTGGATCGTCGTACAGGATAATTATGCCAAACGTGCATCGCGAGTAAGTTTTAGAATCTAGTCAAGATGGGTAACGAAGTGTCCCGGGGAGACCAGGGCTACGACGAGGAGGAGCCGGGATTCCGGGACCGGCTGCGCGGGTGGAAAAACCGCATCTTAAAACGCACCCTCACCCCGACGGAGCCCAGTACGGCAATACGATTGACCAAACTGCGACAAAGCAAACCGGAATGCTACCTCGCCCGGACCAACTTTTTGCTGCCGAAATTGGCGAACCTGCGGGTCATCAAAGCGCCGGTCACGAGGGATTGGCAGCTGCACCGGAAGCGAACGCTGGGCACAGGTTATTTGCTTTGAAGAATTTATCGTGTGGTCTTTTCGATCAGACTAGTGCAACGGAAGCTTGAAACCTTCTCAAAGTAGTGCGTTTTGTGGTAAGTACACTCTTGTAGCGTTGCGGAAAAATTGATTTGAAAAAAGAATTCAAACGAGTACGAAAGCTATCACAACCTAATTCGAGGTTTCTCCGGCGCCGTGGTTCTAGCGGAGCACAAGGTGACCGGGCAGCGTGCCGCGGTCAAGGGGTTTGCGAAACAGAAGCTTGCGACCGATGAGCGGCGGTTGGAGATGCTGCGCGAGGAGATCAATGTGTACTTGTCTCTCGATCACCCGAACGTTTGCAAACTTCTCTACGCGTACGAGGACCGGTACCACCTCTGGCTGGTGATGGAGCTCTGCGCGGAAGAATTGTACGACCGGCTGTGCAACCTGGGGGTGTTCACAGAAGAGGAAGCGGCGCACGCTTTGTCCCAGATGTTCCTCGCGGTCAATTATTTGCACTCCTACAACATCGTCCACCGCGATTTGAAGCTGGAAAATTGGATGTACAGCCTGCCTAGTACAGTGGTTCCGGCTCCTTCGCAGCAGCAGCAGCAGAGAACGTCTTCAAGAGCGTCAGGTGCTGGAGGAACTAGCTCATCTTGTGCTGGCAATAGTTGTTCCATTTCCACCCCGGCGGGGGGATCAGCTGATGGAACTACAAGTGGAACCGCAACGAACAGTACACACAAATCCACCTCCGGAAACAGCAGTGCAACATCAAATCCGCCGCGCCGCAGCAACAGCGGGAAACCGCCGCCAGCGCCAAGTACAACGAGCACGACAAATCACAACTCCACGAGCAAGCAGCAAAACTCTTCGACTTCCAGCAGCAGCAGCGCAAGTTCCCCCTCATCCTCCTCCACGGAGCACCTGAAGTTGATTGATTTTGGGTTTAGCAAACGTGTCCGCTCCGCCGGCGACATTTTGGAGCTCCCCTGCGGTACCCTGCACTACGCGTCCCCCGACGTGCTGCGACGCAGCTACAACCGAAAGTGCGACACGTGGAGCATGGGGGTGATCGCCTTCATGCTGCTCACCGGGTCGCCGCCCTTCACGGGATCCAGCAACCAATCGGTGATCGAAAAGATCCGCAGCGGGCGGGTGCGTTTTAACACCAGATGGCAAAAATTGAGCCGGACCGCCCAGAATTTCGTTCTGTGCCTGCTCGACGTGGACCCGGAGCGGAGGTTGTCCGGGGAAGCGGCGCTGCAGCACGATTTTCTGCGCCCATATTTCCACCGCCAATCCGTGACCGCGATGCAGGGAAGGTTACACGGGGTTCTGGACAATTTGCGGAAGTTCGCGTCCGGATCCCGGCTGATGCGCGCCGGGCTGCTGATGCTGGCCTACCGGCTGTCCTCCGAAGACACGGCGGATCTGATGGAGCTCTTCTTCGTCATGGACCGATCCGGGCGGGGGACCCTGCGGATCCACGACTTCGCAGAATTGCTGCGACGGTTGGAACCGAACATTGCCACGTCCGAAATACGGGAACTGTTCACGGCAATAGCGACGGACACTCCGGGGAAGGTGCGGGAGGTGTTTTACTCGCAGTTTGTCGCGGCAATGTTGCAAAGGCACTGCTGCTTGCCGCAGAGGCACGGGGAACAGCTGAAACAGGTATAGAGCTGCACTTTGCTCATTTAAGTAGATTTTTTGAGTGTTGCGCGCATCTGCCTTTTGTACCCCTCTCAACGGACTGCAACGAGCTACAACGTCTTGGTCACGTCGTGTTCCATTTTTCCCATCCGACCTTTCCTCAACCTTTGCAGATCTTCGACACTCTCGCGTACAAGCAGGACGGGCAGCTGAGCAACGAGCAGCTGCGCGACGTACTCCTACACGACGCCGAGGGGATGATTGCCGAGGCTGATCTGACCGGGAAGGGCACCATTGACTACCAGGAATTTCTGGCCGTCGTGTGCCAACAGAACAAAAGCCTTAACCGGATCTCGCAAACGAGAATCTCCTCGATTTCCACCATGGCGAGCTTGACGGTGCAACAAACTTCCACGGAAAAGGTCGGGTCTCCCGGGGAGGTGGACGAAGATGCGTCGACGACTGCTGGGTCGGCGTCCGGGTCCAGCTCCCCCGCGGAGGAAATCGCAAGCGAAGCAACGGGGAGTCCCAGCAGCGAAGAAGCTTCGACGTCATCCTGTTCTGGTCATCGTGCACAGCCCGACGTGCAAGATCCGAGGAGAACAGATGGTGGATCACAAAGCAGTAGTAGACCATCGGGCGGACGAGGAGAACAGGACGACGCCGAGAACGTTAACAACTCGCTCGAGCAAGAAGGTGATCGATCAAGCAGCATTTCCTGGTCGGATCTGATGCGGGTCTCGGCTTTCGCGAGGGTCAGCGAGTTCGAGAACGGCCGCGCAAGTAGCTCCTCTTCTTCTTCTGACCCGTTCGGAGATCAGGCGATAGTAGCTCGGTCCTCTTCGCAAGAGAGCTGTATCACAACAGCCTTCGAGGAAACAAGTCACAACTCTTTAGGCGGCACGAGAAATAACATGCCTGCTGTGCGGGCAACAAGCACCGGCTCTTCCGGCAGGGAGACCACAAGTTGTAACCGGAAAAGCGACATGCGCCACAGCCTCGCGCCGGTTCCCGAAGACAGCGCGGACGAGTCTTCAAGTGGGCCGCTTGCTGGTGCTGGTGAGAAGAATCTCCGGCGCGGGATTTCGGAAACAGTTTTGCCCGAATCGCGGTCCTCAACGAGGAGAACCACGCGAGTCACCACAAGCCGTCCATCCAAGGAGCTGCAGCGCGGCGAAACTTGGCAGGAAGACCGAATCTCCCCCACCGACGATGAGGAGGAGGACGATGAGGAGGACGCACGAAGCAGGTTAGATACTTCCAGAGAGGCTGCTGACCAGCCTGATGCAGGTCCTGCAACGTCGAATAACAAGCATCGCGACAGCCAGCAGAGTTGCGCCACTTATCATTTTCGACCCACGACACGCTTCTCAGCGTACTCGAGCACAGCAAGCTGCTCACAGCAGGCCCTGGCGAAGAATCCCTTCGAAACGGAAGAGCTGGCCGCGCGCTTGTCGGCCCTTGTGCAATATCAAATGTAAAAATGTAGTCTGGGTCTGGAAAAGTGTAGACTTGTCATGCAGATTTTTCATGACCCATGAGGTCTGGAATGCGGGACCTAGCATGACAGACTCTACGAGGTCTCCGCCATGCCTGTCCTGCATGAGAAACTCCCTTCCAACTTGGTCAAAAGTGGCCAGCTTTTGGCACTCATGCAACACAGATTTTTGCATGCTTCAGATTTACCATGACAAGTTGCAATCTTCCAGACCCAGACATTTCTGCAATCCATATGCAGCGAATTTCCTCCTCGTCTTCGCAGGGCCAGGGCTCAGCGAGTTCCTCCTCCGCGGCGCAATCTGTGAACAAAACGCAGCAAGAGGATAGTAGTACCTCAGTGGACACGGACCGGTTGATCGCTTCGCTTGGAGCGGGTCCCACGGAGACGGGGATGTGCTTTTCGGCTGTTGTGGATGACAGGTATAGAAAGGCTTGGAGTTACGGTCACACATGTTTATGTCTCTCAAGAGGTTGATTTTGTGCACACACCGATCATTTCCACGCTTTACCCTAATTTCCGTAAATCATGTTACCTAGCGCCGTCACCAATTTGATTTCACAGCAGCCACGGGAAGAGCTCGTCCTCGACCACCGCCCGTGCCCCTCAGTGGACGGCGAAACGACCGAGTAAAACGGAAGCAGACCACCATTCCACGAGTACAACGGATAGGAGAAGCGTCCGGGAGGACGGTGTCGAAGATGAGCGGCACCAGGACGATACAGTGTATCCGCCACGGGATGATGAAGATGATGATGTGTATCCACCAAGAGAAATGATCGGAGAACACCAGCAGGAACAACAACACGGAAGCTGCGCTAGTTCATCTTCGTCCTGCAATAGAAGCAGCATAACAACAACACTTCACCAATCATCTAACTTGCCGAATGCAGGCGGCGATCAGACCACTTCAAGAAAACATCATCAGCACCATGACTATGGTGGCGCTGCTGGTGGTTCTACGAATGCAACCGGCAGTAGTGCAACTTCAACTGCAACTTCATCTGCTCCTCCCCGCGCAACGTTGCCGAGCCCTACCTGCACCTTCCGGAGTTCGCCCCTCTCTGAGTCGCGGGGCACCCGGGCTACCTCCCCGGCCTGCGCCACCACGCCGGACGACGAATCGAACCAGCAACGCACCCCAAATCCCTACCGGAAGTACCGCCGGGTGGCATCTTTGGTGTTGCAGTTTCAACCCACGTCTTCTGCATCTTCTGCTGTTGTGCCAGAGGGTAGTTGTTCTGGTGCACCAGTGGCCCCCGCAGCGGCAACTACATCTTCTTCTGCTCGGCAGTCAAGGGCCGGTGGTGCTTCTATTTCGCCCGCGGACATTGTGCTAGACCTAGGTGTAGTTGATGTACCGGCTGCCGACGAAAAGCGGGCCAGCGTTGGCGCACAACCACTATCACTTCCGCCAGTACCGCCGCAGCCGGATGACTCCAGCCTGAGCAAGGGAATCAGCGGCATCGCGCCTGCGGGCGGTCCGTCGTCTCGGCGGTCCAGTAAGGCGTCGACTGTCGTCGGAAGCAGCCGGAAGTCGACGGGAAACAAAATCTCGACGACGGCCTTGCTCCCGCGCCAACGCTCCGGAAGCGTACCGTCTCGGGGTATCGGCATCGTTTCGGTGCCCTGCCGACGATCTATGTACGAAGCAGGGCATCCGAGCGTTGCTGATGACAATGTGGACGAGTTTAACGGTGCTCTCGGTGAGGAGGAAGGTCAGTGAGGTAGACTTCATCGCAAGGGACCATGGGAGGACGTGTCAGGCTAAGGAGGACCGACCACTAGTATCGCTAAAACTGCGTCTCGCGTCTTAGATTTGAGGCTCTCAAGAACGATACCACGTTTGCCAACTGCTTCGAGTTGTGAAGCATTTTTTTGTTTGAAGGACATCAATTGAGATTGACCACCTCTGTTTACTACGTTTTTTTGGAGATTGCTGGTTGCGCAAGTAGCGTTGTAGATTTCGCTGCGCGTCGCTGGCATGCTCAACATCATGAACACATTTTCCACCACCTATTCGCCCTGTATTAGAAATTTTTGGTTACAGTTCCTTCATCTGCTTTATTCCGTGCGCCGTTCGTTGCTCTTTACCTGAAGCACGGATCGCGAGCAAGTTTGTTCCTTTGTTTCATCTTCATCTTTTACTGAAGGATTTGGATACTTTTTGAAGGTTTTCGTTTCTTTTTGTTTCTCTCTCCGCATTTCATTTTCCTTTTTTGTGCGCGATTGTTTCTTCTCGACAAAGATTGGCCGCTCAGATTATGGGTAGACTTCTTGTTTTTGTCGAGAAGACAGGCACTCGTAGCGCTTTGGAAATTAACGACCGTCATTTGTACTTGCTTTGTAGCGACTTTTTGGCTTAGCGCGACTCTTGTAACAATTTGCTGTGAAAAATAGACTAGGGCAGCAGCAGAATGGCAACTTTAAATCTAGCGAGGAATGACGTTCTGGAAGTTGAAGTAACTTGCAGTCCGTATCACGACAGAGGGCAGCGGACTCGGAGTCAATGACACGAAAAGTAAACCGTGATGACAGTGCTTCTCGCGGATTCATTATTTTCCAGTTTTTGGGGCGGAGAAAGGAACAAAAAAAAATTGAGGAGGACCAGGAATACCAACGAATGACAAATGCGCCGCTGCCCGGAGGTTATGTTGTTCTCTTGGGCGTGGTTGACAAGAAGTCGCTCTCGCTACCTCCACGGACGATCGCAAATTTGACACTACTATACAACGATGAAAACGAATGAATGTTGAACAAGGAAAGAAAAAACAGTAAATTGATGATCTGGAATTGAAATAGGTAAAGCTAAAGGAAGTTCAATCCCGTGCCCGTCAAAAACACGAAAATTATTTGCTTCAGTTCCAGAAATAGATCGACCCGGTCCGGTTCCGAAAGTTGAAAATTCTGCGTGAAAGTGATAGAGTTCAAAATCCTTCAACAAACGAACAGCAGAGGCAGGTTTTCGTAGACTGTGAAACTCGCAAAAGAAGTACTTGTCGAAATATTATTTAAGTAAACACTAGCTGCAACTGAAGGTACCTTAGCGTTTATTCCCGTATCAATACATAATTCGAAAGAGTCGCGATACTCTGACTTGAACTCAAAAAGTTGCATATTTCTTGCGTCCGCATTTGTATTAGCATTAGCTCTGATTCTTTTTCTTTCAATTCTCTAGTTCTACATAAATTCGAGTTTCCTATCTTCTGTGGCCAAGAAAATGGCCGCTCTTGCGCAGCTGATGGTCTCTCGATTGATGGTAGTTGCGCCGGCTGTGATCATTTTCGCACCCACGGCCGTCGGAGTAGTGTCTCTTTCTTCATCTACACGACGTAGCACTAGCAGTAGCACCACACCAGACAGGGATGTTGCAGCACCAACAAGGCACCCCAGACTAGAAGCAGAGCGCGCGGATCGACAGCCTTTACTTCAAAGCGGTGAGGAAGTTTTGACTGGAGCAACGCACCAGCCCAGTTCTGCGAGCGGCCAGATCGTCACCGACGGGGCGCTGGCGCGTCAATGGCGTGCTAGAGAAACCGCGGAAGAAGTCGTGGTTGAAGATGCAGCAAATGAGCAAGAGCACGAGCGGAACCAGAATCCCACATGTTTCGACTCTGGCGGATGGCTGGTTTCGCAGCCCGCACGGGACTTGTTGGCGTTGTTGGAAATCGTCGAGGCAAGTATCCCAGACAAGCATCAGTGCCTGTTTTGTCAAGAAGACGAAACAGAGCCAGAATTGTTGGCGCGGCACAAGCGAAGTGTGCTCAGAAAGAACAGAAAAAGTCGGGGTGGAGTGTCGTCTTCAAGTAGTCGCTCCTCCGGTGGCAGCGTTGTTCGTGGGCAGAGAGATCGAAAACGAGACGCCACGAGAACCTCTCCTGGCGACACATCACTGCGGGAACAGAGTGCTAGAACCGCGGGCGGAATGTTCGATAGCGATGACGAAAACGAGACAGCGGAAAAGTCTTTTTGCTGCCTGGATGAAGTTTCTTGTCCAACGGAAAGAGAAGACGACGCCATGACTTCAGTGGTTTTTCTCCCCTGCCAGCATCGTGTGCACGGCTGTTGCTTGGAAGATTGGATCGAACGGAATTTCTTCAAATTTTACAGTGATGAGCCTTCCGACAGGAAGAACGCGCTTTGGAAGGAGGAGCAGTGCAAGAGGGTGCGCGTGCGATTGGAGGACTTTGTTTGTACTTTCCGCAGTGATATTAAGGAAAGAAGTACTCCAAGAACCGCGGACGAGCTGCATGCTACGGGAGAAACGAAGGCCACAGGTAGTTGCAGCGCGGAGCAACCTAGCACGCCGCAGCCATTGCTTGTCGTTGACGAAAAAATTTCTGATGCGAAGAAGCCGCTTACAGGGGCTACAGCACACCCTTCTCCTACCTCGTCCGACACCGAGCTTGGGAATATCAGCGAAGAGTGTCTCTTCGTTTCGGATTTATCTGCTGCGCTTTACTTCAGTCCGCCAATGCAGAGCAACGCAGTACTGCAGAGAAGGTTTATGAACGCTTCCCACAGTTCTTTGTCGTGTCCGATATGTAGACAGCACGTGCAAAGCTTGGTGCCAATCCTCCAGGAAGATATCAGTCGCGTTCTCGAGCAAGTTCTTTCGGAGGATGAAAACGCGGACGACCACAACGCTGCAGGGTCCCGTGGTCTCCCCCTTCTAACTCCGGACGCAACCGCACGGAAAGACCGTGAGGCGATCGCACAGAAGAAGCATTGCCGCAGAAGAACAGCGGGAAGAAAGCGGAGCGGACACACAAGTTCTAACACAAATGATGATGCAGCTCTTTGCGGATTGGAAGAGAAACTGGAGCGGCTCACACTCAGTCCGCATCGCATGCTGCGGGTAAAACAGGATATTTTCGAAAAGCTGAGAACGCGAGATGCAAAGGAAGATATTTGTGCCGTGAATGACCAAGCAAAAGCACGAAAGCTCGGCAAACAAGGGCGGACTGCGAGGTGGGTCGCGAGAGGGAAACCGAAAAACAGAAAGACGAACGAGCGCGACACCCGCGAGAAATCGGATAGTAATTATCTCGGATCGGAACGACAACGAAGTTGCTTTGCGCGCATGCAGCACTGCTACCTTCATTGCTACCTTCGTTGCTTACAGGGGCGAGCTGCGGTTGCCAATCGAGCGCGTGGCGTCGTGCGGGCTGCGCGAGGAACGCGGGTCGGACGGGGTTTGCTGACATGTATGCAGAACCACGAGCAAGGACTCAGATTGGTGATCGCGTTTGTGCTCATCACTGGGATCTCTGCGGGCACCTTTTTGAGAGACGGCCTCCACGTACACCTGTCCGATGCTGCTGCGGATTTTTTCAAGCAAGTGGGGATTGCGCTTATTTTTTTCGACGTATGCCTCTTTAAACCGCTTGCCCGCCTCGCGACGCAGCTCGGCTTGAATCAAAACAGGAGCGCAGACGGCGGAGAGGAAGGTCAACGAGAGGAGCAGCAGCTCAAGAGCTTTGAACTGCGTCTCGTGCGGGACACGATCGAATCGGGGCTGCAACAGCTCCTGGAAGCTTCGAAGAAATCAAAAGAGATAGACGACGAACCTTGCGCCCATCTTCCTGCGCCCCTCGACTTCGAGGTCTAGAAATAGAGGAGGATTAGGTCAAAAATATGTGGCAATCCTTACGCACAGAACAGACCGACAACGTCAAGCGATGAGATTTGTTACCGCGCAGCGGGGAGGATCCTTTGCGTTGTCCTTTCTCGGAAACGGAAATAATGACATTATCGTCGGATAGTGAGAAATGTTTATACAGGTTTTTGCACTGTTTGATTGTAACTGAGATCTGTGATGCTGAAGCTGATGTATTAGACAGACGACGTTGAAGATGACCCAAACACTCAAAATCTATGTACGATGAAGCAGAAGCTTTCGCGTTGCCATGCATATCACTGAACTAACAAGCTGAGACAGGCATCGATTTCTATGTTGGTCTTGTTTAACCGCCGGATGGAACTTGTTGACATTTTGCTCTTGCACTTTTCATTTGCTCAACCGTAAAGACACACTAGCTACAGCACACCATAAATGTCTCGGTAATAGAGCAAAACATGTGAAACGAAGACGTTTCGTGATCTCGATCTTTGCGCGCCTGTTCAACATCGTTAAGATCTCTACACTGACTCTATCAAACCAAGCAGTACGGACGACGCCTCTTAAAGATCTGGAATTTTGTTTGAATCGTTTTTCTCGTCCTTTTGTATTCGATGGCCTCATATAGTACCAAGACCACAGCGTCAGCGACGACAAGAACGAGATCTAGAACGACTTCCGGATCGCTCGCGCGCACTATTGAATTAGCACACGCAGGATCATGATCATCACAATTGCTTTGACACTGCACGACCCATGTTCGTTGTACGTCGGTAAGCTGCAACACGTTCTCTTCGCATGATAAGCTTTGTCTTTTTTAGCGATCTGTATTCATTTTCATTGTTGCATAAGAGTACCACAAGGATAAAATTTCTTTTACAACATCTAATTTTCTTCTGTATGTCTTGCTAGTGACAGTGACGTGAGGCAGCTATTTCCTCATGAAGGTTGCTGGCTATAGAACCATATCACGATAAAATTTGATTGTCTCATAATTATAATTTTTGCGGCCCCCCGGGAACGATGGATCCTCCAGCGCATCATGGCATCTCTTGCAACAGCAGTTGCCGGGTCCTTCTAGGCAGTAACTCATCCACCAAGCGCCTGCGTACCAGCATGCGTGCCAGACCGACCTGGGTGGCGGTACCAACAAGGTTTCTTGTGGCAATATTCTTGCCACTGGTTTTCCTGCCACAACCTGCGACAGGCTTGGGTTTCCGAAAGAAAATGGTGATGAGCGTTTTCGAAGACTGGGAGAGAGAAGACCTTCAGTTTCCGACGATATCGAATGGGCAAGAAACCAACCACACACTTGCATCCCTAGCCGAAGCAGAAGAACGTGGTAACATTGACGGTGAAGCAGAGGTAGAAAGAGCGGGCACTCCTCGGACGACCCCTTCCTATTCGGACCCCACTACCTGCTTCTTCCGAAGAGGCGGCGCGCTGGTCTCCAAACCGGCTCGAGAATTGCTGGCCCTTTTACAAATCGTCGATGCGTGGAAACATGAGCAGGCCTGCTTCGTTTGCCAGGAGGACGAAAGTTTAACGGCGATGAGTGACAAGTTTTTTCCAAAGACGCCATCATCATGTTCATCCTGTGGCCCAGGTCTTGCAGCAGATCCGGCCTATTCTCCGGAACAACTACCCGGAACTACGCTGCCGATCCACTGGCCACGACTTCTCGGGCATCCGTGCCAGGACAAAACCAGCCTGATTCTGCTGCCGTGCCAGCACCGCTTGCATGCCCATTGCCTGGAGCAGTGGTTCCGCAAAAAGATCGAAAAAGACCTGACGGCGCACGGGTATCGACCGCTGCGTAGCCGCAGCCCGTCCGGCGCCGTGTCGTTTGCGCAGATCCGGGCGAATGCGAGCATCCAGCGGCTGCGGCTCGAGCAGTGCAAGAAGGTGGAGGTGGCAATGAAGGAGTTGCTGCGTCGGGATAGGAACTGTGGGAGAGGGAAGGAAAGAAAACCAAAATGCGATAAATCATCGCAAAAAGATGAAAAGCCCGGCGCCGAAGCGGAGGAATGTTATGCTCAACAATCAGAAGCGCAAGCGCCCGATGAGGAAGACTTCCCGGAGCGGGTGAGAGAAGTTTGTCAGCGTTACCATTCTTCGTTTGTCAAAGACGACGCTCCCCTGTCTGCCGAAGAGGACGAAGTAGAACAAGAGGAAACTACTGCCAGTGATAGTTCATCTTGCAGTGCTACATCAAGCTCAGCAGATCAATCATCACGCCGGCCCGTGACGACGGAAGAGTGCCTCCTGGCCGCGAGCTTGTGTGAGATTCTCGACAACACGGACGGGATCGAGTGTCCGCTCTGCCGGCAGCAAGCGCATACAGTGGTGCCGATTCTCGAGGAGGATATTCTTGGCGTGTTGAAAGCGGTGGCCAAGCACGACTGTAGCCGTCTCGCGAGGCACAATTTTTACAGCCGCGACGTTGCTGATGCGAGCGAGGATCAAGAGCAAGAGGACTACGATTATTTCGAGGAAGAATCTCAACAGCGTGTTGATCATGAGCCTTTCTTGCGGCGCAGGAAAAACAATAGTATCAGATGCGGGCTCTTGTCCTCTTCCTCCAGACTGTCAAGTGCTTCGACAAACGAGACCGACACAGCCAGCAACTCCGCCACTTCGAGTCCGTCGTTGTCGTCGAGTGACAGCGTCGCTTCTATGATGGAGGTCGTCGTTTTCGATGAGCTCCCACCAAGGCGCACTGAAATCGAACAAGGCACCGGAAGTGTTAAAAACGGCGAAGATGATGAAGATATCGCAGCCTGTACAGCCACAACAAGATCAAGCAAAAGAGGGGAAGTAGTACGTGAAAAGGATGGAAGTGCTGAACAAGCCAGCTCAGTTGACGCTCTAACCGCGGCAATGGGACAACTGACCCTGGATCCGGTGAAGATGAAACTTTTCTTCGATTCTTGTTGCAGACGCTTGGAACACCGAAACGCGCAGGCCGACGTGCTGGCAGTGAGCAGCAGCGTGGCTGGTCGGTTGTTAAGGGACACTCCGTTTCTGCGGCAGGAAAAAGCAAGGAACGATATGAAAGGTGAGAAACGCCAGGAAATGGTTGAGAAGAAACGCAAGAAAAAACATACCAAATCATCCGCATCAGTTGTCAAGAAGCAAATGCACCACTTCTGGTCGGCTGCAGCCTGTCGCCGCCGCCGCCGGGCAACCTGCCGGACACTTCGGAAGGGGTTGAAGCCACTTCGATGGGCGCTTGAATGCTACACGCGATTGGACGACAATTTCAAGCACAAGTTTTTCGTTGGCAACCTTTGCACGGTCGCGCTGTTGGGACATGTCTGGGCCACCCTGGGGGTCATACCCAATGAGCTCGCACATCAGCTGGTATGTGCAGGCTGTGTGGTGCAAGCCATGTCGCTGTTGCTGTCTAACTTACAGGAACGAATCGAGGATGCGCAGCAGGCCATTGACTTTGCGCTCACCTTGAGTTTTCCGTGCATGAATGGAGGCCGCCAGCGCCCCGTCGCTTTTGAGTGCAAGCTCGAGCGCGTGCGGGCAAAGATCAAGGCGGCGCTGGAAGAAATGCTACCGGAAGTAGAGCCATGCTGCAGTTCCAAGGACGATAAGTACTTGGAAGAAGAAAAAGAAGAGGAAGGAACGTGATTATCATGGATCCAGCTGTACGTGTACGCTTCTAAGAGTGAGAAGATAATTTTGTTCCCACATCAGGGAGTAGACATGGTGGTTTTGCTTTGATACAACTCACTGTTAGGATAAACTTTTGCATCTATCTATCGATCATGTGCACCAGCACCCATATTACTTGTAGATTATACGAGAATTCCACCCTATTTTCGATTTCGAGGGCAAAAGAGACGCTTTGGCGGTTTTGCTTTCGGAGCTAGTCGTAGTGGTTTGGAATCAAACAAAAGATCTTGTTGCAGCGCCTTGACTTTTGAATTACAACATCCTAGTTCTCCCTGTTTGACCCTAAACTACGTCAACACTTTTGGTCTGTTACAGCATGGTGCCTCGATGCACTTGTGCCTGGCAAAATTGATACCATCAGCTAGTACTAGCAGATTGGTGTCTTATTTTTCATCTAAAGCGAACTGCAACTGCTCCTGCTGCCTGTGTCGCGGAAGATGCGTACACGCAACAATGCTAGACATTCACATTTATGACCGAAACGGACACAGCAGGTCGTGCTCGTGGTCATAGCCACGTCAACCAGAAATGCATACTGTAATCATAAATCATTCTACTTACACTAAAAGATCGAAGTCAAGCACTCCTATGCCGTGCCTCTTTTACGCTCGCTGGATGTTTCTACGTTTAAGCATGTAAAATGTGCTACAAGGATCTTTGTGCGCTCATCTGCCCGCTGTTGGCACAAAGTCAAAGAAGAAATGATGACAGCCTGTTGTATCAACACCGGAAGGATCTAAAAGCGATAGCGAACGAATTCAGCTCATCAGTACGGACGATGGATCCTAGGCTGTATTGGTAAAAATGCACAGGTGCAGATCTGCGAACAAATTGAAAAGCAAGCCACGAGGAATCGCGATTCTAGATCAACACATAAACAAAGCTCAAATGATTCATCTTTGGTTTTTGTAAATCTGAATCTTTGACGAGACCCACCCTTATATGAACGAACCGTAACTCATCCACACAGACACAGCAAAACAACTATTAGAAAATCACTCAGCAAGAACGACGATTTTGAATCACGCAACCCGTATTTTCACCATAACTACGTGTACGTACGAATCGATCGACATCAAGTTTGTTTCCTCTTGACGAAAAAGTTCTCAGAATGATCTTTCAGCGACTCGCGGTCGCCGCCGCGGGGTCGCTTTTCGGGGGCTCCGTCGCCGTCGCTGGAAGCAGCAAGCTATCCTGTGCAAAAGTATCGTACTCGTATAAATGCATTACAAATTTCCTCAGCATGAGAGATAAAATTTGTAATGCTGATTTACCTTTCAGAAGAAGATTTGTAATGCATGACTGCAATTACGACGAGTACGATACTTTTGCAGTTCATACAAGCCTTCCTCCGGCCCGGACGCCGTCATTGAGGACCTGGCGCCGAAGGTGAAAATCAACAGCGAAAAAATTAAAGCGACAAAGCAGGAGGACAAGAATAAAGGGAACAAAGCGACATCAGCGAGCTCAAGTGATTCAGGTAGCGGTAAGAAGGCCGCTTCCGAAATAAGTGCAGGTAGTTCATCGAAGAAGAAAGCCGGATCTTCATCCAGTCCTTCTTCGTCTTCCACTTCGAAGCAGGTGGAAATGGAGACTGTTGCTGTGCCAGAAAAAGAAACGAGACCAGCGACAGGAAGGGACGAGCACAGCCAAAGCAAGAGTTCTTCCAACCGAAATAAGGCGGACAGCAGGAGCAAGCATAACACTGCGGACGAGGTTGACAATTTTCGGATTGAGGTGGGAAAACCGTTCCAAATCATCCAACCGACTCCGGACCATCAATCCATGCGCGTGAACGCGGGAAATCTGGCTAGGCTGTCGGCAATCAAACACAAAATCTCGTTGATTTCCGTCGTCGGACCGTATCACAGCGGGAAGAGCTTTCTGTTGAACACCATGCTGGGAAACATGCGGGCTTTCTCCGTCGGACCAAAAACCAGCCCGGAAACGATGGGGATTTGGTATTCTTTTTCTATTTTGCAAGACCAAGAAATGCGGGTGCTTGTTGACGTTGGAAAAATGCGCCGCCACTCATTGTCGTGGCATCGGAAGAATTATTTTATCCACGTTATTCGTACAAAATTCAAATTTATCACCCAGGCTTTGCCGCACCAACATGACGTCCGAGGTGGACGGCAGTGAGATTTGGTTGATGGATTCGGAGGGTTTTTTCGGCCCGGGGATCGAAGAGGCGTACGATGCCAAGATTTTTACCATCGCGACGCTTCTCGGCTCCCATCTGGTGTACAACACCGTCAAAGTCATCGATCAGCAGGCGGTGAACCTTTTAGAGATGCTGGCCCGCCGCGCACAACTGTTCAAGACGAAATCGGGGCAGGTGACAGGGGAAAACTCGGCGATCACGCCGGATTTTTTGATGCAGATGAACTTCCCCTCGCTCACGTGGATCGTCGAGGACTTCACGCAAGACAGCTCGTCCACTGGTACCTACGTAGAATGATAATTTAGATTTTATCTTTACCTCTGAAAACAAAAACAAAAGGACAAGACATCAACGTCTGTCTTGCCAGGGTAGCACCATCATGAAGGAATGCATGGACTTGGACATTTTTTTTCGTACTTCGAAACTCATACCATGATATTATCCTCTATCCACAGGCGAGAACTCACTCCTCGAGTGGCTCCGTTCCTACCTGTCGCACGAGAAAGGGTCCAATCTGAAGGATACCAACAGCACGAGCAAATCCGCTGGCACGGCGGTGGGGCAGCCGAGGGGGAATGGCGACCACTATTTGAGTCGGCTGTTTAAGGACATCTCCGTGAAGACGTTGTTCCTCCCAGCAGTGACAAAGGCGGACCTGAAGGATTTGTCGAAGCTGAACTACAACCAACTGACAGAAGAGTTTCGAGAAGGTACATTTGCATTTTTCAGCATGGACACTCTTTTGCATTTTTCTCATAGACATGATAGATAGTTTCTTCTATAGCTAGGATCCTGTTGCTTTTATGTTGAGGACCATGCCTAGTGCTTGGTGACTTCATTGGAATAAAAGCAGCATTAACCTTAAGTAACGGCGTCGCATCACTCCCTGATGGGTCCACAATATCATCACATTTTGACACGAAAATAGAGCTCGAGACGGACGTGAAACCCCACATCCTGCAGCGGGTAAAATCCAAGTCCTTTTCCGCCAAGCGCGAGCACATGACGGGTGTCGAGTTGCAGAAAGCGATTCATTTCATCGTGAACGCGCTGCAGACCGGGGTTTTTCCCGAGCTGCCGAGCTTGTGGGCGTCGTGGACGACGCAAGTCGCAGAGCACTCGCTGTACGATTCCGAGCGGTGGTTTCGCAGCATGGTGCTGGACGGTAAGTGGGCCGCCACCGCGGGCATGGACGACAAGGACCACGAGGATCACAAACACGTCGAGACCACGGACGCCGCGGCCGTGGTGTCCGTCGGGACCTTCAACGACCGCATTGCGCTCGCCCGGGAGCGCACGCTCAAGTTCTACACAGAGCTGTTGAAGGATTTTGATGTGAAGCCGGAGACGCAAACGCTGGAGCAGAAGATGGGCGTGATCCAGAAGGACGCGGTTTCGCAGTTTTCCCACCGGATCCACCGACACTTCCGGATCTTGGTGGACGACTTGAAGGAGAAGTACAATACGTTTCTGACGACGAAAGTCACCCTCCCGCACGAGCCAAAACAGCTGGAGCAGTTGGTGAAGGAGGAGTCGAGCATGCAAGTGCGGAACATCACCACCGAGTGGAACCACTTGTCGAAGTTGAACAAGCACGCGGAGCCGCTGTCCACCATCCCCTGGACGGAGAAGAACCCGAAAACGAGCCTCGCGCAAGACCTGGAAACGCTCGCGGTCGCGAAACACGCCGAGAACGAGAAGGTGATCCAGAACATTTTCCAAACCGCAGCGCAGGCGAGTCTGACGAGCTGCGACAGTGATCTGTCCAGCCGGGAGAGCCAATTGTTTGGTAAGCAGCAAATGAAGGAGTTCCGGGAACAAACCAGGATAAACGCGGATAAATTTTTCCAGAACCATTTAAACGGCGAAACCTGGTTCAAGTTCCATCCGCTGTTCAAAACGCACGAGGCGCTGGTCAAGCAAGAGGTATACACAGGTTTTGAGAACGCATGACGTTGCTTTTGCGAGTTCTGCAATTGTTTATGCAAAAAGCACGCTGATACTGACTAGCTAGTACAGCTGCAATTCTTTGTCCTATGAATTCGAAAAGAAACTGAACAATCTTTCATTAATTGTTTCTTCCCCAAACAATCTATCAGACCGACGTGAAGCTGCAGCGGTTCCAGGAGATGAACGAGCAGCGGATCGCGATTCACATGCGGGAGGTGCACGACAAGGCCTTCAACTACTACAAGGAGAAGAAAAACAACCTGAAGATGCCCATGGACGAGGAGGCGCTGGCGGAACAGCACGGCAAACTGAAGGAGGAGTCGGTGGACGTGCTGGCGAAATCGGTCGAAGATTTGAAGGACACCGTCCAGTTCATCGAGACGCAGGCGAACCTGGAAAGGAAGGTCATGGTCGAGTGGGGCCGGATGACGCAGAAGAACGTCGAACTTTGGAAAATCCACAACGACGAAGTCACGCAGTGTGGCTTACAGAGAAACTTCGCGGGGAAGATGGTATTTTAATAGATTTATTTGCGTTGTTCTTGTTTCCGCTTCGCTGGTTGATATGCCTCCTGTGCCTTCCTGGTCGTTGCACGTGAGACAATAGGAAAATGATAAAAAAAAAAACAGGATTGTGGTTTCCTCTGCCCGCACACACTCATCCCGTTCCTGCACAAGGCGAACGCCCGGCAGAACCTTATGGACTGCTTCCGACTGAAGGAGGACAAAATCAGTGCGAAGATGGGGAAGGGCATGCAGGAAAAGATTTTCGTTTCCTGGTACGAAAAGGAGCTTGCCTACGAGGCTAATTCTTGCTGGAACAACTTTTTTCTCATCTGCGGCACCATATTAGTCGGTATCGTGGGCATTTGGTACAGCCGACAGAAGAGGAAATCCGGGCAGAACCTGCTTGCGGACCACCACGCACAAAACCTCCAACTCGTGCAGCAGCAGCAGCAGCACATGCGACAACAAGTATACGACCCCGTCATCCACGGCCCCGGCGGGGGAGGCCCCCAGATTCCCCACGCGCACGCACTGACGAACAGAAGTAGTGGTGGACAGCAGGACCCAAGAACCCCGATGAACAACCAGGGCTCCGTTTTTGGCGGGGGCACGCCCCACAGCCAACACGGCGGACACCCCATGGGAAGCAGGTTTTCCTAAAGAATGTACGGTTTGGTAACAACGTACCATAACGACATCCAGCGCAAGAACGCTCCTCCTCATTTACAGTATGCTGATGAAGTTGAAGTAGTTGTACTTCCTTTATAAGCGCAAATAAATGAAGAATCATCCCGAAGGCGAACTCAGAAAGAAGAGCAGCTTCAAGCAGTAGCAAATACGCAGCGCGATCTGTAGCTCTGGCATTCGAGAGATTTTTGTCGCGAACCAAAGAAAGAAGCACCATCTTCCCGCTGTTCCAAGAACTGGTTTGTCCTGTGTAATTCTGTGAGAACTGTAGTTTTTTCTCCCACGACCTCAAGACTAGTTTTTCCCTTGCCGAGCGAACGAATTGTCTTGTTTCCATGCGTGTTCGTGCATTGCTTTCTTACCACGGTGAAATTCATTGAATGTAGTACTGTGGCGGGTAGCGCAGATTCTGTTTCTTTTTTTCTTGTGTATACTAGCGTTTTTTGCAGCTCGACCTCGAGTGATGGAAAAGGGCACAGATAGGCCTTTGAGCCCTCTTTAATGTTTGTTCTCGATTCTTGGTTAACAGCAAAAGAAGAGAAACTGAAACAAGACAAGTTGATGCACACGGAAACTCATTCTCGTACATACTTACAGCCGTTCGCCCATTGGCCCTTTCGAAGATTTCAGTTTTTTCCCAAGGGCAAGCTTATCCTTAAGACTTCGCTCGAAGCAAAAAATATACCCACACAAAAGACCGCTAGTAGTTGTGTTGGAACAAGAAGAAAAAAAAAGATCTGACAGCAGGAAACTAGCAAGAGTTGCACATCTTCACACAGAACTTGAAAAATGTCGGATAGCATCGACGCTGAAGCGGACGCCAACCGCGAGCCGTGGCTGGCGACGCCGTCTCCTCCGAGGTCCGCGGACTCAATTATCCCAACCACACCGCCGGCGCAAAACGTCCAGGTTTTCCCGGAAGACCCGTTTTTTACCACCGTGTCCCCCCTAAACCCGATGGCGCCGCTGAGCGAGCCCCGTTTACCCCCGCCCGGAGCGTCCGCAGAGGATAACATCAGTCGGGAGGAACTTCTTCTAGTACCCAATAGCGACTCCCCCACCGGGACTACAGGTAATACAATGGGCGGTGTGTTTAATACCCCGCCACGGGATGGTAGTGGAAATAAAACCCTCGTCAAGGTCGCCGCGCCCATCGCCTCCCCGGCAAAAAAGCCGCAGGTGAAGCCGCTTGCCGCGCCGGCGGTTCCGCCGGCGCCCGATAGCATGGACGTCGACGAACTGTTGCTGAGCACGGGAAGAAATCCGCTATTGAGTAGTGCGGAACAACATCATTTTATCCCAGATTCACCGGATACAAGCGCGTCGAAGAACTCCGTCGCGTCTCCGCCGCCGCCGGAACAGAGCATCGGTACGCCGGTCATTGAGGAAAAAGTAAAAAACACCCAAGTTGAGGTTGAAGACGACGATCGCGACGCCACCGTTGCAGAAAAAGCAGAAGCACTCCAACAGCAAGTGGACAAGAGCAACCACAGCCCGGACGCGAACTCGGTCCTGGCGGACGGGTCTCTGGAGGGCTTCAAAGTTGTGGACGGGGTTTTCCAGAAACGAGACTTGCTTTCCCCGAACAAAACCGGCGCGGACGAGGAGTTATTGCCCAGCAAACAGCCTCTGATCCAAGTCGAGGGCGACGCGTATGTGAGTTGCCCGGCGGTTGCCGCAACGGTCCGGCTGCACGAAGAGCGGGAAAACAATCCGGAACACGTCGACTCCGGGCTCTCGATCCGCGGGTTGCAAGAACCGGTTTCGCAATTTCACTCCTCATCCGTGGTTTCCGTCGACGGTGCAACAGCTCTCGTTGCTGGTGAACAAAGCCAGTTGCAAGCCGTGTCGGTGCAGCTCTCGGATGTAGTGGACCATGATTTATTGTCATCCGGTGTTTCTACTGTTTTGTCCTCACACGGTGGTACTCCGGTAGTTGCCACGACGACAACAAGCGCTCTTCTCGTAGAACAACAGCTGCCGAGTGGAACGTCGAGCACGAGCCGGAGTGTGTTGCTGCTTCTGCCCGCAGGTCGGGTCATCGCCCCGGGTGAGGCGTCTTTGTCGCCCAGGGAGGACCGCAAAGAGCTACCGAAATCGCCAGCAAAAAACAAGAATGCGACTACTTTGATGCGAAGTCTGGTCAACGGTGGAACAACTAGATCTCACCAGGGCTCAGCACTGAATAGTATGTAGTGAGGTCACCGAACGGTTCTAACCGGGGAGTTTTTTTGACACCCAGCCAGCAAAACGACCGGCAGTTTTCAAGCGGGCGGGAGTGTTTTTTTACATAAAAGATTTTCAATTATCAAGCGGGCGGGGCTTTGAAGTCAAACAAGCCCGGTCGAAAACTATCGATCCCCGCTTGATAAAACGACGCAGGGGAGCCGCCAAAAGGGGCGCCCTTCTGAGGCGCCCACCGCCTTAGTTTCTGGCGGTTTGGGGCGCCTAGAAAGGGACGCGCAAAAAACGCGCCCAAAATCAGAACAGCGAAACAGCATGGCACGGCCGCGATTTCGGAGCATTTTGGGCGGCCGCGAAAGCGGCCGCCTTTTCGCCGGTTTCAGAGCCTGGGAAGCTTTGCAAAAAGCGCCGGCGTGAAAAATAAAAACGCGAAAAAGAAAAAGTGCCCCAGACGCGCAAAGCCAATCCGCATGCTATGGGCCCGATTTTTCTTCGCTTTTTGGGCGCCCCCCGTGGCACCCGGATCGGCCCCATAGCATGGGGGCTGGCTTTCGGAAAGGAATTTCGGGAATTTGCCAACATTTGCGACGTTTATCGAGCGGCCGCCATACCGTGTTGCCTAACATTACTCACGGCGGTATGGCGGCCCCAGAAAAAGCAAAGCCGCGGCCAAGGCGACGGCCGGCAAGAAAACGCCCACGCACGACCTCACTACCTCCGCCCCGGCGGCTATATTTGGTACTGCCGGTGTTTCGTCCACCACTACGAATAAAGCCACCTCTACAACTCATCTCCGCAAGCCGTTTGCGAAGCCTAGCGTGGTCCCAGGGAATAGTACCACGCAAACCCCGAGGGGCACAACTTCCTCGGCAGGAACATCAAAGAGTCTGGTGAAAGGAGGTCCAACACCGACGAATTCTGTTTCGCGGTTAGCACCGTCTGGAGCAGGAGGTTTGATGCAGTCTGCAACCAGTATGGGTTCTACCGTGTCTGCAAAAAGCGCGGTCTCGAGTGCACCCCTCTCGGAGTTGAAAACGCCCACGGAGGCACAAGTCACGGAACTGTTGATATCAAAATGAAAAATCCCCCCTCCCCATACCAAAACGGAAATTTGTGATGCTGATTTGTGACCACAAATCAGCTTTGTACTGCAGAGAGGCACTGCGGCCAGATCCCCAGGCTAGGTAAGGGCGTATGGGTCTAGTAGTTCAGCATGGCAAACGGCCCCCCTTTAGGCCCAACAGCATGACAAACCGCATCCATAATGGGGCGGAAGCTTCTGCCCTTGTCTTCTTGCAAGACAGATGTGATTTGTGGCCTCAAATCCGCAACGCAAATTTTTGGAAATATACCTTTTCAATATGGGGAGGGGGGATTTTTACTCACAATAGTTGAACAAACCGAACTCTCCGACCACCTCTGAAGCGGTGAACCACAGTAGCAACCCCTCGCAATCGCAACTGCAACGTCGGCGCGCCTACGACCAGCAGCGACGTCAATCAGGCGGCCCGACCAAGCACAGCCCCGCCGTTCGGCCGGCGCAAAAGGGGAACCCGACTTACGTCGCATCTGCTTCGACCACTTCCACTTCTGCGATTTCTACTGTAGGAAGTACCAAAATCGCGCCCATAGTACCCGGCAAAGGCAAGGACCTGGCGAAAACAAGTTTGCGTGTGGACGAGCCCTCTGAGGTCGCGACCGCGATGAATGCAGGTCCTTCTGATGCTGTTCTTTCATCTTCCGCGTCTCCCTTGGCGTCTCCTCGGGCGGCGTTGCAAAACGCACCGTTGACGCCAGGACAAAAGCAGGTCAACAAGAACGTGAAAAAAGCGACACCGAAAGTTTCCTCGAATCCGCGACTTCTATCCGCAACTCCGCTGGATCATGAGCCGATGTCCGCCACGAGTTCACTCGTTGTGCCGACGGTCTCTGGATCTAGCGGGAAGCACGACAGCAAGTACCACCATTTGCGCAAGCGGGTGGAGCTAGAGGACGCCGGGCGGCTGTCGCCGACAAACGCTGGCGTTAACAAGGGAACCACAGTTGTACCAGTGGAGAATGTACGTCGGGTTTCCGCAGCGGAAGGTACCAGGAAAAGGCTTTTCTTGTTTGCAACATGTGTGGATATCATCATATGTGGATCTGCTTGCGAGTTGTATAATTATTGCGTCTATCATGATTCACGAGACTGTGACTGACTTTCTGACCCGCGAATCATCAGGTCATCTCCACTTCGTCCCTGCTGCTCGCCGTGGCCACGACGCGCCCGCACCACAACTTCGCGTCAACTGGCGCTGGTTTTCCGTTTTTCTCCTTACCTCGTACGTCGCGACCTTCCTGGTCCTCCGGCCTCGACCCCTCCCTGCTGACCAAACGGTCGTCTTTAGAAGCGGGCTGGCGAACCACCTGACCATGTGCACATCAGTGTTCTTAGGCGAGAACAAGGACATTCTCCAGGAGCAGGGTACTACTACCAAAAGGAGTTTTAACGGAGTAGACACCGAGGACGAACGGGACTTCGGCGTGACGCCTTCAGGAGACGCAGCGAAGAAAGTGGTAACGACTACTAAACCGGCGTCGCGAAAATCGAAATCCAGTGCGTCAAAAGCGGTTTCGGATCGGAAAAAATCTGCAGCGCCCACCAGTAAGGTCGTAATTGACAGCTCTATGAAAAACTCTTCCGTCACCTTACCGAGCACCCTGGGAACAACTCCCCGACGAACGAGAACTTCCGTCGTGAAAAAGCAGGTTGCAAAGCAAGTTTCTAACGTCACTGCAGTGTCGCGAAAGGAGCAGGAGGTGCCTTCTATGGTGCGGAATGAAAACAAGGGCGTCGCGGAGGCCGCGAGCAGAGCAGCCCTGGGTGAGATGAAAAACGTTGCGCAGGAAACAAAGCTGACCGACAAGAACGGTCGTACGAGCGAGGATTTCCCTGTTGGCGCAGCAAGCGCTGGTGGTCACGTGCTCGCGAGCGACCAGGAGCAGGACCATCTGCAATCGGAAGAAGAAGGGAACAACAAACCCAGTGGTGGAGAGGAAGCCGAGAGCGCGCAATCCTTGTTTGGCGTAATTGGTGTCGGTGTTGCGTCCGTGGTGTCGCTCCTGGGCGTTGTGCTTTTCAGCGGAACGGACGTGATGGGGTGAAGATTTTGGTTTTTCGAGAAGTTACTTTTTCAGGAACAGCAGGTCAAGAAAATTTTGAAATGAATGAATGATTTTGTCTGTAGGATTGTTTCGTTTGGATATACGGCCTTGAAGAGAACAAGTACGAATGAAAAAATATTTTCTCATAGCGTTGCTTGTTTCACAAGATAGCAACGAGAATTTTAGAAAATTGAATTAGAGTTTACAATTTCCACCTCGCAGTCATCTTTTTTATTCCAATACCATCGGTCCTGAAGAGTTTGATATTGACATATGAAGACAAGGAACTACCTGGAAAACAAACTCAAGTTTGCTTCTTTCGAAGAGTAAAAATAAAGAGTATCTACAGCATTAAATTCTGTTTCCTCTCGATGGATTCTTACACATGTCTTTTTTTCAAATATCAGATGATGATAAAGAGCGATTTGAATTTTTGTGAAAGCGGGAACATACCATTAGCATATGCATATTCCTACCGCATTTGCATTACATAACCGGGATCACTCAGGCTCAGCGTGATGGAGGCTGAAAATAAACATTTTTGCACATTATTTTTGAGTTTTAGTCAGAATACGAATCTGTACATCACTTTGTCAACTGCTCCAGCAACATGCATCACAAGAGAAAGCGTACCGACGGTGGCAACACTGTAGGAGTGTTATATAGTGGATGCATGTGCACAGCAATGCATGCGGAGAAGTCCGGAGTAAGACTAACGATCAGGGGCGGGCCCGTCGTGTCGAGCGCATGATTCGGGGCTTGCGCCAGAACAGGCACGCACGGGAGTAGGATGCAAACGCAATGTAGGCCCCGTCGGGTCTACATTGTCCGCATCCCAGCTAAACGCTAGACCGCTGACCGAAATGAGCGGACTTACTTACTCGGAGTGAGGTCGATGAAGCTGTGAGAAGCAGAGCACTAAGGCGGAACAGAGTGAATAAATCGCAAGAGTGAGGTTGAAAAGTTCCATCATCCAAGTTCTCGCAGCCATCCCTTCGGAACACATATCGCTCGTCTCTACGTGAGGCTCGGGCCGCAAATCGCGAATGCTTTCTTTGAATCAGTATTGTATTGTGTTGCATGATCATACAAAAATTCTTCGTAGCGTATGGAAATAATTTCCGATCTATTGCATTAAGGCCAGCAGCTAATCTGAACAACTCTATGAGGAGTGGCCTCTTTGTCACGGCTGCCTGTGGCAACTTTCCAGAAGAAGTCACCATACCATGATGCGAGCTCCTGGAGAAATGAACGCGAACCCGAACGGCAGCTCCACCCCAGGTGCACTGCAGCGTTCGCAGCTGTCGGCACCTTCTCGGATCCTTTCCACGCTCGGATTCCTCGCAGCACCGGGTGGTCTACTAGTATTTTCCAGTACGTGTTCCACTTCGTATGCACTGGATGTATCGGTGGACTCGACGAAGATATCGACGTTGACTGCGCCAACTGCTGGTGGTGTGCACCAGGCACAAGCTGCTGAATCCCCACGGACTTCTTCCGCATTCTCGGGTCGAGGCCGCGTGAAGATGGATGCGGATGCGGTGGTCCTCACCGAGGGCGAGGGACTAGAGGAAGATTCAGACCAGGGCGAAGAGCAGCAAGTAGATGATCATCGGTCGTCTAGTACTTCCAGGGCTAAAAGTTCATCTTCGGCGAATTTTCCAACGTCTGCATTGGTGGAGAACAAGAACATCAAGCAGGAGCAGCACAAGCGGCGTGGCAACACAAAAATTGTGGACGACGCAGAGGGGGGTGAAAACGAGCCAGAGATCATGAGAACTTTGTCGGCAAAAAAAACGCAGCAGGTTGTGTCCTCAAGTACTAGCACACGACAAAATAGTACCAGTACCATGGCACAGCAGCAGCACTACAACGCGTCCGTGCTGTCGTTCACATCCGACGGCAGCAGCGGCGAGAGTCAAACCTTAAAGCCCTCCACTTCTTCTGGGGTGACGTCGGACCACGCGACCACCGGAAAAAATGCCAACAGTGCTGCCATGAGTTTGATGAATTTCTCGGCTAGTGCTTTTCCCACTGTCGTGCCGTCTAAAACCGCAAAGAGCAACACCGGCAACGACAACTATCATCATGATGCTGCCGGCGGTCGCGGGCGCGAGACATCACAACTACCCGTACTAGTCAACTCCCAGGAGATGCGGAAGATGCCGACGTCAAAAACCAAGAACGCCACGGCAAAGACACGCATCAAGGACGACATCGCCTCAGCAGTGGAGAGGATGAAAATCGCTTCCAGGAAAATCTCGGCTCGTGGCGCTCCTGCAGCAGCTACGCGGAACAATGCGACCAGTGGTCTTCACCTGCTGCGGAAAGAACACGAGAGCGGGCGCCCGGTCTCGTCGTGGTCCGAGCAACTGCTTCAGAAGAGAAGCCCAGCTGCGTACACGAATGGCTGGACGGGTGTGAAAGACTGCCGCGATACGAACCGGACCGAGTACTTGACGGACCCGAACTACTGCGGCCGAAAAATAGAAGGCATCTACGGCTCCAGCGCCAAGGAAGCCGCCTGTACTGATTACGAGGTCGGTGGCCACGTGTGTATCTTCCACTATGTGCCGCTCTATCAGTTTTGCGGTCTCTCTGCGGTTGATGAGAGCGGTTCTTCCATAGTGAACACCTGCATGGAAAAGTGCAACACGTTTTTCACCCACTGTTTCGCCCAGAATTCAAGCGGCGACGATTTGTTCGGCCTCGCTTATCCGGCCTGTGCAAGCAGCGACCAAGCCTGCAAAGATGCGGAAGTGGACTGGTTTCAAAACTGCGGTCCCGCTGGAAGTGTTCAGAATCTTCTTCTTCCCATCTTTGTCGAGCTTTCCGCGAACATGTGCGATCACGAGTTTGCCTCTGAGATGACGAAAATACAGGACGCAAAAAACCTCATTGCTAAAATACAGGACGCAAAAAACCTCATTGCTGACCAGCACCACGCCTGGTTTACCGGGACTTGGCCGTCGTGTAATGAAGGTTGCGCAACAGCCGAAACAGATGACGGATGCAGGGCGAAGTGCATTGAAAACTGCGGCGTATGCACCGACACCTCTTCCCTAGACGAGAAGCATAATGCCGAGGCCTTCTCTCCGTTCAGAGAAGATACGACTCCGGAAGCGTGCACGTTCTTGTCGCAACTGTGTTGGTGCAAGGCAGTGGAATACATGAAAATGGAAAACTGCAATCCCATGGACACTCCTGTTGGGATTTTGCAAACCTTCATCGACGCTGGACTGCTCTCGGAAGAATCCTACGAAGAGAACAAAGCAGAGTACAAGAAAGAATGCGCCGCGGTCGGAAAATCAGGATTGCAACTAATGAACCCGGAGGACCCAACTTGTCCTACTACAACCACGACCGCTGCGCCAGCACCAGCCGCCGCTTCGAAGGAAACGGCGACGGGCGAGGATGACGAAACGGGCGCCGGTTTGAGCACCGTGGCGCTGATCGTTGGTGGCGTGCTGGGTCTCGTCGGTGTGGGAATCGGAGGTGTTCTCTTCATGCAGGGCAGAGCTGGTGGGGCTGTGGCCGCGGGCGGTGGAGAGGGGGATCCGGAGTTCTTCAATGGGGGTGGAAATGAGGAATATGAAAACTTGAACGTTTACTAGTTGAAAAGAAGGAACATGAAAACTTGAACGTTTACTATATGAAAACTTGAGCTAGCAAAGAAGGGCACGACCGTAACTAGTTGAAAATCAAATCAACCGGACGCAACGCCTCGTCATCAATTTGCGCGGAAACAAAATCTCGACGTTGGGTCGTGACATCACGTGTATTTCAATTATGTCATATCTGCGACCAAAGATAAGGAGAGAGCTTCTGCGAGAAACAATACCTGAAAACACCAGCAGCACTAGTCGTTTTGACAAGAGTGCTCTTTTGAAAAAGATACACTCGAGTGTTCATAGACCGCATGCACGCCCTCCCAGGGCGCGATAGACGATAATGACGATGATGCGTTTGTTTCTTTCGCTGTGGCGTCGCGAGTTCGCCCGAATGGTGTGAAGATTGTGTGTCGATTTATTTTTTGAGCAGCAGGCTTCCGCTTCAGCGATTGTGGGAACAAGTGTTGTGCTTACTATCTTTCCGAGGTTTATTTGATGGACGAGGCCTTGATACAACTAAGCGGCCGTCCACATAGCGATTTGTTTCGGGCGTTGACGACCGGATGAACGCGACCACTATCGTGTGTATTGCTACTCCTACGGTAGTAGATCAATATCGACGCCTACAACTGTACGTAGCTTTCTCGTAGGTTGTTCTGCTTGCGCTTGCTTGCAAGTAGAAGCGAGAACTACAGAGCCGTGATGTGAAGAGCGTGTTCTTCAAGCGCTTCGCAAGTTGTACAAGAACGCTGTATTCATCATTAAACCTCTACTTTTCGTCATTACTATCTTCCACAATGACCTTCGGCTTCGGCGCCAGTTGGAGTTCCTTGTTTGCGTTTTATCACTGGCTGGATTCGCACCTGTACGACTGGTCCTACTACCTGGTCGAATGGGCGGACCCGAACGCGGTCATTCCCGCACCGGAGCGGTACTTGGTCCGCAGCGGGACCTGCTGGCGAGCCGTCGACAAAATTTCTCTGCAGGACATGGAGTACTACGTGGCCGAGAAGCAGGAAGCGAAGCGAGCCGCCGCGGCCGCGGAAGAAGCGGAGAAGAATAGGAACCTAATATCCAAAAGAAAAAAAAACCCTTCCCCATATCGGAAACGAAATTTTTTTTGCTGTATTTGAGTACGCAAATCGACTGGTATTGCTAGAGGGCCAAGAGCCGCAGTTGTGGCCTCGTTTGCAGGCAATTTGTCATGCTGTCTCCCACCTCCAGCTGCACTGCTTCCTGTCATGCTGAAGATGAAGCAAAGGCTTTCCCACGCAACCCAGTACTACAGTCCGCATCTTTTCCCTTCTAACATGACAAAGCTGATCTGTGACCACAAATCTCCATCACAGACTTCCGTTTTGATATGGCGAGCGGAGATAGGGATTTTTCTTCTTGATGTCTAACGATGGCCGCAACAGCTTCTTCCAGTGGAAGTAGCAGCACCGCGTCGGCTGGTGCTACCGCGTATAGGAACACTGCTGGTGGTCATGTAAATGACAATAGTGCACCAGCTGCTGGCATGTCACCCACAGGAAATGAGGAACAGAGCAGAAGCACCAGAACCAGCACCACGGCCACCTCTACACGAGAACAAAATGACTTTTATGATCCACCTTCATCCCAAAGCGGAAGTTCACAAGAAATAAAAACCGAAAGTAGACACCAGTCCGGCCAGCAGTCAACATCTGGAAAAAATACCGCTTCTACCACTGCCTGGATAATCCCGTATGCGACCCAGCAGCTCACCGACGCAACGCAATTTTTCGTGACGTTTCTAGCCGACGTTTCTAATATTTGCGCCGCGATTTTCCTGCAGTTTGCGGACGGCACAGCGACGATGTTCGGTGCCTCGCCCGTCGTGAAGAAGAAGGCGCGCGACGTTTCCGTGGTGAAGAACTCGAATTCCGGCACCACAGCCAAGAAGGAGGCTCGTCGGGCGAGCGCGAGCGACCGAGAGCAACAGATACAAGAGGCGAGGCGACAGCAACAGCAGCGGCGGCGGATATTGGAGCAGGAAGAGAGGGAGAAAGACAAAAGATACCTCGAGCAGATGGAGATGGGAGAGCACGACGACGAAAGCGCCCGCGAGGAGGACCACGCGCCGTCTACAGGTGCAGCAGAAGATGAAGCTCCAGCGAGACCAGAAACAGGGGAGAAAACAAGAAGTGATCACCAGAAAACTGCTGGAAGGGCGTCTTTCAACGAAGAAGAGATTTTTGTGAAGTCCCAGCACAGTCGTGAAACTGAAAATAACAGAAGTCTTGATGGGCACGACCAGCAGATGAATCCGGATACTGATGAAGCGCGCACTTCTATCGCGACGCGCACTTCTAGAAGTTCTAACGCGACCTCCGATCGGTCAGCACGATCAGCGCCAGAAGTGTCCTCCACCGCGGGAGGAGGTGCATCTTCTGCCACAACATCATCTTCGTCGGCGGCAGCCCCCGATGTTGAAAAGTCAGAGACCACGACCTCTGGAGCTGGTGGAGCAGCACCTGGGCACACACATCAAAACTACAGGAACGAGACGGGGAAATCACCAACACCAACAGCCGCACGACCATCAACAGGAAATAATTCCGACCATAATTACAACAACTCCGGCCCAGAACATCACCGTGATACGACCGCGAGGACAACAGCCACGAGCCACACAACAACCGGCGGGGGGCTCATACACCAGCACAGCAGCAATTATGGTGTAACTTCTCCAAATCCAAATGCAAATACTGGAAGAACTACTACTACCAGTACAAGGAACGTTGAAACCAATGCCGACGGCACGACACAGGAGATGATGAAGCGTCCAGCGTCGCCTCAGAATAAATACTTTCGAGGGCATTTGTACAACCCAAGCGCGCAAAGCAGGGCAACGCCCAGGCCCCCGAAACCCATCAAGGGCCTCAGCAAATATCGGCATCCGAGGTATTCGCATTGCCTTTGTTACTCATGAGTCACAAGAAGCCCAAAGCTCCTGCTGCTCGTCGTGCAGTAATTGATTCCTGAAAATGCAATCAGTAAGTTGTTGAATGAAAAGCAACAACCCAGACTTGATGACCAGATCACTTTCCAATTTTAGGTGGAAGAAGATTCAGCCATACGTGAGCGAGGTGGTCGCGCTGCAGTTCGGCCGGTTCTTCGCGCGCCAGGAGGACGCCGTGCAGGGCGTAGGCTACGTGCACCCCAACCTGACGCGAAACGGCACCGTGCTCACCCCGGAAGAGGCCTCCCACCTGTATGTGCAGAACTTTCCGCTGATCGGCCGGTACCTCTTGTGGCAAAGTCCCGAGGAAGACTGGAAGGCCGAAAAAATCGCGGCGGCACACGAGCAGATGATGCTGGCGAAACAAGCAGCACTCGCCGCCGAGGAAGAAAAAAACGACTCTGCTGCACCAACCTCCTCTTCGAAGGAACAAACAGAAACCGAAACCTCACAGACGCACCAACAGCAGCAGGAACAGCAAGATGAATTTGAGTCCAAGAACACCGAAAAACTGTACGCCACCAGGTCCGCAAAGGTGGCGGAGGATTTGCGTGCAAACAACATCAGTTCGATTTTCGGAAAGCCCGCAGAACAGTTGATTTCCGAGCTGATCAGCGTCAGCAAGAGTGCATCTTCTTCAGCAAAAAGTAGCGCGAGTGGCGACAAGGAGGAGAACTCTCACACTACAAAAACCTCTGGAGGGAGTACACCTTCGAAGCAGGCTCAGGACCAAAGTGCGTCGTCAAGAAGATCAGCAATGAAGACACCTTCTCCCTCCACTTCAAAAGTGGTACACGAACATCTTGTCGGAAAGGATGTCGTGCCACCCATCGTGACCTCGTTGAACTACAACGAACGGCCCAGGTTGAAGTACCACGTCACTCCTTCCTGCATTGTCGACACGCAGCGGCTCCATCCGGACTGGAAAATGATTCCGCTCGAGGAGCTCCCGAAGGGCATGCGGAAGATTATGCGGCAGGCCAGCGAGACGCCGACGCGGCAGCAGTCGTTGCCCCTCGCGCGCGGCGCGCTGCAGGTGGAAAAAAACAAAATGGGCCACGTGATCGCCGGGATTCCGCACGAAATCTGGTACTCGCCGATGACCGGGCAGGAGTTCGTCCTTATCTGGGTATAATAGTTGCACTTTTTCGCTTGCGTTTCAAGATTTTCTGTCCAATATGTCACGTACGTATTCACTTCGTATCTATGGTATGAATTACTTATTATACGAATCCGAACAAGGTGAAGACTTTGTCGTGTTTCCGCATATGATATGCGATTGTGCGATGCTCAACTAGTGGCTCGTTGACTCCATAATTTCCATTTCAGGTTGAGAGGGGACCCTGGTGGAACGGGTTTTACTTCGTACTCACACGGCACGTCGTCAAACTTACAGAGCTCGGGCGCGTCAGCATCATTCTGACACTGACGCTCGCGGGACTGCTCGGCGCGAACCGTGCGCGCGGGGAGCACGATGTGGAATGAATAAATAACCGTTTTGATCTTCATGCTAGTTCTTCCTCCATAATGCTGTGATTCAAGTACTGACCAACCAAATAACCTAAGAACTCACAATCTGTCATGGACACGAGTCCGGATTATACAGAACAAGTGCACGACATGGTGGCACAGTTTTGAACACGGAAAAGAAAATTGATTCATCGACGCTCGACCACTGACTGTTTGTTGTAGAGGCATTTTTGAACAACATCAACAATTTGACGCATGATTTGCGATGTGAAGATGATATCTGTGTGGGCAGCGGCAGCGAGAGCTGCGAAATTTATTTAAGGACATAAAGCGAGAAAATGTGGCGGACATACGATATTAAAGGGCTTGTCGCATGCAGAGCTAGCAAAACGTCGTACAACCGAGAAGTTGAATATAACGGGGTGAGCTCTGCCTCTGCCTAACATCCGTATACCTGGAGGAGAACACCGGCGCTTTCTGAGCACTAATGGACTCGCACTGTGATGATGAATACAGCTACCATTTGACCGGTAGTTGTGATGCGCTAGAACGCTTTACTTCAGCCTTATCGTTATCAGACGCGCTCGTGCAGCTAGGTCGACGACCTCGAACGGAAGTTGAAGCGAAGGAAAGATGAAAATTACAACCTCAGACGTTGAATTTGAGCTTACTTTTAGTTTTTTGTACTGTTCTGCGCATCTCCTCTTGCAGTCGTGCCTCGTTTAGGTTGCCACATAACGCATGGTAGAAAATGGTGACCGTCGTAAATCTATTTTTTTTGTTTCGGCTTTTCTAGTGCTGATCAAGCTGAGAGTTTTTGCAGCCGCGTGCCAATTCCTATTCGGTGTCGTTTTTTGTGATGTTTTTTCGTACAAATCACTCATCGTCCTGAAGAATGCGAATGGCGAAGAAAACGCACATTTGTACGTCCGCTCACTCCACGTTTTTTCGTTCACCAACATCGAACTCAGCTCTAGCTGTTTTCCCTTGGCGTTCTCTTTGTTTCTTTGGTTTTTTGTCACTGTGTAAGATTTGGCATTGGAGCTCGTCGGTTCTCTTTGCAATGGTCTACTCGTTGACACTGAAAACAGTTGCAGGAGATGCAGTACTTCCCGCTTTCGCGTTACTCATCTTATGGACATTACCCAGCACTGGCACTCCCCATCACTAATTTTGCTTAGAAATTCAATTGTGGCCCCGCGCGGTTAGGACAAGTAAACCCTCTTTCGGTGCTTTTCGAGAGGTGTTGCGCACAAGCATCCAGGTAGACCACAACCCCAAGCAACCTTCTGAGTGGAGCATGCAATTTACTCACTTTTATCGTTTCATAATCTTAATCACATCGGCTTTCTCTTTGTGATTCTTGCTTCCATTGTTTTTGTTTCAGGCATCGATTCGATGTTATGACAATCAGCCACTTCTCCTGAAAACAGCTTCAGAACAACAACCAGCACACTTTGTTCTAAGAGCAGGTACAACAGCAGAAGTTAGAGGTAGCGAATTTTATAGATAAAATGTCGGTGCCAGCGGGGCCGTTATGCACCTCGCTGAGCAACATCAGGAAGGCGCCAAAGTGGACGCTTACCGGGAGAGAAGAGGACAAAGTCACCGCAAGGAGGAACAAGCTCGGACCCGGTCCAGGAGGCTATCACGTGCAAGATATCAATGTCGACGCAAGGTACTACAGTCAGTGGATTTTCATATTTGTTCACTTTCAGTTTCAACATCAAAGAGATAGAGCTTTGGATTAGGAGTTTCGTTTCGCTCCCGCCTTCTTCCCTCCACAGTTTTGTTCCCTCGTACTTTTCACTTCAACCCGTACGACGGTGCTGCTTAGCTCAAGAAAAGACTACCCTCGAAGTATCAAAAATAAACTTTTACAGGCATAGCAGACCTCCAAGCGCCGTGTTTTCTCACGAGAAGCGGGATGCCTTTACGCAGGCCCCGTTCAAAAAGCCATCGGTGGGAACGTACACGCCAAATTTTTTCCTATCAAGCACCATGCCCGCCTCCGGCCGAACAGTGTTTTCCAAATCGAGTCGCGACGACGCCGGCAGCGCTATGGGAAGTGCCAGGAGAGCGCAAACCCCAGGACCCGGAACCTACGCCTTCAAGCCAGCACTCAGCGACATATCAGCCAGCATGTACGGCCGGGCAAAGGATTTCAAGAGTATACTCTTAGTTGCTTGCGAAATTATATGATTTTTGTGACTCATAATTTTCTAGGAGGAGACGTTTACTACGCCAATCGTAATTGTATGAAGAACCGCTTTGAAATAGAAATCGGTATCGGTGTCGCTTCTTGACCCTCGCGAGCACAGTACTCAGCTGCGTGTTTTCTCATTGTTTTTGCGGATTTGAATTTGGTTCGTTATTTTATTTCCAAAAAACAGGACCAACAACACCGGGGCCGGGAGCTTATACCATATCACGAGACCTTATTGGGCCTGCATGGAAGATGCGTACTGCTTTTGAATTCGTTTTTTCCACCCCGTGAAGTCATAGTTCGACTGCTCTTAGTGTGTCGTTGCACTCACAGTATGTAAATCCGCAAAGCCGAATTAAACCTCACCTAAATAAATGTATGCCCGGGCAGTAGCAGGCTAGCGAGCCTGTGAGTCTAGGCTGAGGCTGGACGGGCGATATTTTATACATGTCCGAGCCTCGCCCTTTTCCGGTAGCCAGGACAAGATGATTGAGAGGGTGAACCTCTTCCCGGTCTGGGTTGAAGTTTATTTCCTTTCTCTCTTATCCTCAGGGAGTAACGCCCCTGCCGATGGTAGTAAGTCTGGTCCATCCGCCTCAGGAAAGTGTCTTTTATCCGCTTGTCGGAAAGTCTGGTCCATCCGCCTCAGGAAAGTTTTTTCATCCGCTTGTCGGAAAGTCTGGTCCATCCGCCTCAGGAAAGTGTTTTTTCTCCGCTTGTCGGAAAGTCTGGTCCATCCGCCTCAGGAAAGTGTCTTCTATCCGCTTGTCGGAAAGTCTGGTCTCATCCGCTTTGCGGAAAGTTTGGCTATCCGCGTGGCGGAAAGTTTGGTCTCATCCGCTTGTCGGAAACTTTGGTCTCATCCGCTTTGCGGAGAGTTTGGTTATCCGCTTGTCGGAAAGTCTGGTCTCATCCGCTTTGCGGAAAGTTTGGTCCATCCGCCTCAGGAAAGTCTCTTTTATCCGCTTGTCGGAAAGTCTGGTCTCATCCGCTTTGCGGAAAGTTTGGTTTACCCGCTTGGCGGAAAGTTTGGTCGCATCCGCATGTCGGAAAGTCTGGTCTCATCCGCTGTGCGGAAAGTTGTGGTTATCCGCCTGGGGGAAAGTTTGATCTCATCCGCTCGGCGGAAAGTTTAGACCAATCCGCTTTGCGGACAGATTTGGGCATCTCTGGGTTTATCCGTTGTACGGACAGTGTTGGCAGCCCTGATTGTATTCTCGTTGACGTTGGCGATATCAGCGAGAATACGAATTCATGCGGTCTCGCCTTGCTTTGGGATGGAGGGTCGTTTGGCACTGGCGGTTCGAACCCGTTACCCTTGCGAACTTTTTCCCAAGCCAAGGCCCTTGGCTTTCTTTGGTTTATTGTCCTTTGATCCTCCGATCCCATTGCAACGCGAGGCCGCGAGGCTATCGGTTTTTGTCCGCTCGAAGCTTTCCACTTCGAGCACATGCCACTGGTCGGTCCGTCGTCATCGCTACGCCTTCGTCTATGGGGCGCACCGGTTTCCCAAATTCATCGTCTGGCCGCAGGCGTCGCGCCGGGTTCTTTGGGCTGCTTCGGCGTACCGGCCTCCGCCGGTGGGGTAGGTGCTTCCAGGGCGCCTCCTCGTGCGACGCAGTGGGAGATGCTCCCATCGAGCGATCATCCATAGGGTGATCCTTCCGCGGTGACTGAATAAAATATAAAACAGCGACGTCGCAGCGACCCACCCCGAAGAGAGCACAGAGTCCAGGGCCAGGACAGTACACGAATCCGACGACGGTGGGCTTTGCGCATCCCAGCATCATGTCCACACCAAGGTATAGTCAAGCACTCTGTTCTTACACAGTGATAGATGAAAGCATGATGATGTGTTGCTGGAATAATACAAGAAGTACATTAGTTCCCACCTTCTTTGCCTTTGCCTATTTTCACAGCATAATTTTTTCAAACAAACATAACAGGTTTTCCATGGTTCCCAGGAGATCGCAGGGGGGCAGCGCGAGATCACTTTCGCCCGGGCCCGGTGCCCATGGTGGAGCCTTCACTACCTTCGGGTACTGAGCACGATCCTGAAACGCGCGAGCAAGGTCTTCAACCATCTGTCTCTGCACACCGTGACAGGTTTTCCTTGAGACCCAACTAAAGCCGCAGCAACTCCTTGTCTCTACTACCCAAGTACCAAAATGCAAAATTTCCTTTTGAAAAAAAAAACAACACTCTCCTTGTATTTAGCTTTTGTTCTTAACAGCTAAATTTGCAAAAATATATTGATAATTGAGTTTTATGTCATCTACCTAGAAGAAATTGCACACAAATTAAACACACACGAAAAATAACAAAAACACACACGAAAGTTGCACACACACAACTCAATTTTTACACTATGATTCGAATATACTACACTAATTTTTAATCTCAATTTCAATTGCTGCATGAAAAGAAAAATTCTTGCACAAGAGGAGATTGCAAGAATCGCACGAGTTTCGTTTACTTGTAAAATAGGCACCAGCGGAAATTCCAACTGGGACATCATAACGTATTTGGTGGAAGATTCGAAAGGCCTTTTGAAAAATGTATCTATTGTTTGTGCAATTGTTGCATGGATGTACATGTACCTAGCTAAAAAACCACGACCCTGCATAGTCGCATGTTTGTACTCCATTTCACAAAATTAACTTTTACCATAGCCTTACCATACCAAATTAGTTTCGCATGTTGGCGGAAATGAAACCCGGGACACATGATTTTTATTCGTGGAAGGATTGTATGAAAAACGCATACTACAAAACACCAAAAACCTCGTTAAGCAACCGAGGGAATTCGATCGAAGAGACGTGCGTTCGATGTTGTCGTTGCCGTTGTGTTACGGTTTGTCCACTTCTTCTAAATCGAGCGAGGCTGGAGAGAATTATCTAAGGAAAAATCGCATGCGCAAACAAAGGACTGAGAGAACTGAAGACCAATTTGTATGCTCGACGTCGTCGCTTGCCGTGGGTTGTCGCCATTCGCAGGTTTATCATCCGCGCATTTATTTTTCGAACAAAGTAGTTGCTGTTGCAGGGGGTTTTCCTTTTAGTTTACTGGTAGTGCCATCTTCAGATAGACTCGGCAAGAGGAAAAATGGTGCGCTTTGGCGTCGAGCGGTGGGATATCGGGTTCCGCAAGAACGCCACGATTGAGCTCGACCTTCCTCTGACCACAACTATTGAAGAAATGAAGGAGCAGGTAATCCAGCGCGCGAGGAGCGACAACTTCTTCCCGGCATGTTACAAAGTCGCAAACAAACGCCACGTCGCGTCCAGCGAGCTACCGCAGACAACTTTGGGGGACCTGAAGATCACAGAAGGCGATGTGGTCAAGCTGATGTTTACGCTCGGAGGCGCACCCTGTGGACCCTATCCGCATCAGTGGATCAACAGCATCACTGTGAACGGAGTGCCGTTGGAAATCGATCGCAATAAAGGCACCCGTGCCGAAAAGAACTGCAAAGTGACCAATCCAGTGCCGTGCGAGGCTGCCCCAGATTGTGGAGCGATCATCTCCGTTCAGTGGAGCACCGCGGAGCAAGCGACCGACCCGCGCTCCCTGCATCTCGATAACGGGCCCAGGTTCGTGAACATTGAGCGTCTCGGGGACTTCTTTGGCCTAGCTGCTGCAAACGCGGACTCTGATCCTGCGAAGAGCACGGCGCTGGATAGCATCGAGCGTGAAGATGGGTATGGGCCAGCTCGCGACAGCGGGCTGGTGGATCTCCAAGGTGTTATTGTGGAGCACGATTCGGGTTCGCGGCGTACTGTAGTGCGGTGCGGAAAACTTGTGCCGGGCAAGCCCCACTCGTTGTATACGAGGTCCCTCGGCTCCGGCCATGTCACCGCGGAGCCAACAACATCGATTGCGAATTACTCTTGTTTCAGGAACCCGCATGAGTGGTTCTTCGAGACCGCTCCGTTGTCGACCGCATCTGCACCTTCGCATGGCGCAACCTCCTCAGGCCCTGCGGCAAAAAAGCGGAAGACCGGTCGTTGAGTATGAGTTCAGAAGTACAATAAGATCGAAAAAGATGAAGGCAGTGATGCGAAAGTACTGGTGAAGAAAACAAGAATGAACGACGAGGTGCAACGATTTTCAATCTTCAATTGATTTAGCTGTTTTTGTTTCTGCTCAAAGGAATAAAGCGGTGGACTACCTGCACAGTATTTTGTTGTTGTCAATGGTGAAATTCGGAATCAGGCACGAACGCTCCGAGTTTTGTTTTTATGCGGGGCTAGTAACTAAGACCAGATTCTCATTTACAACAACTGGGCGGTTGGATCGTTAGCAATACGTTTCTGCCGTGTTCCATTGTGGTACCATGGTTGTGGTCGTGATCTCGTGCAATAAAAGAATGTAAGTACATGATGCCTTTCAACATCGTACTACTAAAAAAACGTAGTGGAACTTCATTCTTCGGAAAACATCGTATTCGAGAAATTTTATTTCTTGCATATTATTGGATTTGGCCTTTCTACGTGCGTTGTTGAGTCTCAAATGCTAAATCAGACGTCCTCCGACCCCATGAGCGCTGCGTTGTGTTTCAAGCGAAGACATCATTTTCCTCTACCCTCACTCGTCATAGAGTTTATTGCTACACGTTTCCTTTGTCGAACTAGAACTAGAAGGCCAGAAGAGATTTATCACACATTTCCTAGTTTCCCTTCTAGCGGAGATCAAGCCATGTCCTCCCTTCCCAGCGACGTGTGCTGGTTTTGCCAGAAGAAGATTCCGCTGCTCGCGCAGGCCCAGAAGTGCCGTTGCGGCGGCGTGTTTTGTATCAAATGTAAAAATGTCTGGGTCTGGAAACTTGTGATGCTGGGTGGCGTCTCATGATGAGGCCACAAATGCTGGCTCAGCATGACAAGTTTCTGAGCTTCTAGGTGTTGCCTATTCTGCATGACAAACTGCGTCTCTGCATCACAGAAAAATGGAGCTCTTGGGTAACGTGCATGACAGATTTAAGAGTCACGCCAGACAAGCATGACAAACATGCATTCTTCCAGACCCAGACATTTTTGCACTTGATATTTTGCGACAAGCACCGGGCTGCGGAGAAGCACGAGTGCAAGTTTGACTACAAAGTATCCCAAGAAGAAACTGTTTCACTGTGATGATTTTGCAAGATCTGCATCACAAGTTTGTTACACATGACACTGAAAATTTGTTATGTGTGCTTCCCAAGGGAAAAGACGCTTGAAAATCCAATGTCTTCCAGGTGTAGCAAGACAAATAGTTCTGCGTTCCATTTTCTGCATCACAAGTTCGCAGTGAAACAGCTTTTTCTTGCGATACAAAGGCGAGCAGGCCTATAATCTGCGCACGCAGAACCCGCAGGTGTACCGGGCGGCGACGAAGTATGGGAGTGTCAGGATTGAAATCGTCAAAGGTGAAATGGTTTGTCACGTATAAAAGCGATACCAGTCGCAAGCCCACTTGTCAAGCGGCGCATGACAAATTTTCCGAGCACCGGAATCCAATTCGTCGCGCTGTTTGGGCACAGAGGTGGACTGCTGTTGTCCTGCTACTTTCGCAGCTCTATTTCAAACCCTAAACAGGCTCACAATGGAGGGCCTCACTTGCCATCCCGGCAAGACAGGCACTTCGTGCCTTGCATCTTATACATGACAAATCATTTCAGTTTTGTCGACTTCAAGCCTGGCGCTTCCATACGAAGGTGTTCAATGCCGCGGAATGGAACCGGGAGTACTTCAAGCACCACCCGCCACGATCCGTGTACGGGGCCTTTCACACCATCGGGTTTCTCACGTTTTGCTATTTTCTTTTAGTCCGCGGGATCACCTACAATCTCCTCTTCGCCACGCCCGCGTCCGAACTCTTCCCCGACCCGCTCTCCTGGGGCCCCACCGCATCTAGTACATCCTCGGCAAACGCGTCAGGAGTTGTGCCTGCGAATAAAGTGGACCTGAACAACCCGGACACATTCGAAGACCTGTTTGAAGAGGCGCCGAATAAACAGGCGAAGAACAAGAAGAAGCCGCCTGCGCCCCTGCTGGTTTTATTCCGGGAACTGGTCTACGGAATCGTGTTTGGCTACCTCTTGGCGCACACCGCCCCGCACTTGTGGGAGCGATTTGTGGACCGGAAGCCGGTCCCGAGCCACCCGCTGTGTGGGGGAAAGTGCAGGTTTTGCTTTTTCAGTTGGGACGTTTTTACCAGCCCAAAATTGGCCGCGGGCGCGGAATACGAAATGTTGAAGGATCTGGTGCTGTTTTACGTGATCACACAGGGAAAGACAAATTGTTTGTCCTACCTCTACACCGCGCCGGATCGGTCTACGGGGACCATCTACACGACCGTGAAAAACAAACTGACTGAGCTGTCGAACAGGCGCTGAGCTGCTCATTTTTGTGATTTCGGATTGGCATGCAGTTGTGCTATTTCTTCTTCTTCACGCTGAAGTTGTTGTCAAAGAAGTGCTAATATTTTTCGCATCGACTTCATACGCGAATAACGCGAGGGCAACCGATATAATCTGTGAACTACTTGACCTCCTGGAGACTAGTTGTGCTCTTCACGATAGTTGTTCCCCCCTCGCAGGCAAAGGTAAGTGAAGCTTTGCGTGCGTCGGGTTCTGCTTCTGGTTGTGCTGTGGGTTCTGAATCCCGTACTGCTGTCTTCTTGCCTGTCGTTGCGTTTGTTACTACTTACTTCAATAATCAATACCAATGCCAATTATCAGTTGTTGCCTGCGAGGAGATCAATGGGAATGCGTGTACCTCCCACAGAGAAATGAGTGAAAGAACTATTTACGTGTGTGATTTTGTTACTTTTTTTCCTTCTGCGCATCCAAGCACAGGGCTAAAGGTCCAAAGTGTCAGGCTAATTTCCATGAGAACGGGAGAGAGTGTGAGAGCCAATCTCTTGGTGGTTGGCCTTTCCTGGTGCAATAAGCAGTTTCAAACTGAATGGCTGATGCTAATCTGCCTTCCCTGGACTCACGATCATGCAACTTTAGCGTTCTTGGAGATTATCTTCACCTAGCCAGAAATCGAGAAAATTGTCTTGGCCGCGAAGGCGAGCATAGCCATAGTGCCTTGCTAACGTCTGCGTCTGTACTTTCGCCCCCGCCGTGACAGCGGTCGGAAAGGTCCTGGGTTGGCTTCGCATCTTCAAGCGGCGAGGACCTAGATTTCTAGATACGCACAGAAGTCTTAGTGTGGCGTTGTGATTCATTTTCCTCATCGGGTACCTATCAACACGTTATTTAACGAGGAACAGCAGACGCACCTTCGCTGCAATATTTCACGACGATCGAACCCAAAGGAAAAAGAACAGCACAACAGTAAACTACATCAGGCGCGACGGGGACGACCCACGACAACAAGATGACTACGACCCTTCACGCGGAAGGAACTAGAATTCTACCTGTGCAGCAGAAGATGCCCACCACGGCCGCCACTCCGGCGACCTCCAGCCGGAGTGCCAGTGCGCACACAAGACGAGCAGGAGATGATGGCAAATCCTGGTATCGGCGAGACACCAGGAAGGAGACGCAAAATCAGGCCCATGAGCGGCTGTACAGAATACCGGAGCACAGGAGACCGGGATTTAAGCCTCCATTAACAGCCGCCGTGCCCAACTGCGCCGTGTCAAGGCGGCCAAGCAGGAAATCCTTTCGCCGCGTCGAGTTTCACAACTCCGCGATGAAACCGACCTTGCTGCAGAGAGATACGTATCTACCATCGATTTTTTTTCAGCATGATGATGAATGATCTCTCTCTCAAACAGGACCTCCAACCATATTTTGAAGAGCAGAATGAGCTGTGCATTCGGTTCATCAAATTCTTACACTGCAGCTCCAAGCCCTACCTCAATGTCAATACTTCCAGGTGGTTGCAGCCAGAGCCAGAGCTAACCCTGACCAGAGCAAATGTTGCGAGATATTTCATGGACAAACTAGATAAAGGTATGGTGTCTGGTGCTTGTTTGATCGTGGTATCGATACCGTGCTGTAAAAACGCTTCTATGTCTACGAGTTACTCTTGTATCGACAGGGGAAGATCGATGCCGCGTGCCACCGTCGACGTAGTCTTGACGCATTGCATTTCAACATCGCACGTGATATGTACACTCACATCCAATATCGGTATTGAATGTATTGTAAGAAATCGTTTACCTTACGTTTACTTAGGTTATCAGCTCGAGAAAACCAAAACGTGTGGGGCCGGCGGGGGCGCTGCGCGTAGTGCGGGCGGTGCAAAGTGGGACGATAGAATAAGGCCATGGACAAAAGCGGGCTACACGGGGGACTTCCACGACCCAGTCTCAAATCCGGGCTACGGTCGAGCTCCGTACGGGGGAATCTTTACGAACTTCCGATAGAAGAGCTGCTTCTACGGGACGGAGCATGATTTTTCCAACGGAAATTTATGGACCGAAAAGAAGACGTCGAAACCGAAAGTGAAAAAAGTGCGTGGTCCTCTGTAAAATTAAGGTGAAACTACTTGCACCACCGCTATGTACAATACGAGACAATACATGATTATGATTCGGAAGCAAAAATGAAAACGCTACCAATGATATCAGTAATTTACCATTCTTTACACGTTGACGCGACCTTAAGTCGACAGTTACCATTTGAAATTTACCATTAGCAAAACTAACAAGGAACATTTTGAGGAGTTGTAAAGTGTCAAAATTAGGCGTAGAAAATGAAAGAGCAATTCATGTAACTTTGCTATTTTAGAATACTGAAATGCACCACATAGGAACATCTACGGATACACCCTGTACAAGAATAATTTTTACAATATCGAATTCCCGAACAGAAACGTACCTCCTTTGCGAAAGCGAGGGTTCTCACGGAGCGGCGATAAACCTGAACTAGCCGAAACTTCTTTCCAGAGCGGAGCGGAACTTGCATCGCGCACCACGACGGGAGTGATTAGGTCGATGCTTTTTTGACTCATGCCCTTTCTATACAATAACAATACTCGCTGAAGGACATACAGAAGAAGGAGGGCGAACAATCATAGTCCACTACAATCCATCGCCATCCCCTTCCCATACATGGTTGCTGTACCTAGCGACAGTATAACCTTGTAGATGAACTTACTAATAAATACTAGGCCAACAAATCTGATTTCCTTGGTCCTCTCGTTCATCGTGTGATTGTGGTCCAGCCGTATTAACTGTCACACCCACTGCAGCGAATCAAAGCACAAGATGCTGCCGAAACTCACGTCTTCTCCCGCGAAGAAGAAGGGGAGCTTCGATGGCGTTGTTACCAACAGTGCCTCGACAGGCGCAGGAGCCTCTTCCAGCGGCGTGACGCCAAATAAGAATGCTGCGAACAATACTGCTGGTACCGCATCCTCGTCCGCAACTTCGCCGACTAAATTACCGCCCGCGAAGGACGCCCGCGAAGATGATGCTGGTGCAGGAGGAGCTCCAGCTGCTGCAACAGCTAGAGGAGCAACAAGTAGTGCCTCAGCAAAAAGAACAGGAGGCTCATTTTCAGAGGCAAAGACGGCGGCTGCAGCTGCGGACTCCACGACCCTGCTGCAAACGGTCGGAACGAGTAAGGATATGGTGTCTCGGGTAGTAGGGCAACCGCAGACGCCGACAAGTGGCGCGAAGCAAACAGCCACAACTACCGCAGGAACTGCACCTGGAGGGCCTCCCAGTGGTGGCGATCTAGTTGTACCTGTCTCGCCGAGCGGCGCGAAGCCAAGTCCTCCGACGGAAGCAGCAAGCAGCAGCAGCTCGCCGCGGCACAAGCGCCACAGCGGGGGGGCAGGAGCTGCTACAACGGGGTCCTCAAAGCCGTCTCGTGTGGGGAAGGACGGAATGTTGAACAAGGGAGTTGCAGTGGCTGGATCTACTTCGGTGGGGAAAGGAAGTGATATTTTTGGTAAAGCAGGGGGACCCACAGTGTCGAGCAGTCTTTCGGGTGCAGGAGGCGCAACTACTGGCACAACAGCACAGGAGGGACAGGACCACACGAGAGCCGACATCACGGGCAAAGAAGGAGACCACGGAGCTGCTGTTATAATAGAAAAAGCCGGACGAGAAGATTTTGAAAAAGCAGTCACTGACCCGCCGCCCGGCAAGTGTGCTGTCAACATGATGTCCGAAGATGCAGGAGCAGCAAGTACTGCACCGAGCTTGTCAAAGAATGAGAAAGATGATCCTAGAGGCATGCAGCATCCGGAGACATCAAGCGAGACCGCGAAAAGTTCCGTTCGGGCCCTCGGCGATGTGGAACCCGTGTCGAATGTGGGGACGACGTTTTTAGCTACGTCAAATGCAGCAGCAGCAGCTACACAGGGAGCTAGTAGTACCACCGCTCCAGGTGCACCAGTTTGTTCGTCCCTCACAATAGATACAACGACCACCGGAGTTCTCGGAGTGGACCAACACACCAGCAGCAGCACCAGCAGGCAAACGTCCGCCGCGAGCTGCAACAAACAAGCAGATATTAAGGATCCTTCCGTACTAACTTCCGCGACGAGCCCGAAGATAAACAGCGGCGCCTCGAGTCCCAACACACCGGCGAAAAAGGTGACCATTGTTGCGAGTGCACTCCTCCTATCAAATGTAAAAATGTCTGGGTCTGGAAGAATGCATGTTTGTCATGCTTGTCTGGCATGACTCTTAAATCTGTCATGCAAGTTACCCAAGACAAGTTACCCAAGACAAGTCCTCCCTCGAGGTGCATAGCAAGGTAATCCTCCTTCAACTCATAACTCTGATAAACATGTTTTTTCTCGTTTTATATTATATTTTTTTACATGTTTATAGTAACTTGTACTATCGGCTTTCGTGCCACCGGGACGTCCTGCCCGTAGACCACCAATGTCATGCAAGTTACCCAAGAGCTACATTTTTCTGTGATGCAGAAACGCAGTTTGTCATGCAGAATAGGCAACACCTAGAAGCTGAGAAACTTGTGATGCTGAGCCAGCATTTCTGGCCTCATCATGAGACGCCACCCAGCATCACAAGTTTCCAGACCCAGACACTTTTACATTTGATACCTGCCCGCGGACGCGGTGGACAACTTTTCGGCTGACGATGTTGAGGACGAGAGCGGGGACCACACGACGTCGTATCAAGAAGGAAGTATCAACTGCACAAATGTCTGGGTCTGGAAGATTAGAACTTGTCATGCTAAACCTAAATGATGCAAAAATCTGTGTTGCGTGAGTGCCAAAAGCTGTCCGCTTTTGACCAAGTTGAGAGGGAGTTTCTCATGCAGAAAAGGCATGATAGAGACCTCAATCTTTGTCATGCTGGGTCTCGCATTCCAGACCTGCTGGGTCTCGCTGCGGCTAACTTCTCATCCACCCGGCCGGGTGGATGAGAAGTTAGCCGGTAACTTCTTATGGGAGCTTTGTTACCCCGCTCTAATAAGTCCATAGCGCCTTCTCTCTCTCCAACACCAACTTTATACTTTTATTGTGTCTCTCGGTTTTCCTTTGGGTTCTGTTGTGGTAGCAGATTGGTTTTGGCCTTTTTCCTCATGGAAACAAACGTGATGCGATATTACTGACCTCAGGTGTGTCGCAACGGCTGCGCTGGTAGCGGCAATGCGTGGCTCTTACATGATACGGCGCGGGATTCTGGGCTGTCTTCATCTCTTTTCTTGCCGGGGGCTCCGGGGCTGACCCTTCGGTGTCAGTGCGCGGACCAAACCTTCAGCTTTGATAGCGGCGCCCCTTTTGCGGTGTTCGGAGTCCCCCGCTGGCCGGTTCCTGCGAAGTGCGTGCGACTTTAATAGCGGCGACCTGCCCTCCGAGCGCGACCTTCATAGTGGTGGAACGAAGATGTCCGTCTCTGGCCACGAGTCGTGGTGTCTAGCGTGCTGCGCAGTCTGTTCTCGGTGCGGGCGGGTCTTGAGGCTCAATGGTGGAGGTGGTGGTGGTGTTGACGGGATGAATACGAAGATGGTGCTCGGGATGTCTTCATCGATCTGTTTTTCTTGCCGGGGGCACCGGGGCTGACCCATCTGTGTCAGTGCGCGGACCACTCCATCAGCTGTGATAGCGGCGCCCCATCTGCGGCGTTCGGTGTCCCCCGTGCGCCGGTTCCTTCGCAGCGTGGCCTTCTGACGTCCCGACGCCGAAGCCGCAGTGGGATGCTCTACCAAGCCTGTTTTTAACGTGGTGCATGTTGTACTTGTAGCGGCGCCGGCGTGCAGTAGGTGGTGCTGCTAGCGCGGTGTGCAGCGTCTTCGGATCTCGCGTCCTCCGACGTCGCGGTGGTCGGGCTGCTTTCGGACGCTCCTCACCCTCTTTGGCCGGGAGTCTGATGCGGGTCAAGCTTGGTGGCGTGGAGCGAGACGCGCTGCTTGTTCGACGCGATTCTTCTTCCGCCAGCGAGTTCCAGCTCGAGTTTTGCCGTCAGCGGGGATCGGCTGTGAAGTGCGGCCTTCGTCACTCCGAAGCGATGTTTCTTTGAACGAGCTGCGGGTCTGCTGGTCGCGGTGACCGAAGGCATCTTCTTGTCCTCTCGGGTCGTTTCAGTGCGTGCTCTTCCAGGCCCATGTCGCGACTCTCTCTGTTACGATGTTGGTTTCCTCATACCGCTGGCTTTTCCTCCAAGAGCCCGCACGCCCTCAACCTCGTGCTGTCGTTGATTAACCTCTGTCGGAAATTCCCGTTGATGGATGCTCTGACTTTGGAGCGTCTTCGCCACCGGCAGGAGTCAGGATGGGTAGATGGGGCGCCTCGTTGTTGCTTGGGCTCTGCTCAGGTCTTCGCTGCTCTCAGGGGTCTGGGCCGCTCTCTCGGGTTTCAGGTGCGGGTTGGAGTTTGTGGGCCTCTCGTCAGTTTGGACGGTGCGCTCTCATTCAGCCTTCCCCCCAGCTGTGTGTCAGTTGGCTATCTGGCTCCCCTGGTCCCTGTTTGCTGTGTTGGCTGGTGATGACTTGGCGTTGCTGACGACTTGTCGTCTGGCATTTCCTCATTTTGCTGCCACAACTGTCTGGTCCCCGGGCTCTCGAGGCGGAGAGTGTTGGGTTACCTGGTCGGGTTGTTGTGCGTCGCGGTGTCTCTCACGTCCCTAGCTCTTCGTGCTAACCACTATGCACAGTTGAGCACCCTGTCTGCCTTCCAGGCTTTCAGGGCGTGGGGGAGCATTCCTTCTTGCCCCCCGGGACTATGCCTTCGCTTCCGTCTAATCTGAGGGGACTATTTATCCCTCTCGGAATTCGGTCGTGAGGAAGGGTGGCCGGGGTCTTCCTGTCAGCTTCGCTTGCGTCGCGGCAGTGAAGTTTGTGAAATCGAGGGAAGTGGTTGGCAGAGGATTTGGGTCGGTGTCTGAAAAGATCCTTCCCGTTCTCGCCTGCGGATTTTTGATCGTTGATCATTTTTCTGTAGGTCAATGCCACCCTCGATTCTTCACCCCCAGGGGGTTGGGGTCCCCTCTTCCAATGTGTATTGGTTGAGGACTGCCCCCTTCATCCTAAGTGCCATCAGCCATGGTATCTGGAAAACCTGCATCGCAAATCTTGTATTCTTCCAGACCCAGACACTTTTGCAATCGATAGGAAGCAAGGACGAGCAAACAAGCGGTATTAGCATAGTAAAGACGACAACTACAACTACCGGCGGTGCGATTGCACCTGCAAGTCCCGGGGGCGGTGGTAGTTCTCATAAAACTTCTGGCGTTGGTGCGAGGCTGGTCTTACCTGGGGGCGAGGAAGCGACTCCGAACTCGGCGCAAAGGGTTCGGCTGTCACTAGTGCCCTCGGCGGCGGCGGCTGGTCAGGTGGGTACAACGAGACAGGGCAGGCACAAGTAAGCAGTGTTTTTTGGGAAAAGCGATCGATTTGTTTTTCTTTTTTTGCTTGTTCTTCTTGTTGAGATCGATCAAGAACTACGACGATTGTACAAGACCACAGCCGCGAGCGCGACAAACACATGAATGATCGTTATCCCTTCTGAATGCTAATGCAGGAGCATGTTGGCCAGCTACGATGGTGCCCGGAGTTCGCAGCCGGTGTCAGGACGCGCAAGCGTGCGACGGAAAACAGGCCACCGCACCACGGTCTCCGGAGGGAATGCTGCCTTCGGGCAATTGTATCACAATCTATCAATCTATGATTTGCGTGTGTATTAGTTTTGTACGTGTCTGTTTGCAAAAATACCTATGGAGCATGTAGCATGCTTCGGAAGCATTGCTTCCTCTTGGCGGGTATAAGACAATAACTTTTCAGGCCCTCTACCCCCGGATCCGCGCGCGCAACGCGCGGCAAGCAGAGCGTTTTAGTGCAATTGGACGACATCAGCAGCATGGTTGAGTTGCATGACAAGGACATCGACCTGCACGAGCTTGTCCACGATGAGGGAAGGTATTTGTCTTGCACAAGCGCATAGATAAGTAAAAGACCGCAGCATTGTGGTTCACACGATGATGATGCCTTTTCCACTCTATCACAGCATCTCGTTCATCACATTTTCACTAACGCTTTCCTCATTCTTTAACTCCGTAAACAACCAGGCGGCAACAGCTTCTGGCGGCTTGTCCCGGGTTGAAGGATACCCTCGCGCACGTTGAGCACGGCCTGGAGACGCACATTGAAGCGGCTGCACGGGTCGCGGCCTTTCGTCCCAAACTGGTGGTTTGGCTCGCGAAGCTGATAAACCGAGTGGCGGGGTGTGAGGTATTAAGTAGTGTCCTGGTAATGAGTTTTTTACTTCAGCATGTGCGGAGGTCTGGTTTTATCTGTCCGATAGTACGACCACGAGGAGGAGACTCGAATTCATCATCCGGGGCTGTGTTTATTTGCACGACTTCTATCAAACACAACTACATGGCGACGCAGCAAGTTGAAACCTAAATATACTTCATTACCACGATGGACTTGCTCCATTCTCCAGTACCGAACAAAAACCATTGAAAACACCAAGGTAACCCACACCGAGCGGTTTGGCTGGGCAACGCGGAACTCGCAGAATTCCGTTTCCGAGGACGCGGACCTGATGTCGGACTACAGCGACTACAACAATTCGCAGGGCGGGGACTCGGAACTGGACCTTTTCGAGGACCGCGAGCGGATGTCGCGGGTGGAGCGGATGCTGCCCTGCGTGAAGGTCGTGCACGAAGAGTTGCGGCGAAAATCCAGCACCCGGCGGGAAACGGCCACCAAGCTGCTGGAAATGCACGTGCTGCTGCGGACGTGGGTAAACGCCAAATTGCAATCCATGGTCGCGAACTACGTCAAAACTGCTGGTGGCCAAGCGTCGCGAACCACCTCCCACGAGAACAGGACCAGCGCGCGGCGGATGAGCGGGTCGCAGGGGCTGGGGCGTGCCGTCGAGGCGGAGATGCGAAATAGTACAACTACTGGGGATCTAGACATGGATGCGGGAGAGGAGATGAAGGAGGACACCGCAAGAACCTCCTGGGCCGTCAGAACGTCGGAGGTGGAAAACCTCAGCCAGCCAAAAAGAGGAAGTTTGGTCTAAGTAAGTTTTTCACTAGCATATAAAATATGCACTAGTGTCGAGCAGGAAACAGTCAAAAGTCTACAATACTGATAGATACAAAAACGAAATAATGAAAACTAGTAGAAGTACAAGTAGTAGCTCTTGTTTTGAAAGATTTGACGAAGCTGTGCAAAACAGAATTCATATGTATATTGCTAATCATGAACTTGAATTTCAGTAGTTTCGAAACGGATCATGAGCAGTCGTTTCACTCCATCGTTATGCGCTTTTTAGCATGAACTTGAACATATTAGGAGTCTTTCCGATGAACCGAATTGTGACTCAGTACGACTTGTTTCAATTTTTCGCCAGTTCGCAAAAACTACGGCGAAGATGTCGAACTAAAAAATCGAGCTTATTGTTGATTTACAGCTACAACTGTGCTGCGTGAAGAAGAAGAAGAAGTCATTTTTATTTCACAACGTGACCCCGACCCTATCCTCCGAATTCCAATTCCAAGTGCCTGCTCGACCTGGATTGTGGTCTCACGAACGCGATCCCTGGATCACATCGCCTAACAGATCTTTTTTGCTTGTGTTGTCGATGCCTCGGAGTCAGAGGGACACAGCTCGATCTGTTTTTTCTGGAAGGACGCTGCGCAGTAATTTTGTCACTGGGAAGATTTTGGACAATTATGTAATGAAGACGAGGAAGTTGTATGAACTCGCGACTGAAGAACTAGGCTATTTCGAACGCCAGGAAGCATTTGTGAACCGAGAAATCTCGCCCCGAGCCAACACATCAAACAAGTTTTAGCAAAGCACGATCTCTTGTTAGTTCGCATTGCGTTTGCGACCGTGCAAAATTTTTTTACACTCCCGTTTAGATTTCATTTCCTAGGCCTATCAATCCCGTAGCCATCTTGACTCAAGGAATAGGACTTTTTACGTATACTAGTTTTTCCACCGCTTCGCTTTCTAGATCAACATCACCAATTTCTTAAACGGACTAAACAATCCAATCTTAGTCTGAGGATGCTGCTCTGGATCGGGTTAGCGACGACACAGGCGTTCTTCGCCACTTCCGCTGCCGTGCCGAAGGCGAAGGGACGTGGTGGCGTCCGCGCGAAGAAGGGCGGTTCTGTGCCTGTTGCGGAGGGTTATGCAAGAAAAAAACACCATCACAATCACACTTGGGAGGTTTTGCATCAGAAATTTGTCTCGCATGACAAATTTTTCTTGTATTGCAAAAACACAAAGGGAAATCGCGTATAAGTCTTGACTGTGATGCATTTTTGCGCATGACAAAATTTTTTGTATTGCAAAAATGTGCAAAAGTGATTGTGATGGTGTTTTTTTCTTGAATAAGGGTGCGAGCAGTTCTAGTACCCTCACGGGAAGTACTAGCGGTACGCAGACTTCGATCAAGACATCGATCAAAGGGAAAGCGAAAGCCGAACCCAAGCCGAAAGCCAAAAAACCAGCAAAGAAAAGATGGTACACGAGCCCGAACACCAGGGGCTTCTTTGAGCAGATCATAAAGGTATCCTCGGGCAACGTTGCGGACTCCACCGACTACAAAGCGCAGGAAGCGTTGGAAACGATTGCTGCGCACAAGAGGACTTGTGACACTGGTCTGGATTCGTCCAATTCTGACAGGAGCCTGTTCCACAATAAGGCATCGTCGCTGCTGGAGCGGGCCTATCATGCGAAGTGGGAGCAGACTGCGGAAAATGTTGGGAAAAAAGTTCGGACTAGAGACGTCGAAGACGAAGTTTGGAAAAATAACGGTCGAGAGGAACAAAAGGATTCCGAACTCCGCTTTCTAGCGGCGTTTTTGTTCGATGTGGAGCATCGGATGCAGTTACTCAACGTACCAGGTCGATTTGGTGGTCGAGGGGCGGATTTAGACTACAGCAGCGCACCCGCACTATACGATTGGAGGGAAAAAATCAGACTTACCTGCTTCAAGTTCCGGACGGCACTCGAGAATGCGATTGGGCAACATGGAAAGAACTCGTCCACGTCGTCGTCCACTGTCAGGAAGATTACAACGTTTCGGCTGCCTCTTCTGCAGGCGCGTGTGGTGGAGGAGGGTGTGGCCCTAATGAGGGACCCGTTCCTTCGTCGCAACTGGTTTTTCGACACACTTCGAACTGAGGACGGCGAACTTGTTGAGGCAAAAACACTTCGCGACGTCCTTGTGGCGAAAGCGGTGGAAACGCTGAGATGGAGAAACAGAGAAAGCCCGCCGCAAGACGCGAGGGAGATGATGAAACGGCTGCTACGCAAGAAAGCGGCAAATGGCAGTACTATCGAGGACCTCACGAAACTTGAGCAACTTCCAGCAGAATGGCGCAGCGACAAGGAGATCGTGGCGCTGGCGAAAGCGGCAAAAATCGCGATGTGACTTACTGATGTTGAAAGGTGGACGCTCACGCTGTTTTCCTCGAGTAGCAGAAGAACAGGGAAGAAACTGTTGAAATAAATTGTCGAAAAACTACCGAGAAATAAGTTGCGATGTCTACTTGAGTTCATCAAAGGTTGTACTACGGGGAGGCAGGCTAGTACCGTGAGCACCACAATCGAAACAGAGCACAAGCAATCGCAAACGAGAATTATCGTACGCACACTACCACAACGACAATCGTCGTGGACTTTTTGAACAAGTATAATCCAGAACCATGTGGTCTTTACAGCAGGCGCATTCGCTCTATCGAAATGCCTTTAATACGCCAACCCGCCATTTAAAATCCTATAGAAGTCCAGATTTTTGACTAGAAAAATGTTGAAATGCAGTGATTGGCGTAGAGAATCACCGCCCGCATGTTGATACAATCAAATAATGTGGAATAGTTTTAGCGTAAAGGTAGACAGACACGCAGACGCACTCTCCTACTTACAACTAAGTCAATGATTATACGCGAAGAGACGATTCGGAGACTTGCTTGGTTTACAGCAAATCACACATGATAGATTGCCGCTGGCGCTTTTTGAGAAAGATTTTCAGAAGAGTTATGTCGCAGACTATTTCCACAGAAGATCAAGATGCCTATGGGAAGCCGTTTTCCCCGGGCGATTTCTTGGAATGACTGCAAGGAGGACAGAAAGCAGTTGTGACGGAACCGAACTAAAAATAGATACTAAAACCTTTTCCTAGCATTCGGCAGATCGGGGTCTGCTGATTTGCGATCGCCAGTGTTCAATGAGTTCTTGCGTCCGGGTGCGCAAGTGGAGGAAAACAGCTAAGTAGACACAAATTAATTGCTTCTGTAGTTATTGAGCCCTATCTTCCGAATTCCAAGGAAGTGTCTGCTCGACCTCAATTGTGGTGTCACGAACGCGATCCGTGGATTATATCCTCTCACAGATCTTTTTTGCTTGTGTTGTCGATGACTCAGTGTCAGAGGAGCACAGCTCGATCTGTTTTTTCTGGAAGGACGCTGCGCAGTAATATTGTCACTGGGATTTTTTTGAACAATGAAGACAAGGAAATTGTATGAATGCACTGCTCAGGAGCTAGACTGTAGATCTGAAATAGACTTCAAGAGTGAAAAATCAAAATCTATGTTTTGGAGCTGATTTCGAACGCCAGCGAGCATTTGTGAGCCGAAAAATTTCGTCCCGAGCCAACACGTCAAGTTCTAGCAAAGCACGATCTTCTCTTAGCTCGCATTGCGTTTCCTTGCGACAGTGCAAAACTTACACACCCGGAGATTTCGCGGCACAAAAAATGGGTTACGCTAGCGACGAAAACGGGGAGCACGACGACGCTCGTCCGTACAGCCGACAGAAGGGCACCAATCGAAACAAGACCGAGGTGCGGTGGGATGAATATGATGTCGACAGTTGTCCGGGCGGAGATCTTGAGGACGACGAGTGGCGAGTCGACGAAGACGCTGACGAAGAGGACCTAAATGCACTGCACGCTATAGAAGAGGCAGAGGAGAAAACAGGTGAGACGGAGACGCCCACGCTGAAATTGTGCAGCCAGGAGTTGCAGAAATTCAAAAAGCAAGCAGCATGCTCTTCCGTTTCACAACGCAGATCAGGTGGTCAAGTTTCCGCATCGGCGCTGCAAAGGCAGAGAAGCTGCGGTAGAAAAGAGCTATCTAGCAGCGCTCCCACGCAATTCAAGCTCCCACGCAGCTCCGATCCTGCCGCTTTTTTGTCGCAGTCAGCATCACAGCTACCTAGTGCAACAAGAGCCTGCAAGTTGGTCACCGTTGTGGCAAGTCGGCCCGAACCAGCTACAATTTCCGAACACGGTTCCCGGGAGCAACCACGGCGTGTTGGCGTTTGCCTGTTTCGAGTGCGGAGGCGTGCTGCTACGTGGGCGGCAAATTCACCAACTGAAGGACATGGCGATCTGGTCCTCTCACCTGGACCTCGACGAGGCGACGTGTCCGGTCTACGTTCCGAAGAACAAACCCTTTCGGGTGAACGAGTGTAAGTCGAACAGAGCGGAGGACATAATCTGCAATTTCCACCAAGCCTTCTGCGCTTCCTGTCGTGACGCGTGTGGAAAAGAGACAGCTATCGGGGCGATCTACTACGAACCGTACTGGGACTCGGAGATTGGCGGTCTCGTCAAGGACAAGGTCTTTCCGAGCTTGAAAATCAACCATTCGTATTCGAAAGGGACCAGCATCGAGAACAGCACGGTCATCGTGGGCCCGCGCTCGATGGCGGGGGCGGAGAGTCTATTCAAAGTGTTGCAAAAAGCAGACAAGCAGCCACCACCCGACCAGAAGCAGTGCACGACCCGCTTCATCCACAATCTGAAGCAAGACAAAAAAGCTTTGCAACAGCAGAACGATGCCTTAGAAGGCGCCCTTGCGAAGACAGAAGAGCAGGAAGAAGAGACCCGTCGCTTGCTGGCCGAGAAGCAAAATGAAAATCGCGTCATCATGGAGGAGGTCGAAGCGATGAAGCAACAGATTCAAGAGGCGGCACGGCAAAAAGAAGCGCTGGTGGCAGATTTGGATGGTATGAAGGTGCAGATGGAGAAGTCCCAAGCAGAAAATACACAGCTGTTGAATGAAAAAACTGCGATGGAGTACCAAGTTAAAAAGCTGCAGGATTGTCGTGACCGAGTCGCGGACGAGAAGGAGCGCATCGATCAAGAAAGAGAAGAACTGCACGCGAAGTTGCAGCAAGAGCAAGAGCAACTTGCGGAAGCAAAAAAGAATCTTGTCGCGGAGCAGCATAGGATTGAGGAGCTCAGAGCAGAAACAAAACGACTCGAGAAAAGCCAGAAAGAAATCGCGGCAAAGGCCGCTGGAGGGGACCACATGGTTTGGACATGGCAGAATGGGAACGAGTGGGAGCGCATGAACCCCGAGGTCTGTCACCAGCTGGACACCCACTACGAGACGTTTCAGACCGATCTCGCGAGGAAGTCAAGCGGAAAAAATACATCTTCGCGGAAGTCAGAGCACTGCCAGCTGCGGATAGGAAATTTTTCGTACGAGTTCGATTTTGTTGGGATGACGCAGACAAATCTGCATACCAACAAAGTACGCCGCATCCAGGTTCGAGTTGACCGACCACAGCATTGGACGCGGGATTTGCTGGAGCCTGGAAGCAGGACGAAAACTGATTTGCCTGCGGTAAAGATTCCCCTGAACGTGAAGCGACAAACGCTGGAATCTCTTGCCAGCACGTTATTCGGGACACATTGTGGCAGCACATGCCCTTTTATGGGAATCGGAATCGATAAAGTTCGTGTTGGCCGCCAGCTTCAACTGAAGAACGCAGCTGCGACGTTGAAAGCTTTCCAGGTCGAAAACTACCCGCTGTTCCAGAAGTACCAACAAGCCCGTCGGACCCTGCACCGGGAGCACAAGAGGCTTGGAATCAAGCCTCCACTGGTATCTCCCGCCATACCTGCGGCCGTGGAGGACTGTGTGAAACAACTTCTCGGAAGCCACCAGATGGAGCTCGAGCGGGATCTGAATGAGATGTACTTGTTTCATGGAACAGGCGCTGAGGGGCTCAAGCACATCTTACAGAACGGCTTTGACTTTCGGGAGGCAAAGGCGGGAGGACTGTACGGACAAGGCACGTACTTCGCAAGCAATGTGTGCAAGAGCATGCAGTATACCGGAAACGGAAATTGTCGTCGTCCGCCGGAGCGGCGCTCTTACATCATCGTAGCGCGGGTCCTGATTGGTGACGCGCACTATACCGAGAAAACTTGCTGCGAGCGAAAGCTGCCCCCTAAGCGGACAAACATTGCGAGCCAGGAGCCGTTTGATTCCATCATCGCGAACCCGGGGCCCAAGAACAACGGGAGTTTCTCAGCACATCAGCAGGCGCACCAGGAATTTGTTATTTTTGACAAAGCGCATGCTTATCCGGAATTTGTCATTGAATATGATTACTCTCACTTGTAAATAAATGAATCAACTACGTCTTCAATCCTATCCACAAACTGTAAAGAGATGATGAGGATTCCACTTGCGCGCACTCCAGTAGAACTATTTCGTGGCCTGAAGGTTATCGACTACTTACTTATTTCTTGAGTGCAGGTTTTGCACTCCTCATTCCCATTTGATTAAGCACGATGAAATTCGAATAGCTGTTGTTATTGGCGATTGCGCACAAGAATGAAGACACTTCCTTTCAGCGCAAACCCTCCTTTCTGGGTTTTGTTGGTCATTTATGGCTACAACATTGTTCTCCTACTTCTATCTGGCAGCCGAGAACTCTTTTATTTTTTGGTCTCGTGTTTAAAAACTCACACTGAGAGAAGAGTGAAATAGTCGTATAAGATGAGAATGAGAGAAGAAGAGCTAAAGGGAACCGTGCTTGTGGGTGATTCTAAGAGTATCGCGTCGAAAGGAAGTAATGGCATGTTTTTACCTGTCGAACTCGAAGCAGATTACTTATCATCGTGGCGCTGCGTAGGGGTCTCAATGTCGTTATTCTTGAAACAAGCTTCGCACCGGGTCGTTATGCTGGATTCGTGTATACTTTTCCTTCACCAGTCCTGACGAGTGGGATAGTTTTATGCTACCGGGGGAACTTCTTACCTTGGTTCAGTTCAAATTCTGCAGCCGAAATTTCTTCCTCTAACGTCTAACCCTGGTAGTAGGGATAATAACATGAAGATGCCAAACTTGGTTCCGCATCCAAACCCGCTGCACCATGTAACCACATACACCATTTTCACGAAAGTGCACTGTATAGTGCTCTAGGTTTTTTTTGCGAAAAAAATGCATCGCCAATGCGTATCTGATTGATAATATATATGATTTCGTTTTTTTCTGAATTCAAGACTGCACGTTGATGCCCCCTCATTCCTATATGAGTCTGAAGAAACAGCAAATGAGGCAGATAGCGTAATTTCTACTGCCGCAGCTCCCTTCCGCTGGACGCTCCTCCATGCTTTCCCTCGGTGGTCCGCCGTCGGAATGGACCCGACTCGTCCGAGACATCGAACAGGGCATCGGCACCGAATGGGTCGTCCACGCGTTACAGCAATATGTCGTGGAGAAGGGGATCAGTTTTCTGTACCACACCGAGCCCATTCGGGACATGAATTTGGCCCATCTCGCCGCGAAGCGGTACCAAGACCGGTGCCTGGACCTCTTCCTCTTCCTCCTCGACCACGCGCCGCGGATGTGCTTCAAGAGTCGCGACAAGTACGGCCAGACCTGTTTGATGTACGCCTTGGAGTCGAATTCGTTGAAAATTGCCTGCGTGTTGCTGCAGCGCCAGGCGGAAATCAACGGCGGGTGGCTGAATGAGTCGCTGGTTTTGGAGAACCAAAACAAGGACATCGTGTACGATTTCCACTCCTTCCCCTGGATGTACCCGGAAGCACCCGGGGGGTTCCGGTACGACTTCCAGACGCCCGTTTTGGAAACGCGCGCCGCCGAGATGCAGAAACACGGCGTGCGGGCGGTCGACGCCGCGGAGGCGGTAGCCGCGGGGTTTTCCTCGCCCAGGTACTCGCAGACGATCGCAAAGGTCAAAGACGAAGAGAAGGCCAGGCAGAAGCAGAGGGTACTAACTTGATTTGGTTTTTTTTTTCGTTTGGTTTTCAATCATTCTTTTTTTCCTTCGTGCAAAGCAGAAGATGCCTGCGACACTGGAGGGTTCGTGGTGATCTAGTACAGCTTTCATTTCCTGCTACCCCTAGCGAATCGCACATGATTATCCCAAAAACAACAGCTGGAACTAAAAGCCGCAACCTCGATGAAGTGGAAAAATGCCCCGGAGGAGCGGCCGCCAGAACCGCCACCCCCGAGAATGTACGGGCCGGTTATGGCGTTCTCAAACGTTACATTCTCAACTGTTACATGAATTTGTGATGCAAGACTAGCATAGGTGAGAGGGAGGACCTTGCGCGTCTTGCATTACAGGTTTGATCCGGAATACAGTACTATTTAGCCTTCCGAGAATTTGTGATGCAAAGCAGCTTGATCGTCTGGAGAATTATGGCCATTTTGCATGACAAATCATGTAACAGTTGAGAATGTAACGTTTGAGAGCACCATACCGGTTCCGGACAACCCAGACCTCGTGCTCTACACGCCCGACCCCCGACCCCAACTCCCCGAGTATCAAATGTAAAAATGTCTGGGTCTGGAAGATTACCGGGTTTGTCATGCACATTTTGCACGACTCCTGATGTCTGTGATGCATGCCTTAGCATCACAGATTTTGTGAGGGCTTTCTGATGCCTAGACCGCATGACAAATGCTCTTTCCGTGTAGCACAAATTGGACTCTCTTTGCTGCTCATGCAATACAGATTTTTTTAGAATCCAAAATCAGCATGACAAGTTGGATTCTTCCAGACCCAGACATTTTTACAGTTGATACCGAGGGCGTGCAGCTGAAGCCGGAACTGCGCGGCCGGGCGGAGATGCTCCACCTAGCGTGGGAGCCGCAGAACATTGTGGACGCGACGGCATACAACCCGACCATAAAGACCAACTCCGTGACCGGGTTCCAGAAAGAGGTGGATGGGGGCCCCCATCACTGGAATAAAACCTTGAAACTCGGTATGTTCGGCGACGAGAACGAGATTTTCGGCGATTTTGTGGAGGAGGTCGTGGTCGACACGGTGGTGAAAGTGATATCACACAGAAAAAAACTGGCAGGTCGTATTTGTAATGCAAAAATAAATAATTGCATACCCGAAATAGCATGCTACGATGTCGCCCATGACAGATTTTTCTGTGTTTATTTTTGCAATACAAATATGCCCTGCCAGCTTTTTTCTGTGGGATACGTGACGAAAAAGAAAAAGAAGAAGAAACGACGCGCGGCGCCGCTCTATTCCATGAAGGCCATGGGCGAGTACCCGGGCAAGGCGATCAAGACCCCCGCGCCGAACACGGCCCGGGCCCAGGCGTTCGCGAAGAGCCGCGAAGAGGGATCCTCCTCCGGCGGGGGAAACAGCCCAGCACTTCACCGGTCCAGCACCAACAGCCCGAAAAGCGGCTCGGCGAGCGGCGGGGGGAATACGCCCGCGAGGCCCGGCGCGCGGTCGCCCAACACCGTTGGGTCCTCTCCGGTCGGCGGTCGGTCCCCGGCGGGTGGCGGAAGTACTAACGCGAGTCCAATGCCGGGACTACCCGTTATCGGCGGTTTTGGCGGAGAAAATAAAACATGGCAGAAGACCGGGTCCACGGCCGCACCGCCAACTGGCGCGCAGACGCTCGGTACAACAGGTCCGCAGACGACCATTAACACGTCTAAGATGAACCGAACCAGCGGCAGCATCGACTCCAGCAACAGTAAGTCCTCTAGTAACAGCAAGTCGAAGCACACCACGTCCACCTCCTCCATGTTCCGGACGTCGCAAGAGTTGAACAAAACCCCGGGCTTAATTCACCCGGTCATCACACTCGACACGGACGAATTAGGTCACGACGCGATCTGGTACGCCGTGAAGAACAAGCGGTACCGGGTTGTGAAATTTCTGAAGTCCGAGCCGCGGGTCAGCACCAACATCCATCTCTTCCAACTCGCCTGCAAGATCGGGTGCCGCATCTCCACCAGGATGTTTGTGGACAGCATCGGCATGGTGCCGCCGATCAACTGTCTGCTCGACGCGGTGAAGTCGCAAGATGTGAAGGCGGTCAAACTCCTGCTCGACCGCCGCGCGGAGGTGGACGGGCGGGACCCGGACATGGGCGACACGCCGCTGATGATCGCGTGCCGGAAGGTGGACAAGAAGATGGTGGATCTATTACTGCAATACAAAGCCAGTGTGAATCTGGAGAACTTTGTACACAATTCCGTCGACAAGATCGCGTTCGAACAGTTCACAGAGGCGAACCGGTTCGAAAACCGCATGCACAGCAACGAACAGCTGTTGGTGACTTGCAAGGAGATCTGCATCGCCATCAGGAAACGGCTGGCGGAGCTGGAGGGCAAGATCTACATCATCGTCGACGACCGCACGCTGGACTACATGGGCGGCGGCGAAAAGCGGTTGAAAGTGTCCGACGCGAACTTGCCGCTGGGCATGTCGCCGAAAAACAACTCGACGGCCAGCCCGCGGTCCCCGTCGCAGCAGTCGCTTTCGGGTGGACCGGGGTCCGCGGCGGGGGATGAGCAGAGTGAGCCTTCGACGTACACAAAAATGACGGGCGGGAAAAAGAAAAAGAAAAAAACGGTGGAGTGAGGGAGGTAGAACAGGTAGAGCACAATTTGAATTTGTATGATCATTGTTGAGAACCGGTGGCGGAATGCGCTGCTGACTTCGCTTCTACTCCCCAAACAAAAACCCGTAAGCAAAACACGACAGGTTTTCCTTTTCGTTTCACAGATACATCTCCATTTACACGTAAGTACATCATTTTGTTTCAAATCTGTTGGTGCAGCACGCAGGACGGCACACAGCAACAATTTTCGAATTCACAGCAAAATGTACGCGCAATTTGATCGAAACCGTATCGAAGCAGCTGAATGTACACAACAAGATATTGCCATGAAACGTGAAGTCGTAAGACGCTGGCGCAAGGGATCGGTTTTCTTCTCTGCTCCACCGGTTCCTTTGTGTTCTACTTTTTTGGATTTTTGTTCATCGTCGTCTCTGTTCCGCGGCCTCGTGTTTGATCTCGAAACATATGGCGGGCACCATGAACTATTTACCAGATCGTTGGATCGCAAATTGGATGATCACATGGTCTATTGATACGGAAAAAGAAGCAGCAGCAGGATTTGCCGCTCTAGATCCATTGATCTTTCGCACAATGAATCGTCTTATTGAGAACAAGTCCACCGCAATATCATAGCAACGGGAGGAGCGGCAAGAAGATGAAGTCCCCGAAGACGAGGACCACGATGGAGCGCAGCGCCAGCTCCTCCTCCATCAAACGGGATAAAAGCAGAAGCACCAGCTCCCGCACCGCGTCAAAAGGGTCGATAAAAGAGCCAGCGAACTACAAGAGAAAATCGAGTAAGCTCACTCTCTTCCTTCGCTTTCTCGGTTTCCTCGCGTTATTCGCTCTCGCCGCCTTCGTGTACGTCAGGTATGGCGACGCACTTTCACTTCACGCACTGAAGAACAGCAAGGAGAAGATCGAGGGCATGATAACGAGAAACCCGATTCTCGGTCCCATCGCGTATGTCGGCTTCCAATCCGCGTGCGTCGGATTCAACCTGCCTGGTGCGACCTTTCTCGCGACGTGCGCCGGCTTGTTCTTCCCGCAACCGCTCGCCTCCGCCATTGCCTACACGGGCTACATGCTGGGCGCGATGATTTCCTTCATTTCCTGGCGTTTGATCCTTGGGGACAGCGTGCACAGCTTTTTGGATACGAGTTCCACCATGTTTAAGAAGATGGAAAGGGAAATCAAAAACGCGGACAACATAATCGACACGGTCGCCTCGCTTATTTTCATCCGCTACATCGCGTTTTTCCCCTTCTGGTTCGTCAACGCCAGCCAAGCAGCCATGGGCATCTCCTTTTCCTATTTCACACTCCTCACCGCGTTCTCGACCGTCCCGGGCGCGCTCCTCTACCCCATGACGGGCCGGATGCTGCGACAAACGTTGTCGGAGGTGACGGTAGAGACGAACACCTCGGAGTTTGTGCAGGCTCTCTTCATCAAGGCAATCTACGAGGACCCGGCGGCGCAGGCGACGTTCGGGCTGTTGGTGTTCTGCGCACTGTTGCCAGTACTGCTGCGATTGCCGAAATTGTTCTTGACAGCGGGGGAGGCAGTGATGGCCGCGACCGAAGTGAAGCAGAGGACAAGAGGCAGGTCACCAACCACGAGACCAGCGACCAGCTCGGCTGAGTACTGTATGTCTTTTCTCCACATGCGTTTCTGTATCTGTTTCTCGCAGATGAATTTCGCAAATGCAAATTTGTACAAGCGTGCGAAGAAATCAATTGTGCACTAGGTCACTGACAAAAAAAAAAAACAGGCGCAAGCGCGAACGGGTACTGAAGAAGGCACAAAGGGAACAACTTGCAGCATCCAAGAAGAACTCGTGAAAATGAAGAGCTGCAACATCTTCGTGCGAGGGAGCAAGAAAGTAAAGTCAAAGACGAGTGCAAATGAGTGATCCGCCAGTGAACGCATAAACAACACGGAGTCAAGTGATGTATGATACGTCGTCTTGTCGGACGGGATTGGGTATGAAGCGCGCTTTACAATAGTCTGGCGACAGGAAGAAGAAGCAACGTCTGCCGCTGCACGATCAGCTTTTCCCGGTTTGCTGCGCGAATTTTGATCTTTTTTGCGTATTGAATTTCGTTTTTGTGTCTCTGCCTCTGCTCGAGTTTTTCCCTTTTTAATCGCTGCCGTGTGCTTGTGATTGATCAAGATCTGTTGATGCTCTCAAACTCCACGATAGTCGGTCAGGTTTTGTTGTTTTTGACACGGATCACCGGGACCACGATCGCCCCGAGTCTCTAGCTCTACGGAAGGAGAGCGTAAACAGATCACTGAAGATAGATTCAAGTGAGTTTTTGAATCAGTTGCTCTACTTAGTGAGCGATTTTCTAGGGCTAGAGAAAGCACTCAGGGCATCCTCGAACGAGGCACTAGCAGATAAATTCAAAAATGCAGGAGCCGGATATCGAGCCCCCCTCGATAGCGGACAATGGTGCTTCCCTCGGCAAAGTCCTAGTCGTTCCGTTTGGAGACGTGGATGCGCTTTTCCGAGTCCTTCACCGGAAAGTCAATTTTCGTCAGTTCAGGGTCTTCCATAACCCTCCATGGAACGTGGTACTGCAAAGCGCAGACAAAGTGTATCACGCGTGCAATCGCGCAGCCAGCACGTTCGAAAAATTTCGAAGCAAGTGCCTAGGGCGTAGTAAAAATTTGGAAGCCGTGGATCGAAGGGTGCTCGATTTGAAGCTGCAGGCGCTACAAAAGTTTGCCACGCAGGCGCGCAGAGCTGCGTATGCTTTGGAATCGTTCATCAGTGAGGAGGAGAAGGATCAACTGAAGGATCTGGGCATTCGCAAGTGGGAGAACGTGGCCATTACAGAGCTATTGACGAAAAAAGATGAGGTGCAAAACTGCGTGAATACCCTGAAGAGCGTGCTAGATGACGGAAGCTACGTGCAGCGGCTGGATTATTTGAACTACCTCGAGCGTTTACTCAAAAAGAAGATCACTCTGCCAAAATCGTCTTCGACCGCGGCGCCGGCCAGCAGTTCACAGAATGCCGTGGGCTCTGCATCTGCCAGTAATCTGAGTCAAAACTTACCGCCCAGTACAACACCCTGCACAACTGGAGCCAGTTCGAGTGTCACGAACAGCGGAAGTGAGGACGACATACTCAACGGCGTCATTGGCGATTTGTTGGTCGGGATGAGAAATCTTCTGGAACAATTGTGGGCGAAACTGCCCAACAATGGCGCAGCAATCGCTGAATATCCGGCATGGGATGAGATCAAGCGTCGCTTGGATGTGATGTTCAAAGACACAACGAACTGCGTTGAAATTGTCGAAACCTATCGAGCAAGTAGTTACAGCACGAACATTGTTGTTTACGAATCGGAAGTAGACAAGCCATTTAGTTCTCGTATCAAGCAGTTAAGGTTGGAGGCGCTGAAAGCGTTTCTTGACGACTTGCGGTTTCGCTTTGCGTTCCCTGCAAAGGAGATCGTGAACAGCGAGAGCGTTAACTCGACGAAAGAAGCAGATGCTGCGTGGGGCCGCACGGCGGTCACGGCAATCCTCGTCAAAAAGAAAATGTTAGAAGCCCTGTCTCAAAAAATAAAGGACGTAATGGATGAGAAGCGACACTCGACCTCTTTTGCCTACATGAACCACCTCGAGAAGTTGCTGGGAAAAAAGATTACGCAGGAGCCGCCCAAAAATGCTGGAGTTGAACCGGTTGCAAGTAGTGCCACCACTCCTGTTGCTGTGACTGTGGCGTCTTCCACTTCTACTCCTGTTCGATCTTCCGCGTCGACGTCGAACAAGAACACGAATGGTGCACCGGCGAGCGAATCGTCGAAAAAATCTCCTGTTGTTCTCGCTACTCCGCCCAGCAAAAGAGGCGGCAAAAGCTCGTCTACTTCCTGCGACAGCACGACCGTGACCCCCTCCCGCAACAGTGCTACTCCGACCACGATTGCGTCTGACGACAGCGACGAAAGTGATAGTGATACAGAGACCGACACTGAGTCAGACAGCAGCTCATCCGACGAAGTAGGAAAGGCTCGGAAAACGAAAAAGGAGGCCGATATTGAGTTCCAACGTGCCTGCGAGAAAATTCCCGGCACCGTGGGCATGATCTGCGGATTTTTCATGGGTGTCGGGTTCACATTGTTTCTCATTTTCCTCGGAATGTTTATCGCGTACATGTGGTCCTCCGCCAAATAGATCTTGATGTACATTCACATTGCAGATTCGTGACTCCCCGGTATGCTGGAAGACCCCCAAACAGTAAAAAAAACTATTGGGAATCATGGCTTTCGTGAACGTGAATAAGTTTTCGAAAGTGTTGTAAGTGGTTCAGGGTGCGATGTCTCTTCGATGGTTCAACAGTGACTGTACTTTGTGACATGATCGATGCGCATTCAGCTGCAGCTTCACTTTTTCAAAGATGCAGCAGTCGCCCTGTTCTATCAAGATCTCCAACTATGTTTGTCGTCGATTCGAAAGCAGCTTCTCCTTCTTAGATCTTCTCGTGCGTTTATCTCTCGTAGTACACCTCCTACTTCCTTCGCCTGACTCTATTTCGAATCGTTGCTTCTTTCCTCGGTCTAGATGTACTCGTGTCGGAATCAGAATCGCACTGCTTATGCGAAATCGTAATCGTATTGTTCGCTTCGTGTTTGTCGCTTCCTCGTCGTGTCGTCACGAAGCAACGAACTGGGCAGACAGGATGAAGACGTCTCGAGAACTGCGATAAGTCGATCAAGTCATGGATGAACGATCCTCGTGAGGGTGAGCACCACAAGCTTTGATTTCCATTCCATCGAATTGTTGTACGGTGCCAACAATCAAAAACAAAATCCAATGTTTCACGCCTTGGACGACTTAGGTGGAGTTTTCTACGAATGTTTTTTGCAATTTACTTACTCAAGAAGCTAAAGTAAGAAAGAAATCATCGATACTCTCTGCCTCATTTGTCTCTCTGTCTCTTTACGAATCCAAGTTCGTTCCGCAGCCTCACACTTTCTTGCATCGATTTGAAGAACAGACATGCAAGAACCCGACACCGAACCGCTCGCGGTCACCGAGATCGACGATGTCGTGTTGAACCTAGTGCGGGACGCGTTGCGTGAAGTGGATGAGTTTTGTGCTCTGGTGGACCAGAAAGTGCCACCAGGCCAGACGTCGACGATCCGACCGACTCCGGAGTGGAAAGAAATAGTGGAGCGCTCTGCAGCTCGTCGAAATGGAGCATTAAGGAAGAGCCTCGTCATCGCAAGAGACGCGGCTGAAAAACGTAAACACACAAACCACATATTCGCACCTAGTGCAGGCAGTAGTACCACTGTGGAGGCGGATCTGTCTTCTTGGATTCTTCGCGTGAAGTTTGCGGCTTCTGGAGCCTTTTGTCGGGAACTAGCAGATGGTGTCATTGACCTGAATATATACATCGAAAACGAAGAAAAGGGCAAAGAGCTGCACAACATCGGAGTTTTCGGTAAGTGGGACGGCGGCGCCGTTGCTTTACTCCAGGAGAAAAAAAAGGAACTGCAGCAATTAGCAAGGAAGTTGAACAAGATTTTGGACGAGCGCCTTTTTGAGTCTCGTTCGAAGTACTTGTCTTATCTCGACCGCTCCGTATCGGGATGTTTTGCTCTTATGTTCGACCCATGCGTAAAAGCAAGACCCAAGTTGGTGCTGTCTGCGGCAGCAGCAACAAGCAGTAAAGAAACAAGAAGGAAGAGAAGCACTACCACCTCTACCACCAGCAGTAGCAGTAGTGCAGCGAATGCCAGTGGAAGCGGTGCTGGATCTTCGTCCCTTGCTGCTGCCTCGTCATCTTCTACGGATAATGATCGCCCAGTAATAGATGCCAACGCAACATCAACTTCAACAACTAATCGTGTTAATGTGCCTACCATCCAAACCAACCACGCAAGTACCGAAACGGACCGAATTGAAACCCGGAATGTGCGCATCGGAACTGATCGGGTTGTGACGCGGAATCCCAGTGTTCCGATTCAGACCAGAAACACGGGCTGTGGAACAGGTTCCACTGCGCATGTGCGAAACACAGGTACGGATCCGATCTGCGATGTTGATGGTGTGGAGGGTGGTGACGGCGACATGAAGGAGCAGGACGATGACAACCACGACGACGAGAACGACGACTCCGCGGCGGGGACGCTGGCTGTGGATTCGGAAACCTTCTGGACCCGTGTCTTCAATTTTCAGTGGTTGAACACTTACGCCTTCGGGTTCTGGTCCGGGATCGTCTTGTCGGTACTGATCGTTTTGTTCGTTCCCGCTCTGGTGAATCCCGCGCCGTCGTGTCCCACTCCGGAACCAGCAAACGAGGCCGAGTTCTCCAATGCCGACCCTTCGACCGATTCCGGTAGCTCCGTGTTTCAGTACTTGCTGAGTGCTGCTGGATTTGAACAGTAAGCACCCACAGCAATCTTGCTTGAAGGGTTTCCGTTTCGTTGTCTAATAGCTTTTCATCAGCGGGTTAGGAGATTAATTGCAGTTGCTGCGAGATGAAGTCAATGAGATCGATACACTCTCGCGTTGAATTTGAAAAAGAAAAACTACTTTCACTTTATTGCAGACACCACACGACCGTAACCAGCTCGATTTATCAATGAACAGAATGAAGTCACAAATTTTCGCGGCTTGAGATGAAAAAACGATCGTGATCGTCTTGTTAGACGTCATCTAGTCACAAACTAACAACAACTTTCGGTTTTATTCAATATCTTATCAGTTTCAGTTGCATTATTGACGTACTTTTCATAGAATCGGAATGTCGTTCGTTGTGTACAAAATTAGAAAATGCTTCAGCGCTACCCCCGCCCTTCACTAACTGAAACAAGCAGAAAATTCAATACTAGATTTCGTATGGAGAGCCAAATTTTCCCTTCCTGATTCCTTCTCCAGCCGAGGTAGAGCAAAAATCACAAATGTGCGGAGCAAGTAAGTACGCACCTAACCCTAAGCGCAGACAATATCATGTCGAAATTGTATTGTAATTGTTCCCTTTGTCCCCGTGGAAGTTGAAGATCGGTCCTCTCATTTTCGCGAAATCGGTCTGTCCTCTGGAAAGTAGACATTGAGATTGTCCTGAATCTGCTGGAGAACACGCCATGAAATTATCGGAGGATAAAAATGTCGTTATTGAAATGGCAGATGGAAGATCCACTAAATCTGACAGTCAACAGATCGGTCAAAATATGGGTGTTTTGTAAACGCATGGAAAGTAGAGCAAGCTTGATGAGTCAGAGAAACGAGAAAAAGAAGTCTGTAAATCGAGAAGAACGTTGCACCATTTGCGAATGGCAATGATTTCGTCCGCATCTTCGTCCCATTTTTCCTGTGCCATAGAATTCCAGATCCAGGGCTCCGTGCTTAATCTCGACGAAGAAAAAATCCGAACATTTCCCCATTTTTGAGTTACATTCCCCTTTTTGCGCCAAATCGTATGAAGACAAGAGGAAGATTCCACTCTTGAGTAGTCTCTATCGTTTTTCTAGTTTTGACAAATAGCACCCAAGAACAGCATCATCGTAAAAACTTTTTCGTACGCCACACGGCTGGCATTTTTCGCGCGCATTGATTTCGTACAACCTCAACATCTAGTATCGTCGCACGTCGTACAAGAAAAGCGAATTCGCTCAGAATTCATTTCTCTCGATCACTACGATTTGTCTCGTATTCGTTTACGGGAAAAATAAAACGAAAGTAAGTGATCATCAGCTATGCTCCGGGTAGTTGTGGCAGTACGTAGAACGCCTACCGAACGACTTGTTGAGCATTCATAGTACAACACAGCATGAAGACGAACACGAAGTGACCCATCACAGTCACAGTTACCGCTTGCCTGCAGTGTATTTTTTTCGAACGCCCGATCGAACTCGAAGGCGATACTCAACCTCGTACCTGAGTATCTCTAGCATTGCAGACAATAGAACCCTAGGCAAAACATGTTGTCTATGCTCGTTTCCGTGATCGGTTTCCTGATCGGGAACAATTCGGGGATCTCCATGTTCGACGTCTTCCAGCGACCTTCCTGCACGGGGCTTCACCTTTACGCGGAGTTTGTCCCTGACAAATCCTCCACTCTGACGCTGAGCAAACCGGATCTCGTCAAGGCGTGGCCAAAACTACTGGACATAGAAGCGAAAGGCGTGGCCAAAACTGCTGGGTCATCCTCGTCCTCAGCTACAACAACTTTCGGGAACAATGCGCTTCTCGGAACCGTCATCTCCCCCGAGGAAGCGAAAAGCATACGAGTATATTTTTTGGTTGTGGTTGGAACAAGTCTGTGAATGATGCAGCTAGCAGGTCTTGCTATCAAAGCATTTTTTTGTGTAGTTTTGCATCGAAAAAGTAAAAAAAAAGTAAATTGCATGAGGAGCTCGTTGTAGCTTGTCCGTGTGCAATGAAAACAAATGCGAAAATAAGCACACCAACAAACAGGTCTCGGGGTTCCCTCTCATCGGAAGCCACAAAATCACCAAAGTGGACGAGAAATCCGTGACAATGAAGCCGGCCTGCTACATAAGTAGCACCGATTTCGACGAAACGTGGTCTCCAGTGCTGCTTTCAGATTTGCCAGAAGGTACAACAGTTTTTTGTGTATCTCTATCTCTTGCGACTGAATAACATGAACATATTTATGTATTTTTCAAATACAGCCACCTATAATACGATATGCGCTTTATACATGTAACAAGGCATAATTACTCTGACTTTGTGTCTGTCCACGGTCTAGTAGTAGTACCTCACGAAATGCTTCGAAAATTAAAAGAAATCTGAAACCAAATAAACGCTAGGTATCCGCACGTGGATGAAGCAGCGGGGCAGGGAGCGCGAGATCCCGGTTCACGGGAGTCTGACCGTGGAGAGCCTGGGAAAGATTACCGCCATCGCGCCAGAGCTGTTCCAAATTGCGGAAATCGGTGGTGAGGTCGCCATCGTCACTGTGGAACCGAAAACCACGTGGGAATCACTGCGCGGCCTCTTGAACGCGAAGGTCAAGGTGCTGGGCGAGGGCTCACGGTTCGTCGTCATGGGTTTTTTGACCCTCAGCGGCATTCTAGCGCTCGGAGGCGCCGCCGGCGGGGCAGACGCGTGAGGATGGAGGATGGTGGCGAGGAGGCGAAAAGCAGATTAGTATACCGAAAGTAAAAAATCAGAATTTTGGTATCTTTTTTCGAAAGCGCATTATTGTACATAATTTTTCAATCGCGACTTCCTCTATGTAGATCTAGTTCTTGTTTGTTTATACTTATGTACAAAAACAGAACCCGGTATAGCATGACTGAGTACAACCTCCAGCAGCTGCACCAACATCCCTGTAGAATGTTTTGACACCAACAATCTTCCCGCACCATGGAAGCCTACCTGCTCCGTAGGTCTTCTCTCAATCTTCCCATGCCATGGCTTCAAAGAGGTGGACCACGAACAAACTACAAGTAACGACTGAGTTATTTGTTGTTGAACTTGAACTCCACCTCTGAATTTGAATATGATCACGAAGAGTCTTCAGCTTAATCTGTATACAACAAAATTTGTATGAAAATTACCCGCAATTTTCATGCGCTACCCAATATGGACACGTTCTCTTTCTTCCCTGGTGGATAACGTAACTGTAGAGCGGCGCCCTCTACTAGCTACGTAACGTAGGAAATGAATCTCCTCGCAACTGTATACAAAGTAAGTTCAAGGCCGCCCGGCTAGTAAAAACGACATTTCCCCTGGTGAGAACAAACCGCGTTTCAGTGATCTCAGAGACTTAACCGCGTTTCTCCTGCAGGCATGGATGGAGCTCCGTAAAGTTTCCGCGACCTACGACAAAAAGAAAATGCAGAGTTCTACCGGAAAGTGCCGCCTGGAATCTTAGTGAAAAGCGATTCCGTGATGTTCTGAAGAAGATCTTGCTTTGTTGAAGACCCTTTATTTCTTTTCGTCGCAGCTCGCAGCGGTCCGATTCAGATACATAGAGATTCCACTAGATCAAGAATCTGATCTTCTCACGGTGAAAGTTCTTTGATTATTTTTTGCATTGTTTTGCTTCTACTTGTTTCTCCCTCTTTCGACTTTTGAAGATTCTCGTTTTCCATTTCCTTTTTGATCATCACATCTGTCTCGACGGACCCTCCGACAGCGATTATACCAACCAGCCTTCGCGAGTGTGCTTGCAGCATCGTTGACTTCTGATGTAGCATTCGTTACTCAAGAGCATGACTTAAAGCAGATTTATACAATAGAATGCGCCGACATGACCGAACAAGCCATTCATATTGCAAGCTGAATTCTATTTGAAAATTTGCTACGATCATCCAACAAGGAGCCGCTCGGCGCGACAGAAATATGTGCCGCTTTTTCTTTCACAGCGTGCTGCTCGCGGGCCTCCTGTTCAGCAGTCAGGAGAGCGATGCAGTTACGCTTTCCACCCGGAGGACATTAGGTGGTACAACAAGCAACGGCCCGCTGAGGAGCAAGTTCGCACCACGACACCATCGAGCCGTGGTACCTCCGCACTCAGCGAAGACCATGAGCAGATTCAAAAGCAGAGAGTTGTACTCGCCGGAGGTGCTGGCACAGCTGGGAGCGTATGACGACGTCGCGCTGCTGCTTCACCATAATCCGACCTTCGGAGCAGGAGGACCTGCTGGGTTAGACAAGGACATGGATACTAGCATGGCTCCTTCTGGTGGTAAAAGTATAACAACGACAACGTCGAACGAAGGAGCTGCAGGGGGAAGCGCAAGTGGCAGCAACGGGGCACTGGGAAGTGGAGCTGGAGATTTGCTGATGAACGCAAATAATGAGCAACTGATTTCACCTAGGGCTAGGCCCACAAATTATAACTCGTCGAACCACAACCAGGACCAGCACAACAATCAAAACCCGACTCCGGGCAACAGCATTATGACCCAGACGGCCGAGATGTTTCTGAGATTGCATGAGGATTTGGTGTTATTGTTCACCTGCGGAATTAACGGGCGTGTGAAGCGACTGCACCACAAGTCCCTCCTCGCGTCCCGCACCATGGAGAACCGGCAGAGTGGTCCTGCAAATAACGGTCCAACAGACGACGACTTTGACACGATTCTGGACAACATTGTAGCTGCCGAGCTAGCGCAGCAAGTAGATGACCCTCAACTACTGGCGAACAGCTTGCGCCTGGCCCGGCGGGCGGAGCAGCGGCTGAGGCGGTGTCCGCAACAAAGATTACATGAATACCGGGTCATATTGAAGAAGAGTCTGGAGAACGGGATTCCGAAGACGGATGCAGAGGTGCAGGCCTATTTGCGGGATGCACGCGAATCGTGGATCGCCATGGGAGGAACTTCTACGGGTGGTGCTTACGAAGATCATGTGTTGGGGGACGAGCCGCCGGAAGTGAGGGCAGAACATGATTTCGCACAACGCTTCGACGTGGTTGACGACTACTTCGCAGCGCTCGGAACGAACAGACCGGGGAGCAGACCGGTGACTGACGGTGGTGTCGTTGCTCCTGGCAATGCACATGCAAGTCGGCAAAATCACGTCCCAATCATCACACCCAGAACTAATCTCAGCTTCATCGGCGGCGCGGCTGATGCGGTCGTCGAGCTGGCTGAGGATGCAGGCTTGATTGGAGCGACCGCCGGTGGTGCCGCAGCGAGTGGCGCGAGTAATGCTGTTGATTACAATGCGAATGCAAATGCCACCGGTGCACCAGCATCATGCACTGCATCCTTCTGCGAACGACTGAACGCCACTTGCCGAAACATTTCCGGCGTCAACACTTCTTTTAACAACTACCCCGAAGATGATCCGAACCAGAGTTCTCTCATCCGGGCAACGAAGGCCACCAGCGGGAGCCAGCCGCAGTCCAATGCGACGAAGCACAATCTGCAGTTTCCCATGTCGACGAAGGAGTTGGGTGAGTTAGTAGACACGGGTTTGCTAACCAGCGCGAAAATCATCGCCTCGCCGATACAACTATCCGGGTTGGGAAACATGTTGGTGTCCGCACAGGACAAATCGAAACTTTTTCACTGGGCCTTGATCCTGCAGTTTCGCACATCCACGGGGATTTTCTCCCCGGTCTTCACGCAAGAAAGGGAAGACGTGGAAATGAAGGACCCTATGGTCGGGGAGTCGCGTTATTTGCTGAGCCAGGCAGACGTCGCCAAGATGTTGGAGGAGAAAAGGCAGGAGGAGGGTGGTTCACTGCGAGATGAACTACAGACGGAGAGTGTTCAGCCTGCTTGTTCCGCCTCCATTTCTGCTACTGGTGCTGGGAAAGAGGAACATGAACATGGAGATGCAACAACTGGCGTAACAAGTGCAACAACTCTCCCCGCTGTTCCTGTCGCACGTTCCGAAGAGCTGCTACAGGAACCAGGCACCGACGAATCGGACAATGGTTTGTTGGACGGAGAGGACGCGGTCTTGGTTACCACCGAAGAAATTTCAGAGAAGCTGCGGGACCTGCGCATTCGGTCCAACTCGACCTGCTCGACTGTGGCAACCAGCACGGACTACAATTGTCGCAGCCGATCCAACTCGATCCTGCTTGGGCAGGCGCAATCAGGTGCTGCTGCGATGGGGAGTGACGAAGCTACTTTTGAATCTGCCTCCCCGCCGCCGGTAGAGCCGATTCCGGAGCATCGGGAGCTCGCAGGAGCTCCGGCACCGCCTAAGGCGTTCAGCACAAAAATGACGGAGGCGAAGTTGAAGGAGAGTAAGAACGAAAAAGAACCGTTGGAGCAAAACGAAGAACAATTCAACGATGATTTGAACACGACCCTCCCCCGTAGCATCGAGGATTTTGAGCAGATTGAAGAAGAGATCATTAGTGTCAGAATCGAGAAGCTCGCTTCTGGCGAGGTGGTCGTCACGAGGTCGCCACCGCACGGCTGTAGGAAGGACACCACCGTGAAGAAAAACGCCGATCCGCGGTTTTCCTGGCAACAGAGCCGGATTCAAAGGGAGATGGAGAAGAAGGAGGAACAGGAATTTCTCCAGCGCGCGGAGGCTTTCGAGACCGATTTTCTGCACTACCCCCAGGCGAAGGAAGTCACGCCGATGGAGTGGCTGCCGCCGTATTTAAGCCGGAATTTGCGGTACGATGGCGTGCGACTCGATAAGAAAAAGTTCTTCACCTGGTTTCTGCAGGAAACAAAGATCGCCGGGTACTTCAAAGAGCCTGAGCTGCCACAAGAGATGCCAAGTTGTATCTCCTCCGCTGCAGCTATCGATGCGCTTTCATTTGGTGAAGAAGAAATTGAGATGGACAGACTACCGGATCTCATCCGCCAGGTGGCGCAGCAGGGGAATCATGACAAGAGCCAAGGACAAGGAACAAACGGTAGTCCTCACCCGCAGCAGCAACAGCAGCAGCGTAATAAAGACACCGCCCCACAAAGCAACGGTTGCTACCATATGGCGCACAACAGTTGCCAGCATCTAGTCTACCGGTTTTTCCGGGACGTGTTGCAACTGGCTTCCATCGGTCCCAAGTGTTACTCTCCGAACTGTGTAGCCTCTTCCCCGCTGGAGATGTTCCGGGCGCGGAAACGGGTTTGCGGCTGCAGTGGGCGGGACATGGATAAAACGATGCAAGAGTTGATAACAGAACAAATGCCGGAGTTATTCGCGCCGTGGGATAGCTGCTGTTCTCCTGATGCACCAACTACTTCTGTAGTTGCTCCTTACAGCCCACCCACAGGAGCAGGGAGGAGTCGAGAGAAAAAGAAACTCTCTGCCCGCGGACGGTCTGTAAGGAACACAGCAGAACTACGAGCACCACGCGAAGAAGAAGAAGAACCATACGACGCTTCGGGCAGCGACATGGCCGAGACGAGTGATGAACAGATTAGCAGTGCCGCCGCGGACGAGGATAAAGATTCTGACTCAGCCTCAGGAGAGACACCTTTCTCCAGCGATGACGCTCAACAGCAAGTAGACCGGCCCTTTTCTGTCCCCGTTCCTCCCGAGCAACACGCGCAGTTCGACCGAGAAAACCCGCAGGTGGCGGAATTTTTAGCCAAAAATGACAAACGACCGATGAAAATGCAAAGAACCCTCTCAAAGTCCAGGATGCGGGCCGTAAGACTCGCGAACAGGAAGCTGCGAGAGATGCGTCGCGAGCGGATACAGCAGACCAGAAGGTGGAATGGAACTGGAAGCGCATCGAGGGTGATGCCGCAGGAATACCAGCGTAGAAGGTCTTGTGTGCAGCACACAACTATTCAGCACACGCCTAGATGCATGATCCACTGCGAACCCATCGCGCGCTCAACGAGCCCCGCGATTCTCTCTGCGTCCTTCGGCATTCCCTGCTCATCCGCCACAGCCGGATTCGAGAAAGATGATGAGGGGCGAAAGCGATGCAACGACCTTTTCGAGGACTTCCAGTTGCAAGTCTACGAAGCCTACAACGAGAAGAAAGACCCCCCACTGTTCATGGGAAAAACACCGCGAAACGAACGGGGAGCCAGGTTGTTGTACTGACACTGAGGTACTTTGAGAAGAATAATTTCTTCCGAAACCACTACCAGCATCTGATGAAAAATAAACTTTCACCCAGAAGAAAAAAAAACCGTTTCCATGTTGCCGTTTTGGATCCTTTTGATCATTTTGAAGCTAGAAAGGACTAAACACTCTTCGCATCATCTGTCGAAACGAATACAACTCAATACAAAAATTAGAAGCAAGTAGCTTTTCCTTTTTCACATTAAGCCTTTTTTCCGACCACAAAAACACATCATACATACTACTGCTTAGGGTTACGTTGAGAATACAGTTCCGAATTCTATCTTTTCGAAATTTACCGGTCGAGGTCATTGTACTTCGTTCGCGTTTACAATACTGAAAATGAATAACCACTCCGTCTAATGTGTAAGATTCCATTGCCGCTGCGTACTGACAATTTTCACAACTTGTCTGTCTGCCCAAAAATGTACGGAGTTAATGACGATTGGCACAATTGAGAATCAAAATCAAAAGTCCTGAGAACGGGGAGGCACCGAGCCGGTTTAGGCTGTGTGCCCTTCCGCGGCGAAGTTGAAGCGTTGGTTTTTCTGCAGCGGTAATGTAGGGGTTGGGGATTTTTTGAGAGATTTATAGAAATCTTGTTCGTTCAGTGGAGTCGAAGTTTTATGGCAGCTTACATTTTGAGAAGTTTCTAGAGTAGCTTCTGTACTAGCCGTTCTTTTCTTTTCTTCCAAAAAAAAAATGAGAGTTCCATTCCTGTTGCTTTCCTCCCTGTGGGATTTTCTCTGGTCCGGGATCCGGCGAGCCATGGCCTTCTCCTACATGTCGAAGTCTTTTTTCAAAATGAAAGACCCAGCCATCATCAAGGACCGCTGGAGCACGCATGCCGGCGTGATGGTTCATCTCGACGGGTTTTGGTGTGTAGACGAGTCGAGCGAGATTACGCGGTGGAAAATGCCCGTGAACGACGTGAAATCAGGCGCGGAATGCGAGCAGGACTGTTTGTTGGAACGGAGCTGCGAGGTGTGGCAGTGGGACCGGCTGCGCAAAATTTGCCACCACGGGGCACCACAAATGAAAAACATCACGAAAACCGAGCAGGTTAAGGTAAACAGGGAAAATGCGAGGTGGGACAATGCTGACTTGCCGGCACAGCTCCGGCAAGTGGATCTGGCGAAAATCTCCTTGCATGAAGTAGAGAAAAACAAAAGTTCATCTCGTCTTGCCGCTTTCGGCTTCTCTTCTGACCTGATGCAGACGGACGCGTTTTTGTCAGAAACGCCAGAGCACCGGGCCGTCATGCAGGAGCGAGGCGCCGAGCCGAACCCGCTCGCCGCGTGCATGCGCGGGCCGCACCGGAATGCGACCGGGTTCGATAAAGCGATCGTCGGCGCCCGGGCACGGATCACGTACGTGTTCAACGATATGATCAAGTTTTTCGGCAAGAACATGGAGGACGAGGTCCGGGGGGTCTGCTCGTTACAGAACGCCGGACAGGTGAAGCGCGACCTGTTTTTCCGCTGGCTCGACTTCACGGCGTCGCAAGACTTGGACAGCTGGAACGCAACGCAAAGACACAAGTACTTCCTCAACTACCTGCGCGACGCTTCGTATTTACGAAAGTGGAAGGATTACAGAGCCGCGCTGGCCGCGTTGGAACAACAAATATTGCGGGCACGGGGTGTAGTTGCTGGAGGAGATAATGCGACAGTGTCAACATTAGCATCTGGTTCTGTGGACAAGAACTTGATCATGGATGCTCACACTGCTGCTGCCGCTTCTGTAGCTCTACCTTCCGCCGGAAAAATGAGCGAAAGTCAACAGAGTCATCCCTATGATGCCGAACAGGAGCTGCTGCAAACTTCTGTCGCTCTCTGGGACAGAAAGTCCTGGTTTTCGCCCCAGCGAGTGAAATTAGAAACTCCCGCCCGGAAAAAGCAGCGGCAACATCTCAAGTCAATCCCGACCGCGGTGTGGGCGGAGTCAAAAGAATCTGGTCTGACCATCAAGCAGTATCCGCCAGCGCGCGTCACCCGAGACTCGGTGCGTTTCTGTCCGAGCTTCGTTGACAAGGACATCGACGACAAGTCCGGGAAGATCAAGGAGATTGAAGAAATCCGGCGAAAACACCACCACCGCTCGTTGAAACGATTACGTGAAATCGGGGTGCCGGATCACTTAAAGAACGGGCGATTTCTCAATTTCGGCTGCGGGCGGTGTGACGACGAAGACCCGCTGTGGGAGTTCTTCGACAAGGGCAAGGATGCGGACGTGACGTCTTTGTCAAAGGGGAAGGCTTTTCCGAAAATGAAGGGGTATGGGTACGAGCTAGATCCGGTGGACGCTGCTGCTTGCGTGGAAAACGCCGGGGACTTTGTTGACGTGGTGGTTGCGGGGGTGACTCCGGAGAGTATCGACCAGCAAATGGACGAAACGGGGTATTTCGCAGCGACTGGTGGGGAAGAACCATCGGCGACATCAGCGTCAGTAGCATCCTCATCATCCTCTTCAACTGGAAGTGCACCGGATGAACAAGAAGTAAATGCAAAAAAAGTGCAAAACCAGGTAGACAAGACCATCAAGAATCCGCAAGAACCCAACATCATCGAGATCGTGAAGATCGACATTGATTCCTGGGACTACGAAATCGCGGAGAAAGTCGAGAGGAAAGCGCGAAAAACGAACACCAAGGTGATGATTTACGTGCTCGAAATACAGGGCGTCTTTCCCCCGCCCATCCGCTTCTGGTCGAAATACGCGCCGCGGGCGGAAAAGACCATCGAGTCTCACGCAGCGAGTGAGGCGGAGAAGCTGAAGAAAACACTGGTCAAAACCGAGGACATGTTGGAAAAAGCGATGGAACATCTGGAAAATAACGAAGACGCAACCTCCATCACCCTCGAGCAGATTCGCATCGCCGCAGCCTTGAACGCGACCAAAGACGCGTCGACGACCGAAAAGGACGCGGCCAGCCTCTCCGCCACCAACCTCCGGCGGTTCCGGGAGCTGGCGCTACGAAAAAACCACCCACACTTCATCGGCGCGAGTCTGCAGGCGTTTGTGGATTTGCTGCGGCCAACGCACAGTTTGATCATGATGAACGGCATGGACGCTGTGTTTGTGGAAAACAGCCTCGTCCGGGACCGGATACAGCAGGCGTACCAAATCTACCTCCCCGTCGACGAGGAGCTCTGCTTTTCGCTGCACCAGCCCTGGCACTCCTGGCGGGAGGAGTACATCGGCGACTGGATCTACGGGGGGCAGAGTTGGCGGGAAAAAATCGAGTTTGTGAAGAAAAACATGACCATGTGCGACCCACACTGGGACAACCCGACGAAGGAAGCATGGCCGTACGGAGTCAAGGCACCGAAATTTCATGTCGGGATATAGTGAGCAAGATCATGTTGACGAGTCGGTAACGGTATCATGGTGAACGATCCTGCAACTTCATATTCATTGGGTAGTGACTGTGACGATTTTCGCCTTTTTCGGAGATTAATTTGCACATGTGCACAGATGAGAAAGAATGATCAACGCGCATATAATGAGCCAGGAGGTGTTAATTATCTGACGTTCCTGTATTGCCTTTTTTCTGCCTCTGTCACTCAGGAGCTTTTGCTGTGCAGATTTCTTGTTACTTTGTGTGAAGAACGGACGAATCAATGGTGCAGAAGCTGTTCTATCGTCGTCAAATTTCCTTTCGGGATAATACAATAGTACAAACAGGCGCGACAGATGGGAGAGGAAAGAGTGTACGAGAGACTTTCAAAACCAAAACGGAAATACAATCTTGTCGTGGAGCGACGGCTAAAGTACAGAGCGGGAAAACTAAAAGAAGAAAAAGGTGTTGCTTTTGTTGCCGCTTCAACCCTGGTACCTGACTACCTGTAGTTTTTTCTTTTCCACCGCTGGACCTCGACCTGAAAAAGATAGGTTCGCTCGCGACCATGCCGTCGTCGACTGGAGACAGAAAGGGCCTGTGCCGCATTGCCAAAGACAACAACCCGGGCTTGATCGAGCAAATTCTTCGGAGCCGCGGATACAAAGATATTGTCGTTTTGGGACGGGAAACAGGCAACTTTCTACGAGGCGTTATCGAGGAAAAGGAAAAGACGGCGGAGGAGGACAGTACCTTGAAAGAGGACGGCGTTTCTTCATCACCTGTCTTTCAGTGGGCGCAGAATGCGTTCGCAGTGGATTTCAGCGTACTGGTGGGACAAAGAGGTGGTCTCAACAAAAACCTTCGCTTCGCTAACCAGCTTCATGGCGTCTCTATTGGGACCAAAGAGGGCATGCTGAAGAGCGTGAGCCAGTGGTGGCAGAAAAGGAACGTCAGCACCGATTCGACAGAAACGAAGACGGAATTGTCAAAGGAAGATTTTCCGCCCTGGTACCTCCCCACCTTCTTGGTATCGGATGTCTTGAAGAAAAAGGAGAAAGAACTCGTTAAAATTCACGGTCAAGAGGGCGCGCACGAAAATAAAAAATCTTCCTCCCACTGGATCTACAAGACGCAGACCAACAACCGTGGCAAGGGAATTGAGGTTTTTTCCAACTTCGACAACCTTGTGACATTTTTGAAAGACCAATTCTCGTCGGCGAAGATGAGCCATAACTTGAAAATAAAGCCCACGGGGATCGTGCAGCAGTACCTGCAGACACCACTCTTAACGACTTCACAGCGCAAATTCGACGTGCGTGTTTTCCTGCTGGTCGCTAGAGTGGAACCCTTTCTGGCCTACTACGCCTGTCCATTTGAAGAAGATGCAGGAAAGAAAAACCCTGGAGGTGCAGCACCGGTCGTCCCTGTAGCGTACCTCAAGTCCTGTGCTTGTCCGTTCGACCTGACCGATCTGGAGACCTCCGCGCGGCACATCACGAACCAAAGGGTGCAAAGGGAGTACCTCGGCGCGGAGCAGTATAGTGTGGAGATGAATGATCTGGTCCAGGTGTTTGATACAAAATTCTTGAACACCACCATTCCTTTCTGCACCAGCAAAGAACGTCAACATCAAGTACAAGAACAGTACCAAAAGGGCTTGCAAATCGCGATGGAGGGCCTTGCAGAAATCATCCAGGGACAGGTGAACCCGAATCACCTCGGAAGTTTTCAACTTTTCGGCTGCGATTTCCTTTTTGGCGAGGATGGAAAGGTTTTTTTACTGGAAGCCAACCGCAACCCGGCATTGCATACGAACACGGAGGCGCTTGCGCAGATCATTCCGGGACTCGTTGCAGAGGCCATTCGAATCGTCGAGGCGGCACACAGTACAGACGAAACAACCGTCGCAGACGATAGTCGTGGTGGTGTTGCAGGTTGTGAGAGTTTGATGCCCAGCAAATCGATTCCGGAGTCGAAGATTTTTAAACGGCTCCATATCTAGAATGTATGATAATTTCCAAAAAGAAAGCGGCTCAATGAAATGAAAATATCGACGCAGAGCTACAAATCGGCGAAGCAGGCTTCCAATGAACCGAATGATGAATGTCGATGTCCACTACCTGGTTCAATCAGCAACTATTTTGACGAAGTAAAACCAAAGTTTCTGTGTCAGCTATCATCGGCCTATTCTCATGTGCTTGTGCGTGTCAACGCACATATTTGTTCGTTTCAGAATAAAGCTTTCGACAGCGGCACGATCCATTCTTAATGTATAGCTCCACTCTGTTCTGTGTCAAAGTAAAAGTCAATGGACCCGAACCTGTTGGTTTTTCGAAATTGATCTCGCTCCTTATTTTTACGATCACGCCGCGTGAAGAACATCAAGCACACTTTTTAACTAGCCATAATCAAAGTTAACAATGAAGATGACACGAAGTACCGGAACCCGCTTTGTCCCATCTAGTGCTCCGCGGGCTGTTGCCCGCCTACGTGGTTTCCATCAGAAAAACCCACCATCCAGCAGCCGCAGTCGCTCCGAGAAGCATGCGGAGACTCACAGCGACCGAGTGCTGCCCTCGGTCACAGGACTAGAGAGGTGGTATCAAGTTTGGTCAACACCCGCCCAGGTCTAAGCTGCTTCTACTTCTGACCAACGGAAAAAAACGCAATGACTTTTCTTTTCAAAGCAGTTGACAAGCTCGGCGAGGTCGCCGACAAATTTGCCGACCAAGCCTCAGTCCTGCTGGATATCGAGCAAGATTCTCCCGAGGAAATTGACCGAATATTGCACGTCCTGCGGCTGCCCCAGAAATGGTTATTCGGTATAGAAAATCGTCGCGTTGAAGTTGGACCTACCGCACTTTGAACTCACATATTTCGCTCTCAGATAAAGAACCGTAACATGATGATAAAGCAAGGGGGATGACCGTGATACAACTGAATAAAGAGACTCTACTTTTTACCTTTTCAAAAAATATCTACCAGGTGTCGGCGAGCTGCGGGCGTATGTGGAGACGTACCCGTATGGAGCTCTCAACTGTTACATTCTCAACTGTTACATGAAATTTGTAATGCAAGAATGGCAAAAGTGAAAGGGAAAAGCTTGCTCCTTTTGCATTACAGGTTTGGAGCAGATTACAATGCTATCTAGCGTGTCGAGAACTTGTCATGCGGAGAAGGTTTGAAATTGTGAAAAGTGATAGCGTTTTTGCATGACAAATCATGTAACAGTTGAGAATGTAACGTTTGAGAGCCCCATAACCCGAAGGCAGTGGAGGTCCTCGCCAACGACCCGATGCGAGTCAAACTTCTCAGCGTCATCCTGCATCAACTGGTCCGGTTGCGCGAGCCCGTATGAAAGTGCACAACTCCCCTCTCTCTCATTTGTCATGCAAAATCCCAAATCCACCTTTTGCCCGTTAGCACTGTTTGCATGACAGATTCCGGAATCCAAAACAGCACTACACTCCTCTAGAAAGTTGTCATGCAAAAGCTGCATCTTTGCCAGCGTTTGTGTTGCTGTTCATGCAACACAAATGAGGGGAACGCGGAGCTGTGGAGTTCCATAGCCCGTCACGCCAGAGTTCGTCGCGGAGAATCCATGGGCGAGTTTAGCGGAATCGTTCGAGGAGCCGCAGCGCCTGCGGTTGGAAAAGGATTTGATTTCCGTGCTGCATCAAGTCGTCCGCACCATCATGGACACGAGAAAGGAGGACCGGGGGTACTTCTTCGAAATCATCACGAGCTCGTGTGGGGAGGCGTTGTTGAAGCTTCTGGACATTCCGTTATTACTAACCCTATCGGAGAACAGCGTTCAGTGCGCGCAGAAATTTGGGAAAGAGTTTTTCCGGAAGGAACCCGAGTACCTGACCAGGTTGTTGCGCGCGTGCGACGTGGGTGGGATTTCAACATCATCTACAACTTCCGCGACGGGCAAAAATGCAGATGGTGGTGCTGGAATAAATCCTGCCCCGATAATTGGGGCTTCCGCTTCTGTTTTGCTCGCGCTCGCAGGGTTTGACAATATGTCGGGGGAATCGGGGGACTTGGACGAAATTTCCCGGCAGAAGCGCAGTTGCGTTTTGGCGATCTCGCTGTTACGGATTTTTCTCACCAACTCGCCGGACATGTGCTCGGGGGCGGTTTTCGAGGAAGGCGTGGATATTCTGCTCCGGGGGATTGAGGAGACGCACGAGGGGCAGCAGTGGTTATTGAGGAATGAGCAGCCGTCGCTGATCATTTTGCAGACCATGGAGCTGCTGATCAGAGAAGGAAAAGAAGTCTCCAGGCGATTCCTCCGGCAGCAACACGAAACCGCGGATAGACTAGTCCACAAGTGCGAGCAGTTGCTGACCGTGAAGGAAGCGGACACCCGGGTTTTTTCCTCGATTTTGAACATCGTGGAACTGTTTTACGCAGATCACGACGCAACTTCGCAAACCAACACTTCCTGCACTTTCGGTCGCTTCGACGACACGAGACGGTTCTGTTTGCGCTTCGTCCCCATGCTGTCCAAGAAAACGGGCGTGTTCCGCAGCGGTGATGACCTCTTGCTGCGGTCTGTGCACCTCCTGTCGAAACTGGTGGCCGGCATGCCGAAAGGCGGGGTGGGCGGAACTCTCGAAGGTAGTGGAACAGCGGTTGCTCGCAAAGACAGCCTGGGCAGCACCTACTCCTCCGACGTCAATATGCAGAGTGAGGAAGACAACAGTGCCTTTCACCGAGGCAGGGCTTCGAGCAACGACAGCGTCACCGTTGCGGGGATCAATTCTTCCACCAGGTTTGCTGCGCCAACTGCCGACGAGAAAACCGTGTTTGCGTATGTCTTGGGGGGGAAGTACTACAAAGAGTTTTGCCAAACAGCAAAGACGAAAAGCAGTTCGTCCTCATCTACAGCTGCTCGCATCACCAAAACCGCTTCGGACGTTCCCGCTTACGAGTGGTGGTTTCACATGGTGTTTGACGAAACACTTCCCGAAGAACTGCGGTTCGTCGTGCTAGAGAAGCTGGTGGTCCGGTTTGACCTCCCAGCCGAGTATCTGGCGGACACGTTCACAAATTCCAGCGGAACGGCAGTCGACGGCGTCGTCGTCACGCCCTGCGGGAAACAGGTGATCCGCGTTCTGTCGGATTTGGAGCGCTGCGACATGGATGTCTGGTTTCGAAGCACGCACAATTGCTACTTTGCGGTGGAGTGGCTCAGCTATTTGACCGCGATTGTCGGGAAGACGCAGTTACAAGAGGTGAGGAAGAAGTTTTTTGGGTTATTAACGAACCGAGGAAAGTTGATCGACAAGGTAACCGCGAGTCTGCGGTGGTCCAAGTGCATCGCAAATGATGCGGAGTTTCCGGAGAAAAGGTTCCCGCTTATAGCGTCGACCAGCGAAGGTGCTTCCGGGAGCAAGGGAAGTGCGGGCTCGGCACAGTCTCAGGGTCCGGGTACTATCAAAAGTGCGAATGCGACGACTGTATCTGCTGCTGCAGCAGCCACGTCCTCCGGAATTAAAACCCGTGACTTCTCTTCCCTGATCCAGCAACAGGAGAAGAATTCCGCCCAGGTTTTGTCCCACGAAGAGAAAGAGGAACTTCACAGCTCCCAAACGCTCTTCGTGTTGCACAACGTGTTGAAGTTTCTGTTTTTGATCACCAGGATGAGTAGCACGACCTACAGCCAGGCCGAACAGCATCAAGGAAATCAACAACCCTCTTCACTGATGCCCTTGATTCGCGAAATAACCAACTCCAGCCTCCACCTAAATGCGATTCTCGGCATTCTGCGGAAGGAAACTTTTCCTGACCGATTCCGGTCCGCCTCTGCCGTCGTCCTCGGGCTGATAGTTTGCCACTTATCCAGCCCCGGTACAGCAGCAGCCGGGCAAACGGAGAGTGGAGCGGTCACGGGGAGGCAGTTGATGGAGCTGATTACGACGAAAGTCGGGCTGGAAGATTTCAACCACTTTCTGCGCAAGTTTGCACAAGGCAAAAGTCAGGCTTTGTTCGACAACGCTGCAAGCGTGGAAATCTCAATATCTGGTTCATCCAAAGGATCATCAGCAGCGGGAAACAAGTCCAGTGCGGCGACGCCAGAGATGCTGAGAGAAACGTCACCCGGAGCGCTAGTGCGCGTGATCGATGATATCAGTCGGGCGATGGTTGCTGTCTTCATCAACGACGACGAGGACACTAGTACAACCGGTCAAAATGCAGCCGATGAGAAGCAGGACAAGAACTCTAAGAATCAATCTGCCACAGCCACTACAACCTCCTCCTCCAGCTTCGGCTTCGCGAGCGCAACGGCCATGACCACTGCGCAGCAAGGTCCAGGGAACAAAGTAACGCAGAATCTACTGAAGATGCAAGAGCAGGAGTTGAATCGGTTTGCTGAGGAAAACCGGCAACTGAAGCAGGAAATCGCGAAACTGCAAAAGACCCAAGTCGACCGCGAGAAACTGAGCTTGAGTTTGGAAATTGACGCGCTACGGGGCCAAACGCGGAATCTGCAGGCGCAATGCGATTTGCATTTACTCGGTTACTGGAAATTGGAGCAGGAGTTGTTGGAACGGAAACGAGACGCCCGGTTGCGCGAGTCGGAACTGACGGAGCACATACAGATTCTCTGTGTCGAAGTGGAGCAGCTCCGGCGAGACCTGTTGGAGCAAAACGTGGACGAAATCAGCAGCATTCTAACCCCAATGAGCACGAGCGCGAACAGGAGCAGCGCTTCGCTGCTGAGCTTCGCCGCGAATCACGCATCGTCCGGGAGCACGAAGCAGAGGATGAAAGTCGCAAAAATTATGCGAGGAGATGCAGATACTACGACTGGAACATCATCAAACGAGAAGACACAGCACTTGGGATCGACGTCTGACCTACTTGGTGTTCGTCCCGTGTCGTTTACTTCCAACGGGACAGACGACGAAACTGTTGAATTCGATGTTGCAGACCGTGTGAGGACGTCAAGTCATGAATTAGCTGGTGCCCACCACCTTTTAAACCAACCTCGGGCGGAAGGCGAAGGTGGCGCACCCAGCAAGACCTCGGTGAGCTCCGCCAACGACAGGACTAGGCCAAAAGGCGGAATGACAATCGATACCACTAGCGAGATGGTGGACAACACGCCCGCTGGGCCACTGTCATCCCGCACGATCGAGGAACTTCGGACCGCCACGCCACTAAACGCTCTCTCTGAGGAGGAGGTCGAGTCGCGGCTTTGCGAATTGCGGGACTTGATTACCCTCCTCCACGACGAAGTTCCGGAGACGAGAAAGTACATGGCGCCGGTAGAGGAGGAGGCGATCCGGGCGATCGCGGGTATGGCAGATCGCAAGTACCACACGACTTTGGGAAATTTGTTCCAGGTCGCGCAGAAGGACAGCAGCGAGCTGATGCGGCAATTGCTCGCGGGCGGAGTGGAGAAGTGCAGCATTTCCGAAAGAGAGGAATTCTTGTTATCAAGCTTCTTCAAAGATCTGTTCGACAAAACGAAACTGGACAGAAAAACGCTGCAGCACGTCTCAGAAGTGATGATCCCTCAGTCGAGCCTCAGCAAGGTCACCGCGGGGTCGGGCGGTGGGGCTTCGTCAAGTACTAAAGGCGGGTCAAAGTCCGCGTCCCCGTCAAAGGACGTCGCTGGGGCTGGACAGGTGTCGTTGCTGCAGGAAACGACGGAAAGGAAAATCGACGAAGATGACGAGCAGAACAACGACGTTACATCCGGGAGCGACAGCACCACGCACCAGCGAGGCGATCAGTCTGCAGCCGCAGAAGGAGATCTACTACTTCAGAAGACCACGAGCAAGCAACGACCTGTAGTCACTACTACTGGTGGCACGCTTGGTGGGTTGAGCCTATCCTCGGCGTCATCCGCGCAGAAGAAGATCACAACTGCGGACGCAAGTTCGACCGAAGATAAATTCGGTCCGTCGTCAAGAGCTGCTACCACTGATCATGAAGATCCCCTGCTCGCCGCGATTTTAGAGCCTGAAAGAAAGAGAATCGTGGAACAACCACTGGTGGCGACAGCTGCAGTACAAGCGAGGGAACTACAGCACAAAGAAGGTCCTCCTGACAGCGCAGTTGCAGCCGCTCCCGGTATTCTACAGGTGCCTGGTCTTGTAGTGCCCCCCGCAGCAGCAGCAGCTGCTGCTTCAACCGACGAACTGACGACCTCTGCTTGTGTTTCGGCCTCCACATCGAAAACGAAAACGAAAACGCCAGATGACGACCAAAGGATTGCAATGGCGTCGACGCAGGCAGCCTTCGCTCAGCAAATACACCAGAGTCGTGCCGACATGCAGCAGCTACAACAACCACAGCAATTATCGCAGCAGCAGGAGACGATGCGGAATGCACCAGCGTACGGATCTTACCAACAGCCTGTACTAGCAGATGCAACGCCATCGTATACAGCGACAAATCAAAGCAACCATGCGAATTCTGTCGGGCAGACCGGGTACGCGAGCGCGACAGCCGCGACTTCCACGGTTCCGTTTCACCAGCAGTACGATCATATGCAACCGGCGACGTCCTCTGACATGGTTCACCTTCCGTCTTCTGTGCCTCAAAATATTACCGGTGGAACTACCGCTTTTTCGACTCTATCTTCTTCGCTTCCCGCTCCAGCGTCGATGCTAACGTCTTCTCAGGCAGCAGGCACCTACGGCTACGGACAGCAAGCCCAGGCTCAGGTCCAGAGCCACGGTAGTAGTTCGTACGCCAATGCTTCATCCCTCCTAACTGATTCAGGAGCTGCAACGACATCCTCATCCTCATCTCAGCCGCAAGCACAGCAAGGGGTAGGGGTGTCTACCACGGCGTCGTCTTTACAGCAACAGGTCGTCGGCATGGATACTACGCAAAGGTATCAGCAGCAGCAGCATTATTCGACCAGTGGACCAGCATCTTCGGCATCTTCGGCGAACGCAACCTTTCATAACTACCAAGTAGGCGATTCCTATAGTAAGAGTACAGCAACCCATAGTAATCAGTACGTTGCACCACAGTCGCAGCCGCAACCACAGCAAAGTTTCACCTCTGATCCAACCCAGCACCTCCTGGAGACTTCCGACAGAAGAGCGGCGGAGTATTTAGCGACACACGCACAACCAACAGCCACAGCGCAGACCAATCATCTGCAAGAAGAGCAGCGTACGCAGCATGCGCAACCAACTGCACAGCCGGAACATCAAGTTGAGGTTGCTGCACAGCAAGACTCTGCACCCGAACAGCAGCTGCAGCCGGGCTGGGGGAAGTACGCGACCGAAGACGGGGATTTTTACTACTTTAATACGCTCACGGGCGAAAGTAGCTGGGATCCTCCTCCAGGGTTCGTGGGCTGAAAAGCATATATGTCGGAGCAGTCTCCTGAAATTTATTCGTACGACCAGCGACCTCCATATCTGTACCACTACAAACAAATCAATGACAGCGCATTCGCAAAATGACGACCAAGCGACAAAATCAAATCATACCCCTTCGTAACTCGCAATAGGCACACGGCCACGCGAGTGGAAGTAAGTGCTCTTTCTAAAGATACAGCTCGTTCTTCGTGCGAATGGAAATGAAATCAACATCGGTCGAACGATCTTCACGACGAGAAAAGCGGAAATCGCCGCGTCGGTCGTGCTTCTCCGATGCTATCGTGTCGTCCTTTCCCAAACCAAAACAAACAACGCACAAATAACTGTGTGAACTTCGTTCTCCTGTGACTGGAAAAGCAAAAAGCTGTCGGTTGTTTTTTCGTACACTTCCTGGCAGGCAATTCTTTTTGTATCCGTTCTGCTGAGGACCCAAACATGCCAAGCGCTACATGTACTAGCTACGGAGAGGCATACAACTAACTTCTTCGGTCTTCTAGCTACTGCTTACAAGATGAAAACAAGCTGAAGCATTTTCATATCGGTGTTTCCGTTCTCATTTGGTGTTGAATGATATTCGACCCCGCCTAAGAAGCCTGTTCGTTCCTCAGGCTTTCTATGAGCATCTTTGCCTCCTTACAACATACGCTTTTGAACAGGCACAAGCAGGGCCCTTGAGATGAAGAGACGTGGAGCTCGTAGTGTAGCTACCCCCATTTGACCTGTGGCCTTTCATACCAAACACACTACACTGTATTGATTTCTCTTCATTTCATCGCTTGACATTCCATCCACTTCGTACAATAACTAATTCCGCGACGTAATTGTCATCTTTAACTTTAGTTGTTCTTGGTATCGACGCAAGATCACGGAGGCAAAATGCTCGCGAAACGCGGTGTTGTGCTGTCGCTCGCCGCGCTCGCCAACGCGGAACAAGCAGTAGAGGAGCAAAAATACACCGCAACCGCAGCGGTTGAAGAAGTCAAGGTACAGACTTTCGATGTTTTCACTTGCAAATAATGCAATGAATCACAGGCTGTGTGTCTGTTTCTAAGTACAACTCTTCTGTTCCGATTTGGTTTCGTTTTGCTGATGATTTTAAAGAAATTATGATGTTCGTGTTGATCGTTTGATGATGGCCTACTTGAAACCTAAACGCGTTAATCCAAAAAAACCCAATCAGGCGGCGGAGCAACAAGTTGCACAGGCAAAGGAACTGGCCGCGACGGAAGCGACGGAAGCAAAGCAGGCCGCAGCAAAGACCGCAGAGAGCGCTTTGGAAACAGCGAAAGATAACGTTGCCGGCGCCGAAGAGACAATAAAGCAGGCCCTGCGCTTGAACGAGATCCCGTCCGCAGATGCAGAGCAGACTTTAGACGAGGAACAGCCGCAATCCGGTGGCGGAATCCTGAGATGGTACTTACAGAAAAGCAGCATAATTGATAAATTGATCGACCACGAGCTCTGCTTCCAGGTCTGCATTTACGTTAGTGCCATTTTTGATTTCTCTGTTATTTTGGAACTGGAATGAGCCGCCCGCGGCTTATTTGAGCAAAAAATTATCAACAGGGGCTGGTGGTTGGTCATTGCCTACATGTTCTACGCCCAAGCGACAATTTGCGACGAGTATTTCGTGCAGAGTATCAAAGTGGTAGTCGAGACTTTCGGTATCCCGGAGGACGTTGCCGGAGCGACTTTGATGGCACTGGGCTGCAACGGACCGGAGTTGTTTACAAATTTCATCGCCATCTTCATCACCCACAACGACGTCGGCGTCGGTAAGTGTAGTCCTGAGCCATTATGTTTTTACTCTACTACTTTTTCCGTGCGGATTTATGCACAAGTTCAACTTGGTCCATTCTCCTTTTCCATTCTAATGATCTACTAGCCAGTCAACCGGAGTTGCGTCAAAAGCAAAACGCTAGCGTCTGTCGCACATAATTATCCTGTGTTCAGTGCGCCAATGATCGATATCCTCACCAAAACACAGGTACTATCGTCGGCTCCGAGATTTTTAACTTGCTCTGCATTGTTGGTGGTTCCATTGTCGCGTGTCCGGTGCTCCCCCTGGAAATCGAGAAGGCGCCCTTTGTCCGCGACTGCGCCTTCTACGCTCTGTCCATCGTCCTTCTCGCGTGGGCGCTGCAGGACAGCGTGATCGTGCTTCACGAGGCGGTAACGCTGCTCGTCATGTGCGCCGTGTACGCCATCTGCGTGACCTATGGAAGCGTCAGGTTTGAAATCGTCACAGTTGAAATACTTTGTAATGCATAAAATGCATGACCCGAGGCACGTGTGTTGCAGAGCAGGCAAATGAGGCCGATTGTCAGCCTGTTTGGGGTTACAGCTCGATTTGCTAAAGTAGCATGAGAAAATCGCTCTTCTCTGCCTAAACAGCATGACAAACTGGATTTAGGGACCACCGAAATTTGTCATGCGCTACTTGGAAACTGGGTTCCAACTGGCATCCATTTTATGCATGACAAATTATTTCAACTTTGTCGATTTCAACTCTGACACATCCATATGACCTTGACCAAACCATTCATGGACAAATTTTTCCCAAAAGCGCCACGAAGTCCGGCCGGCCGGAAATCCCTGCGCGCCACCGTCGGACCGGAAGCGGTAACGAAGGAGCAGCTCAGAATGTCTTTGGCTCCGGATGAGGCGGAAATTAAGGTATACATGACACCGTGATTTACGTTTGATATCTACTGCAGATGAAGAAGATCATGTGTTTTCATTTGAGTCTAGTGGAGGACCAGCTAAGTGGTTTTCTTTTGCATGGGATAGACACTACTAGACTTTCATGAAAGTAGTACAAGGCGGTCGCAATTGATGATTCACAATCCACTTTTTCACGTCATACATCATCTCATCTCCTCAGATCATCCAACCCAACCGGCTGGAGCACAACCTCGACGCAAGGGAGGCGGTCAGCTTCAACGTACTGCCAGAGGGGTTAGAGGTTATCGGGGACATGGAGGCCCACCCTGCCTTCCAGGCCCCGCTGTTGTCCAAGACGGAGACCAAGAAGATCATCCGCTTTGAGGACGTCGTGATGCTCGAGGAGACGAAGGAGAAAGACCTACCGATCTGCCTGCATTGCGACGACGAGGTGCTGGACTTCATGGAGGTCCAGATCTACTTCAAAGACCCGGCCTACCAGCGCAAAGTGCTCGACGCAATAAAGAAGAACGTACGTAGAATGTTTGGAATCGTTAAAGTATGAATGCTTTTACGACCTTTTGTCATTTGTAGTTCTTAAGAAAGTTTTTTAAAGTTGGCGTTCTTGGGGGTTGGCAAACAGCAAGGGACACCCTCCTGCTTTCCATGGAAAAAAGAAATACATCGCAAACTCCAGATGCCAGCCAAGGGGAAGGTGGTGTTCCAGAGTGAGATAAAACCGGGTGAGATATCAAATGTAAAAGTGTCTGGGTCTGGAAGAATGCAACTCGTCATGCTGATTTTGGACTCTAAGAAAATTTGTATTGCATGACCAGAAAGAGGGGTCCGGTTTGTGCTACACGGACAGGGCATTTCTCATGCGAAAGGTGCATCAGGAAGCCCTCTAAAAGTCTGTGATGCTAGGTCATGCATTACAGGCATCATGGATCATGAGAAATATGCATGACCAACCTGGCAATCTTCCAGACCCAGACATTTTTACACTTGATATGAGATCGCGATGACCGAGATGAAGAACGCGGACACGATTACCAAAAAGATTTTGCACGCTATCTGCCTGCCACTGGAGCTCTGCCTCGAGTACACGATGGGCTGGTGTGACGTGAAGGTGCCCGTGCACGAGCACAAGTGGGCGGAGTGCTTCTGCATGAGCATGGTCTGGCTGGCGATTTTCTCCTACCTGATGTGCTCCGTCGCCGACATCATCCACCAGGAGTTCGGCATCTCCACGGCGCTGCTCGGCATCACTCTCTGCGCGGTCGGAACCTCGTTCCCGAATTTCTACGCCTCCTTGATCATGGCCGGAGAGAACCGGTCCGCCATGGCCATTGCAAACGCATTAGGGTACTTAGAATCGATTTTGATGAATTTCTCGTGCTTGTTCGCTGAAAAAGAATTCTTAACTTGAGTCTCGCCGCTAGAGCTACGATGCTCGAAGGCGCATGCCGTTGCTAAAGTTCTTGCATCCTACGCTCCTGCAGGGTAACGAAACTGAAATCAAATGCTCTATCAAATTCATGCTAATATCAGGTCCAACATCCAGAACGTGTTCCTGGCGCTGGCCGTTCCATGGACCCTGAAGTGCTTAGTTTCCGAAACGTACGACGTCTCTGCGAACGGCATCGGGGTGGGCGTCGCATGGATGGGATTCACGTTGGTCGTTCTCGTCGGCATGGTGGGGTACTACTCCTTCAAAATGGAAAAGTGGATGGGCTGGGTGCTCGTGGTTTTGTATTTCGTCTACCTCGTGCAGACGATCTTTTTCTAAAACTATTCATTCGATAGTTCCAACATAATTTTTGTACTCTGTGAAGATGAAATGAAAGTAAATATTTTCACGGTATGATATGACCCTCAGTATCACTTTTTCATGGCAAGAAGAACATACTTACTGCTCGCCGCCCATTGCTATTCCTACGTAACAAACAGAGAAAAGTTAACCGCGGTGAAAGAAAAAGTCTCAGAAGCCTACAGTAGGATCATAACTCCGCAGCCACTAAAATGTACAATGTGGGATCTCCCTACACACACGCATGCACGTACGTACTCTAGTGCAACTACATCTACAAATGTACAAAATACGTATGCTACTACTTGAAGCGATGTACCTGGACTGGTGGTTATGGCTACTGAATTTTGTCTAAAACGACGAAGCATGTTGAGCATTTGCGTAGGGAGCGCAAATAGACTCAACATGCGAAAGACGTGAAAATCGAACCCAAGCGATAAACTTTCGCAACTGCGCAAAGCATGATATGCCACGACACTACCGCTCGCTCATGCGCCAACTTGCGACCCTAGCTGTTGCTACGCGACCTTGGTGTTCATCTTCTACTGTCGCGGAGCCGACATTTGTCTGTATTTCTTTCTCAAGCATCGGATTCCGTGCAAATAAAGCGGAAAACAACTTTGAGTATAATCTTCTCTGGAGTACTGCGACTTCCATTTGCCTTAATTCTTTTGATGCACCACCAGAAACAAAATGACATCGCACCGCGAGACTTTCTGGCGTGAGCCATTGTTGCCGCCTGGAGGTGCTCCAAAAGCTTCCTCCACTTTTGCTGACAAAAAGGACGCTGATGGCGAAACCGAGAAACCGGCGGCGCGGGAGCTCCTCAGCACTGGTCCAGACGGTGCCGTCGAAGTCCGGGTGAGAGTCATAGCTGAGCTGCAAAATATGGAACAGAAAATGGTCTTCACTTCCGTCTCCCGAGACACCACTCTCCGCATGCTCGTGCATGCCGTGTGGCACCGGCTTACCCACTCGGCCGCAGAAGTTGCGGTTGCCGCGGCTGTTCACACGCCGACTAAACAGAACCATGCTGGAAGGAACAATAAAGTCGAGCCTTCGGCGGAGGCGAGCCCGGACGACGAAGTAGCTGGCGCTCCCGAGCGCAAACGGTACAAGGAAGTCAATGGTTTGCTCGACTGTTCAGCAGGACCTTGCGCTCTTCTACGATTTCAACTGAAGCGTATTAAATTCCAGTCATGCACTAAGACTGCTCGTTTCCTCTCGGAACTGATCGTTCAAAAGATTTGTGGCGCAACATCCAAAGAGTGTCATAATTACAGGCGCAAGGAGGACACGCAGGAGGCGAACGCGGCTGCGGGGGGCCAAGCCTCGCGAGGTGCCACTACTGGAGGAGACCTTCCGATGAAGGCACCAACGCACAGCATGGAAATCAAAGACCTCCTCGCCTCCAGCAGGATTTTCGAAGCTGGGACCGAAAGTAACGGAACGTCCTCGAGGCTTGCGCAGGCAGCAGACGGGGTCTTCGAAAATTCGCTTGCCAGATGGAAGCAAATGCTCGGAACCACCACCGGCGGTGATAGTGCAGCTGCCGGCGCCAGAAGTCTTGTCGGGTTTCGAGTGTATCACAAAAGGCACGTGGTCCTTCCGGGCAGCGTAGTCGGGCATGTTATTCGCGAAAAACGAACTCCAGCTTTGGATAAGGATACTACGTCAACAGCAGCAGAAGGCATCGATTTGGAAGTAGAGGTTCTGACGAAGGGCCACGCGGGTGCGAAAGAAACTGAGGAGCGAGCAGCTTTTCCTGACGAAGAAAAAGACTTCTTCTTCCTGCACGGGTTCGAGCCAGATACTATCAAATACATTAGGCCTGTGGATAATTCCTCTACTAGTACCGAGAAAACAACGGTTTCGACGACGCACACGCAGCATAAAAAGACAACTTCGAAAGAGAAAGATCTCAAACTCGCCGATGTGGACAAAAAGCCGTCGGTGCTGAGCAAGATCCGCTGTTTCGTTTTCGATATGGACGATACGTTGCTGGAGTCCGAGCGGTGGAAGCGCGACATTTTCTTCTTTGTGATGCGCGACGTGGTCGCCCCGAAATTGCTCGAGCGGTTTATGGCGTTCTCAACTGTTACATTCTCAGCTGTTACATGGATTTGTCATGCAAAACCAGCAATAGGGAAAGGGGAAAGCTTGCAAGTCTTGCATCACAAATTTGGCACGGATTTAGATGCTGTTTCGCCATTCGATGATTTGTCATTCGAAGCAGCTTGATCGTCTTGCGGATCATGGTCATTTTGCATGACAAATCATGTAACAGTTGAGAATGTAACATTTGAGAGCGCCATACGGTTTCAGAACAACGGACCCTTGCCAAACGCCACCAGTGTAGCCGACTTTGGGGACCTCGCCTACCCCACCGACCGGAACTCGCTCGATCTGGAGTCCAACTCCCGATTAGTGTACAAGGCTGAGAAGCGTGCCTCTGACGGTGGAGGGGCGAACAGCAATAAGATCTCGAACAGTCAAGACAAAGTGAAGAAAACGAACAGCTTCAGCTCTGCCCCACTGTCCCGCAGTCAAGCGGCGTTCCAAGAACAAATTTACCTCATTCTTCACGACCTGATGGAGCACATCCGCACCACGATGCCCGGCGACCGCTACACCTTCTTCAACGAAATCGCACGAATTCTGAACAAGGTGCACTTTTTCAACCACTTTGAACTTCTGTGCGAGTCGATTTTACGCGGCCCGGCAAATAAGAAGAACGCTACCGAGGAGGAGCTGAAGAGGATGAGAAATCTCCAATTTCTGTTAACCCCGCGGTCCCCCTGCGATTTGAAGGAGGACGGCGACGAGTTTCAGCTCTTCGATGGCCCTAGTCTCGCCAACGAGTACAGCAGAATCTACCTGGAAGTGATGACGGACGGGCGTGCGCAGGAAATTCCGGGGGCGACAGAACTGCTGCAGTATCTGGCGGAAATGGAAAGGAAGAGGAAAGAAAAACAAGCAAGCCTGCCTGAAGATGAACAGCCGATAAAGATCTACGTCTCTTCTCTGACCCCAGAATCGGATCTGCAGAAAATGGTAACCATGTACCAGAACGGCCGTTGGGCTAAAATCCTGGACGGGTGCTTTGGAAAACTCCCGCTCGCAACGAGTAAGGACGTGGTGAATATGAAAATTGTGAACCTACTACACATCCAAGAGCTAGAAAAGACTGCAAGTAAAAATAGCCCTCTTGCCACCGACGAGATTGTCATGGTTGGGGATAGCGATTCGGATCTGTTAGGTGCTAGGGAATTCGGCTGTCATTTCATCGGCGTGGGGCCATACCAAATGTAAAAATGTCTGGGTCTGGAAACTTGTGATGCTGGGTGGCATATCATGAGGAAGCCACAAGTGCTGGCTCAGCATGAGAAGTTTCTGAGCTTCTAGGTGTTGCCTATTCTGCATGACAAACTGCGTTTCTGCATGACAGAAAAGTGGCGCTCTTGGGTAACGTGCATGACAGATTTGAGAGCCATGCCAGACACGCATGACAAACATGGACTCTTCCAGACCCAGACATTTTTACATTTGATAGGCCAAAGCTGCTCGCGAAAAGCAAGCTCGTTACTGAGGAAATGCTGCACAGAGACTGCCACGACGTTTTGCGAACGCTGAAAGCACTGGATATCCCGTGAAAATGAGGAAAAGAAGGAAAAGTCTCACGATAATTTTTTCAGCGTGTTGTCGCCTACTGGCTGAGATTTCGAACTCGAGTGACTGTTCTTGAAGTTGTTCTTTTTTCTCCCGTCATTTTGTGTTTGTAACTTCTTCAGAGCTACTAAGATTTTGCTGCAGTTACTTTCTCATCGCGGCAACGCTGCGACAGAGGTGACGGACGAGAAGCGATCTCTGGATCAAGCTGGTGATCACTGTTTCTTCTGATCCTGGATCTTCATTTTCTGCTTCTGCGAAGCAACTCGTCAAATGATAAGTATGTGCTGCCTCCCCTGCGGAACCAACCTGCCGCAGAAATCCTTTAGGGCAACCTATTGACGTTGCGATTCTCCTGATTTACTACTTTCACCCGCAAGCAACACGCACCGTTCAATCGTCATGACTATTCTCGAAGCAAGAACCCGCTGCACAGAACCACGAGGAGCAAGTGCTGCATTCTTTGCCCTGCATCCGACATCGTGTATTTTGGACGTGCCCGACGTGCGCCTCGGGCCGCGACTCTTCTGCTACCTGCAATTCGACTTGATCACGGGCAAAATCAGCAGAGTTCTAAAATACGAACAGAAAGAGAACGTTCTGACACTGGCGCGGCAATACCAAGGTTGTAAAGATACAACAGACGGCGCGAAGAAAAGCGATCCGGATGATCTGCGGGTGAGAAAAGAAATATTCGCAAGACTCTGGAAAAAATTTAATAGCCTGCAATTCGCCACGCTCCCTTCTTGGAACAACGACGAGAATACTTTCGCTTACGCCCTCGCTCTCGCCGATTATTTTCTCAGTCAGGAAGAGCCTGATTTTATCGGTGATGAGGTCCAGCGCTACGAGTCGTTTCTTGCCGAATTCGACACTGAATCGTTCCAGCTCCTGCCGTATCAAATGCAAAAGTGTCTGGGTCTGGAAACTTGTGATGCTGGGCGGCGTCTCATGATGAGGCCACAAGTGCTGGCTCAGCATGACAAGTTTCTGAGCTTCTAGGTGCTGCCAATTCCGCATGACAAACTGCGCTTCTGCATCACAGAAAAATGGAGCTCTTGAGCAACGTGCATGACAGATTTAAGAGTCATGCCAGACAAGCATGACAAACATGCATTCTTCCAGACCCAGACATTTTTACACTTGATATGCCGGAGTACAGCATGCTCCACCCCGGGCTCATCGACACCCACATGCACGCGAGCCAGTACCCCTTTTACGGTACCGGGATCTCCTATGGGACTGTCAGGATTGAAATCGTCAGAGTTGAAATGATTTGTCATGCATAAAATGCGATGCAAAAACTGCCTCTATTGCAGAGGACGCACGGGAGGCAGATTATAGTCCTGGCAAGGGTCAAGAGTTGGACTGCTGACTAGCATGACAGCAGGCAGCTCTTTTGCCCTAAACCGCATGACAGACTCGCTTCCAGGACCGGGGAATTTTGTCATGCACCGACTACAAACTGTAGGTCTAACTGGCGTGCGTTCTATGCATCACAAATCATTTCAACTTTGACGATTTCAATCCTGACAGTTCCATATCTCCAAGCCTCTGATGGCGCCGGACGGGTTTCTGCACAATTTCGCGTTCCCAACCGAGGCTGCTTTTCAAAACGAGAAGACGGCAAAACTGGTTTATCCAAAAGTGGTGAAGAGGCTGCTGAGAAACGGCACAACCACAGCGGTGTACTACGCAACGTTGCACACGGAGCCCACCATCGAGCTAGCCAAAACGTGCAAGCAGCAGGGACAGCGAGCTTTCGTGGGAAAGGTTTTGCTGGACCAGATGTCTCTGCGGGAAGATTATGTGATGGGTAGTGACGTGGAGGCAAGCCTGCATGAAGTGGAGGAATTTTTGCAACATCCTGTGTTCATTTCAGACGCGGGAGCTGCTGCTAAAAATAGCGACGAGGATCATGATGCGGCCGAATGTGAGAGAGCGTTTTTGAAAAATTTTGGCCACGAGGGGAAAATAACCGCAGTGACTCCGAGGCCCGTCATCACGCCCCGCTTTATTCCCAGTTGCAGCAAAGCTTTGCTGGAAGGGTTGGGGAAAATGTTGAAAAACCCTTCTTACAAGGACGTTTTGGTTCAGACCCACGTGACAGAGTCGAAGGATGAAGTTCTGTTCGCAAAAGCGATTTGGGAAGGCCAGAACGCGGAGAAGAAAAAAGCGGAAGACACTGAAGGCGCACCGCAGTTCATGGGCTGCTCGTCTTTAGTAGTACATCAATACGAAAACGACACGCAGGTGCTGCGGGATTGCGGACTTCTGGAAAACAGAAGGCTGCTTGCCGCCCACTGCGTGCACATGTCGGGCGACGAGATTGAGTTGGTGCGGAAGCATATGACGAGGAAAAACGTACCCACACCAGAGTCAAGATGGGGATTCGGCTAGACAAATCCACAAGTTTTGTCTGTTTTGCATGACAAATTTGGATTCGTAGTATAGTGCTGTTTGAGCTAGCTCAGCAGCATCACAGATCTAGCATACCATGCTGATTGGAGCATGACAAATTGCAAAACACGACTAGAAAATGCTTGTCATGGGGCTCCGCATGAGAAACATTTTCAGCATGCAGATTTGCATTACAGGTCTGGTGTGGGTATGTTTTTACTCAGGATAAAGCACGAGGTAAAAATCGCCCACTGTCCACTTTCAAATTGCTACTTTGCCGAGGGTATCCAATGTAAAAGTGTCTGGGTCTGGAAGATTGGCAGGTTTGTCATGCACATTTTGCATGACTCCTCAAGTCTGTGATGCATGCCGTAGCATCACAGGTTCTGTGAGGGCTTCCTGAAGCCTATTGCGCATGACAAATGCCCTTTCCGTGCTGCAAAATTTGGACTCTCTTTGCTGCTCATGCAATACAGATTTTTTTAGAATCCGAAATCAGCATGACAAGTTGGATTCTTCCAGACCCAGACATTTTTGCATTTGATAGAGGGGGCGCTCCCCTTGCAGCGCCTTCTGTTCGGCGAGAGGAGCAGCGAGAAAAGCATCGCAATCGGCTTGGGAACCGACATCGCCGGGGGCTACTCGCCCTCGATGTACAACTGCATGCGGCATTGTGTAGCGAGTTCAAAACTTCGCGAGGCGTCAGTAGTGGAGCCAGGGAGCTCTGCGAAGGTAATAATTGCAGCAGATGGTGAGCGGACAGATGTTTCAACAGTAACCATCTGGACCGCTCTGCACCTCGCCACCGTTGGTGGGGCGAGATGTGTGTGCATGGAGAATACCATCGGGTCGTTTGAGATTGGAATGGAATTCGACGCAGTCTGCCTGTGCTCGGGCGACACAGATGTCGAGAGCGACTTGTCGCTGCAAAGAACGCAGGATCCGCTGCATCGTGACGTCGAAAAGAACCACCTCCTAGACTTGGATTTACTAACGAAAATACACGACGACATTGCCGCGTCTGACCAGTTGCCCGTGATCGTTGCGGAACGCTTACTCCATCTCTCCGATGAACGCCATGTGCGCCAAGTTTGGGTAAGGGGAAGGCAGGTTGTGTCCTGAAAGTGATTTTATGGTCGTGTCGCCATGGTTTCGCTGTCGGCGGTGATTTATGCGATAAGCGGAAATTTTCCTGTTCCTAATTTCTTTTAGTCATCATGGCGGTCGCGGTCCCAATCGTGTCGGAACGTCACACTCTGATCCTGATCAATCTTTGAATGTGACTTGACCACTACAGCTGCTATCGGTTGCCAAAAGTGTAACGAAGCACGAGAAAGTGCACGCGTCTGATAATTTTGACTTGCCTGCAGAGAGACTTGTAAGCATGGCAGTTGTAATCGGATGATATCCTCGCCTTGATCCGAAAAAACCATGATCGTTACTTACGAAATGCAGCTATCGGTTGCGAGGAGTGGGCGATCAAGAAAGGGTCAGGAATTTCATATTCATAGCCTGCGTGGAATTTTATTGATCAAACCCCCGCTCGGTTACTTCGCAATGGATCCTTGGAAGACATCGGTCAGCGATCGAAATTTACAGAAACTTTTCTTTGTTCTACATACGTAAAATAGAAACTTTGATCTACTAGGGCTTCAGCTCAGCCTGGATTGTATTCTCGAACTGTGAGGATAGAGTGTTTTGATTATGAATACGATGTGAACAACAGAACAGACACCTGTATTGCATCCCCGATCACTTATGTGTACGTCCATATCCGGTTGATTTTACATTGACTATCGAAAACTAATACTCGTGTAGGATAGAAAAGACTACTCACAGCCTTACTCCAGTACAACTAACTTTTTCGCATCGGATTCGCAACCAATTAACGACCAGCACGTTGCTTTATTTCGCCCAACATCTGTCGCCTCACCTTTCAGCCTGTTGTATTTTTCCCAACAATTTCTCACTGAATTATCGCCGCCGCATAGAAAACGTACACACAGGAGACACAGTTTTACCCGGACCTTGCGAGACCAATCATGTTGACGTTCAAGCGTGGTGTTCTTTGTCTGCTTGCTGCGCCGACTGCGGCGCCTCATAGCTTTTTTGCGCAGGGTGTCATGGTCACTTCTGCTTCCGGTTCGTCCGATTATAAACCCGACGCGCCATCTCCTACCACGGATGACGGAGAGGATGGAACGCTCATCCTAGGTCATTTCCGCAAGCCACCCCCGCGCTATCAGGAGTTTCTTGATTACTTCCAAGTAAAGGACCCTGCCGATTTGGCCGATTTGCAGGAGGATTTCGAAGTTTCGATGGAATTTGCCGAAAACGGGGAGACTGCGGACCAGATGTGGCGAGAGAAGTACCTTCGAGGAAAATTGGACAAAGAAATGACCGCGGATCATTTTGCTAGACTAGCGGAGGAAGAGCGAGCTCGTGCGGAGGAAGAGCGAGTTCGTGCGGAGGCAGAACGAGCTCGTCGTGATGCCGCGAACCGAGAATTCGCGGGAAGGACGGGTGGAAAAGAGAAACGTTCAACCAAAAAGTCGTCCGAAGATTTTCTCGACAACATTATTCCTGTCACACAGACACAGGGTGCGGCTTTTGATATCTTCCCGACTACGCAGAACGCACAGGTGTAGGATTATCTTTCGCTGCGCCCCCACTGATATCATGAATATTGATATTAGTGTGGATGCGCCGTCAGTCTCAGCACGAAGGAAGGAGCTTGGTCAGTCTCAGCACGAAGGATGGAGCTTTAGCTCGCCAGACTAGAAAGGCTGAGCTTTCTCCACTGCACCTAATATACGCATGATCACGAAATTCTAACACCGATGCCATCATGTTGCTGCGCTGCAGTGCCACGCTTTCGTACTTTTCTAGAGGATTTGCATGTAATTGATTTATACTTCTGTGCCGATTCTTGTTATTAGAACCGTGCTGTTTATTCACATGTTAGTTTTCAGGTTTATGGAATGTTCACGTGACAGAGCTGAACGCAACCAGCAACAGAGTGCGCGCTAACGCAGCACTACTTTTTTGCAAAAGGTGCCAAAACATCTAATAAACATGGTTAGGCCGCTGGACGCAAGATGAAACGATCAAGTAAAGTTAAGTCAAGTACGTACTTCGACCACGAAAACTCGTGTATGATGACTCACGAACTCCGTGAAGTGAAGTTTTGTCCTCAACATAACAAGTAGAAGTACTTAATTGCACAATATTCCGCGCGAAAAAACGCAACCAATAGAATCTGAAGATGAACTACTTCTCCGCTGTAAATGCGTATCCTATTCCTCGTGTTCGTTGTTGACCTTGCTTCTTGTACATTTTCTGACTTTCTCGGGCTTTTGTGCACACTTGGTTAAAGTAAGCAACTTGCACCCTTGTCTACGACAGCCGAGCGGGACTTGTGCAGGTAGTGGTAGATTTGTCGTGCCGCGCATGGTGATTATCCAATAGAATGGTCTCCTCGTGCTGATCCTAAAAAACCACGAACGTGACTTATGGAATAAAGCTATCGGTTACCAATGCCAGGAATGGACGATCAAAGATCAAGAAAGGACCAGAAATTCCATGAAATGTGAAGAATCAAAGTCGTAAGTCCTCACCCTCGGTTATTTCGCAGTGGATCCCTCGAAGGAATTGGTCAGCGATCGAAATTGACAGAAATTTTGTCTCCACGTACCTACCATGGGAAGCTTGGTCTTCAGCTTCAGCTCGTCAGCATGGTTTCTAGTTGTATTTTCCAACTGTGAGGATAAGGATTGAGGGTTATGATTATGCATACGATATCACATCAATGAACAGCACAGTCCCGATCACTTACGTGTACGCATAGACTATCAAAAGCTTACTCGTGTAAGTTTAGGATAAAACAAAACCAGCAACAAATTTTGGATTAAGTACTTACTTGTTCCCATCGAGTTCGAAACCAATTAAATAACCAGCACATTGCTTTACTTCGCCTACCTGTCGCCTCACCGTCGGCGTTGCCTCTCAGCTTGTATTTATTTTCCCAACAAGTATTTCTATCGCCCCCGTGGACTAACAATAAAGAAGGTACACACAGATCATACATTTACGTTTACCCCGAGCTTGCGAGATCAATCATGTTGACGTTCAGTCGTCGTGTGCTTTGCCTGCTTGCTGCGCCGACTGTGGCGCCTCATACCTTTTTCGCCCAGGGTGCCATAATTGCTGGTTCGTCCGATAGAAGCGGCGCGCCACCTACCACGGAGGCAGAGCGAGTTAGTGCTGAGTTCGCGGCAAGGAAGAGTGGGCGCAGAGACCGGACAACGCAACAATCGTCTGAACATTTTCTCGCCAAACTTCGTGACGCACGACAGGGTCCGGCGCAGTTTGGCATCTTTTCGAGGAGTACGCAGAACCCACAGGTATAGGATTATGTTTCGGTGCGCCCAGCATATTATTGTGGGTGCGTCGTTCGGCTTCGGCATCTTTCAGCCGTGATAAGAGCAAGTACAACGCAGCGAGAGCTTGGCCAGTCTCAGCACGAAGGATGGAGCCTTAGCTTGCGTGACTACAAAGATCGAGCTTTCTCCATCGCACTCACACGCATGATGATCACGAAGTTCTCATACGCATACCAGCGCCATTATGATTTTGGTTTTGCGCTTCTGCGCGTCGTTCCTGTTTTCGTTCTCTTTCTTTTTATACATAGGGAAATTTGCAGCTGTTGCATGTGATTGTGATCAATGATACTTGTTCTGTACGGATTTCTAACCAGATACAGAGGCGGGGTGCGGAATCCGAATCCTCCGGCCCTGTTGCGCATCCTCCACGTTCATCTTCAGCTGTGGCGCATCAAGGCTGCACCGCTGGAAGTTCAGCTGCGGCGCATCCTCCATCGTCCCGTAGCAACCGCAGGAGCTCCGCCAGTTCTTCCTCGCAAAACGGCAGTATCGCCGGCGCGGGAGGAAAGAAGAGCACCACCTCGGATCTGCCGCCGGCGCATAGGGAGGTGAAACGGGAGGAGCAGGAGCGGGACGTTGCGTCTCCCGGAAAGCCAGGAAGCGACTCGAGGGGTCGTCGTGGTCCAGTCTCTCTGGAACCGCGCGCTTCTGTTGGACAGGACCAGGGCGAGGCAGATGCTGACTTCCCCGGCTGGGTTCTCGAGGACGGCGAAGAGGACTGGTTGGTCATGGACGACGGGGGGGACACCTGGACGCGCAAGTACGACCGAGAAGGCACATGTACAGGTACCCTGTACGAGCCGGCCTTGGTACCTCCTGTAACCGCTAATCCGTAAATATCCTGTACACGGTACCGTGTGGGGGCCACGACCTGTTTGCGGTTCTCAGCGGCCATGAAGTTGTGTGAATACGCCTGGATCATTTGGATGCAGTTGGGATAAAAATTGCAAAACTTTTTGTTTATGCTTGTCTGACATCTGTGATGAGATAGATGCATGATGTGTGGCAAGGTAGGTCTCGGGGGTAGGATCTTGAAGAATTTCCTCGAAAGTAGGAGAGCCAGATCTAATACTGCGCCGAAGACTACATGTGATCGCTGTCTGATTTTTACTGGGACCGTGCTGTTTAACATGTTAGTTTGCAGGCGCATGTAATGTTGAGGTAAAAGCGTTGAACGGAACGCAAGCGCAACGGAGTCGGAGTGTGCGCTGAGCCAGCATTCCTTTTTTGCGAAAGGTGCTAGAACATCTAATGAACATGGTATGACTGGAAGTGGAACGCAAGATGAGATGATAATTAGGATTAAGTATCCAAGGGTTCTAGGGTAGTAGTTTAGAATCCTCAGGGTTACTAGTTTGAATGAAGTAAAGTATAATTTCGACTACTAAAACTCGTGTATGATGATGACTCACGAACTCCGTGAAGTGAAATTTTGGCCGTAAGATAACAGGTGGTAGAAGTACAAGTACTTAAATTAAACAGCGTTCTGCACGACAAAGTGCAATAGAGACTGGAGATGAACTCCCACTTCTCCGCTGTAAATGAATGTCTATCTTGATGTTTCTCGTGTTCCTCGCTGTGGACATTTTTGACTTTCTTGTTCTGTCGTGCGCACTTGCCTAAAGTAAGCAACTTGCAGACTTGCTTACGACAGCCGAGCGGGACTTGAACTTGTGTTACCGGGCAGACGGGTTGTTGCTTTTGTTTTTCCTGACAAACAGAGTTTTCTGCTTTAATTTTGGTGTAGAGGTGGTTAAGGTTTGGGATTGCAAGCTCACTTTTCAGCAAATGTGCAGAGTAGGGAGAGATGAGAGAAAGAACACAAATGGTCTTAATTAGTAGAAGCGCCCTGGTGCTGGGTGCGAGGAAGCACGATGTCTCATCATTCAGCATTTCTTTTTCACACACAACAACAATAAACAAGCCCGTCCTCCTCCTCTCGACTAGCAAGTTCGTTTATAGCAGCTCGTCCTCTCCTACAGTTGTGCTTGTTTTCGCTTCCTTCGACACTTTTGCGACCTAGCAGCACATTTACGCTACCACAAGCAGCACATTTACACTTTTGCGACCTAGCAGCAAACCACAAGATGCTTCGCTCCCCCGCTAGTTCGCAAGTGCTGCGCACGAACGCTGTCGGCGGTGGCGGCGATCCGCAGTTCGACGGCATGGGCAATTATTTCTGGAAAAACGTTCCGAGTCAAGTGCGGGTCGTTTTTTGTTCACAAATTGAATTTGAAAAGAGTAAAGATGGAGATGCATGATGATGGCAAAAGCAAACTATCAGAAAAAAATTGAAATGCATTTCTTGCACGCAACCGTGTCTTCGTATCCCATTGGTGCATAATTTCACTTGACTCGCAGTTTCACTGCGATACCGACATGAAAACTCATCGGGTGTGTTTCACGCACAACAACTGCTCCGACGCTTTGGGGGAGCAACGTGCTGCAAATAAGGAAAACCGCAATCCAGGTATTTTGATGTCTTCATGAGTTGCAAGTACACTTTATTGATTGACTTTCAATTCTTTTCTCCCTGAGGCGGACGACGATCTGAATGAGAAAGAAGTATGTCTATCCAGAAGAGTAGAGCAGTACGGATTTGTGGAATTTCCATGATTTCATCTTCTTGGAGATGCCATTTATTCTTTTCCGTTCTGTTTTCGTCGCAGTCGCAGAGCAACACACACGCCTCAACACAGCGAACTTCGAGGGCTTTGCGAAGTACCACCGGGTGAAATTCACGGCGAATGGGGGAGTCGACAACCAATTTGTCCAACGGAACGGTACCATAATGTAGATCTAGATTGTGAATGAGCAGTTTTGTACACGTTGCATGCAAGCAATCGCTTTTCTTCGTGCAAATGTGAGATGATACCTATTTGTCACCGTCAGGTATCCCCTCCCCCACAATCGCCGAAGCGAGCCAGCCCAACCTGCGCCAGGTGATCCGCGGCAGCGACAGCAACCGTTTCGACACTTTTCGCAAGGAGCAGCAGCAGCAAACCGTAGCTGCTCGGGGAACTGAATCTCGTACTACCGCAGCAGATACTAAAATGTCGAAGAACTCCTCTTCTCGCCCGGCGAAGTTTCGTGACCAGGCGAACAAACCGAAGGACACGACCGCCAATGTTGCTGGAATATGCATTGCAAAAGCATCGTACTAGTATAAATTGCATTTCAAGTGTCCTGAGCATGAGAGATAAAATCTCTAATGCGGATTTAACTTGAGAAGTAAACTTGTAATGCATGACTACGATTCCACCTACCAGTACGATACTTTTGCACAGGATATGGAACGATGTCGAGCAAAAACATCAAGCCGGTTTTTTCCGCGGAAACGCGGTCCCCGCACTCCCACCTGAAACGTGACGACACCACACCGTTTGCGCGGTCCCCCAGCCAAGAATCCATTGCGACCACGGTGGCCAGCAGCGTGACGACAGTGTCAAACTCCTCCCCGGAGTTGAGCAACAATAAACTGGCGATGCCGGCCGGCCGGGCCTTGCACAAGCATCAGCCGATGATGCTGCGCCGCGGGAAGGTGTTTGGCCCGGTGGGGACGAACTTTTCCGCCACGGTGAATACTAGTAGTTCTGTAAACAACATCGTGGCCCACCCGGTGAAGATGCTGTCCAGTCCCGTGAAACAGACCTCGACGGAAAAAAACAACACGCGCTTGATTCCAGGTCGGAAAACGGATCCGTGCGAAATCACCGCGAAACCTACCTGCTTCATTCCGAGTGTTGCGCGGACCAATTCCACTGCCGCTCTGCCGGTGGACCAGACGGGAACAAGCAAGTTGGCGAATTTTGCGGACGAGCGACCGGCGGCGGGGGGGAAAAGTATGCTTTGATTTTCTTTTTGCAGCACGGTTTTTTTCCGTTACACGAATTGTTCAAGGAAAATTTTGTGTTTGTCGTGGAAGACGATGTACTTGCTATAGTACTTTCATTCGATTATACGCCCACAGGTTCCATCCGCTGCATTCCGCTCGAGATGCCCATGACCCGTCGTGAGTGCTACGCGTGAGGATCGAGGTAATGGTGCTTGTCTCAGACTGGGCAGTAGAAACAGAAAGCAATATCTTCCAAAATTTCGTTTCTTGTTACATGTTGTACAATCGTCCCATGGCATGGTGCTAGCAGTTCTTAATACGCTAGAAATCATACACACTCACACAATATACAAGCTATCTTGACTTGTTTAGACAGTTGGACTTCATTTTTCGATACTAGAAATAAGGCGGCAGAAAACTTGCGTCGTAAATTTGTTTCTTGATTTCTTGCATGGGCATGGGGATTTTCTTGGCGATGTTTTCCTTTTATACTTTTCACTGCAATTCGAATTCTAAAAGTCCTATGATGCGGCCGCACCCGAGCCTCCGTTTTCTTCTGACAGATGAAATTAATACTGCTAGGCCTTTTCTTACTTTTACGACTACTCAACTTAGACTTCCACACTCACATTTTCGGAAGAGCAGCCAAACCCAATGCGGTTTCCGTTCTCTAACTTTCGCACTTTTGCTACAGTTAATCTTAATCCTACTTTACCATCCTAGCCAAAGACGCTACTACTAACAACCTACTACAAGCACCGCATCTCGAAAAGCCCTTTCGATTGAATAAATACCCGAAATAGACAAATTTTTTTGATACGCGGAAAAATGGATTTTGTCTAGTGCCGCAGAAAGAACTTCAATACTCGCCGACCGCAAGCGCGCGTAGGTACTACTTTTAGACACAGAGCAGACAGCAACGCGATCATCATACCTTGTTGATTAGATTCCAGTTTCAGTCCGAGCTAATTTTTTTGGGATTTCGAATTTCGACTGCAACGGTTTGTGTCTATCTATGGACAGGCAGATATTTGGACCATCATTTTCTCGAGCGGGTGCCGACTTCTTCTTAACATCTTGAACATGACGATTCGATGCCCCTTTCTCAAATTCTGCGCTTGAGTATAAGGGAACTCTCTGACGACGTCTTCAACTTGCTGCCTCTGGTGTAACATCAACATATTTGTTCAGGATCTGAAAGGCATGGACACGTTGCATTTATCATTTGATGAAGGCAACGAGAACGATCCTAGGTCATAACAGCAAAAAGGCCTTTCATGGTGGACGAAGATGAAGATCTCGTTAGTACGTCTCTCTTGCCTATTTCCTCTGTACCTGTAGCTGTATCTTTGGAGTGTTTCTGCCGTAATTTGAATTCTTTCAGAAGTAGTGCGACCCTGTAGTTCGCACCTGCCTGATGGCATCACCGTTGTCGACCATTTCATTTTCGTCCTGAAGTATCAGTTGTCATTCTCATTGTAGATATTACCGTCCCAGGCAAATTTTCCAAGGACGATTTTAGCTATAGTAACTCCACACGGAGTAATTTGAGGTTTTGTCTTTAACACTGAAACTGACGCGCCACTACCAAGATATTTTTGCAGCATCTTCTGCCGACCTACTCTTCAGAACATACTAAAGGTTCCTACCTATTTTGAATAAAATGACTTTGTTGCGTTTAGCCATACTTTTCACTGCCGCTGGCCAGCAACAGGCCAGTGGGCGCGCCGTTGCTCCGCAAGGAGCTGCACTGGAGCCGCTTCCTGCGCAACAGAACCAGGGCAAATCTCTTCCCAGCAACGAGAAAAGAAATCCGAAGGATTCCTCCCCGGACGAACTGAGCAAGACGAGCGCGGGCAGCACATCAGCAAACACCCCCTTTTTACAGCGAAGCGCGTCCTCCCTTGCTCCGTCGCCTTCCAGCGCGCCTACCATGTCGCCGGCATCTTCGTACTGTGGGTCGTCGCCACCTGTATCTCCAGAAGGACCGACGATTAGCGTTTCATACCCGTTTGGTCAGGGAGAAAATGATGAAAACGTCGGACACTTCTACACAACTCCAGCAGCAGCTCGCTCGGCTGCTCTACTGCCGCTGCCCCCCACGTTCTTCGGCCCAGATAATGGCGCTGGGATTGTTCTTGAGGATGACGAGGTTCTTCGCGCAAGAACGGCAGCGGGATCGTCTTCGTCTGCTTCTGCAGCAGAAATGAGTGCTGGAAAAGGTAGTAGTTCTTCATCTTCCCACCTCTCTGCAGCGCCAGAAGCGCATGAGAACAATGACACTAGCTCTGCTGCACCTCCCGGAGATTTCAACTTCACGAGCATTCTTCAAGACGATCAGCAGGAGTTTCTCCAATTACAGAATGCGCTTCTTGGGCAACACGATGCTGAAAGTAGTTCTACCGCCTGTACTAGAAGTAGTACAACGAGGACCTCGAGCCAGCAATGCCAGTGTTTGGCGCTGCGCCCAGCCAATCCGGGGCTGGTGACGCTGTTGCAGAAGGTTCGTGCGTTGGAGGTGAAGGGTGAAGATGTGTCCCCCGCGATGGTGGATTTGCTGCGCCAGGTGGCAAGGATCATCGAGAGGGATGAAAAGCAGGACGCCAGCCGGTTTTGGCGCCAGATTTTCCACATCGAACTCCTCATCGTGCGGGAAAACTTCAAATTGATTCGCCACAAGCTGACGCGCAACAAGAAGCAACAGCAGGAGGCGGAGAAAGAATTGGCGTCTTGGACCGAAGGAAGTGAGGCGGTTTCCGAGTCCAGAGACAAGATGATGCCCGGCATCCCGTCCTACATTTTCTACTCCGGCATATCGCAGATGCCCGACTCGCTGCTACATCCAGTGCGGAGCGAGTCTGTCAAAGCGGGGCTGCAGGAGGCACAAGAGGCCTTAAACCGCATATCCGAGGAGAGAGAAGCGTGGCTGCACCAACGCAACGACCGGCGCCTGCACTTCAAAAAAACGGTCGACGAACTGAGCCAGAAGCCGGGCGCGGCGGACTGGTTGCCACCAGAGTGCGAGTACGCGGCATATCTTGCGGAGGATTCCGATTTTGTGGCGCTTTATTCCAGTGAAAATATGGATGGCCACCGAAGTTTGCAATCCTCGTCCATGTGGGCTCCCTACACCGCCTGGTTGCAGTCCAGTCCATTCTGGAGTTGTCCCTCGACTCCTTCCCGTGCTCCAAATGGTCTTGAGGGACGTGCTGTACTAGAGTCGGGCGAGGGACCCAGTGCGACATCCTCTCCCGCTGGCTCAGTAGCTGTTCCAGTGCAGCCAACTACCGAGGACCATAAGGGAGTGCTCGGCTTTCTGCGTAGTTCGAAGGAAGAAAATAAAGCCACCGTAGCTGGTGCGTCAGCAGACCCTAGTATGTTGCAGTCATGTCTAACGCCGACTTCGGAAGAGCTCCGTGGTCCTGCCTCCAGCGATAGATATGAGCAGCCGTTGTTGGATCAAGAAGAACAGAACCGGTTGTCCGGCAACCTCGTCGCCCTGAAGTACCTGTACAGCCAGGATGGGAGGCTCACCGGCGCGCTGAAGAACCACTCGGCGGTGGCCTGGGCCGGGATTTCTTGCGCGTCGCTGATCGTTGGGTACTTGGTCGAACGATCCGCCGACGCCGCGAAGCACACCGGTCACGCCGCCGTCGACGCGACCCACCAGATCGCGAAGCGGGTTGTTGATGTCGCAGTGCCGGATGAATATGCGTGGACAAAATGGTATCAACAAAGAAAAAGGCTAAGGCATTCTTTACTTTGCGTTTTGCAATGATGATCCAGCACATTGTAATTCTACTAAATACAACTTGGCACTTGTATGGTTGTTGCGTTGAGAGAATTTCGTAAACACTCAAACTTCACCAACTTCAGCGCAATGCAGTGCAGCGGAGAGCTGAGCCACTCTTTAACGCGGCACGTCGTCAACCACGGCCATTCGGCGTTGCAGACAACTACCAAGTACGCTGTCGCGGCGATACCGTTTGCAACATACGGCGGCTTGATTGTCATCTGCAGGGCCGGAGACGTGCTGCTCGCGGCGTTAGGGTGCCAAACGGAAAATATATCCTCCACGCAGACGCGCTCGACATTACCAGGGAGTACTGCAAATTGGCAGCCGTGTCAAGGACCACTTGCGCTCCTAGATGAGGAACCTCGCGAACAAGGCGGGGAAATTTCAAAAGAGGAAGGCACTCCAGCAGCGGCCTAGAAAATGTTCGTCACTGGATGCGGAATTGTGGTTTGATAGAAGAGCAATGAAAAGTTGGCAACGAAAGAGGGTGCACGCTACTGGGCATGCGGAGTGGCATATTCACTGTGCTTCATGCCGGAAGCAATAACAATCTCACAGCGACTGCGACAGCCGGTCACAGGGGTGGCATGCTTGCGGGGTGTAAAAGTTAACGTGTAGGTGTATTTAATTTTATCTTTCTCTAAGCTCTGGTGGCGATTGGTTGCGATACTCTATGCCACCTATTTACAAGCAGGACCCAGTTACTCGCTCGCCTAAAGAAGCGAACAGCGCGCAATTATTGATTTCATCTTTCAAAGGCTTAGGGTAAAGGGGAGAAACAAGGCTTAGTGTATAGCTATAGGCAGACCACGCAGTTCCACGCGGATTCGTGTGTCCATGTTGCAGCATTTTTTTGTTGTTTTGCACAGACAGGCGGAGTTTGATTTTGCATTGACAGGCGCGCAGTCTTAGTCATTCTCATTTACCATTTGATAGTCAGCACAGATCTCGGTAATCAGCCGCATACTTGAAGGCTACGGAGAACTACAACTAAGTTACCCCTACGACGGCGGGTGAAATTCAGGCGTCGCAATACTTTTAAAGGACTTTCAAAAAACTTTGAAAATTTCAAACTTTCTTGGTCGCCCACATGAAAAAAAAACGCAGAAAGTTGCCCGCCGGCTTGGAAAAAAAAAATCGCCTCTTGGCAGTATGTGGCAGGAAAAAAAAAGTCGGAAACGACGCGCAGACCCAAAAAAAAAGCAGCAGGAGGAGGCTGCGTCTGGGTTTTCTTTTTTTGCTCTTTGGCCTCATAGCAAAAGGACTGCTCTGCGCTTCATGGGCGCGACAGAAATCGCACACATTTGGTGGGGAGCACTTCATGCAAAGTCCCCCTGTCCCCTTCCAAAAAAAGAAAGGCGTCGCCCGGTAGTAACTCGGCGAAAAAAATGGCACGGCTGCGGCAGTGGTCTGGCGAAATTTGTTGCAGCTACGCTTGGCGGCTTTTCGCAATATCAAGCGCCACAGTTACGGCGCGAAACGGGGCCGGCCCCGGGTCCGGCCGCCCATTATGGGCGACCGGCATCGCGGGATCCGTTTGTAAGCGGCTGCGTTTGGAAGCCGTGTATGAATGAAACGGAAAAATTGCGTAGAGAATACCATGCGGCACGCGCCTCGCACCGGGGGCACGGTGGGAGTTGGTTCGCCCAAATGGCGCGGTGTTCGGGACGGCCAAAGTGCCCGAATCCGCTCGGGGAACGTGTTAAAAACACAGTCAATTCCCTGGCCCGATTCTGCCTGCGGCCAGAAAAGTCGCGAGTTTTCCTGCTCAAAAGACTTTGAAAAGACTTTGAAAAAACTTTGGAAAGACTTTGGGAAAAGCGCCCAGAAGTGCGCGCTTTTTGAAAGCTTCGCCCGATGGTATGGCCAATTTTGGCCATGCAAAAACGGGAACGCTTTTCAAAGTCTTTTCAAAGTCTTTTCGAAGTCTTTTCCAAAGTCTTTTCAAAGTCTTTTCGAAGTCTTTTGAAAGTCTTGCGTCTGACTTTGGCGAGGCGGCCGGACCTCAGACTTTGGCGCGGGAAGTTGGGCCATACCGTCGGGATTCGGCCAGTCGGCCGGGTCCAAAAGAGACAAAGAAGGCCAATTTTGGCCATTTGTGTGCTGCCATGCCCCCGGGGCTGCGCGCGTGCCGCATGGTATTCTGGGCACCAAATTCGCGGCGCCGCGAAGTTGGAAGGCGGCGCGGCGCATGTGACACATGGGGGGTCGCAGTACCACCGGCGCTGCGCGCGTGCCGCCTGGGTATCTGGCCGCATCTTTCCTAGCGCCGCCTCCGAAGCGGAAGCAGCTCGCGGCGCCGCGAAGTTGGGGGCATGTGACACACGGGGCGTCGTAGTGCCGCCGGCGCGGCATGCGTGCCGCGTTACAATCTGGCAGCGTTTTTCCTTCTGCCTATGCCACGCCCCAAGTGGGCCCACTGATTTAACGCGCCGCGCAGTCCCCTACTACAGCAACAAATGGCGACGGAACTTCGCGCGCCCTTTCGCCCTCGCTGTGTTTTTTTCTTGATGTTGGAAAGGGCCGCGCCCAGCAACGCGCCGGGCGCGCAGCCTCTTACCTAGCGCGCCATCCGGGCAACGGGAAGCGCAGGGGGACAGCGACAGGGCATGGGGCAACCAAAAGAAGGGCGCCAGCGTGTGGCGCGCGGCCCGCAAGCAAAAGTTTTATCATAGTTCTGCCCAAGTATTTCGGCTGGAGGAAACACCTGGGCGTCGTAGGTGTAACTAAGAGAAATGAAATGATACGCACTGCGATTAAAACCGCATGCGCAGCTGGCAGTTAGATTCTGCTATCCGCAAGTTGCTTTTTGTTCGACTCTGTGTAGTTCGTCCTCGTTTATTGGCCTTGTGTGGAAGCTTCGTTTTTTTTCCCTCGTCAGCATGCACTAAGTAAATACGAAAAACCCAGAACGCAGCGGGGCGAATCTGCCCTCAAGAAACAGGCCAGGCCCAATCCTCTTGGTTAGGCCAATGCTTGCCGGTGTGTTTTGCTCATTGTATAGCTCACTGGGGCCGCTAGCGTCTGCGCAGTCGCCAAGATCCCGGAGGCGGTGAGACGGCAGCCGGGGCGCGAGCTGCCCAGTTGCATCAAGAACATGGCCGCGCGCGGTTGGCCGGACGGATGGGCGGGGTCGCGCCGAAGAGGCGAAGCGGGTCGGCGGCGGGGGCGGCCGGGGGGCTTTCCGCGCCTGTTGGCCTTTGCAGTGAGTGCCAGCCAGGCGCGCGGCCTCGCCGCTCGCAAGGTCCGGCCCCGCCGCGCGCTTCTTGTTCGACTGCGCCGCTTTTGTGGCCCGCCGGCGCCCGGGCCGGCGGCGCAGCCGGACCCGGGGCAGAGCTGCCGAGGAAGCTTCTGCTCTGCAGAAGCTGAAGAGGCTGGCACCCGACACCCTCGGCACGCGCCTCGCAATGACGAGAGCCCTCTGCAAGTGCCACAAGCCCCTCCTGAAGTTGCCGCGCGTCAAACATGGCGACCGGTTGGAGACGAAACGCGGCGCGCGGTTCACCCTAGACGGCATGGAGGTGCCGGAAACGGCCCCACACCTGAGCACTTTGCTGCCTGGCGTGCGAAGGGCGGAGGGGGACAGCTTTAAGCACGCGGCCGGCCAGGGTTTGGGCGGGCGCGGTGATGCGGGACGAAGACACTCCGCAGGCGCTTGCGTACGTGCGGGCCCTGGCAGGCGCGGCGCCAGATCTGGGAACTGTATCACCCATCCGGGCCGCTGTGGGTGAGTTTGATGTACCGGAAGGATGTCGCCAAATTTGAACCAGAATGGGCGGCCCAGTTAGTTTTTGGCGTCGCGACTTCCAGAAGACGCAGCCGCGCAGGAGGCGCGGCTCGAGGAGCGCGAGCGCGGGGGGCGCGAGCAGTAAGCGAAGGAGCCGGGGGGGCTTGGCGCGCCCGCGTGCCCTCATCGGGCCCCGGCCGCGGTTTCCTGGGGCCCCTCTGCATTGGTGCGCCGCCGCCTCTAGTTGCCTGCTCGCGCGCGCACTTGGCGGCCCCGGCGGCCTTGCTGCCTCGCTCTCCCGCCACTGGCGGGCTGGACGGCACCAACTGCCGACGACATCCGCCGACGTTGGTAGTGGGAGGGCAGAAGGTGCGGACGTATGTCATTGCCGCGCCCATTTGGAACCGTGTCCGCTGGGCGTCCCGGTTCGTTTTTTTTTTGGCTCGCTGCCTTGCATTGCCGCGCCCTTTCCGCCTGGTTTTTTTTTGTTCTTGTTGCGGCGGGGGGGGGGGCCGCCGCGCGCTCGCACCGGCCGCACCACGGGCAGGCACGCACAAAAGCAGGGCCCGGGTGCCTTCCGGGCGTGCTTGTTTTCGGGCGGCCGGCGTGGAAGAGGGGGGGCCGCCAGTTTTGCGGCCCCCTCCGCCCCCTCCCGTTCACCGGCGTGCCCGCCGCGCGCGCGCCGGCCCGCCGCAGGGCGCGGCCCTGCCTACGATGGGCCCGTGCCTGTGCCAGCAGGGCGGGCGCCCCGGCTGACACGCGCTGTTCGTCGCCCCCGGCGCTCGTTGCGGCCCTTTCTTGCTTGGACAAGTCGCGGTCGGGGGCGTCGTTCGAACGAGCTGAGCGCCCGCGCTGCGCTTTGGGCGCGAGTCTGTTGCGTGCCTGTTGTTGGCTGCCCCAACCATCTGCGCTGGTCGGCGCATTTCTTCGCTGCCGAATGTTTCGTCTTGAAGAGCATGAACATGATTGCCGCTTTCTCACAGCGAAACGAAAGCACTGGCGAGTGAGTGTGGATAGCTCCTGACTATGTTACCACAGTGACAGTCACGCGCATCCCGGTCGTAGCGTCGGTTCTGTTTCTGTTTGTCTGTTTGCCGCTGTGCTCCTTCCGAGGTCCTCGCGTTGCCCTGTGCTTGTATCTTTCCACGTTGGTTTTCCGTTAGCACGTACAACAGCAACTCGTTTGCCTTAAGCAGCGAGCACGCAATCGGTTTGCGTTCCGTTTTGACCAAAAAAACAACCACGCTGCCGATGATCCTCGATCATAGCACCATACGCAATTCGATGGAGCTGCGGAGACAGTTAGGCTGATGTGTGGAGTTCCTGCTAGAGGTCCTATCCAAGTAAAGTAAGTTGAAGTGGAATAAGTCAGTCGAAAATGCCCGACGTCGATTCGTCGCCCAGCGACACTGGTGGCGTCGTTGGATCGGCGCCTCCCACGATCCTGCTTTTCCTCGCACTCTACGTGTTTGCGGCGCTGTTCAAGCGACGACTCCAAGAGGCCTACGTTCTTCTCCGGCGGAGCAACTACGTGAAATGCACGCTGTTCGACTTTTTCCAGGAGATGATCTACTTCCGTCCATTCAAGGACGAGGACACAGTTCTTTCCCTCGACGGTTGCGACGGCGACACGTTGAAAAGACGGAGGGCGGGCTTCGCGGACCTCTGCCAAGATCTGCAAAAACTGGAGCATTTGCACTGCGCCAACACACAGCTCGTCGACTGCAGATTCAAGAAAGTGAAGGTACAAAAACGGGATGGTTAAAAAATGAAATGAGTCGCGCTTTTCTTTTCATACCTATTTTTGCCATTGCCCCCTTGTTGAAAGTGCGCTTCATCCTGCGATCTGAAGAAAATCATACACAACTCCACCCCAGGTCTTGTTCCCGCTGTTGAAAGAGCTAGAGCGGAAGTATCCCAACCGCGTGGAATCCGTCGAGGACGACGGGTGCACGGTGGTCTGCAGTGCGGCGCCGGGCGAGAAGACACACAAGATGCTGTATTTGAGTATGGCATTCTCAACTGTTACCTTCTCAACTGTTACATGAGTTTGCAATGCAAGAATGGCAAAAATGCAATGGTGAAGATTGCGCCTTTTGCATTACAGGTACGGCGCAGATTTAGATGCTGTCTAGCCCTTTGGAAATTTGTCATGCGAAGCAGCTTGGTGATAGTGATACTGATGAGAGTTCTGCATGACAAATCATGTAACAGTTGAGAACGTAACAGCTGAGAGCGCCATACTGAGCCTGGACGCTGTGCGGGTGTTCGGAAAGCAGTTTTATGAGCAGGTACACCTGGAAGCGCAGAAGCGGTTTGCACAGTCCGCCGTAAACAGCATCGCGATCACACAGAATCCCGAGATGGAGAAAAACATGGGACTTTGGCAGACCTTAACGGGCATGCAAAAGTTTCGGTACACGCTGTCCGGGAGCGAAGCTGTGGACGCGTGCCTGAAGGTGCCATATGATTTGATATCGTTATCGTCCACCCCAACGTAGACACTTAGACCTACTTCCGAAGAGGACAATGAAAAAAACGAGCGGCGCAGTTCTGCTGCGGTTTTGAAATTATTAAAGACTAACAAAACCATACTAACAGGACGTGCGTCTGAGTACCGGAAAGAAGTACATCGTTCGATTCAAATCTGCCTACCACGGGCACTATCCTGTGCAAAAGTATCGTACTCGTAGTAATTGCAATCATGCAGCACAGATCTTTCTCTTAAGGTAAATCCGCATTGCAAATTTCATTTCTCACGCTGAGGAAATTTGTAATGCTTTTATACGAGTACGATACTTTTGCAAGTCATAGGCACACCACGGGCGTGGACGCCCTGAGCGCTCTCGGGGAGAACCACAAGATGATCTACTTGAAAGAGCTGGACGAGGAGACGTTGCTCTTTCTCGAAGAGTACCACTACCTGATTGCCGGTGTCATCGTGAACCCGATGATGTTTTTCACGGGACCCAACGCCATGTCACCGCCTGGAGAAAAAATGACCATGGGAAAGCGGTCCAGGACGCTGCCAACCAGGCAAGAATACGCGGACTGGCTACATGCGCTAAACGAGAAGTGCAAATACTGGTATAGGCAGGTCTTTCGAAAAATGCTTTTCTTCGCTAGAGTAAACTTTTTTCCGACCAACGACCTGGAAGTGCACGTGGGAGAGTGTTTGTGGGAATGCGACTCAGATGAAAAGGAGTGATGAATTAATCAGTGATGAAGCATAACTGACAGAGCTGTAAGTAAGTACTTAGCTTATAGCTTTCAACATCACAAAAAACTACAGTACCAAGTACCTGACGCCAATGGCGTTTATCCTGGACGACATTTACTTCGCCTTCCGCACTCCGGAGCTGTTTTCCTTCCAGTACTTCCGCAGCAAAACCAATCAGCCTCTGGACCCGGACCAGATCATTCTGGGCAAGGGCGTGGCCGCCGGCTTGCCGTTGTCGGTGATCTGCGGGAAGAAGGCTTTTGCGATGAACTACGATCCTGACTACCTGTTGAAGATCAACTATGGAAGTGTCAGAATCGAAATTGACAAAATCGAAATGATTTGCCATGCATAAAATGGATTCCAGTTCGCGCCCAGTTTCTAAGTGGCGCATGACAAATTCTGGTGGTGCTTAAATCCAGTTTGTAATGCTGTTTAGGCAAAGAAGGCTGATTCTCTCATGCTGCTTTAGCAGCTCGAGCTATAACCCAAAACAGGCTTACAATCGGGCTCACTTGCCTGCTCTGCAACACACGTACTTCGCGTCATGCATTTCGTGCATCACAAATTTTTCGATTTTGTCAATTTCGATTCTGACACTTTCATATCAACAAGGTCGTCGGAACGCTCTCCGCGTACCCGATGGGCATCGTGTCGTCCAACGTGTTTCTGGAAAAATTCGTGACCCCAGAGCAGCTGAAGAAACTTCCGATCGGAACAAGTAGTAGTGCAGGAAGTCCGTCCAGATCTAATACCTCCTCAACATCAAACGGAGACTCCCCCGCCTCTACCACGGCTTCGTCTGACGAAGATATCATGGGCGCAAAAAAGCAGAAAATCGAGGACAACATCAGAAATTCCCTAGGCATCGAGGAAGATTCCCCCAGACCCGCACTGGTGGAAACCATCTCCACGGCGGAACTGCGGACGGCGAACGGCAAATTTGATCTTTTCACCAAGGAAGTGAACGCGGCTTTTGAAAAGGAGAAAATTCCGCTAAAACTCCGGAACTTCGCGAACACGTTCACACTCGATTTTAAGTGCGATTCGCTGTACAACTCGATGTTTGTGCAGCACCTGATCGCCAACAACGTGTTTGTGACCAACCAAAGCACCGGAAAGTTTAACCTCTTGCTCGACTGGACCACCGCGAAACACGACGGGGAGAGGAAGCAGTTGCTGACCGCGTTTGTCACCGCGGGGAGGCAAATGAAGGAGCGAGGATTTTTCGTCGAGAAGAAAAAGATGCAGTTTTTCCTGCTGGCGAAGAAGTTTTTGTTCAGTTACTTAAGAATCTGCTACGACCAAATCATGGAAGATAAGCGGATTGACATTGAGGTATTCCGATTTTTTACACAGCTTGTGCTTCTTCACTTTGTCAAATTTCAGATGCACTCACCAAGCATTTTTACATTACTCTAAAAAAGAAAAACGAGAAGCGTGATCCACGAACGAATTTCACCTTTCCCATATCCAGGTATCCCATAACCATCCGGTCAACAAGTTTACGCATTTCTGGTCCAGTGTCTTCATGATCCTCTTTGCCTACACCTACATTGGCTATTTTGGTTGGTACAAGGAGGGCTTCCTCGTCTTTCTCATCACCCACGTCCTCCGGCAGGCGGGGCACTTCTTTTACGAAAAGCAGGACCGCAACTACGAAAAACTCAAGTTCGGGCACAAGGACGGGTCGAAGAAGGCCGCCGCGGTCGGAATTGCCGCGGCAATCTACGTGTTTGTGTACCTGAAAAGCATCCTATCAAAAGGAAAAATCCCCCCTCCCCATATCAAAAACGAAATTTGTGTTGCTGTATTTGAGTACACAAATCGTTATTGCTAGAAGGCCAAGAGGCGCAGTTGCTTCATCGTTTGGAGCAATTTGTCATGCTATTTCCCGTTGCCAGTTGCTTCCTGTCATGCTGAAGACGCAAGGCGTCCCTGCGCCAGCCAGCACTACAATCCGCATCTCTTCCCTTCTAGCATCACAAAGCTGATTTGTGACCACAAATCTGCATCACAGATTTCCGTTTTGATATTGGGAGGGGGCATTTTTCATTGTAATACATCCTCGTGTCCATCAACACCACTCTGGGCACGTGGCGAAATTTTGTGTGGCTCTACCGCGTCAGTTTCCTGCCCTTCATGATGGAGCGGTTGGGGTACTGGGGCGGATTGGAGGAAGCGAGGAAAAACTACCGAATTCTGGAGCAGAATCCGACGGAGTTTCAGTTCTGCAGCTTGTCGGACGAGCAATTTGTGGTGTTGTCGGGTCTGTTCACGATCGTGCCCCATTTCGCCGACATCGTGCACGAGTTTGGGTGGGTGCGCGGATGGGAATGGTTTTTGAAAATCCTCACCGACCCGTTTACCGACCTGTTGGACTTTTACGAACACTGGATCATTCACCCGAAGGAGTTTTTGGACTTGAAAAAGCAATTTGGCGTGTACGAACTGGACTACGAAACGAAGAAAGTCAAGGACTGTGAGCAGGTAGTTGGTGAAACCGAAGCGAAAAAGCGAGTTTGATAAGTGACGTATTTGTTTGAGTGTGGGTTGCGCCACTAACTGCACTGCCAGTACGAAGTTATCGTCGCGGACTACGACTATTTTCCAAAATGTATCGCGCCCGCACTATAGGACTGGGAGTCATCAGATTCGAAGAGTTCTTCTTGTATCGGAGAAGTTCAAAAACAGGAACAGCGGCACGACAGATAAATATACACTTCTGAAGATAATGGCGCTCCGATGAAAACAGTGGACTCTGTCTTCCCGCCTCACAATTCATGATTACTCAAAACGCACATACAAGAAACAGTACCGGAAGTAAAGCCCTACAAACAATAAACCGTATTTGCAGAAACTGTACACTACAATAGCGACATAGGCTACGTAAAATGAATGACTACTTTATTGCACCCTTCTGGCGCATCGATTTGCTTGATTATATCTTCAGAGACTCGGCGTGGCGCTCGCTTTTTGGCTACTTGAAACCTCAAGCAAAGCTTAATTTGCATGGACAGTACTTACAAATCTGATGAAGATTTTCAGCAGTCTAGATTCCAGTGCCAACGAGACGATTTTGCTTCTTCGGATGAGAAGGCACTGATGCAGGTGGGTGTTCGTGATCGTCAAATGAGGGCACCACGAACACGGGAGTGAGATCATGTGTAAGGTTTGTAAAGAATTCTAAGAGAGGAGCGTTCCTTGTTAACTGGTATACATCAACATGGTGCTTGAGCTACATACTAGCAGCTTCCCCACGATGAATACAAGATGATAGAATCTCCCCGCACATCAGACATCCCACCGAAACATTGAAGCCATGTATCATATAATGTTTTCATCACTTTGGAGCCCACAGCACCATTCCTTCGCCTCCTGAACGTCTCAGCACGATGAAATGTGCGTGCTGGACTAATTGGATCGTCTGAGTCATTGTCTGAATATCGTTTCTAAACAAGCGAAACTTCGTTTTTTTTTCTGCTAGAATCGTCTGAACAACCGATCCGTTTCTTTGAAAATGGCCTCAAGACTCTCCGTTGCAGCGAAACAGCACCAGCGAGCACTCACTCGCGCCGCGGCTACTTCGTTCAACGGTCAGCCGACCGCTAGTTCAAGCACGGCTCCCTTGCTATTAAACGTGAACGGGGCCAAAGAGCAACCACGGCTTTCGCAGAAGTTTCTGTGCGCAAGGACGTCAAGTTCAGGATCTAGTTCATCATCCTCACGCTTTTTCAGTTCGACTACAAAACGAACAGGCGACCAACAGCACAACTTCTCCACGGCTGCAGCAGCAGCTGCACAGAAGCCAGCAATCGACAACTACCCAGCTGGTGCACCAGATCAGCGGCATGATCCTGCCCCAGTGGACAATTCTTCAGTCCCGTCAGTATCAACCTTAGCACAAGAGGAAGACGCTATCCCCCCCTTTAACCTCTTTACCCCAACTGACGAGCACGAACAACTTCGGCAAATCGTCCGCGAATTCGCGAAGAACGAGGTCGAACCCCAGGCGTTGGACTTCAACCGCGCGGAAAAGTTCAACTTCGAGCTTTTCCTATGCACTGCAAAAGTATCGTACTCGTATTGCAATCATGCATTAAAGTCAAATCCGCATTACAGATTTCATTTCTCATGCTGAGGAAGAAAGTTTGTAATGCATTTATACGAGTACGATAGGATACATTTTTTGCAGTGCATATTTCCAGCGACTCGGCAGCGAGCTCGGCTTATTAGGCCCGATGGTGTCGGAAAAGTACGGCGGGGCAGGGTTCGACGCGGTAGCGGCCTGCATTATCCACGAAGAGCTCTCCTACAGCGACCCGGCGTTTTGCCTCAGCTACTTAGCGCACAGTCTCCTGTTCGTCCACAATCTGTATCACAACGGAAACGAGCTGCAGAAACAAAAATACCTGCCGAAAACCATCTCCGGGGAGTGGATCGGCGGCATGGGTATAGTATTTTTTGACCATTGAGGGGACGAATAATAGGCGTCACGGCTCTACTGCTGTATTTTCGTGTCATCCATATCCACGTTGATAGGGCTAAGGTTTCTGAGTTTGGGCATGCGCATGGAACAAACTGGAATACAAAAACAATCAGGTATGTCCGAGCCCGGTGCCGGGACCGACGTCCTCGGGTTGAAGACCAAAGCGATCGACAAGGGGGACCACTACTTGCTCTCCGGCAACAAAATGTGGATTACGAACGGGTGTAAAACCGATGACGAGCTTGGGGATGTCTTCCTCGTGTACGCCAACACGGCGGAGACAGCGGGGATATCGGACGCGAAAGAAGCCAGGAAATCGATTTCGCTGTTTCTCGTGGAGAAGAATTTTGAAGGGTTTTCCCTCGGTCAGAAGATCAAAGACAAGTGCGGCATGCGGGCGTCCAACACGGCTGAGCTAGTCTTTGACAACTGCAAAGTCCCCAAGGAAAACCTGGTCGGCGACCTGCACGGCGGCATGGTGCCCATGATGCGAAATCTGGAGATCGAAAGGATCGTTTTGGCCGCGATGAGCTGCGGCATCGCGCGCCGAGCCATTGACGCTATGCGGAAGCACGCACGGGAAAGGATAGCGTTTGGCAAGCCGATCGACAGCTTCGGACAGATGCAAGAGTATAAACTTAGACATGAGATTGAATATCGTCTTTCCGCGTTCGGGGATAGCTCTAGCTGTACGAAATCGCAGTTGCGAAAAATCATGCGTCCTCGATCGCACGTGAATATGAAAACACAAAAACGATGCTGATGCACAACATAAACGTTTCTTCAAAAATCCTCAACACAGCCACATTGCCACCTCCTACGCCGAGTGGATGGCCTCGCGTTCGCTGTTGTACAACGTGGCCCAGTCCACCGACCTGGACAAAGCGGGTCAGCGGATCGACTCGGACGCGATCAAATTAGTCGCTACCAAGATGGCTACCCGGGTGTGCGACCGGGCGATCCAGGTGCACGGGGGCTACGGCTACGTCGGCGAGTACGTGGTGGAGCGGTTGTGGCGGGACGCGAAGCTGTTGGAAATCGGGGGTGGGACTTTGGAGGCCCATCAGAAGAACATCGTCGCGGACTTGGCGAGCTCGGTCGGTGACAACGACTTACCGAATTGAGTAGTTGTAAGGGTTTTTGATGTTCTTCATCGTCCTCCTTGAATTGACGCAGCTCTGCAACGCCGCACCGCAGTCAAACTGCTCGCTTTTATTCGTTTTTTGGGACGACTTTTGCGTTCGGTGTAAGATAGATCGTCACATCGTGGTCACGTGTGTATGATAGAAAGATAGGTCGAAAATCTTCCTTTCAACAAGACGCTTGAGATCTTGGAGAAGAGTGATATTCGCTTTTAAAAATTCAGTGTTTATTCTGGATGATACAGCTAGTGCAAGAAGCACCGGCTGAACACTGCTCAACATGCAGTAGAATGTCAACTACACGGACTTTCTTTATGTGCAGGATGCAGTGCTTCCAACAAGTATTAAAAAAGAAACTTCCCATCATCAAAGCGAGACTGAGCCTATTACTAATTTCGTCCTGACTACGTGTTCGTTCACTTTGGTTCCGCGACCGTGCCCTGGCCACAGCTTTGAAATTTCGGTGAGTTTTTCATGTTAATTTTGTAGCAATAGCTGCAGAGAAAACAATTACGTGGACGATATAATTCCACAAAAAGCGTACGATCGTGCGACAACACTCGTTCAACATGAAATGGGACAGAAGTCGCCCGCATAGCTCTCGGACTTACAATTCGTTTTCGTACTAGGGAAGCAGGGCCAGCATGCAGTCGTACCTGGGCGAGAGGGTGGGGGGCAGGGTGGGATCTTGCCGTATCCGATCACTCTACATAATTTTCATATCGTCAGGCCCCAACGGAGATACTACATAGTGTGTAGTACAAAAATAGTTGTAAAGGACGGTCGACGTCCTCCCGATACGAACACTTCCAAACTCAGGGCTTACACTTAGTGTATGTTGAACGCGAGCTACAACCTAGATTCTTTTACATCTTTCGTAGAAGGAAGACAAGGATCGTTACTGTAGCAGGTGCCTGAAGAATTTTCGTTGACCTAAATTGCAAGAGGAAATAAAGATGACGCGCGAAGGTCGAACGAAGCTCGAGCCGTTCAAGCTTCCGAAGCCCCCACTGGGTCCACCCCCAGAGTGGCGGAACAAAGAGGCAAGCGCCCAGGTCCGGGCGATAGACATGGCGCCGGTCGTCTGCTTGCACGACGGCATGAAGAGCGGTGGTACGTTTTACCGGGCCGGATTAAAGCCATCCGGGGCGCCACGACTAAGGAACATATCGAGAAAGCGCTGCACAGTAGAAACGCCCGAGCTGGCAGAGCAATATTATAGGCTGCAGAAGAGGTAATTTATTGTCTTATTTCAGCCGGTTGAATTTGAATGGAATCATGCAAAACGTAAACCCGAACACATCACTCGCCAATCCAAATGTTCAAGAACTCGAGCGATCCTGATTCAAGAAAGATATTACTTGAAACTCCTTCAGCAAATTCAGTATGACATCGCACGTCCAATCCATAAACAACAGGTGCGTCGTCGCACAGAAGAGCACTCGTGGTCTTTTCGGTGTGATGCAGGGTAAGTCAAGGACGGTAACGCACGCGATATCTGACGTGGACCATCGCCTGCAGATCATGCGGAGCATGCTATCCTATGTAAAAACATCCCCACCCCAGAGTTGTCATGCAGATTTGCAATGACAAGAACATTTGTGATGCGCATCCCTATGATGGGCACTTCCAGTCGTGTTTTGGAATTTGTAATGCTGTAAATAGGATACGCATCTCGATTTGTGATGCGGCTGTCCTTGCTAACCTGCACTACACTACGGGCTGCAACTTGTCATGCGTGGCATCCAAAACTCCTGGATCTGTGTTGCAGAGATCCCAACTTCACTATGGTGTGGGGACGTTTATACTCAGGATACATGCCAGATCTGACGGTTCCTCCGGATGAGTTCGAGGAATTTATGGAGAACGTTATTACAGTGAAAAGTGCCCCCCACCCCCAAAGTTGCAAAAATTTGTGATGCTAAGATTCCAAATGAAAACTTTTTGTCATGCATGAAAAGAGTATGAATCTTTCTGATGCAGATTCTAGTCGTGTTTCGCATCGCTTGCATGACAAGCACCGCTCTCGCTGGGTTCTTTTGCAATACAAATTTTTGCTATTCACGATCGGAAATCTGTGATGCTGATACATGCAAGAGGGCGAATGTTTCATTTGGAAAGGTTTGCAATACAAATGCTTTCAAGTTCGGGGGTGGGGGCATTTTTCATTGTAATAAACGTTTTAGCGCAACCGAAGCTTCGGCCGCCACCGGATTCTTCACGGCAAGTTGGCTCGCTGCAACACATCTTCCCGATCAGGGATTGGAAGAACGGCGGGAAAGTGAAAAAAGTGGGAAGCAAATAATAGCTGTCGCACATGCCAATATATGATTTGTTGATAGTACATCATCACTCTTGTTTATTGCCACAAAGCTTGTTGTTCATCCGCTTTCTTCAATTTGGTTTGCTACAAAAAACTGTACCGTACTCTATGCGCTGGAAAGATCGATGCGGCTTTCGTGCTCATTTTCTCTCCTAGTGTGTTGGTTTGCTTTTTGTACAAAAAATCGGCTTGCGAGAATTGACCAAGAAGAACTTTCCGCACTGTATAACACTTGTTGCTTCTAAAACTCAAAGATTGCCAATTAACTTTACAACCTCGACGACTGGACTCGTAGCCGTGTCAACACGGCGTCCAGTGGGCAGAAGCCAGCGGACCAGGTTTTGCTTCTCGCACCACTGGAATTCTCAGCCATGTTCTTGAGAGGATCCAGAGGCAGGGAACGTATCTACGAGAGACGTCCAAATTACAGTGAAAATGATCAAATGAGCGGTGCCAGCACAGGAAGATTATAAAACTTTGCGTGAGGGAGATCAACATCAAGATGGAAAGCAGAATAGTACTACACGCGAGTCAATGTCTTGGTCTTCTCACAATACTAGCAACGTCTTGTGACACCATAAGTTCGCATCCCAAACGATGGAGTCTCAGTTGGAGGGTGGTGGCAAGCTGCCAAGCTCTCGCAACGTTGGCGAATTGGAGATAGCCTCGAGCGGGTTGCGATCACAAATCCTCCAGTTAGAGGAGGTGGTGGAGGGAGAAATAAAGACGGCCAGGAAAAGGATAGAAGAACTGAAGTACTTACTTGCTGGTTTGCTTTTCTTTGTCCGCGAATAATTAGAGTATTCTTTTGAATTACTGTACGACGGACCAGAACATTTGCATTTGTTTTTGCAAATGCAGATGCTTGGTACGAGCTCTCCCTTCTCACTCTCGACCCTATGGCAAGAATCAACCCTTTTATTCAACCCAGGGCCGACGGTGCTGAGCCCGCACAGGACGAGGTGGTTCAGGGTATGCTCGACAAAATGAAGGCCACAATACAGGCCGCGCATGAGAAAAGTACTACTTAGCGTGTATGCGCTGTTTCTGTTTGCTGACGCTTGCTTCTTGTTTATTTGCTTTTGGTAAGATGTTGGTTCGATTCCTGCATGTCCATGTTATGTAAAGCTTTTGCAGCCTAATTCTTAGCAGGTTACACAGAACTACAAAACTTGAAACAATTTTTCTACAGCCGACGCAGAGTTGCAGGACTACTACAAGAAGCTGAAACAGGACAACGCCCTAACGCAGAAGGAAATAACGGACACCAAAGTGGAGAATGCGCAATTGCAGCAGTCATTGGTCGCCTTGCAGCGCCGGCTGAAAATGCTCGAGGTCGCATTGGGGGACTGAAATTCGTGTACGATTTGTGAAACGTCGGCCAATACACCACAGATGAAAGCGCTGCCCGTTTTTCAATTAACGAAATTCAAAAACTTCATGTATGATATACACAGCCAAATGCAAATCCCAAATTACTCTTGACTACTGAAAAATGCGACGGTGAAATCACCGCCCGAGAAAGCACTAGTCTGAAAAAGAGTTCGTGCCTACGCCTACTTTTTGTTTTGCAAGCGGAGATCATGTGCGGGATCCCAAGTTTTTGAATCAGGCATCGTGTAGGGTCCACTCAGATGGATCAAGAAGAGGATTGTGATCCACGAAGATCCGCCTTCTTGACCAACAAGATGCATGCAACTATGCAACTGCTTCAGCTTCAGCTTCATGGATCGATCCCAAGACCGATGGATGCTCTTCTGAGTATGTTACTCACGCTACAAAAAGGGCGCGTCCTTGATTTTGACGCCTGAATTGGTTCCTCCAATATCATCAATGCCCCCGCTTGCAACCGAAGCAGTAAGTACGAAAAACAGTGTAGTAGAACGGAGTACACCCCTAATATATAAAGGCTCCCGACAAACACAAAGCTACCTCCCGTCCCCTAGTCCCCAGTACAACTCCTCCACTCCGCTGATAAAGTGCCAAGAACCTCAAAATAAAAGATGGACAACCTGAAGAATCACGTTGGTTCTGTGATCACGCAGGTCCAGAAGCTCATTACGGATGGCAAGGTCCCGTCTCCCCAGCAGTTAGAGGCGTACACCCAGAAAGTGGTAAATCAACTCCGGGACTTGACCCAGCGCGCTCCGGCCCACATCAAGGACACGCTGAGCACGCCCTGGATAGGCGACTATGACTTCAAGAACAACTGCGCCCTGCCCGACGTGGTTTTCACGGCGGAGAAATTGCTCGACATACTACAGGATTTAAAAAGATCACTCGAAGACGCACCCAAGGCCACGACCACGAGCAATACGGCCGCGGCCAACCCGGTCGTGCCAAACAGCGCGGATTTGAGTATGCCCACGAAACTGGGCGCGGTCACTTTGGTACCCAAAGCCGGCGCGCCACAGATGCTCAAAAAGCCGGACGCAAACACCTCCGCGCCGACTATAACGAAGTCCACCGGCCAGGAGACGCAGCGCCAGGTCCTGCAGGGCAAACCCCAGCAGTTCAAGAAGCCGGGGAGCTGGCAGCAGGACCTCTCAGGAGGCTCGGGGTCGGGCGTGAAGACGCGGCGGGACGACGCGCCGCCGGTCTCCGAGGCAAGCAAACGCATGCCGACCTGGGAAAAGAAGGATTTGATCCTTTCCGCAATCAGACGGAACCGCGTCACGGTGATCTCCGGAGACACCGGGTGCGGTAAATCTACACTAATCCCGCAGCTCGTTTGCGACGCGGTCAATTTAGTTCCTGACGACAAAGTGGTGGTCTGTACACAGCCAAGGCGAGTAGCGGCCATTACTCTACCAGAATACGTCGCAAAGGACCGAGGCCAGACGCTGGGGGATGAGGTAAGTAGTTCTATAATTGTGATATATGAAAAATGCTGGTGTCGATGTTTGCAGAGTGAAACTGCATTTGAGAATCAGGATCTCAATATAGGACAGAATTCTGCTTCAAGCCATTTGTGTGTCAAGCTAAGCAGTATAGTAGAGTGAATCAAAATCCATGAAAATGAAATACAAACATCTCAACCACCACGACAATCAACCACAGGTCGGTTACCAAATTCGTTTCGTGAACGAATTTAGCGAGCACACCCGCCTTATCTACGCCACCACGGCGATTGTCCTCCGACGTCTTCACTCCGAGCCGGATCTGGACTCCATTGGCTGCCTAATCGTCGACGAGGTCCACGAACGCGACGTGTACACCGACTTTCTCCTGCTCCTGATCCGCGCCGCCATGCTGAAGGGCCACATGAAGCATTTGAAGATCGTTTTAATGTCTGCTACATTAAAAGCTGATGATTTCGCACGGTATTTCGAGAAGGTGAACGGAGAGAATGCACTGAAGCCCGTGCACATTCCGGGTCGGATGTTCACCGTGTACGACTACTATTGGGAAGACGCGTGCAACTGGCTCGGGTTTTGCCCTCCGGCGAAGGGCAAAGGGAAGGGCAAGAAGGGCAAGGGGAAGGGAAAAAACAAAGGGAAGGACAGCCGGGACGACGGCACCAACGAGTACGGGGCCAGCGAGGGCGCTTTAACCGACGCGTACGAACGCATTGAGCGCGACGAGACGCTGGCAATCCCGCGGCCGGACCGGGTGTACGAATACAGCCAGAAGACGCTGTCCGCCTGCGCATTGTGGAGGGAGAAAGAAGTCTACGTAGATTTGATCATCGACCTGATCATGTATTTCCACGAGAACGAGCCGAAGGGCAGCGGCGCGATTTTGGTCTTCCTGCCCGGGTGGGGCGACATCGCGAAGATTTTCCTGCAGTTACACGCCAAAAACCAGAAATTCAAGTTGATCACGTTGCACAGTTTGATGACCCCAGAGCAGCAGCACGAGGCGTTTGAGCCCGCGCCCAAGGGGTACCGAAAGATTGTACTGTCCACCAACATCGCAGAAGCCAGTGTAACGATTGACGACATTGTGTACGTGATCGACTCCGGGGTCCGGAAGGAACGAAACTACAACCCGGACACGTCAGTGTCGTCGTTGGACACCACCATGGTCACCCGGGCAAACGCAATTCAGCGACGCGGTCGCGCCGGGCGTGTGCAGGAGGGCATGGTATATAAATTTTGGCTCCAGTCTGGTTGGTCTGATCGAAGAATAAAGCAGCTTGATGTCGTTTTGTGTTCATCTTCTGACCGCGCGTTGCCCTCCTGCTCTCTGTAGTTCCACTTGCAGCTCCTTGAATACGATGCCTTGTTGTAAATTTTTTTCTACTTACATTACTGTCAGGTGGTCCACTTGTTCCCGAGTTACAAGTTCAAGGCCTTCGAGGAATTTCCAACCCCTGCGATGCTGACCAGCAGTATGGAGGAGGTCATTCTCCAGTCGAAAGTGATTTTCGGTGGCACTAATGAAGACATCGGGAAGATGCTGACGTCCAGTATGGCCCAGCCCTCCTCGAGCGCTATCAAGGAGGCCATCTACGTGCTGAAGAACATGAACTGCCTTACCCGGGAGGGAGAACTGACCGGACTGGGCCGCGCGGTTGCCGCCATTCCGATCGCGCCGATCCAGGCCAAAATGCTCCTTCTAGGTGCGGCCTTCCGCTGTTTGAGGTATTCCGCGGTGGCGGCCGCCTTTCTGGCAGTGAAGAACCCCTTCCAGACGCAGCCGGGAACAGGCTCCCGTGACGCGGGGAAGGACTACTTTAAGCACGAGGGGTCGGACCACGTCACGACCATCCATGCGTACTATGGGTGGCGACAGGCGGTATTCATCAATGCGGCTTTTGATCTGCCGTTGTCCGCATTTTCATTTTCAACACCTTTTCCTTTACTTATCGATATCGCCGCCTCCCTGTGGAATTGCTACGACTTGCAGCTTCGCCGAATTTTTTCACCTCTATGTATGAGATCATGATGATGATCATGATGTACAATAAGCCTAAATCAAATCCCAATCCGCAGGTCAAGAGTGGCACTGGCGATGAGTTCTGCGAGCAGAAGGGGTTGTCACCTGAGGTGTTAGACATGGCACACATGATGATCAATCAGTTTTTGAACTTCATGCTGGATTCCAACTACAACGGCTCCGATGTCAATGAAGACGGGGACATAATGGACATGCAACCGTTCAAGAAGGTACTTAAGGTTAAGTACTATGATCTGTGCCACCGACGCTCCAAGTTTCGGCTCAGTGTGATCAGCGAACATGTCCTGTAGTTTCATCAAGTCTCGTCATTCACTGAGCCGCATCTGCAAACGAAAATTACCGGCTACTGTCACATCGTCTCCAAAAGGAAAAGGTGCCTTTCTACTCGTCATCCTTTCAACAAAACCTCAAACCTCAGAACTCCCCTGAGCACCACGCCTTCAACTGTGCCGTCACCGGCGGTTTCTGGCCGAACGGGTGTGCGCTGTACAACAACGGGCGGGGTCCGGCCATTTGGTACACTATGGGTGGCGACTCCGTGTCCGCGTTTCGTGGGTCCGTGAACTCGGATTACGTGATGGCGAGCGGGACGCAAGACGGCGAGGGCTGGATGATGTATTCCGACAGCATGAAGATGGGGCCGCACAACAGCATCATGGACAGCTCCTTCGTGTCCGCGAACCACGCGCTGCTGTTCGCCAACGTCGTATTCGTCGACCGGGTATGAATTGCAAAAATGTCTGGGTCTGGGAGATTGCGAGATTAGTCATGCTAGTCTGGCATGACTCTGAGCTCTGTGTTGCATGGCCGCGAAGAGCTCCTCCCCCCCGTCATGCAAAAACGCAGTTTGTCATGCGGAGTAGGCAACTCAGAACCATGAAAAAAACTTGCCATGCTTGGCAGCGCATCATCGTGAGTTCACTGTTCTCTTTCTTGCATCACAAGTTTCCAGACCCAGACATATTTGCCAGGCACACCGGGTGACCAAAGTCGTCCGATTCGACAAGTGGAAGGCGAACATCGACCATCTGCAGTCCATGGACGAGGTTTTGAAACTGAGGAGAGAGATCATGCCGGCCTTCCACGAGTGCATTCGGGGACGAGACTTGAGCAGCTTCCCCGAGGAACTGACGGCGCGCATGATCAAGTTCGTCTCCGGGCCCGTCGTGAAGCTGCAGAACATCGACATTACGAAAAGCAATGTCCGGCACGACGTCCCGAAGGAGCAGCTGGACCAGCTCTCCGTGTTCGACTGGCCCGAGGACGAAGGCCCAGCGGACGACGACGACGAGGACGAACCCATGGAAGGGTGAACGAGTTTTCTTGTCGTACACAGATTTCGCGGTCCACAAGCGACGCAACATGTGATGGCCCTTGAGATAGTATCGCGCTTCAGTGGTCTCTACTAAATGACTACTTATACAAAAACATGAAAACCTTCTGTAAGTAGGGAAGTAGTAGCCCTGACGAAGTGAAAAAGAAAAAGCGAAGATGAATTCTGCGAGGCCTTCGGGCGTCTGCCAATTTGCGGCTGCATAGTGTCTGTTGTCTGTCATTACCGTTTGAATAAGCTCACAAGGAACTCTTCCTGAGCACGCTCTTCGGTGATACGCTCCATCAAAGCAAAGAAAGTCTGTCAAGTGACACAGTACGGAGCGTGATCAAAATCTAATCTTAGTGCGCATGGACGCCGCGACGAGAACTTACTAGATGTTACTAGATGTAGATGTAGAGTATGAATCCATATCTGTCGCAGTAGTTTCTGTTGCCATGAATAACAAGGTGTAGTGCTAGAAGCTTCCGACAAATTGGACTTGATACATATGAAAATACGCTGATACCTCGACGTCGTCAGTGGCGGTGTAGTAGTAGTACTGCGGTTCTACTAAATCCAATTCTAAGACGTAGACCTCAAAGCGACAAGTCCCACCCCCTAATCTTCAAACAAGAGTTCCTCACTAACGCTCATAAATTTACGCACCCCAAGGAGCCCAACAAGCGCAACTAGTGCCTTCGTCCTGAATATCTCCGTCCCCTCGTCACTTATCTATGGACAACATGGCAACGGGATCCGTTCTTTTCCGCACCTTCAGCGCTGGCTTCGCAGCCATCGTTGTTCTGTGTTTTTTCCTGCCGTCGCCTTTCGGCGCCAGAGTCATCTTCGCAGAAGCGAAGCTCCTCAAGGTGATCGCCCTGGCCCGGCACGGAAACCGCAACCCGAACGCCCAGGCCGAGGCGATTTGCCCCAAGGCCGCGCCCTTTGTGTTTGACGCCTTCAAAACCGAGTACGCGAAGCAGAAAGCCGCGCTCAGTCGGGTCGGTCTGGCGGAGTGCCAGGAGGCGGGGAAATGGTTGCGCAAACGGTATATCGAGGACAAAGAGCAAGCCAAAGAGCAGCCGCTCGTCTCGAAAACGTTTTACGACACGGAGGAGACCTTCTTTTACTCGGAACGCATGGATCGCAACGTCGTGAGTTTGCACGCGTTGGTGAATTTCGGCTTTTACCCCCCCGGCACCGGGGTCACGGGGTTCGCGAAATCGGACCCCAACGTGGTTCCCATCCTGACCGCCCCGGCCTTCCACGACACCATCATGAACCTGCCCCGCGACGGCCCGTGCAAGCCGGTGTACAAGGAGGACAAAAGCAGTTTCGACGCGGCGGCCTTCCTGACAAAGGACGCGCGGGAAGTGATAGACGAGTTTGGAAAACAGGCTTGCGGCATCGACTTCTTCAACCCGGCGCAGTCCCACGCGCCGAAAGACATTCAGAAGAAGGAGGTGGCGTGGACGCTGAAAAACGCGGCGGACATGATGAATTTTGCGCGCAACGAGGGGATTGCGGTGGAAGAGAAATTTTTCCAGAATATCCAAGAAAAAAACGTTGTTAGTGTAAATTTGTGATGCGGAACATGCAAGGCGATTGCGTCTCTCATGCTTGGCATGCATTGTAGGGTCCACTGAAGGGCGTTTTCACGTACCATCTGCGCATGACAGGTTTTTGCTGTCATGCCAGACAGTAATGCTGTTCCTCCAAAAAAGTTACACCTACAATGTTTTTTTCTTGGATACAGAACGACCCAACATTACTGGACAGCGTAATTTCCATTTCCTCCAAACTCACCAACGCGGAGCGGTTCGGCAAGCCACACCAGCTGACGTACTGGCTGGGCGATTTTTACAAACAAGTTCTGTTGCCGAACTTCCTCACCGTGCCGGACGAGGACAAACGGGGCAAAAAGAAGGAGACGCTGGAGATCCCGGGCGTGGCTCTCAACGCGAAGCACGCGGACTGGTCGCTGTCGCCGACGGAATTCTTCTTCCACCAGAAGCTTCTGGTCTTCATGAACCACCGCGAGTTTTTGACCGCGTTCGCGACCGTGTTGGGGATCGATTTTGGGGTCACGAAGCCATTGCCCTCCGGCAGCATGCTGGTTTTGGAGTTGCACGAGGTGGAGAATGAAAATACTGCGAAGGGGGACGAAGAAGTAGAAAAGGAGCACTACATCAAATTTTTCGCGTGGACGCCAAGCAAGCCGAGTTTTGCCAAGAAGCACGAGTACCTGACGACCGGGCAGCCGATGGAGGACTTGTACGCCTTCGGCAACGCGGAGCCCGTGTTTCCCCGAGCGTGCAGGGATCCCGAGGGAAAGTGCTCCCTGGCGGACATCGAGCGCGCGTTTGGCGATTTGATGGACAAAACGGGCACCTGGGAGGAGGTCTGCAACGTTCGGACGACGAGTTCTTCATCTTCGTCGGCGCTGCTCTCGTACGCAACAAATCTTGTTGAAGAACATCAAGCGGGTGATGATGAAGAAGCAGCGTCGACGCGTCGGAAGGACAAGGAAAAAAATACAGACGCCTCGCAAGAGCAGTCGAGTCGCTTCGGCGGTTGGGAGGGAGCGGGGATTTTTTTCTGTGGAATGCTTTTGTCCTCTCTGTTTTGGGTCACCTTCTTCCACCGGGTGGTGTTTCACTATGCGGTAGGCCCCGTAGCAGTGCGCGAAGTAGACGGGTTGGCCAGCTTGCGCTTACCGTTTTTCCAATCGGCTGACACTCAACAAAATATCTGATCTCGCATAGTAAGTACTAGAGTATCACTGTGATGAAACGATTTTCATTTTTGTACTTACAGATTCGCTGCCCGGCGCAATCTGTCTGAATCGGCGAACGCAATCTATCTACTATCTATCTGAAGTAAGTTGTCACTACTGAGCATTAGAACTGAAAATAGGTAAAGCCGCAAAAGAACGCTGCAACTTTTTCCAGAGGAAGAATGAAACGCATGAGGATGACGATGAACATGATGACGATGGATGATTGGTGTTGTGAAACGCCCGCAGTAGATGAAGTCTCATCTAGTGAACCGGTCGCACGTGACGCTCTGAAACAAAATGCAACATAAGTTGTTGTGACGCTGACCACTGTAGTTGTATCATCTACTCTTTGAAGCTTCTGCTTCCCCGACGTCTATGCCTGCACTGCCCTGTGCATGTTACATGACGCGGAGTCTAATTTTGGTTCGGGTGCAGCACCTCCGGGTTTCGAGCCTCTTTTTTCGTGCTTTATTCGGTATCTAATAGGAGGTGGATCAAGATCTAGATCAGCATTGTTCTAGCGAAACGCTTTGCTGTTTGTTGCGACCACCAACTGGATCCTTGTGTCGGTGTCCCAAAGCCAAACTCGATCTCGAACTTGATATTGCGATCTGTGAATCCTTCGTGCGAATGTCAAGTCAATTGCAACGATCACCCTAGCTTTGTCACGATCTTCACATCGTACTGTAGTTTCATCCTTCTTTGAGCTGCGGGGGCAGATACATAATTAAAGTATAGTACTATTTTTTTTTTTCGCAGACACACTCTGAGGCTTAGCTGCACGAAGCTGCACGATGAGGGCGCTCCTCTCGTCGTGCCCGTTGGCGCTGCGCCCGATCCTGCGCAGGCGGGTGAGCATGCTTCATCTCCTACTCCAGCTTCTCCAACAATGCAACTTTCTGCAACTGGCTCGCGCCGTCATTGAGCCCGGCGACACGAATGCTCGTTGGTATGCCGATTTTTCAATGCAGCTGAACCTGACCGAGGTCGTAGATGATCTGATCGGCGCTATCGAGGATCCGGTCGCCAACGATGTGGTCCCCGGTGAGGTGGCAAGCGTGCTCAAAGCCGAGGTGTTTCCCTACCACGGAAACCTGTTGCAAATTCACGGGGCTGTGTTCCAGGAGGACGTACGGCAGTATTGGGAGAACCAAACCCCCGGCGGGACGGACGCGGTCCCTATGGCTTTGTTCCTCACGTCCATGCCCTACGCGCTGCAGCAGCAACTGTTGACCGAGTGTCCCATGGTGATGGCGGCGGCGTTTTTGCTCACGGCGGAAATCCTCGCGTACACGGAGGTAGATCAAAGCGTCGGGCTGCACAAGTACGAGGTGGCGCGGCACCTTGGGGCGCAGAACCCAGACCATACAGATGCGTGGAATTTCGGAAAAGGGCTGCGACGCGTCGAAGCGGCTCTGCAACGGGAGAGAATAAAATCCGTCGTGGACGTGGTCGTCGTGCACTGTCGGGAAGATCTGTTGGCGTGGTTACCGATGTACTTTGTTGCCCTGCCCCAAATGTGGTCTGCGGGTGCCACATCGTACATGACGAAAATCAGGGTGTTCGTGTACCACAAGTGCGGCAGCCTGGAGCAGGAAACCGAGGCGACGCTGTTGCAGCAGCTGGGCGGGCTGAAGAGGCTTGTTGAGGACACATCCGGCGTTGCTTTTTACAATGGCGCGTCAAAGGACGAGAAAACCAAAGTTCCGAAACCGCGAACATTCGTCGCGCAAAAGACCGCTGGATTGCCTATCCCTATCGAGGTGTCCTTCACAAACCTCCGTAATTACGCGATGGAAAGCATTGGGTACGCGACGCACCTGGCCTGGTTCGATGACCACAAAAGTGACGTTCTGTTTTTCCTGCAGGGCGAGCCGATCCACCACCAGGTGCCTGATCTTCTCTCCGTCGCTTTGCAGATGGTGAACGCCGGCACTTTTCCGAATTCCGTGCCGTTTCTGCATTTGAACCAGCGACGGTTCCTCGGCAGTTCGCACGAATGCGTGTACGAGCTCCTGGAAAAGATGGGATTTCCAGAGAAAAAAACCTTCGCAGGCTACTGCTGCTCGCAGTTCGTCGTGCCGCGGAAAAGCGTGCTCTTGCCGGCGTCGAGGAGGACCGATGCGGACGTCGATGCCAGGGGACAAATAAAGACTGGCGACGTCGCCGACCACGAGAGTGTTGGTCTTGGGTCCTCGGCCGAAAACGCTTTTGCGTACCAGCAGGCACGGAAATTGCTCGACCAGGAGATTCCGATCAAGTGCAGCCAGGACACGAGCCATGACGCGCGGCCAGGAATCCACACCTCGGCACTGTACGAGCACATGTGGCAGGTCCTGTTTCAGCAACCGAGCGTGTTGCCCATGCGAAAAAACGACTATGCGCTACCCGTATTTCTCCGCACCGAGGGACTCGACCCCGTGTTTCGAAATTTTGCGCTCTCCTCCGTTGCACAAAGAACCGCCGTCGCCAGCATGTTCGAGAGATGAAGACGGTGAAGATTTACGCAAAATGTGCATCAAAGCATCTTCTTCTGACTATAAGCAGCTTCATCTCTCGTTGTCGTCCTGCGGCACAACGAACTCTTGTCGTTGATGTTGTTACATGCGGCGTGGTCATCAGTGTTCACTTTTATCTCCTCGAACGTCGGACATTCGATTTCGAGCCGAAGAAACGCCGAGCAGAGGCACAGGTATAGAGGAGGACTTAGTTGTGAGGCAGAGGCAGAGCCAAAAAAAGTCGAATGTTGAGCAAGAGTCCGAGCGTCCTGGTTCACTTCCTCGAAACAGCTTTTGGTACATCGACAAGCAAATGCAGCCGTTGTCGTCAACATTGTGATCATGCAAGGAAACAGACGGCGCAGACCTGTTCGACAGCCCGTATTAAGAAGTGAGGTCAACCAAAGACAAAACCGCGAAAGAACATGGAATTCTTGGATTTGGGGACTCAGCTCATTGTCCCACAAGCCGCACAAAACGGTGAAGAGGACTTGTCCCGCGAGGTTAGTGGCACGCAGAATGACCGAGCATCAGCACCTGGTGAACGACCAGACCACGGCTCTGGTCCGCGCGGAAGGAGAACCAGGGGCAGCAGGGCGTCGAATTTCGCGGACGGAGTGGGTGACCCCAGCGCTCGAATTCCAGAATTGGCAGTCGATTTTGCGCACGAATACCGGCGTCTGTTTGATGTGGCAATAAAAGCTGGTGAGCCATTGGCTTCGACAAGGAAAAGGACCGAGCAAAGAACTTCTTCGTCGTCTAGTGGTGCCAAAAATGATAAAGAAGTTCTACAGAGGAAAAATAAAAATCCCCCGCCGGCTTCTTCGCGCAGCACTCGGCCGGTCTTGATCTCCGTCCTTTCTGTCGACGGCAGCGAGGAAATACGCACCGCTGTTCCGGAGAACGCCACCGTCGAAGATGTTTTGCGGGAAATCGCAGCGGAAACTTTTGGCGCAAAAATTCTTCCCATCGCCTTGGACTGGAGCCCGGACCGGTCGGCGCAATTCGCTTTTCCAAGAAACGCACCCGCTGTGGACTGCGGATTCAAGGGGAGGCTGCATCTAAACTACCGGCGCCTCTTGCTCGAGATGCGAAAACCGACACAGCTAGCACAAGTAGACTCGCGTGCACATCGTCGCCGAGCTCCCTTTTCAGCTGCGGCAAAAGCAGCGAGCGACGCGGATCACGTAGACACTGATGTTGACGAGCTTTTCCCGGAGGCGGTTCCAGACAGGGTGTCGAACAGCAGAAGCAGCACCGCTCAACAGCATCAAGTGCCACCAGCAATTCGGTTTCTGTTCCACGCAAAACCCCCTCGAGGGGGCGAGGAAGACGAACAGCGAACCGCGGACGCTTTTTTTGCCCCATATTTTCAGCTCGCCGTGAGTACTTTGGCTAGTACGGAAATCAACGGATTTTTGTCCAGGAAGCACAACAGCAGCCTGCTCCAGCAACTTGTGAAAAAAGCGTACGTGCCCGCCGCCGCGTGCCAGGCCTTGCTACAAAGCGAGGCGCTCTCGCTGGCGTACTTGCACCACCGCGACAGCTACGGCTGCACTCTGCTGCACATTTTGCTGTCGAAGAAAGAAATTACTGGCAAGAAAGCGGGTCGTGGTGGTTCTGGAACAGAAGCACAAGAAGCTGGAGCAACTACGTCAAGCAGCGAGGACCTGCAGATCATTTTAGAGGACAAACAGGTGACTTCGCTTCTCGCCAGCGTCGTCGAAGCGACTCAACGGATCCTTCGCAGTGAAGAACACGGCGAAGCGAAAGCTACGGTGCTGCTCAAGACCTTATTCGCGGCGACAGACAAGCAGAACCGGACCTGTTTACATTTCGCGGCGGAAAGAATCACTGATGATTTTATTCACGGTGCTGAACCCGGAGGTGGTTTGATTGTCCTTGATCACTTGCTAGCGGCGTTGTCCGAGTTTCTGGAACCGGCGGAGCTCTGTGCTGTGCTGTGCCAACGGGAATACCTTACGGGAAAAACGTACTGAAAAAAAATTTTATTTGTCACTAATGCGCACACATACTCGGTAACGCGCGGCAGGGGCTTGCTTGGTTCTTCTTCTTCGTGTTTTGCTTCTGATGTGGTCTTCATGAAATTCATTTTGACGGACCGGGACCACGTCCTCTGCTCTAGTATCCGCCAAAAAAAAACTGCACAGGTTTCTTCACATGATGGTGGAGGCGCTGCACAAGGGTTCGGTAGTTGGCGTCGACAAGAGGAGCACGAATAACGGACCAGGATCATTAACAGCGCCAGCATTAAGCTCCGCCTTCAAGACCTTAAGCATTCTCCTGTCAGAAGATGCCACCTCAGACGCCGTCATCGGTGAGCAACTGCTGGCCATCCAAGACAAGGATCAGAACGCGACCGCGCTGATTGACGCCGCGCGCTGGAACGAAGCGGCGCTTGTGAAAAATCTCTTGCTGATCGAGGTACAAACCCCCGCCCCGCTGCTTCTACAGGACAAGTTCGGAAACTCCGCGCTGCACTACGCTGCTTACCACGGGAATATGCAAGCCGCAGCGCCGATCCTGGAGGTGCTGAGCAGGACAAATACTTCTAGCACGATGACCAGCGGGCTCTCGTTGAAGCACCTCATGCTGGAGACCACGAACATCGACGGGCACAGCTTCGTATGGATTGTAAAAATGTATGGGTCTGGAAGATTCTGAGACTTGTCATGCACGGTTTGCATGAGCCATGATGTCTGTGATGCATGCCCTAGCATCACAATTTTTCTACGGGGTTCTTGATGCGTATACCGCATGACAAACGCCCTCTCCGCGTAGCAAAAATTGGGCTCCTTTTGCTGCTCATGCAACACAAATTTTTTAGACATCCAAATGCAGCATCACAAGTTGCATTCTTCCAGACCCAGACATGTTTGCATTCCATACTTCGTGGAGGTAGCGCAGAGTCGCCGGATGTACGGGTTTCTGCAGAAGCTCGCGCGCGAGTTTCCGGAGTTTTTCCCGGGTGGGAAAGGAAATCTGTTCGAGGTGTACCGGAAAATCAACCGAAAAACTGCGTCCGCTGTGGAGTCGGTCCTTGCTCCGACGGAGGACGAACGCGCGATGTACCTGGAACAAGATTCTAGGCTGCCGAATCCGATGAAATCAGGGAGCAAGCACGACTCGTCTCTGACCTTATCTTTGCTCTCCTCGCGGCAAAATCGTATCACGCAGTGAAACGAACCAAATGAGAGATGAAAAATAATGAACTCTGAGCACCAGTGTGCGACACGACAAGCGGAGTGCCCGCCCGCTGCACGCTACGCGTGAAGTGACCTGGGCTGATGCTTCGTTCTAGAAGTGTGTTCACTTTCTGTAGACTGCGTCTTGTTGTTCTGGTTTGCGGAGCACGTACGTCCTTGAGCGAGTAAGTAGAAGTGGAGTTGTAGCAGAAAACAACAATCCCGATCCGGAATCCAATTGGATTTCATCCCATATGAATGTGTGCAAGAACGTAAGTAGACTCTCGGTGAATAGAAGAATTTGAATTTCACTTTTCGCACCGTCAAACCTACTCAACATTCTATTCTTCAAGAAAAACAAGCAAGGAAAAAAATGGCGAACCTCGTGTCTTGCGTGCAGCGGCTTGGGTCGCTGCGTAAGCTGATAAAGGAAAAACCCATCGTGCGTGCGATGGAATGCCACAGCGGACTGAGTGCACTGATTGCAGAAAAAGCAAAAGCGGAACGGGCGGACGGGAGCATCGCCCAATTTGACGCGTTGTGGTCCAGCTCCTTGACCTCGTCGACGATAAAGGCAAAACCTGACATCGAGGTCGTGGACACCATATGAACTGCAAAAGTAACGTACTAGTACAAATTGCAATACAAATTGGCTCAGCATTACAACTTTAATTTGTAATGCGGATTTGCCTTAGGAACTAGATTTGTAATGCATAAACGCAATTAGTACGAGTACGATACTTTTACACAGGATACACCACCCAGAGAATACAAATCGTCGAAGATTGTCTCGAGGTAGATTAGATGAATAGAGCAATTAGGACAATTGGACCAATAAATGACTCATAACAAAATGATCCAAATTTTTTTGGCGAAAAAGGTGATCACCATGAAACCCGACATTGATTTCATCGACAAAACAGGTGACGACCAAGCCGATGATCTACGATGGAGACACGGGCGGGCTGCCAGAGATTTTCAAGTTCACGGTTCGCAAACTGGAGTCCCTCGGCGTGTCCGCTTGTATCATCGAGGACAAGAGCGGGCTCAAGCAAAACAGTTTGTTCGGCACAGACAGGAAGCAAAACCTTGCGGACATTCGCGAATTTTCGCACAAGCTAGCCGTGTATGAAATGCAAAATTGTCTGGGTCTGGAAACTTCTAATGCTAGAAGTGAATGATAGACGCGCCGCAATACGCAGCTATGCATGACAAATTTTGTGGCTGCCATGTCTCACGTATTCCGCATGGAAAACTGCCTTTTCCCATGACAGTTAAGAGGGCTCTTTCGTGCCTATGCAACACAGACTCTCGAGTCCTGCCAGACAAGCATGACAAACTTGCATTCTTCTAGACCCAGACATTTTTGCATTTGATACCGTGGGGCAGGCGGCCAAACAAAATCCGGACTTTATGATCATAGCACGACTGGAAGCCCTGATCGCGGGCGCGGGCGAAGAGGAAGCACTGAAAAGGGCAAAGGCGTACATCGAGGAGGGAAAAGTAGGATGAATCATCATCATGTTGATGGTCGTCGCGTAAATTCAAATCAATATCTCGCAGCGGTCGTGTGAGCAGTGTTGATTCTTTTTTTTCACGCCAAATATTAACGAAGTTATTGGATGTATGAATATGAAAAGGTCTTTTTGGAGGAGATGAAGATGAAGAAGTCAAGCAACTCTATCTAGGTCCAAACATCCAATTTCAGGTCGATGGCATCATGATTCACAGCAAGGAGAAGAAGCCGGACGAGGTGCTTTCCTTTATGGAGCAGTACAACAAGTTTCCAAACAAGAAACCGCTCGTGGTCGTTCCCACCAGCTACAACAGCCTCACCGAAGAGGAGTTGGCAAAGGCAGGCGCGTCCATCTGCATCCATGCGAACCACCTGATTCGGGCGGCGTACCCCTCCATGGTGGATGTCGCGGAGAGCATTTTGAAGCACGGCCGCTCCAAGGAAGTGGAGGACGAGGGGCGGGTCATGGGGGTGAAGAAAATCATCTCGCTGATAGACGAGTAAATCAAACACGTACAATCACCAGGGAATTTTTTGAACCAGATAAAACTAGAATCGCACAGATGAGTAGACCGTTGCACACCCCCTGGATCGCTGTCGTTTCCACTCGAAACGATTACCCTTCCAGCACAGCTCCATCGTTGAGGTGGCGTGTGTTGAAATGAATGCATCATGGTGTAACAAAAACAAACCAAATCCGTATCTTCCGCAGAGGCACAGAGCCGGGCTCGTTTTATTTCCATGAAAGAGAACACGCTGCATTAGCAGGCGAGCATCCGCCTTTGCTATAGGAATACGAGCAGCTACTTTTGCATAGGCATCAAAAAGGACTTGGAAGTGCATGGTTCGCTTTTGTTTTATGTGTATGGTCGTTCTTCGACCTCTAGCTCTACGAGAAATCATCTAAAGTAGTATCTTCGTGTAAAAATAGTAGTACGTCTACGTGCACGTCGTCGGAAAAATTAATAAAATCGTGCAGAACACCAACACCAATATCGTACAGTATTCGTTGACGCATACGGAGCATCTGCACCATCATCGTCGTTAACCAGTTTTTCTCTTTGTTGTGCGTTCATGCTCATACGGGATAACTCCTCTTGAATCTTCGTCTTCGTCAGCATCGTCAGCACGTATATGTTGAACGAGAATATCAATATCATTCGTGCAGCCCGGTCTTGTTGTCATTCCGAAGAACAAACTCAGTTGTCTCCGATGCACGACACTTTTTTATGTAAGTATGTAGGTCGTAACCTTCATTTTTTTTTTTTGCCTCGGAATACTTGAGTACCCTACGCAGGCACATACGCCCTTACCCAGATACACCGAATTTAATAAAATGAAGAACTTTCTTCGCTCTCGGTGCAAAAAAGAGAACCTGTTCGTGCTTCTCACCTGCAGCATCATCGCGTACTTTTACCTAAGCTGGCTGTGGCTTTGGTTCGTCAAGTTCAGAGCCAGAGCGGCAACGGATGGCACAACAACTCCTGAGGCAGATAAGAACTCTACAACAACTTCGAGGTCCCTCTCGTCTTATTTGCACGTTGATGATGTCCTGAACCAGCTGTACAATATTTTCACTCCAATTTTCATTTCATTCTGCACCTTCTTCTTGGTGGCGAACTATGCGCTCGCGGCGTGGACCCACCCCGGGAAGATCCCCGCCACTGACGAGTGGCTCGACGGGGACGTGGACACCCTGGAGTGCAAGGCGAGCAGCGGCGAGCCGCGGTTCTGCCGGCGGTGTCAGCTGTACAAGCCCGACCGGAGCCACCACTGCCGCAAGTGCGACACCTGCGTCCTGAAGATGGACCACCACTGTCCCTGGGTTGGGACCTGCATCGGGTTTCGCAACCATCGCTTCTTCGTCATGTTGCTCTTCTGGATCGTCGTCACGCTCGGTGCGATGGTGTACGTAAATCTGCGTGAACTCGGGGCGGAAGTAGCCGACGTCGAGGAGGAGTTGGCGCTGCTGGAGATTTTGTCAAGTAAGGTCGACGCTAAGGCGAAAAGAGATCTGCGCGCCGCGCAATTACAACTCGTAGACGGAATATTTCTTGAGGTGCGAGAGAGCTTGGAGTTGGCGGTCGGTCTGCAGGACGTAAAAGAATTGGAGCAGATGTTAGATGGCGTTGGCGAGAAAGACGTGGATCATGCCACCCCGACGATTGCCCAGCGCCTCTGGATTTTCACTCTGCACGCGCTGCTTCGGTTCGTGTATTCCGCGCCGGTGACGATCATTCTGGTTACCGAGTGCGCCTTTTTGATCGTTTTTGCCGGGTTTTTCTCCTTTCACCTCTTCCTCGTGGCGAACAATCTGACGACCCTAGAGTGGTGCGAGAAGCGGCGGGAGAAGGCGGACCCGAATCTCGTCACGTGGTCCACCAGGAGCGTGTTGGGAAATTTTCAGCAGATTTTCGGGAAACGGTGGTGGCGAACGTTCTTTTCGCTGCGGCCGCCCGACGTAAAGGAGTTTGGGGACGGCACGAAGTTCGAGGGTCGGTACGTGTTGGCCGTCGCCGCTGGCGCGGTTGTGACCGAGGGTACCGCGATCGTTGGAGGGGAGACAGGTACTGTTGTGTCCTCATCTACTGCGACCGCGACGCTGACATCCCCTACCAGCAGCCCTGCTGGCGTCGAGATGTCTACTTCAAGAGCAGTACAGGAAAGCAGTGGTGCACAGTCGCAGAACCAGCCTAGTACCGACCTTCGTTCACGTCGACCAGGTCCAGGACCACCGGCATCGGCGAGCCAGAGTGAGGATTCGGTTTTGAAAGAGGACCACCGCAAATAAAAAGGCACATTTTCTTGTGGGCGGCGAGCATGATAGTTGAAGAAATATATCCTGCCTTATCCCGTATCCGTAACAGAAGCGCTTGCTAGTGATGACAACAACGCACCACGGACGCACATGAACAGCAAACCATACAGCTGGCACTGCAGCTGAAGAAAGGACTTTCTGTGTATTCTGTGGTTTGGTAAGTGGTATACCAATCGACATTGAGTCATTGTCATTCTCATTGTGTTCTGGATGTCTGATTTCAGGCACTGGTGGCACATCATGTGAAGATCATAGAACGAGCGCTGAGCACTTTTTGACAAAGAAGCAGATCACTCGAGTAGCGTCATATTCATATTCGAAATCCAAAAAATAAAAACGTCCAAGATCGTGAACTTGATCTTCTTTTTGGCTGCCTTTCTTTAGCCACTCAGGCATAGCAGGCATACTGGAAACACCGTCAATGGTATGCTATTGTTTTTCGGACTACGACAGTACCAAAAAAATGCAATTTTCATTTCCGACGTACCCAGCGACTTTTTGAACTCGAAGCGAACCTCTTTTGTCCTGTCGCCGCTCGGGAGGATCACAATCTCCTACATGTTCCCGCGCTGCCCCCATCAGGCAACGGAACAAGCAATCCGTTGAGATTGGGGCACCCGAGCAATAAATAGGCCCTGAATTCTTCTCGAAAACTCAAAACTAAAAGTACATCGGCTCATCCTCATCCTGGCAAGTACATAGACATACGTGTTTTTTTTTTGCTGGCTCAGGTCCTCCCTGCCCCTCGTAAAACTCTTCGTTCTTCATCTTCGTATCCTCAGCGACGAAAAGAATTCCCCTCCTCGGCAGAGCAGCTACTTCTACGGACACTAAACGTAAACGAGAGATCTTCCGCAAAAAAACCTCTCGAGTTTGTTATAATTGAAGAATAATGTCCGTCCAGCACAGTCTGAAGATGTCAGCCGGGCCTACGAGTGAAATCGCACGCGGTCTGCCGTCCGAGATTATGTTTGCGGACAGCGACCTTCCGCCCCACCTACAAAGTGGCGGTGGCGCGTCGAGCACGGGAAGGAATAATATGAACGGTGCTACATCGTCGAGCAAGGCCTCAGCAACACTTTCCGGTCACAATAGTACCCAGCAGAACAACGGCAGGTCACCACAACAAGGTGGACCCCAGCACCCGGCTTCTGCAAGCCAAATTCCGACGGCGCGCACCCGCACGGGCACGACCGCGGGCCAAACGGACTGGGCAGCGGTGGCGATGGTGTTGGGACTCGGGGTGGGCTTCGGTGCCTTTGGGTTGCGCTACGCGCTTGGGGCCGCACAGCGTGCGGGCATGCGGGCGCCAACGTTCCCGTCCTTCGGCGCCGGAGGGGGCGCAGCTGCGGGTGGTACAGCAGGAGGAAGTGGAGCAGCAGCAGAGGGCGCTGCAGCTGGGAAATCAGCCGGAGAGCAGGGGACTATTGACTTGGGTCAACTGTTCACGAAATGGCGTAACTCGCTGTCCTGGAACACGATGGAGGGTTTTGAGAAGGAGATGAGCCGACGGGAAGCGTTGAAGATTCTCGACCTGAAAATGACCCAAATCGACAAGGATTCGGTGAGGAAAAAGCACCGCGAGCTGCTGCTCCGCAACCACCCGGACCGCGGCGGCAGTACGTTCATCGCGACAAAAATTAACGAAGCCAAAGAAAAATTGATCGGGAAAGGAAGATGATGGTGCGACGTATCAGTACTTCTGTAGTGCTGAAAGCAGGAAGTACAGGTCGACTTTCATCCTGCGCACATCGACGTGAGTCCTTGGTCGTTGTGTATGTTGTTTAATAAAATCAAATGATGGCTATCTTTGTTGTTCACCTGATTTCTGGCGACTTCTGCTCGTGCTTGTGTACATGCTACGCTGATGGTATACCTGCACGAGTCGTTCTTCTTCAAACCATTAAAGCGACAATCACGTTCTTTTCATGATGCAGAGTATGCGCTCCACGTCCGCGACCACCTGATCTCGTCCCTCGATGCGACAAGGCTCCGGAAAAAAGGGCCAAAGCTAGCACGACGAGAGGCCATCAGAATGACGCGTTTGTTCTAGTTACTCTGGGTTCTGTATGAGAGTACACAACTCCCCCACCCCCTCATTTGTCATGCACAATACCAAATCCAGCCGTTGCCTCTTGGCACTGCTTGCGTGAGAGATTCCGGAAGCCGAAACAGCACTAGAATCGGTCACCAATTTATTTGTCATGCAAAAGCTGCATCTCTTCCAGATCCAGAGTCTGTGTTGCTATGGATGCAATCCAAATTAGGGCGAGGGGACTTGTGCAGTCTGATATTCCGATCCAACATGCATTTTTTGCGGCCAAGAGTTGTTAACCGAAAAAACAAAAAGAATAAATAGGATCTCAGAGTCAGATCTTAGGAGACGGTAATTACGAAAGTTTGAAATCGAAAATCTACGAGTAGATCATCTTTGTGTAGTACGCACGAAATAAGCTCGCTGCATGTCATCACAATGAGGATCTTTACGTCAACTCCAGGAAGAGTAGCTCGCTGCAAGATTGAGGTTTGAGTTCCGTTGAGGTATGAAGGATGGTGGATGGATCTCCAAGTTTTCGGACAACTCAGAATGAAAGAAGCTGCTCTTTGGTTAACATTTGATGGTCCGTATCGTAATCACACAGGCGCAGTCTCTTCAGATTTGGTCGTTTAAGATCTGGAGTTTTTGGTCTTTAAGTTTAATTTGTTTGGATTTGGTAGCGATCTTCCTCCTCGCTGGCATACGCGGATGCTTGATTGAAAAATAAGAATAACAGTATCAGAAAGTCTTCTGCGAGATGTCCTTGATTTTCCGGCCAACGATCGCACCCGGTGCGCGAAAAGTTCGCCCCGCTTTCGTGCACCCGGGAGTGACAATTACCCAGGTATCAAAGTCATCAAACCTACCGCCTGCCACCATCAATAACGGTGTTGAGACCTCCACCACCACTACCAACAAGCGGCAGAAGGTGGCCGTTGGTGATGGACAAGCCGTCGTGGGCGATGATAAAGACGGCGCAGCTGCCACGGATTCCAAGGAGAATAGAAGGAATGGTCAGCGGAATAACGACGGGGCAGTTGTGGACAATGCCTGTACTGTCAGATCTGACGAGCCTAACCTCGCCGAGGTTCTTCATGCACAAAAAAATGCAGAACTAGAAGGAGCCCGAGCCGGAAAACAACAGGATCGGCGCATTGACCACAATGACAACATCGAGACTTCTTGCGCGGTTTCGCGGAAAAGCAAGAAGCGACGAAGAGAGGCTGCCGAAAAGCGCGAGCTCACGGCGCTCCTGCAACAGGCACGCAAGTTCGTCTCGAGCGAAAAAGGGTCCGCGCTGGACGATAGTCTTGCGAGTTTGAAGGAGCGCATAGACAACGCCGAACATCAAAACGGGAAGCCGGGGGCAAAAATAGATGCGAGAACTACAAGTGGCATCGAATTTCAGTCCGTTACGGACGCGTTTGAAACCCTGCGGACCGCATTGCCGCTGTACGAGAGCGGGCAGTTGCTGCTGGATAGTTTCTTGGCTTCATCAACACGTGAAATAGACGGAAAGCCGAACACGAATAAACAGCTGCCAAAACTGCTTCCGAATCTGATAAAGCACATCATAGAGTACCTTTCGACCGCTGTCGCAGTTCTTTCCCCGCCTCGAGCAGAGACAAGAACTTCGTCTCGGATGGCTGTGCCATTGTCAAATGGAAGAACTTCAGCGGCCGCAGAAGAACTACGGGGCAAAAACAGTAACATCAATTATAAAGGGAGGGCCACCGTCTTGGGTGACAACGTGAACCACGCACAGAAGCTTTTGACGCTGTTGCAGACCAGTCTAAAGCGCAAACCTTGGAAGAAGCTGGGGCGTCCGTACTTCCACTTTGTGCGGGACTTGGATGAGCTGTATTTTGACAGTTTGACGGCGCTTGCAGCGGACAAACCCGGGGAACGGCCGGAAACGGCGCTGTCGAATAGACAGCCACACGAATTGTACGACGCTGTGGTGCAAAACTCCTCGAAGATACAAGCAGTTTTTGCGGGCCACCCACTCATCCAAGCCACAAGGTGGGAGGAGGCGCAGCAAGAAGAAACTGCAGATGATCTTCTGCCAACATCGTCATCTTCTCTGTGGAACCCATTGCTGCAGTTCTTCCGAGCGCGCACGGCGGAGTTTCTGCACTACCGGGCACAGGTAAAAGACGATCTTGTTCCCGCTCTGGTCGAACTGCATGCGAACGTGACGCGCGACTGGGCGGCACGCCTCTACGCCTTCGCGGTTCCGACAGAAAACGTCTTGACGAGTCTGAGGGAAACCGTGCTCGCTAAAGAAAAAGAAAACCAACACGACAATCTTGAAGGCAGGACGGTGCCGACGACCTTCATCGAGGTCGGTGCCGGTCTGGGTTACTGGGCCGAGTTCCTGCGGCGCGGGCTACTAGATATGGAAAGTGCGAAAAACAAGTCACCATCTTCTGGGGGTTCGTCACCATCACACAGTCATAAGATCTCTGTCCGTGCCTTCGACGTGATGCCTTACCGCGGCTGGCGGGTTTTCGACGATCAAGAGGACAAAACAAACAGTGCACGCGGAAGCAGCGCTAGTGCCCGAGATGTCGAGCCGTGCAAGGAAGACTTTTCGGAAGCGGGACCGTTGCGAGAGTTGCTGGATCGCAGGTCGTGTGGACGCGCTTCTAGCGGAAAAATCGAACATTCGGCAATTACGGGTCGTTCTGCCGCAGGAGTAGATGAGGGAACAAATAAAGCAAAAGCGATGAAGCGATTGAAAAAACGAAAGATGGATGATAAAGCAGTGGCACCAGGAGCTGGTGTCGATGAGTCTGCAGTTGCATCTTCTCTCAACGAACACCGTACTTGTCTGTTTCTGTGCTTCCCGCCGCCGTCCGAACCGATGGCTGCGAACTGTTTGCAAAAGTTCAATGGCCGGTGGGTCGTCTACGTGGGGGAATGGGCGACCGGCATGACGGCCGACTGGAAATTTCACGCGACGCTGCTCAAGGAGTTTTCTTTGCGGAAGATCGTTCCTCTGCCCGCGCAATGGGCCACAACCTGCCACTCGATGTTCATTTTCGAACGAAAAACAGAGGAGATTGAGAGCGGACGAGGTGTTCATCTTAATATTGCAGAACCAGAATCCAGTTTAGAGGCCACGAGGACAGCACCAGCTACGACTTCAACGACCAACCCATTTGTGACGTGCCTGTCCGCTAAGCACCTGGACGAAACCAGTTTCGAACGTCCCGAATCACTGTGGCACTGTGGCGCCTGCGGCGCAAAAACGGGACGAAGAAAGCCCTTGGTGCGCTGCATCGGCGGCAACCGTGGTCTGGTCGCCTGCTCCTACGGTAGTAGTTCCTGCCGCGACGCGGTTTTGGCAAGGGACGCTGTTTTCTCATCCGCGTATTTTGCCTTCGATCCCGCCGCGGTATTTTTAAGGCCAACCCAGCATGGATCTACTTCCAGCGTCGCAGGGACTACAAACAAACAGGACGGGGCCCAAGAAAACGAAAACATTGAAGAGGACCACGAGGACCAGGAGGAGGCTCACGACGAGAACGGGTTCTTTGGCAGCGGGCGTGCGGAAGGACATAACGACTCGGTCGGAGCAACCAGGACCAAAGCATTCAGGTGGGAACCACTCACTTTCGCGACGTTTAACGACGAGGAGAAGTGGCACGCGCTCGCTCGCGCTACGCCGCAAGCGTGAGAAAATTAATTTTCGTTTCCTTTTGCAACGAGACGACAACTCTTTACAGCTCAAGTGCACTAGATCTGCGACGCTTATTATCCATAAAATCGAACAAGTCCTCTGTCTTCCAAAGTGGTCTACTTCGTCTGTCTCTGTTTTTTCGGCCTCTTGCCGGCGACGCAGAAGTATACAAGCAAGTGTTCTCATCTTCGTTGCCTGGTTCTTTATGTCCTGGCTGCAACCGGTGCCGGTCCTACTTTCAATGTCACACTGGTTCTTCTTCTTGGATGGTTAACAGGACTGATCGCGTTCCCGGACGGTCGAACATTTTCAGGACGAGAAGAAAGTGCTCTGGTTTTGACGAAGAAGCACGACTTTTTTGCGCAGCTTCTATCTAATATGCATTTTCACCGTGAGTGTGATCATTGCAGCAATTACAGAGACAACGCAAACGCAGTTCGATCTAAAACGCACGCAGTGCTGCGAAGACAAAGATCAATTCCTCCAACAAGCTCTGAATTATCCAACTCGATTTATCTGTATCTTCGCTATCGGTTGAACTATCGCTCCTTGATGGCGTGTGTCCCAGCAGGAGGGGAATTTTTTTCTCCTCGGCAGTTTAATATAAGGAAATTTAAAATTAAATAATAAACTTTTCTTTTTGCACACGAAACGCAACAGGCGCCAAACAACAGCACTTTCGAATTCGTTCAGTAGTAGAGCTTTACTCTTATGATTCTTTGCTAGGATATAAGCATCTCCTAGGTCCTAGTCCTTGATCATGTCCTTGATGAGTCAATTCTAGTTCATGTTGAAGTTTGGATAGCACTTGAAAAAGATATTGATCGTGGTGCGATTCCTTTCTGGTGCTGCGCAAGCCAGGACGAGGAATTTACTTCAGCACTTGTGAAAACGCCGAAAAACTGCTAGCTAATCCCTCGCCATCCACCTCATTTCACCATGCCAAGCAATCGATCAAACGCCGCGGCCGCGGCGATGAGCAAGCGGGCACTGAAGAAGCAGGAAAATGCAGCCCTGAACAGCGCGTCATTGCTAACGCAAAAACAGTTCTGGTACCAGAAGAACAGTGTTGCGATCGATCTGCTGCTTGCTCAGACTTCTCGTCATGAATGAGTATCATGACCGAATGATAGACTGTGCAGAATTTAATTCTTTATTTTTCACCCGCATCTCCCTCGCTGCACTCCACTGCAAATATATATCATATTCTTCGTGATTATCTACAACAGGTATGGGCTTGGATTTATGTTTCTTGTCGGCGGCATCAGTATTTTCCAGTTCGGGTTGATGCTTTCTAACTTGCTGGGCGTGGCAAACGTTGCGAATGCCGGTGTACATTACGTAGACGTCGCCAGTGAGGATGCAAAACTGAAGGAAGCATTCTTCGGTGGAGATCCACACGTGCTCTACTGCACGGGTGAGAAGACGGAGCTCGCACCAACACCAAAAGTAGTAGTGGATCTGGCTCGAATGATACAGAAGGACAAAAAAGCTGGAGATACCAAGGTACTCATTGTCATTTAACCATCGCGCGAGCGCTTTCTTCGTGTGATAATGTAGTTTCAGATTTAGTGCTTGTGCTTATTCCGCACCACGACTGTCTTTATGACGGCATTGATGAAGTTGCCTCAGATGGTGCTGCAAGTACGTAAGTACCCAAAAAAAAAGAAACCTTCCGCTCTGCTGTCATCATGACACGACATGCACATTCACCGGCACCACAACCACTATAATCATTCGACACACGACAAATAACTTTATACTGCAGTTCATCACCGCAAATTGCTTCAAGCCCATGAGCTCGGGCAAGACCATCGCCGAGCGATTTAGCTTTGGGAAGAACGAAGGTTTTGTGGCGGTATTTGCGAACGAGGATCCGCCAGTGCAGCTGAACTACCTGCAGTCCGCAGAATACGTCGCGAAGCAGATCAAGCCCATGCTGAAAACCGGCATCACCAAAATCGTGTACAAGAAGGACTGGGACAAAATCAAAAAGAAGCGCAGCTTCCTGCTGCTCGTATGAAATGTAAAAATGTCTGGGTCTGGAAGGATCCAAACTTGTCATGCTATCTTTGGACTCTAAAAAAATCTGTATTGCATGACCAGGAAGAGGAGCCCAGACTGTGCTACGTGGAGAGGGCATTTGTAATGCGGAATAGGCATCAGGAAGCCCTCTAAAAATCTGTGATGCCTGGTCGTGCATTACAGACATTCTGGGACATGCAGAACATGCATGACAAGTCTCAGAATCTTTCAGACCCAGACATTTTTGCATTTGATAGCTCGGCGGGAAAACCCACCCAAAATTGAACAACATGCACGCTGTGTTCAGTCCGGAAGTGAAGAATTACAGGAAAACCAAGATCGCTACCGTCGACACTAGCTTCTGGGAGGTATAAAGAAAAAGAAATTGAAGAGGACGAGATGCATTATGCCTTGGTCAACATCAGCAAAAATGTTGTCTTAGATCTGGCGGTGTGCTGGTGCTTCGACGTAAATCCGGCGGTCTGGTGCTTTATTTGTCTCGCAACATCTACATCTTCATGCGCCATGAGCGTGACAAATTTTCACGTATACAACTTGTCCTTTGATGTTTTTTAACAGGTGAACCAACTGGACGAAGAGTTCGTGAAGGCGTTGCCGGCGCCGGAGGAAGACAGCGAGTTTGGCACAGCTATGTGCGTGGTGAAGGAGCCGACAGCGGGCGGCCCAGAGCCCGACGAGGAGGAAGACGAGAAGGCGGAGGAAAAGGCAAAGACGGAGGAAGAGAAGCGAGCCGAGGCAAAGAAAGCCTTCAAGGACGGTAAGGACGGCAAAAAGGAGGAGGAGAAAAAGGACGAGAAGAACAAGAAGGTCAAGAAGTACAGGATCGCGTATCTGGACAGCTGGGAAGGTAAAAAGAAAGTTAATTGTTGGTGTGTGATCAATGTTCAATTCTTCTTTTTGCAAAACATTGACGGCGGATTGTGACTTCTTTGAAACCTGTAGGCGCGACTGCGTCCTTTTTGCTTGACGTAGCTGCTAACTACTTAAGTGTGCAGCTGAACAAAAATAACTCGATTGACTACAGGCGACGCCCCGCGGCAGTTTTTGGAAAAGTGCGCTGCGGGCGGCGAGGAGAGTTGGAAGGTTGCGAACAAGAGGCCCGAGGTGCGCGTGATCCCGTCCAAGCCGAAGGTGGTCAAGAGACCCAGCCGCGGCGGCGCGGAGAAGGTGACCGCGAGCGAAGATGACGGCACGAAGAAGGGCGGCAAGGAACGCATCGGGCGCCGGGCGGACGACGAAGAAAAGCCGGAAGAAGAGGACGATTTCGAAGATTTCAATCCGGAACAAGGGGAAGGAGAGGGTGAGGGCGAGGAAGGCCTCTTTGGCACCGAGGAGGAGCAGGATGTGGGAGAGGACGAGGCCGCTGTCGACGTTGAGTTGTAAGTATAGTTCTCCGAGGAGGGTGAGCCTGCTGTCATCGATACAAGATCAAGAACTTCTTTGAAAGCTGTGGATGCAACTCTGCTGGTGTAGGACGGTCAAATTTGTCGGTAAGTGGCTATCATTTTTGCGGAAGGGATTAGTCAACCTTTCGGAACAAGGGTTGTTTCATCCGGCGATGCAAAGAGGATTTATTGTGGGAGGAGCTGCACGCGCTTTTGGTCGTGTTGCGCAGCATGGACAAGGAGGTTTCTTAATGTCGAGTAGAGTAGGTTCATCGATTTCAACTGCTTGCTCCAAGAGAATTTTCTCGTAGTTGTACTACAAGACAAAGATGGGAGGTACTTTTTAGTACGGTGCAACAGCTCTTGTCTCGCGCGCGTTGCGTTGTGACATCGAGAATGACCCTTGGGCCCCCGCGAGTATGTTGTCATATGTAGAAACTGAAAACGAAGCTGATGCTCCACCCCCCGTGCAGTTACAACATATCGACGCACATCTACCAACAATCAACAGAACGCGACCTAAGTCACAACTACTGCAGAAAGGGCTGCATAGGTTGGGACGTAGTGCGGTAAGCACGAAAACCCAACGCGCAAGCAACGTTCTGTAGCTGCAAGCGGGTGTCCGTGTCCTGTTGTTCGGCTTCCATTGCAAAAAATACCGTCGCTGCAGAAATGTTTAGATGATTGCGGCACTCAATTTGTAGATCTTTGTGAAGGCGTGATGCTCCACGACTACTACTTACACTCCCGGCACGGCATGGATGTCGTGCTGTGTGCTGCAAGAGCAGTTCGATCCTCAACAAAAAGGCGACGCAACCTGAAGGAATAAGCTGCAGCTGTTGTTGTACGCAAAAAAGTTTTGCCGATCATGTTTCTTGTTACTGGAAATCAGAATCGATGCAGATTCTTGAGCGTAATTATGAGTGTGAATGGTTCTATTTCTCTAATCATCTGGCTTGCCGCGTATTGGCACCAAATATCGCCAATAGCATCAACACGGTCGCAGTGTGCCCACTTCATTTGATACTTCGCAGCAGTATACCTACGTTTAGTTTTAGAAAGGACAATAAAAAAATTAGGCCCTGTTTACGTTAAGTACAGTGAGTTTGAAGTTTTTGAAAGTATTCGTATTGCAAGTACAACTCCCGCCTTGCTTGCCTTCCGTTTACACTACAGTCGCTTTGTTTCCCTTTCTCTTTTCTTGATGTCGATGAACCCCCACGAGATACATTCCAAAACCACCATGGCAGGATGAAGAGCAAAGCCGCAGACTATTCGGAAAAATTATTGCCTGTTTATGTAGTTTCACCACTTTCCCCACGGTTGACGCAAAACAGCCGAGCGGGCCGCCGTCGTGGAGGCACCGATGCTGGAAATGGTGTTGCGCGTCCTCATCGAGGAGCTCGCGTACGAAGGCGAGGCGCTGTCGCTCGGCGACCTGCGCCAGAGGCTGCTGGAGCGGCCGGAGCGGGGCCGCAAGGGGATTCCGGAGAGTTGGGATGTGGACTTTCAGTTCACCGCTTTTCAGGCACTGCTCAACTCGAAGAAGGTCGTGAAAAAATTCAAGAAGTCGCGCCGCTCGGTCTCCGAACCCCTGCCCGTGTTGCATCATAGTGCTGGAGGTAGTGCTGCTGTGCCAGGAGGTGTTGATACGCAGCATCTTGGTACACCTGCTGGAGGTGCAGCTCCACCTGCGGCTGCTGCTTCGGGCAGTCTGCAGGGCGGCGGGTCCAGCAGCAGCACTGCGGGGATTCATCTTAAGAGCACCAAGAGTAAACAGTTGCGAGCCTCGTTTGGTGCCGGTGCATTTGCTGGACACGACGTAATGCAGACCTCTAGTGATGTAGTTGTTGGGCCTGATGGCGGCCTCGTTGGATCGACTGCGAAAGCAAGCGCTGACTCTGATGCCCCGGTCCTTGAAACTTTGAAGGATAGAGAACTGGACGCTATTCGGGACTTGGTGGAGAACGTGAGGCCTGGCGGCAATAAATCTCAGCGAGAGCAGGAGCATCGTGCAGCATCCTCGCCGAAAAGCAAGGAACCTCCAGCACAGGCAACAACAGGGATGAAAAAAAACGCAGCTTCAGCAGCTGTGATTACAACCAGCTCGAAGAATAAGAGCAGCAGCAAAGCCAAGTCCAAGGCCAGCACGAGCAACAAGGAGAGCAGTACTAGTAGATCGAAGAGCCAGCCGAAAGCGTCTTCGCCTGCAGCAAAGAAAAAAGCGAAAGCGGCTGGCACCACAAATAAAGCAGCAGCAGCAGGAGTTGTAGATCACTTCCAGGGCGGTGGAGACTTGAATTCTGGTGACGGTAGCTCGTCTAGTACTTCCCGGACCTTGGCATATTTCACGATGCTGGCCGAGAAGTTGCTAGTACAGAAGCAACGGCATCCTCTTTCCTCGGAATTCCACGATCCGGACAATCCCTGTGCCTTTTTTGACCGGCACTTTCGGCTGATGTTCGACCTCGAGCCCGAGCTGCGTGAGAAGGAGCTCCTCGGCGGCCTCCATCTCAGCTTCCTGGATTCGGCCTCGGCGGGCGCGGCGCGGGTCGCGAAGCGTCTGATCCAGGTGGTGGCGAAGTCTCGGCACGAAGGCATTTCCGGGCCGGACATCGGGCAGGCACTGAAGCAGCGGGCGCACGACATCGACCACATTCGCCGAAAGTTGGTGGACGTGGGCCTGTTTTTCCAGATCCCGCTCACGCGGAAGCACGCCCAAAAATCCGGCGTGGCTCTGTGGAAGAGCAACCAAAGCAGCCTGTTCCTGCTGAACATCTTCTACCGGGAGCTGAATCTAGAGCCGGTCGTGGCCGAGACCGAGGATAAAGATTTCAAAGACCTACTAGCCGACCACTTCGACACGTCGACGGCAAATAAAACCGAGGCCGCGGGTCAGAGCAGAAAAAGCCGAAGTAAGGACAAGAAAAGTGAGAAAGAACGGGAGAAAAGCAACGAGAGAACGACAAATCAAACCGGCACCGTGCTGGCAGCTGCCAGTGGATCCTCGGCGTCTTCGCCAGGACGAGGAACTACCCATGGTAGCTCGTCCGCGTTTTTGCCAGTCGCCTCAACTGCGACGAGAAGGATCGATGCTGGAGACGAAACGGGAAAAGAAAAAAGCACCATAGTACCACTTGCACCAGGCGGAGGTGGAGCTTCATCAGAGAATCTTCAGGGAGCCGTGGAATCTTCGCAAGTACATCTGAACGACCTGGGCATGATCTCAACAAGCGTAGTTGTCCCGCAAGAAAGCGAGAACGAGGAAGATCTGTTTTCGGCGGGGATGCAGGAGCACAAGTTCCAGGACGTCGAAGAGTTTTGCGAGAAAAAAGTGCTCGCTTTGCTGCAGGGGACGAAGAAGGGGATTCTCCTGGAAGACGACCTGTTCGTCATTTTGCGCCAGCTTCTCCCGCAACTCGGCCTGCCGCGGCGTGGGTTCTCCACCGTGTACAAAACCATGCGCGCACAGCTCGTGCGAGAGAGAAAGATCGACTGCGTCCGCCTGAAAGACGAAAGTAAGCCCGGGGAGTTCAAGCAAGCACTACTCTTGCGAACGAAGACCGGGCGCAAGGGCAGCGAAAGTATGGCGGGAACCTCAAACGCAACGGGTGTTGGGACAAGTAGCGATATCAACCTACAACCCTTCGTGATTGGCTCTTCGCACCCACGGTCTGCCAGTATCGAGTTGGCTGCCGCGCCACCAACGGCGCGCCAGATTTCCGGCAGCAGCGCGGCCGCGGCGTCGTCAACATCTGGTGGGAATTACAGGACAAGTAGAAGTGGTGGTGCAACTGCGGGAGCAGAAGGCTCCTATTTGAAGCAACAAGAGCCGTCTTACTTGCTGAGTGCAGCAGCTCCTGCTGGCGCAACAACTATATCGCCCGGCGGGACTATTGACGACAGCTTTCACAACATGGACTTCAGCCCCGCGGAACAGGCGGAGGCGGAGATGAAAGCCCGAGCTCAGTCCCTGTCTATCCAAAAGTCCACTTCGAAGAAGAATCTGTACGACAGCCAGCAAAGTGCTGCGACTCCTGAACGCCTTCGGCAGATTCGGCGGTTCATCTCCTCCCAGAAATCGCTGCTGGACGTCCGGCCCGGGCGCCCGGTGGCCCACCCGGGATCAGACTTGACGAATGCGACCCTGATGGGCCAGCCCACCGTGCCCGAGCAAGCGATACTGCTGGTTCAGGAGAAGGGCGCGGAGGGCGCGAATATGCACATGCTGGAAACCGTGCTTGGTCTCCGGCAGCGCGAGGCGCAGAACTTGATGACGCAATTGGAGAAGATGGGCGTGGTTGGCAAGGTGTTAGAATCATCGGGAAAGATCCACTCTAACCGGTACTTCGCGGCGTCCCTTGCACCCAAGGACACAAGGGACGAGTCCTCTCAGTTGCAACAACTCTCGGGCGCCGGGAATCAAGTAGAGCAGGAACTACTTTCATCAGAAGAAGGGAACAACGATCAAGCTGAAGCTTACAATTTCGATGTTGGAAGTACAACACCAGCATATGTGCAAGATGAGTACCCCGACGCGGACGGCCTGAACATGGACGACGATGGACGAACTCCGCCGCCGATTGCGGTTGTAGCACCTCCCAAAGGGCGGCAGAACAAAAAGGGTGTAAAAGACAAGGATTTGATGTCCCAAAGTAGAACGCCGGGCTTTGAAGAATCTGGTGGCGCAGACGACGACAACTACTACGGGTCGACCACACCAGCGTTTTATAATGGATCGACCACACCAGCGTTTGTTCAGCAGCAGAACAACATGAAGTCGACTTCGCAACAGCAGCAGCAGGCATCTTCTGCACCAGTAGTATCGCAAAATGCCAATAAAGACGGGACTACAACTGCGCAGGACAGCAAGCGGCGGCGCAACCTGACGTCGGAAACGAGAGCGAAGCAAGTTGTGGCTTATTTCGACGAGCGCCCGGACGTGCAGGTCGAGACATTTAATGTGCTCCGGCGGCAATGCCACCCCGAGCCGAGCGACGCGCGCACGATGCGGTTCATTCTGGACCTGGCGCTGGAACTCCGCCCGGACCTCCGGATCGGCCGCACAAAACGCCGCTTCGAGATCAACTTCGTGTGGCACGCGGGCCGTTGCTCCTTGGAGGAGGCCACGGACCTCGTCGGTCAGCTCTACGAAGAGAAGTACGGCGCGTCGTTTGCACCCGTCGCCGTAGTGCCGACGACGGCAAACAAACGCAGTAGAGGTGGTGACGCAAGCAGAGTTGATGTGCTTGTTGAAAGCAACAACGTCCAAGATGAGGTAGGCCGCGGCGGCACGGCGCCAGGCACAAGGGGCGCGGATGATCAACAGCAAGAATCTGCAGTACAACAGCAAGGATCTGCAGCGTCCACTGCGAAGCGGCGTCGAATCCTCTCTACTGAGCACGACAGCTCCTCTGCGGTACTAGGTTCTTCAGCAACATTTCGCAAAGTTTCCTTTTCCACAGACGAAGCAGTTGCACCTCAAGTAGCTGGAACAACTACCGCCACTGCTGCTTCTAGCAGCAAAGTGCCGGCGTTTCTGACGCAGTCGCGTGATCAGCCGAATCCCCTGCTCGTGGACAAAAACGTCCGAAACGTCGTGCAACAGGTCTCTGCCGACGACGTGGAGCTGTCCACCGAGACGTACAACGCGCTCGTCTCCGCGAATTTAAAGAAGGGGTCTACCGCGAGCCGGTGGCACACCTTCGACCCGCAGGTCGCGGCGTTTTACGGGTACGTGCGGCCCCAGATGGTCCGGCTCTACCTGCTGCACCGGTACTTGCTCGACCTGTGCGGGGAGAAGAAGCAATGGGTGTTCGAGACGAAGCAGCTGGTCGACGAGATGGAACTCACGAGCTACCTGCAGTTGCTGGGCGTCGGCGTCAAGTGCGATTTCATCCAGAACTACATCCTGGGGCGGTTGACCGACGAGCAAAAGGCCGCGAAGGTGTCCACGTCAAAGATCACGAACCGCACCGGGACGGCGGCCATGAACAACATTGACTTCAGCTTCTCCAGCGCCAGCGCGCAAGTTGCCGCAGCGCTGGCACCGGTCGACAGGGGAGCTACAGAGGCCTCGGCGATAGTTGCGGTTAAGGCACAGGAACTCACCGCAGAGGCGACAGCGCAGTTGGATAAGAGGAAATTCAAGCCGGATCCATTGGCGACGGACTCGAGCTCACCCGCAGGCTCCGGGTCGTCGGTGCTATCGGACGACGGTGGAGTTGACGCGCAACTGGCACGTGCTATAGCGAACGGAAAAAGTGAAAGTAACGAGCAAGACGGTCAACAAGTAGAGCAGCTGCAGACGACGTCGACCAAGATGAAGCCAAGCAAAAAGAACCATTCCTCGTCCTTCACCGAGCCCCGTTTCACCGTCCGGATGAAGGAGATGCCCGTGAAGTCCTGCGTGGCGATGCAGGCCCGGAACCTGAAGCGGGACGTGCAGCAGTTCCGACAGCAGATGCAACACTTGATCAAGCTGGGCTTGGTCGCGTACGACAACGCGGAGGATGCCGCACGGGGCAACGTGCAGAGTATGCGGGTCCGCTACCGGATCCACGATACCGGGACCGTGCGGCTGTTTTGCAGTATTTTAGATCAGTACCTGGCGGACGGTGAGGAGTTTGGTCGTGCTACTTCTGTTGCGGAGAATCATACGAAAGTGGCTGGTAGTACATCAACAGCGGGGATACAGCAACTAGCGGCCTCCAGCAGCAGTGGCGCCCCTGCTGCTGCTGCAACGACCAAGCCCATGAAAATGAAGATGGCGGTGGCACGAGCGAAGGGCAACAAGCGAAAACTGTCCAAAGACTCTAATATGGCGGAGGAGGAAGAGGGCGAGCAAGTTCTAGAGGGAGAAGTTCTTGCTGTGGTGGAAACGACAGGAAGTGTAGTTCCAGCACTTTTGGACCACGCAAAACTGAAAAAGCAGCTAGCGGAGGACAAAACCATTCCGACCTCTTCTTACGACTTCACGCAACCCGCCGGGCACGCTAGCTACTGGCGGCAGCTGCGGTCCCAGTGTCTGCAGTGGGTGGAAGCCCACCGAAACGCCAGCATCGGCATGGTCCCAGGGCTCGCGACCAGGCGAGAAAAAGGAGACGTCGCCGGTGGTATGAACCCCTTTGGAGACGGTCGCGTGTCGAGCAGAAAAAGCTCGTTCAATCGCATGGTGGAGGAAGACCAGGAGTTTCTCGATGACGAAGGTGGCGATGCCGGCGACGAGGAGGAGAATCAGGTGGCGCAAGGTGCTGGAACAGCCTTCGCCAGTGCAGCAACCAGGCGGCAGCGCAACAAACACGCCAGCGCGAAGGCGATCGGTAGAATAGTGTCTTGATTCTAGGAGGTACTTAGAGTTTGAGGTAGTCGTAGTTTTCGGTTGTCATCAATTCCTAGTTAATACAAGCATATGTGTTTCAGTTTCGTTCTTCTTCAATCCTATGTACAACTTCGACATGAGCTTCTCTACTGTTCACTTTCTTCACTCGTTCACAGATTACGCACTGCCCGGCCTTCCGTGGGCGTTCCAGCCGAACCAGTGGAACAGCAACGAGCTCCGCATCACGCACGTCCAGCGGCAGATTCTGGAGGACCGAGTGGAGCAGCTGTTGCGGGAGAACCAGAACAGCTCCGAACTGCCCCTGCTCTCCCACGGCAGCCCTTCGGTCTTGCAGATGGTCAGCGCCACCGGCCTGGATTCCGAGCGGGTGCTGTCCTACATCGAGAAGCGGAACGCGACTTTGGTGGATGCCAGTCGCAAATTCGACATTCGGTTCATTCGCGAAGTCCGCTACCGCTGCCCGATCTGCGACGGCCTGGCGCGAACCGGCGCAGCAGGAGGAGTTGCTGGTGCAGCGAACCAACAGTTGTTGGCGCAACCAGTTGGGAGCAATACCTCTGCAGTTGTCGGTGGCTCTTCTAGTTCCTCCTCAACTGCAGGGCTTCCTCCTGCTCCGTTCGCGGTTGCCGTCCCCTCCGCCACTGGCACGGTCGTGCAGCAGAACAACGTTAAGACGAACTACATGTTCAGTTTGAAACGCGGGATCATAGACCACTACAAAAAGGTGCACAACATGGACTTACCCGCCGACGAGGCGGAATACACAATGCCGGAGTATTTGGAGCAGGTGCAGCAAAACCAGAAGCCGAAGCCGCAGGTCCCCTTCACGCTGCCGGACGGCCGGTCGGTGCGGTTCCGCCGGCGCCGGCTGCTGGGGAATAATAAACACCGGTCTGCTGGATCATCTTCGGGTACAACGGGCCACAACCTGATGCGGCGCCACGAGGATTTGTTGGAGCTGCAGACGAAGAAACTGAAAAAGCAGAAGTCCATCGCGGAGTGGCTGCGGCTGTACGCGCTGGCCGGCCGCGCCAGCAACGTGCCCACGAGCACGTTCGGATCCGTCGTGTCCGGAGGCGTCGGTGCGCACGGGAGCAGCCTGGCGAGCGGCCCGCTCGCGAAGCACATCGGGTCGCAGGGCGCGCGGCTCCAGCCGACCGAGTCGGTCTTGTGGTGCGTGCTCGGGAAAATGACCAATCTGCCCCCGAAGCAGGTCCGGGACGTCGTCGCCGACTGTTCCGCGACGCACGCGGTAAACCGGCTGACGCTGGCCGACTACTTCGGGGTGTGGAGCTCCGACTGCAGTGCGGTGCAGGTGGTCGACGCGAAGGCCGCGAGCTGCGCTGGGCACCTGAAATCGATTTTGCTGGGCATGCCTCTGCACGAATACAACTCGAAGACGGCGCGGGACGCGCTGCTCGGGTACAACCGGAATATGATCGATATGGCGTTCTCAAACGTTACATTCTCAACTGTTACATGAAATTGCAATGCAAGAATAGCACAGGTCAGAGGGAGAACCCTGCGCGTCTTGCATTACAGATTTGGTGCGGATTCTAGTGCTATTTAGCCCTGCGAGAATTTGTCATGCGAAGCGGCTTGATCGTCTTGCGGCTCGTGGTCATTTTGGATGACAAATCATGTAACAGTTGAGAATGTAACGTTTGAGAGCCCCATAATCGAAGCCGTGCAGGAATCCTTCTCCAAGCGCGGCTGGGTCACGCAGTACAAGTATCAAAGTGAAAAATCCCCCCTCCCCATATCGAAAAGGTATGTTTCCGAAAATTTGTGTTGCTGATTTGAGGTCGCAAATCACGTTTGTATTGCAAGAAGACAAGGGCAGAAGCTTCTGCCCCACTATGGAAGCGATTTGTCAAGCTGTTGGACCTAAATGTGACCTGTTTGCCATGCTGAGCAACTAGACCCATGCGCCCCTCTACCTAGCCTGGGGATCTGGCTGCGGTGCCTTTCTGCAATACAGAGCTGATTTGTTTACCCAAATTCAGCATCAGAAATATCGTTTTGATATGGGGAGGGGGGATTTTTCCTTGCAATAACAAGCGGAGCGGCGTCGCCGCAGCCCGGGCGAAGGAAATGCAGCAACAGGCATCTACGGGTGCTGGCGCAGGTGTGCCACAGGCTCCCCGCTCGAGTTCTGTCCTCGTGCAACCTGCCGCGCCAGATTTGGGCGATCGACCTAAGTGGATGCTGTCGCACCGGAGCCGCCTGACGCTGTTCGGGAAAAGATCCGACCTGCTTCGGTTCTCCGCGCATTTCCGATTCGCGCGCGACGATTTCGAAGCGTCGGGAACCGTGGACCACTTTGAGGGGTCACTTTCCGGCGAGTACATGGAATGCGTGGCGCAGGTGCTGCTCAGCGAGCAAAGCGCGATCGTCCAAAGGTTGGCAAAAAGGGGGTCCCCGGGGGTCGTTGGAAGCAGCAGCGCCTCGGCGTCTGGAAGCGAAGGTGGGAATGCTAGTAAGTCATCCGGAGAGCAGCAGGAGGAAATAAAGGTCGCGCAGCTGCCAAAAGCAGCTGGCAAAGCAGCTAAAGCAGCTTCGAAGAAGATGAAAAAAAAAGACGCTGCTTCAGCGTCCGCGGTGGCGAAAGCAGCTGCACCAACAGCTTCTGCAGTTAGTTCTAAGCAGGCATATGCGCAACCGGAGTTGCTCGATGTTGATTATTGGGAGAAGGAGAAGGTGAAAGAGTTGATCGAAGAGCTTGAAACGTACAGCAGCTCGGACGACGAGACGGGGTTATATGAGGATGAAGAGAGCAGCAGTGAAGGAGAAGACAACCACGAGCAAGTACCAAGTACCACTACAGCTGCCGGGAATATCAAAAAGCCGAGGAAAGGAAGCGACGGGTCAATAGCCGCAGGAACAATTGCCCCAAGGGATGTCGGCGAAGATGGCGCGGACGACAGCGACGACCAGGATGATGGCAGCAGTACTAGCAGCGAAGACGGCTCTTCGGATGAAGAAGAGAGCGGTAATAGCGACAGCTCTGACGTCGAAGGGGAACGTAACCCACAGGGTAAAAAGAAAGACGCCGAGGATAATGAGACAGGAGGGTCATCCGACAGTGATAACGAAAATTCCGCCTCGTCGGAAGATGAATCGGAACAGGAAAACGAAGACGAGGACTTCCAATCTTCGGCAGATGATGATGATTTTTCGGCCGAGGAGGATCTTGAGAAGGAGCAGTTCGCTGCGGGAAATAAAAATAAAAGCGGAGCAGGTCATCAGCTGCAAAGTAACGAAAACAAACTACCTGGCGGAAAAAAGATGTCCCGCATCAAGAAAATCGGGAAGGGCGTTTCTCTGCATTTACAAACGACCAAAGACTTCCCACAGCTGGTACAGTTGGATTATCACGACAAAAACTTCACGACAAAATTTGATCTGGACGCGTCCGACAGCTTGTGGCTGCAGCACGAAGAGTCTTTCTGCCACCAGATACTGAAGGACGAAGAGGCGCAAACCGGGCGCCCGGTGTTCGACGCAGTCGCGAGGATGCGGAGGGTTTTGCCAACGAGTAAGATCCACGACGCATTGGATCCGTACAACGCACCACTGGACTTCGTGCAGCGCGTCGCAAGGTCGCGCTTTGCTAGTAGTTCCGGTGCGGCGATGAAGAGACTGCAGGCAGCTTCGAGTGAAGAGTCCTCGCCTGCATCAGAACAACAGGTGGATGAAGAAGGACCGGCCGGGAAGCGTCGGAAAGTGGAACAACAAACGAGACAAGCAGCTGTGTCTAGTTCTTCGGTCATTTCTTCTGTTGTTGCGGATGAAGACGAAAAGTACGATGCGATCGACGAAGTGAAACTGAGCGAGACCAACGAATCCGTTCTCGCGAAGCGGTTGGTGCAGTTGGTGAAGGCCCGGGAGGCGCAGGTAAAAATGGACTTTTCCGACGACAAACTGCTGGAGGACTTGGAGAAGCTGCGTCTCATCGTCTGCTTTTTCCCCGGCACGCTGGTCGCCGACTCCAGCTACCTCTTCGCGGTGCCGGCGCACCTGGCAAAAAAGTACTGCCAGCAACGAACGATACCGTCAGGATTGGGGTCTGGCGGCGGGGCAGCTGGGAGTAAGCTCCTGCAGGAGGACCAGGTCCTCGTGCAGCAACAGCAAGCTACGGTCGCTCCGCAAAGTGGTCTTCAGCGAAACAAACCAAAGTTGCAATTTGTTCCGGACGTGAAGGGTCGATTTGCCCGCCTCTATGGCGCCCCCGCGATCAACGAAAAGTTCCTCCGCGATCTTGCGACCAAGGTGCTCCAGAAGTGCAGCAAAAACAAATTCATCCAGGAGACCAACCTGAACCTGGAGATCCTCCCCTTTACGTACATCCCGCCAAGCGCCTGGACGAAAGTGGATGGGTCGCTGAATCTGCATCTGCTGAACGTGTTGCAAGTGCGCGTGTGGAATTTGCTGTCCAAATGCCCGGGAATGTCGGCCGACAACCTGGCACAGCAGCTCCCGTTTTTCGACGTCGCGGAAATGCGCATGTTGTTGACAGATTTCCTCGATGGAGTGGTGGACTGTAACGCGAGTGGCTGTTACTTCCCGAAACCGCTGCGCGATTTGAGGATGCACTTTTACTGACGATGATCATATATGAATGATGCTGATGCGCGATTTTCCGTATCAAACAAAGAGCTGGTGCCGCCCGCACGGCAATCTTACCTGATGATAATTGCCCGTGGATCTCCCTCCTGCACAATATTAGCAACTACTCAAACCGATGAAGACTTACTATAGATATAGTTGGAACGGAATGTAGTTGGGAATCCCAATCTCTCTGACGACCTTGACTTTAGCTACATGCGATCTACTACTCTGATGTGTACAAAAAGGCCTTCGAAATTGTTGTTCGCAGGGACATGGTGATGGTCATGGATTGTGTTCATTCTCCGTCATGCTCTTCTAGTTTTTCTGCCGTGCGGAAGTACCGGCGCAACCTAACTGATCTTCCATTTCGAGAGTTCAGGCCTCAGCCTGATGCGATGGCAAATGGCTCGGGCGCCTTTTGCCCGGGCTTGCTAAGGACGGGAGCAACAAAATCGCGGGAGCTGCCATACGGATGGAGGAAGGCTCTGGCCGAAGATGTTCTGAAGTTAATGAGCAAATAATCCTTGAAGGCAAGGAGCGGCTCGACTCGCTCGGGCCAGCGGCTTCAGAACGGTTTAAGGGGATCCAGGCGATCGGGGATGTTCCGGAGGCGATGCGGAACATTGCCAAGGCGCATCACCTCTCCGCCTCGAACTTCAGCCGCAAACGGCAACAGCTTCAAAGGCGCCGCGCCCTGCCAAGCATGCCGTGGCCCCAGCGCTGCGGAGTTCCGGCGCATCCCCCGGGGATGGTGAAAAGCAAGGCGGGGGCCGGTGTGGCGCCGATTGCTTGGCGACGCCGCCCAGCTTGGGCATGACCCCGCGGAACATTACCCCGCGAAACTTTACCCCGCGCAGCTTTTATACTCGCGGCGGATCGCGGACGAGGAGGCGCGCATCGGCGGCGCCGAGCCGCGGGGGGGGGGCCAGCGGGCGCCCCCCTGTCCGTGCCGCGATTGGGGCAGCTTTTGGCCGCCCGCCGCCCGATTTCCTCCGCCCCCCCCGCCTGCCCGGCCCAGCGGGCGGCCTGCCTTCTGCCCCTGTGCGACCCGGGGGTGCGCCTGCCGGGCCCGATCCACTCGAGCGACCGGGGCGCGCGGAGGAATCCGGCCTGGGAAAATCGACGACGCCGAAGGAATGGTCGGACAGGCGCGCGGATCACTTAGGCGACGGCACTTTCGGGCGAGTGGGGGCGGGCCGGGCCGGGCGTGCTCGTTTAGTCTGAAAGCCACCAAAGGGGGCCGGCCCCGCAGGCCGGCGGGCGCCGCGCTCTATTATTTCCCTTGGGGGCCGCCGCGGGGCGCAGCGAGCCCCCGCGGCCTCGCAGGGCCAGGCAGCGCGGCTAGGGTAGGCGCGTGCCCGGTCGGTCGGCCGCTCCGGCGTGTTCGATCGTCGTGTGTTAATCTTCCGTGACCCCTCCGCGGGCGCGAGGGAGTTGGCATTAGTTGCAATGGGCCGGCCGGCTGCATGTCGCTCGCGGGCGCGCGCCCGCCCCCTCGTCGGCCTTTCCGCCCGCGCCCTCACGCACCGGCCGCATCGAACGGGGCGGGCCCGTCGCGCAGCGCCAGCTACGTGCATTGCGTCTCGTCGCTGGCGCGGCGTGTTGCTGGGGCACTCTTGCCTATGACTGTGCTTCCGCGGCCCTCTTCTGCCGGCATCCTTCATTCGTTGTCTTTCAGCTGCTGACGCTGGTGGTGTCTTGCCGGTTGCCTTCACAAGACTCATGGTCAGCGGGCACTAGCGCGATAATGTAGCGCCCGCGAAAACAGAAACACCTCCTGCGTGTCTAACTAAGAGTGAGCTGCAGAAAAGAGAAAACTGCGACTCCGAGGCGAGCTAAAAGAAGCGCACTGCTGTAAAAGATGAACTGCTACTTGCTCCATCATCTGTGACTGCGTCGCCTGTGACTGAAACACGTGGCCGCGCGTCTAACAGGTTTGCGCATATTAGACAGCCTCACATTCGAGTTCTGCAAGTGTGCGTTCTTCTTCTCATGCAAGTATTTCAAAATACCAATACGACAATGAGAATGATGATGACAGCTGCCTGTGCTTTACTACCGTGAAGTGTCAACATGAGAGGGCGCCCTCGAATAAAGCAAAGTTGTTGCTCACGTCAGGAGCTGAGAGTCAAACGGCCATGGAATTCACCTTGATTACTCGCTTGCGCATTTCGGTATACCTCTACAGGACCCAAGACTAAGTACAAGAAAAAGAATGTCAAATGATAATGAAGTCCTCGTAACAATCAGTTCCACGTCGTACTGCAGACTTCTCGAATGCCTAATACTATCTCGTGTCTATACAGACGCACTAGGACAATATAAAAAAAAGTGACAGACAATAGGACCAGTAGAATTGGCTCGTACTTAACCGTTCGAACGATATATTTTATGCCAAGTTCGACATCTTCAACTCTCCCAACAAAGGACTTTCTAAGTCCGATGATTTTCGTAGGACCGAAGCCGCTGCTAACGCCCGTCACACAATATTGAGCGCTACTGTCATCGTCATCCACCAGCTTCTCGTCCCTCCGTCCTTACATTGTGCTGCTCTCGCGACGTTGATACAAGGCACTGCTTGTGGAAGTCTGTCTACCTCTTACGCGATAGGGGGTCAAGGTCATCGCGCTCAAAAAGGCTGTCGTTATGTTCGGCTCGGTGGATTATCACAAGGCCGGGGTGGACTTGCTCCGCCAGCAAGGTTCCGCCGGTTCCCCAGGCTTACGAAGGTATAACGAGCTCGATGCGGTATACCAGCACCCGAGCAGCGGTGGGAAGGTGTACATCGGAAACTTAGTGGCCGCGCAGACGAGGACCATACTGGAAAAGCACGACATTTTCAGAATAGTATCAGGACATTCTTTCAGTTTCAGTGTTTTCGCATTCGCTCGTATCTGGTCGTTCGTTTGTTGAACTTGAAATTTGCATTTTGATTTCGACTAGTTCTACTTCAGTATCAGTTGTCGCTGAGAAGAATCCACTGCCGTGGCGAATGCAGTCATGAAGCGAGATTCACTACGTGGCTTCTTCATCAGGTAAATTGCCAGGATGTCACGACGGAAAATTACCACGAGAAGGCCAAAGAGTTTGACTACTACCGCTTCCCAATATCACATTGGTATCAAATACGTATTCATGTTTTTCATTTTCTTTTCGCGCATGGGATGGTGATGTTGCATGAGTCGTGAAAGCGAACGCGAAGTCGAACAAGTGTGCCACAAAACAACGGGCTCACCACCTTGTATGTGCTGTTTAATGTTGCTGTAAGAAAAAATCCATCCTCATTTACATTTTTGCTCTTCTCCCAGGTGGCGAGAGCCCGGGATGGACAAGCCGGAGAACGTGCTCCGTTACTTCCTCGAGCCGTTCAAATGGATAGACACGCAGATAGAAGAGGGAAAGTCGGTCCTCATCCACTGTCTCGCGGGAGCGCACCGGGCGGGAACCACCGGCGTGGCGTACTGCATGTACGCGAACAACCTCGGGTTTGACGAAACGCTCGCCTACGTGAAGAGCTTACGACCCATAGTGGACCCGTTCGGCCCACTAGAGGAGCTGCTCCGAAGGCTAGAAGCAGGTACTGTTTTTTTATTTTTGGTTGCCATTTTTCTTTTTGAATTTGATGTCAAGAGCATGGTAGGCAGGTATGAAGATTTGCGCAGACCAGCACGCTTCGAAGAATTGACTCAGCTTTCCATAGCCATCATCAGCATTCTGCTGAACTGTGAAGCACAAAAAAAATTTAGGCCTGCAAAAGGGTGCCGTGGTTAAGAAGCCGGCCAAGAGGTTTTTAGCGGGTGTCGCCTTGTCGCCAACCGCTACGAGCCCGACTGTGAAACGAAGCTTGCCCATCAAACCACGAAGCGGACTAACGTCCTGACACTTGTGATATCTCTTCTTCGACGGCCCGTGCAGAAAGAGAAACCCTTTGAAGTTTTGACGCGACTGAGCCTGATTGTTGTAGACGACGCGCCGCACGACCCGATCTTCACACCAGTAGCCAGCCACCGCCTTTTTCTGAACCAGAACGATCATAAAAGCACGACCAGGTTGTTCTCATGCCTTCATGCCGGCAGGAACATCAACATCCGAATGAACGACGCAAAGTTACTTTCTTGTTTCTAAGAAATCGAACGCGTGACGTATTTATTAAGTACCACCGGAAACGACAAAGTAAGTGTCACTGTAACCTGTCCCGCATCTTCGCAGATGATGTTCCAAAAACCTCTCCTGCTAGCCAAAGCCACTCTCCCTTCTCGTTCTCCTGCCGCGACGAAAAACGCGGTGTAAAACTCCTACCTTTATTGCGACAACAGACTTCACCAGAAAGACTAAGGCGCTGGTGTTCCTGCGATTAAGCCTAACAAAAAAGCAACGAGAGCTCCCAGCGCCAGCACGTGGAACCGCAAAAACAAAGATAAAGCCAACCAACCGCCGCACGATGAGAGAAATAAGGAAAGGTATGCGGATGAAGGAGAATGGTTGGTTTCTGTGCGGGAGGGGTGGCTGCACCGCGTTTCGTCAGATTTTCCTTTGTGCTTGCGCCGATGTGTCAATTGAGTGGACTTTTCATCGCAAAAATAATGAGAATGGTTGATGACAAGACGCACCACATCAAGAAAAAGTAAAAACAAGCCACATTTCAAATCAAATGAAGAAAGGAATGACAATGAGCATGTTCGGAATGGTGCAGAGGCACAAGCTGCGGCTTTTCGTTTCAAGACGAACTTTTTTCTTTTCATGGTCTTGTATGTTCGCCTTTCTTTGTCTACCAAAAATATGCGCTCCAGCCTCATCCTCGGTCTGAGTCGGTCTCCTTCTTGTTGGCTTATTTTTATTGACTCACATAAATTGATGTCCGACTTTTTCATGTTTGTGGCCGTTGTGCAAGAGGAAGACAGACGTTCATGAGCAACAAACTCAAACTCGATATATCGGTATACAAACTCGAACTCCAACCCAGGTCTCCTGCATTATTGCTTTACTTGCTCCTGTGGCATTGATATCTATCTCCTGTTCGTGTTCGTTAGATGAACAAATACTTAATGTTAATTCAGAAAAAGCGTAGACGTGGACAAGCACAAGCTTAATCGGAAGATCGGCTCCTTCGGTTCTAGCGCCTGGTTGTGCTACTCGCGGCAATCGTGATTATGTTGTAGCGTTTAGTCTCAAATAAAGTTGTATCTTGCAAAAAGATGCAGAACAATCCGAACAGTCCTAAGGTATTTCCGAACTACGCAGGGCAGCAGGCGGCCCCGTATGCGGGTCCACAATCGCAATCCTTCTCCTCGTCCGCATCCTCCACCATGGTGGTGGGAGCGCCGATGCTGGCCACAGGCCCCTCGATGCCGTCTGCCTACCCCCAGCCCGTCATGATGATGGTGCAACCGGGCGCGTCCCCAACCAGCCCGAACGCGCAGGGTTTGCCTCTCACCTGGGATCGGCCGAGAATCTGCGCGGAGTGCTCGATGGACTGTTGGCTAAGTTGCGCATGCCCGTGTTTGGTAGTAGACCAGATATCGCTAGATATGAAACTCGTGGGGGCCAAATTTCACACTTACGCAATAGGTGTCTGCGTCTTTGTCAGGTATTCACTTTTACCTTTTGTGCTGGTAGACGAGGTTGACGACACTGCGAGTCTGTCTCTTGACGGACCCGGTGTAAGGAAGGAGAGTATCAAAATGAAATAACATCAAAATCACAACTCACCACAGGTGGATTGCGGACACAATTCGCGCTCTGGAGGGATTTTTCTACAGCAGCGCCGCACTCTATGACATCACGGTGCTCGCGACAATACTGGTATCCGCGGTGTGCGGGATTTTTCTGATGCGGTGGAAGAGTTCGGTCGGGAGTTTTACCGGCATCGGATCCGGCGAGGTTCTTGAGGATTTTATCTGCATGTGGTGCTGCCCCTGCCACCACATCCCTGCCGTGCAGCGCACCGTGGCCAATTGGAGAATACGGGGCCAAAGCGTGCAACCAGCACAGATGGTCATGATGTCGCCCATGCACGGAGGTGGCGGCGCACCTTCGCAGAACGTGAATTTTGGTGCCATGAATCTCTCGATGACCAGTTCTGCGCAGTTTGGCGCACCTGGCAGCATCTCGCAGAGCTACGCCGTGCCAGCAGGAGGTGTAGGTGGCGCAGCAGCTGCGCAGACGGTAACAACCACCGAAGTGCGACCCTTTGCGGAAGATACCGGTGCGGCATTGGCAGGGGGACCGCCACAGCTGCAGCTACCAGCCCCAGGCGTACAAAACGAATCTCAAACTACTGCACTGGCTACTACTGCTCCAGGGATCAACTCCTCTTCGATTGTGACAAGCACGTAATAATTGGTAGCAGCTCCGCGGTACTAGCAGAGTCAGGTGTTGAGCCTCGCCCGCGTCTCTGTAAAAAATAGAAATACCTACTCGTCTCGTCTTCTGTTGGACAACCGGGCGCTCCGTCTTGTCCTTCCTCCCGGCTAGACCGCAGTGTTCGCGTGGGCTGCTAAACACAGCATGGCGCAAGAAGCCATGACGTTTTTTTCGGTCTTCTAGTAGACTTCTAGGCTCGTCTCATTGTGCAGATTGTCATCGACATATATGATCTTGATCACAACATCACGGATCAATTAGAGCGTGCGTGTGGTGGTCAGCATTCTTCCTAGATCTTCGTTCCTGTGTGTGTCAACACAAAGCAACAAAAAAACACAAGATGTCATTATGCGAAGCAGGGCCACAGTTCGTCTATTTTACAGCATCTTGTCGCTCGCAGCAGCAGGCGCTTCATCTGGAGAAAATCATGACCCTGTTGAAGACGCGAAGCAAGCTTGTCCACCCGGAATCAGCGGATTGGTTCCAGAGCAGGAGATTGCGCGGTTGTTCGGGCGAGAGGAACTTGCAAACGCGTGGGCGGCTGCAACGTTCGGTGAGAACGGCGATGTTTCTTTTGTGGCGGACAACGAGAGGAACGCACTACCACCGTCCACGGCAGAAGACGAAAAACCTGCTTTTGGCGATAGCGGGCTGCGTGCAGCTCTCAGCGTCGACGAGGACGAGAAGGAGACGAAGGCCGCACCTGAATTGGTTTGTGACAGCATCTTCGAGCAACACACCGTCACTGGAGCAGCAGGGGGCAACATATACAACCTAGAACAAGCTGCACCACTGAGCTATGCGGGCCGCCTTCTACGCGAAATCGCCCACTACTATGAGTGCGGAGACGCGTTTTCCCCCAACCTCCACCAGGTTCTTGACGAGGTTGCTTTGCTCGGAGATGCGATGGCTGAGTTGCAGCAGAAAAATTTGATGGAGACTGCTGCACCCAGTGCTGGCGGCAACGACCCAGCACAGCGCGCAGTTGTTCTGTCATCTTTGGATGACGATGAGGACCCGGAAGAGCGCGAAGATCCGAAAGACGGAGTGGTCGGGACGAGCCGCGGCCTCAGTTCTGTTGTTGCGCATCAAGATCATTCTTCGACGAGCAGCACAATCATCACCGACGACCTCCGGACCCGGAGGCACAAAATCATTCGCCGGTGTGTTTCCACCAGCGAAAAAGAACCACGAATTGAGTCAGGAAACGAAAGGCACCTTGATGCGGTTCTCCGCTATCTCCGCCGTCTGTCATTCGCGACCCTTCTTGGCCTAGCTGTGGAGCGAGCCCTTCTGCGTTTCGAAAACGAGCGAGCCCAGCGGTTGGCTGGGGCGCGCACCTTGTTTGTCGAAGAGGATACTTCTGTCACCGGGGAACTCAATTACGAGGACGTTCGGGCTTCAAGTGGTGTTGGGCGAGAAAATGTCGCGTCGATTGTGCAGCACCGCATTGCGGACCGGATTTCTGCAACTTTGTCTCGTGCGCACGAAGTAGAATCCAATCGGAACGACGACCAGAGCAAGCCACTCTCAACACAACAGAAGCTGCACGAAGAGCTCCTTAAAAACTTGAATCTTCTCCACTCTATAGCGCATATCCAACAGACGCGCTCCGGGTCGCAGAAAATTCTTTTCATCGACGCCGAGGGATTCAAGCGCACCTCTTTCCGGAGCTCTATGGAGAACATTTCAACCAGAACCTTCGACCGGCTAGCGCAAGGTCTGGTCGTTCCAAAATTCCTAATCGACGGTTTTGTCGACGCACTGCGGGAACGCACGCTGCACAACGACCCGACGAAAACGGAGGAGGAGGTGGAGAAACACTTGAAATTCCTACCGGCGAGGGAAATAAGCCAGTACTTGCAATCGTCTCTGATTCAGAGGCCGGATTTTGACGAACACAGGCGGGCCGCGAATCGGCACGGGCTGATCGAGCACTTCGCCAAGCTATTTACGCAGCGCCTCGACCTCCGAAACGCAACCCTGGCCTTTGCTTTTCAGGATCTAAGCACCTGGAAATTTGGCGCGCCACTGCACCCGGCGCCAAATATGCGCGAAAATTTCGCCGCCCGCAGACACGCGTACGACTTCCTGACTGGGTTTGGAAACGGGCTGGCGAAGCAGCTCGTGTTCGAAGGGGAACAAGAGAATGGTGAACAGGATACAATTACAAATAGAATAAAAATTTCTACCGTGAAGGTGAACAAGAAGACCACCAATCCAGATTCTACAACCCGCAATGTCGTTGAGACGTTGGTGCTTGGCTTTCAAGCCATTCGTGCGTTTGGAATCTATCCCGAGATCGTGTTGCGGGGTTACCAGGCTATTACTGGATCGCTGATCGCAGCACGAAGAACTGATTTGCGTGAGCGAACGGATTCGACCAAGGTTAGGAAGCGCCCCTGGGCGGACTACGTCAGCGCGCTCTTGGGGCATTTGGTTGGACTCTTGAAGCAGCAGAAGGGCCTGTCCCCCGTATACTACGAGCAGGGCAAGGCGGTTCTGGTTGATCGACAGCTTTGTCTCAATCACGAAGCGAGACACCTCAGTAAGCTAATTCAAGCGGAATGTGAACTGCGGCGACTCGGTGCTGCGCATCGAAGACAGCCGAGTGACAACAACATGAGCGCGGATGGAGCCAGTGCAAGCAGAAGCATTTCGTCGGCGAAGGACGAGGGTACGGACTCCGAGCTTCTACCTTTGTTCTCGGACCTATCACAGCGAGCCACTCAGTGGAACGACTTATTTGACCTCTGGAGCCTGGAGCCAACGTCCCTCGTCACGAACCTTCAGCAGCACAGCAGGCAACACTTCACACACTACGCACGCGTGCAATATCTAATCGCTGCCGAAACGCCGGCGTTGAGTTTTCCGATGTTGTTGGTGAATAGTGTAGCCTCGTCCGTCTCGTCAAATGTTGCTAAGGAGGAACCTCCTGGTGCTGCTTCTGCAACACCAGGACCGTCCTTCCAGATTTCCGTCGCGTATAATCCAACGCCGCAAACAGAACTGCAGGATATGAAAAGCAATGATGAAGTTGAAGCCACAGATGACCACGTGGCAGCTGCACCCCATTGGCGTGGCACGAGCCAGGTGGTCCAAGAAGCGCAAAACGCCGACTTGGCCGAGGATTTTAAGGATTTTGTGTTGGTGAAAATTCTAGAAATTTTACGTCGCAGCGCAGGAGAAGACGAATGTTACGAAAGAGCAGCTAGTAGTAGAAACACCAACACGTCCAAAACAAATACAAATCCGTGCTTCTACGTGGAAATTGGCGTTGGTGCGAGCGCCATCGAGCACAACACGAGGTTTCTTCGCACTTTTCAGGGTTGGCACGGGGTCTTACTCGACAGTCACTACGGCTTACCGCGGGTCAATTTGCACCAGGAGATCGTGACAGAGGAGAACGTGTTGGAGATTTTGGCGAAACACGATGTGCCGGAGAACTTCGAACTGCTTTCCTTGGACATCGACGGCCAGGATTACCACGTCGTCAGGAAAATCCTGCTTTCGCAGCTTGGTAAAAACACCAACAAGCGCAGCTTTCGCCCGCGGGTTATCGTGGTTGAGCATGTGCACGGATATGCGTGGCCCAACGTCGTGGTTCCGCTTGACCACTGGCTGGTGCCGAAGTCGAGGAGGAGTTTTGGATCCGATTCCGAGCAAAAAAGAGTAGATGAAAACAAGGACGAGGACGGCATCACCAGAAATAAAGATGAACACGCTGCTTCTCAGCAAGACAACAACGAGAACCACAACGACGAAGACAAAAGTGATCACTCTCACTTGATGTTCGCGTCTTCGGCTCGGGCGCTCCTTGAACTCCTGCAGGCTTTCGACTACGATCTCGTGTATTACGGTGACTTTGACCTGGTATTCGTTGCAAAGGCAGACTTGAATCACGTTGAGAAACACGTTAGACACGAGTTGGCGTCGACGTTACCGTTTTTACCTGCTGGTTCTGGTACTAGTGCAGCTTTATTGGCGAACCTGGATCGTGCCGCTCTTACTTTCCGGAGCGTGAACGACCTCCACACGCTTTGCCTGCGGTACAAAACCTCTCTGCGCGTTGTGCTGCGAGACATCCGCATCATTGACAACGAGTCCTATTGTCTGCTGAGTGGTGAAGCTGATGGCGATCCTCGTCCCGAGGATGCCGATGGTGCAGTACGAGGCAGCAAGATCGTTGGGTACTCCCGGAAAACCTTAGAGACGCGGTTTCACACGGCGTCAGCAGCTCAATCCTCGCTTTTCACCCGAGAACAACTGCGGAGCGCAGACTTTCTCTTATGATTGAACAGATTGGCTCAGCCTCAGGGTCAGGAGTGTTGACTTTGACAGCAGCAGCGATGAAAGAAAAGCATTCGGATCTTCCGGCTCAATATCAAGAAAAAAGAAATGCAAAGGCGGCACTATTCCCACTTCCGGGCAATACTGTTTCGTACCCCAACGGTCTCTGCCTTCGGTAAGTATCGGTTGTATCGACGACGTTGATTAGGATGATGATGAAATAATCGGCGTAGATGAAATACAGCTCACGGTCCTAAGTATTGCTTTAGCTTTTGCTTCCTGTGCGTCAAGCTACACCTACCACGTATCGGTCGTGCCGTTCTATGTTAGTCGTCCTTCCGCCGATCTGTTTCCATTTGGCTCGTACAAAAGACTACGAAGAATATCAGTCTCATTCTGTGTGTCGGTTTGTTGTGCGTTTGCTCATGCTCGTGGAAGCGCTGTCGACTCGGTTTTCGAACGTGATGATGCTGCATTGGTCGTGTCGGCTTTTCTATTGTTTTCTGTTTTTCATATTGACGGCATGGCAATGCTGAAAAAAACATTGTCTTTTCCTAAACCACAATATCAGTTCCCGCAAACCTGTAGTAACACCATAGTCCTCGTCCAGCAATTCTGTTCCAGACGACATCGTTTGTGGAGAAAACTGCTCTTTCATCTGCGTAGCTGTCTACACCTACAACATTTACATTTACATCACGATCGCTTGTTTGAGCATCATCATTTAATAAGTCTGTGTACATCTACATCTGCGACGCCCAAGATTTTCATTTTTCCTGCACTAAAGGTACAAACTTGCTAAGACCATGCCGACCGGTTCCGGCGCGCAGGCTGGTCTCCCGTGGGCGCCTGAGGTCGGCGCCGCCATTTTTCGCACCATGGACGAGAATCACGACGGCAAGTTGACGGGCTCCGAGCTTGAGAACGCGTGCGAAATTCTGGGCATCGATTTGGAGGAACTCCAGACCGGGAAGACGTACCAGGGCAAGCCGAGTGAGTTGAAGGGGTTCGTGAAAAACTACTATGGCCCGAACGCGGAGATCCTGGAGGGTGAATTCCTTTCCTTCACAGAACACTTGTATCTATCCTGTGCAAAAGTATCGTACTAGTATAAATTGCATTACAAATTCACTTAGCATTACAAATTAAATTTGTAATGCGGATTCGCCTTAATAAAGAGATTTGTAATGCATAAACGCAATTAGTACGAGTACGATACTTTTGCAATGCATAGTATCACGAAGGCGCCATCACGTACGAAAACTTGTTCGAGATGCTATCCTATGAATTGCAAATATGTCTGGGTCTGGAACATTCTAAACTTGTGATGCTGTGTCTGGATTCTAAAAAAATTTGTATTGCATGGCCAGCAAGAGGACTCCACTTTGTGCTACGCGGAGAGGGCGTTTCTGATGCGGTAGAGGTATCACAAAGCAATCGAAAAATCTGTGATGCTACGGCATGCCTCACAGACATCGCGGGTCATGGAAAATATGCATGACAAATCTAGAAATCTTCCAGACCCAGACATTTTTGCATTTGATATCTCCGGAGTCGGCGGGGTGGCGTTGGAGCCCTGGGAAATCGCGGAACTGAACGAGGCGATGGACCTTATTGACGAGGACGGAAATGTATGCACTGCAAAAGTATCGTACTACTAGTCGTATTAGTATAAATTGCATGACATATTTTGGCAAGAAGGAAAGTGGAATTTGTAATGCTGTTTTGCCCTAGGAAACATATTTGCCATGCATATTTGCAATTAGTACGAGTGCGATACTTTTGCACAGGATAAAATGGCGAGGTGAACGGCGAGGCCGAGTTGAAGAAACTGATGTACTACGCGGGACAGAGCGAGGCTCTCGCCTATCCTGTGCAAAAGTATCGTATTCGTATAAATGCAAGTCTTGCATTACAAATCTTGCTCTTAAGGCAAATCCGCATCACAGCTTCTGTTTCTCATGCTGAGGAAATTTGTAATGCATTTATACGAGTGCTGCGATACTTTTGCAATGCATATCGCCCCCCACGTGTTGAAATTCTTCGACGACGAGGACAAGGGAAGCCTGAACTTGACGCAAGTTCGCGACTTTTTGCAAATGATGAAGGCGGCGGCCTTGTACGTCTGGGCCGTGAACAAAAACGCCTTTGAAGATGTTGTTCCAGAAGGTGGAGCTCCTCCTGGAGCATCTACATCTTCGAAGAGCTCTTCAGCCCTGTGTCTGAACGATGTAATAGCGCAGTTGAAGGACCGCGAGGACAGCCTGGGTTTCCCGGAGGGAATGCTTGTGGCGATGATCAAGGACCGGGACAAAACCGACCCGGGGAAAAGCTTGACGCGGCAGGAGTTTGACACGATTCTGCTCGGTCGTCCGGACAAGGCGCTGCAGGCGCTGCGGGACCTTCAATTGTGCCAAGGCGCGAACCTCGAAGAAATGCTGAAGGGACTACCCGACGACATCGCAGATGACGCCGGTGTGGAGCCGTGGTTATTCGATGGCGACGACGATGATGATTCATTCGGAGGAGCTGGAGCGATGTTGGTTGCCGCGAGTCCAGCTCCACCCGCAGGTGCGGCAGCGGCCGAGGCGGCAGAAATGAAGAAACTGGCGGAGGAGCGAGCGAAGAAGGAGGCGGAGGAGAAGGCGAAACGAGAGGCCGAGGCGAAAGCGAAGCGCGAGGCGGCCGAGAAAGCGCGAGCGGAGTTGGAGAGGAAAAAAAAAGCCGCAGAGGAGGCCCAAAAGAAAGCCGTGGAAGCGGAAAAAAAAGCCGCCGAGGCGGCGCAGAAAGAGGCGGAAGCCGCCGCGAAGGTGGCCGCCGAGGCAAAGAAAAAGGCGGAAGCGGAGGTCCGGGCCAGTGAAGCGCGGATTGCGAAGGCGCGGGAGGACGCCAAGCGCGCGGCGGAAGCGGAAGCGCAGGCAAAGGCCCAGCAGGCGGAGGCCGGGCGGGAGGCGCAGCGACGCAAGCAGGCCGAAGCGAGAAAAAGGTTGCAAGAGGAGGAGAGGAGGCAGTATGAGCGGGAGATCGCAGAGTATTTGGAACGGAAGAGGAAGGAGGACGAGGCGGAGGCGGAATACCAGGCGGAGATCGCTGAGCTGCAAAGGATTTATGACGAGGAGCAGAAGCAAAAACAACAAGTGCAGCAGCAGCAGCAACAAGAAGCGCTGGAAGCAAAGAGGCGAGCGGAAAAGGAGGAGAGGGAGTATCAGGCGGAAATTGCTGAGCTGCAAAGGATTTATGACGAGGAGCAGAAGCAAAAAAAACAACTACAGCAGCAGCAACAACAAAAAGCGCTGGAAGCAAAAAGGCGAGCGGAAGAGGAGGAGAGGAAATATCAGGCGGAAATTGCTGAGCTAGAAAGGCAATATCAGGAGGAGCAGACGAGGAAAAAAAAACAAGAACAACTACAGCAGCAGCAACAACAAAAAGCGCTGGAAGCAAAGAGGCGAGCGGAAGAGGAGGAGAGGAAATATCAGGCAGGGGTCGCTGAGTTGGAAAGGCGATTTCAGGAGGAGCAGAGGAGAAAAAATCAACTACAGCAGCAACAAAAAGCTGCTAGTGCTTCATCTTCCTCCCCCGCGAAGCCACCGGCACAGCAGCCACAGAAGCCCGCACCCCGCCCCCCACCAGTCAACCCGAACGAGTGCAAGTCCGACCCGCACTTTCCGATCAGCAGAATAGAGGCCATGAGTCCGGAAGACCGCATCAAGAGTTTCGAGATCATGTTCGGCATCCGCTTAAAGTTGGACGGCGTGGCGCCGGAAGACACGAAACAGGCACGCATCATGGCGGGGAAAGTGCTCGATCAGTTCGACCGGAACCTGCTTCTCTCCCCAACGGATCCGACGAGCCTGCTGTCCATGCTCCGGTGCGTGCCCTGCTCGTTTCTGAAGAAACGAAAGTGCCTGGACGAGATAGTCGTGGTGAACGATCTGAAGATGGGCGGCTTTTCGTGCGGCGGCTTGGCCTACTACCAAGGCCCGAAGAAGCCGAAAAAAGTGTTTCTGAACTGGTCGACACCGGGCGGCTGGCGGAAGAACGCGTTTTTCCACGAGATCTATCACATGATCGATTTCTGCGACGACAATGTGAACGATCCGCACGACAAAGAGTGGAAAGCCCTGCACGGCCCGGGATTCCGGTACAACGACGAGACCCTGCCGCGCGTGAACAAAGCCGTCAGTCTGGATGCGCGGAAGGGCGTGGCCCCCGCCGGGTTCGCCTGCAGTTACGGCATGACCAATGTGCGGGAGGACAAGGCCTGCTTGATGGCGCATTGGATGACGATGAAACGGGATCTCGTCGCGCGGAACGAACCCGTGTTGATGAAGAAAGTCAAGATTTTGGAAAACGAACTCCGAAATTTCGACCCCGCGTTCCAGAGAGTGTTTTTGGAGTACAAATGAATAAATTTTGGAGGAGTACTTTATCTTGGTACACATTGTCTAGAAGCAGTGGAACGACCTGGTAATGCCTGAATATCGTTATCATTCCTAAAATTCATCGCGATGGAATTTCAGTTGAGTCAGGACCACTTGGTTAGGTTTTCTACATCATCGTTCTTTGGTGCCATTGTCACCTCAAGCTCAACTACTACTTACATATCGGTTTCCTCTCTGTCATACTACCTCGCCCCAGCGGCCCTGAGCTTCCAGAGACTCGGTTTACCCTGCGCAAAAACCTTTCGTGTGGTTTGTTGGCGGCTTCTCGTGGTTTCACTTCGGAAAAAACTACAACAATAGGTACTTCGGTGTGGTCTGAAGATCTGATAGAGGAATCGTCGGTTGAAAGGAAAAAGGAATGCGTTCGCCTGTCGGTGTAACAACTTGCTGCAAAAACTCGAGCCAGCATAACAATAACTTGGCATCGTTGTGGAAGTGGCCCTCGTCGCCAGAGGCACCGAAAGTGCGCTGCAGCCACTTATTTTCGTGTGGTTACTTTCAGCGATTCAAAATTGAATCTAGATCTGCTTCTCTGTTGCCACCTCTCTCGTCCCCCTAGTCTCTGATTCCGCAACTACAGGTTTTATCTGTCTCGTATTTGCTCTCGTCTATGTTCACTGGATTTTCTTCTTCCCCTTATCGCGCTTCTACAGTTTTTCATCGACATTAATTATAGCGCCATACGCATTTTTTAAAAATCTCCATAGTACAACTAGTCTCCTGAACAAAATGTCCTACCTCCCCAAGACGTGGACTAGTGGTGCCTTCCAGAAGCGGGGTATAACCATGCGAAAGCCCGAGGATTGGTTGGCGCACTACGGCAGCGTACGCGAGGAAGAGGCAGAGATGGTGTTCCGTCACAAGCCCGGCACCGACCCGCACTTGAAACGTGAGTACAAAAATAAAAAGTACAAGTACGGCACTCGCATCACACCAGAACAAGCGCCTTCAGCCGAAGTTGCGGGAGAGCAACATCTAGATGCCGATGGAAATAACAAGACCCCTCCGGATGAGCAAGACGCTGAACCGGTTCCAAAGCTGGGGGACAAGGATTTCCTCGGGCCAAAGATGGACAGCTTGCAGGACTGGCTCAGAAAATTCGGGCCGCCGGACGCCTACAATGCGCAGCTTACCTCGACTTGCTGCCGCGACCGCGATATCAAATGCAAAAATGTCTGGGTCTGGAAACTTGTTATGCTGGGTGGCGTATCACGAAGAGGCCACAAGTGCTGGCTCAGCATGACAAGTTTCTGAGCTTCGAGGTGTTGCCTATTCTGCATGACGGACTGCGTTTCTGCATGACAGAAAAATGGGGCTCTTGGGTAATGTGCATGACAAGTTTAAGAGTCATATGAGACAAGCATGACAAACTTCAACTTGCATTCTTCCAGACCCAGACATTTTTGCACTTGATACGCGAACAGGATTTCGGCAAGCTCACGGTGATCAAAATGAAACAAAAATTCTCCGTATCAAATGTAAAAATGTCTGGGTCCTCTGGAAACTTGTAATGCTGAGTTGTGAGGAGTGAACTCTCTGTAATGCACAGCCAAGCACGAGAAATATTTGCGCTACTTAGTGTTGCGCTTTCCGCATGACAAGCTGCGTTTTGAATGACAGGCAACACCAGGGTCTCTTCTTGGATACGCATCACAAAACTTTTCAGTCATGCCAGAGAAGCATGACAGATCTTGCATCCTTCCAGACCCAGACATTTTTACATTTGATACTCCGTCTTTTTCGGCAAGCGCATCCGCAACCGACACCCCGAGATGCGCACGCAGCTACCGGACTCGAAAGCGGAAAGAGGTGTCTTGGTGCACACTATCGCCACGAGTCACCCAAACCAAGAAATCCCACGAGTGGAAACCTGGCTCGAAAAAACCAGGAAGGCCAACGCACTTGGCGGTCTGGCGAAGAAGTAAAATTGGAGTGTACGTCGCATGACGTTTTCTTGATCACGCAGCACCAGATACTTGCTCTTATCGATCCTTTAGCTGTATTTGTTCCTCGTTCCTCCCTCATCTAGTAAAAGAAGATCACCCGACGGGTTGCGATTACGAGACAAAATCCAAATCATGATTCTTGACACTGAAGAAAGTGTCAGCATATGCTCATGCTCCAACTAAAATGCTCAGCACTCGATCCAGAATGCTAAATTGACCAATGCTATGAAGATCTTAAGACAACAACAAAACAAGAACACGACGAGAAATAGCATTACAAATCCAATCTCAGCATTACAGATTCAATGGTAAAAGAACATGAAGATGAACATTATTCCCATGGACCCAATGTTGTACTCCACAGGCCTTGAGTCATGTGATTATTTGCATGTCAAACTACTAATTTCCAATTGTAATAAGAACATAAATACTCTGCTACATTTGCATTACATTCTGGTGGTATTCAGTGTTCAGTATTCGTTTGCTTTGGTTCTGGATTAACCACAGAAAGACAGAGAATAAATTGACTCAACCCGCTGCAAGATGGAAATATACGGTAAGGTTTCTAAGCAGAAAAGAAATGCGAGTCGGTGTCAATGACGAAGGAGAAAATGCACGCGCTGATACGGTTCTGCTTGGGTTTCCTGAAGTGAAGATTCGTTCACCGAAAGAAATATCTGTGTGCAGGGAGATCCCGAGTTCTTTCATGTTGATCATTCCAGCAGTAGGTCAAGCAGCTCCAGCTGTAATTGTAATTAAGATGAGCGAGATCCTTGGTCTTGGATCGAAATATGCATTTTCTAAACGAAAACTAAAGACAACTATCTATGTGGCTGCTCAGAAATGCCAAAAGACGCCGCAGATCATTCCTGAAATAGTACTACTTACACGCTATTGCGCTTTTTCTTCTTTTCGTGGAGATCTCTCATTTTCGTTTCTCGTGCTAACGCGCTGAAGGTCCTGCAAACTAAAGGAAGAAGTACGAAAACCGCTTCTGATTGCTGATTCAGTTTTCCTTGTCTATTCTTGTTCTTGACGTTGCTCTGTTGATTTTCTTTCATGATTCCATCGCTTCCTCAAAACTACAGCCTGTTTCACCTAGCGCGTACTTATGTGCGTGTAAAGAAGTAGGATATTTTATCATGTAGGGTTGTGTGATATAGAAAAACAAAAACTCAGTGTGCAGATTGTGTATTCGCTTACCACAGTTTTGGTTTCACACACCAAAATTTCCTTTTTACATTGTTTCGATATTGAGGAATACAATCTGAAGAATACTTTTACAACACTCGTCATTTAGACAACACACAAGCAGAAAGTGCATGTTGGGTTGTCGCAGAGAATGCGCGGCGGAAATATTCTTTAGTAAATTCCAACATCCTGTCAGAAACAACTACAACGCGAACTCCCGGGGCCGCATAGAATTCCAGCGACGTCAATGGCAAGCGCAATAAAGGCCGACGGCACGCAGCACAAGAAATATAGATGAGACCACATATCGATTGGGATCACATCGAACTCCAATAAACGGGACCGCGGCTGCAGAAACTACCTACAGCATTCCGGGCAACAATTTGGGGAGCGCCAGGGATATTTCGACATACGGAAAAGGAAATACAAATACTATCTATTTACGTGGAGAACAGAACATCAGATCGATAGACTCCGAACATCGAGACCACGACCGATCACGACGTGTAAAATGAACAAGGTCGACGCGAAGATGAACCAGAACCGCTCAGGCGACCACGTGCGGCGCAGTGCTGCGGCCCGGCAATACAAACTGATGTCAGCTGCAGTTCTTGTTGCTGCGTCAGTTTGTAGCACTACCTCTTTCATCAGCTGCTGGTGCAACGACTTGATTGTGCCCGTTGCAGCTGACTCGACAACCGAACCGTCCCGCCTCCCGCGCAACGCGGGAGGCGGATACAACCACAACCACTACGCTGATCCATCACAGCAAGGGTGGCGCTGGCGGGTGGGGGAGTGGTGGCGAGATCGCTGGGGCCGCTGGCAGAACTGGTGGTGGTCGTCGCCACAGAACAACCGCTCGTCACAGCCAACGAGTAGATCTCCGTCGCCCACTCCAGGACGACCGGCGCCTGCTCCGAAAGCTTCTGGCACACCATCTGGACAACGACGACGTTCGGACACATACGGGGGACTGCATCGAAGAGGGGGCCTCGATAACTTCGTAGTGCCGCCACCCCCCGCAGCGCTCGCAGAAGCCGGTTGGCCGGTGCGTCAGCACCGCGGAGCGCCTCACCAAGGGACTCACTCGGCAGCAGCAGCTGCGCGTGCGGCCAGAAGGGGTGGAGCTACGCCAGCTGCGCGATCCTCTGGTTCAGGAGCCCTAACACTGCCAGATCGAGCACGTTCTCCCGAGGCCATGCGCAGGGAGAGGCTGAGACTACTAGACCCGACCTACGATCAATTCACCGGCGGCCCTGCAGCAGAAGCGGGAGGACTGCAACAAGTGCAGCCACGACCAGCGCAACAGCCGGCTCGTCCTGCACGCGCAAAACCTGCAGCAGCAGGCCACGGGAGCACAACTACAGGAGCTCCTGCTCGGGGTGGTCGCACGAGGAGCGGGCGGTCCTCTAGTACGAATGTTGGTCCAGCTTCTCCTCCTGCACAAGTCGCGCAACCACAGGCGACCTCGACGGGGGAACCATTCGGCGGTTTGGCTGATCAACATCAAAGCACCTTGATGAGCAACCACGGCGGCCTCGGGGAAGGTCATGATCAAGGATCATCATCATGGGGATCAACATTATTCCCTTCTTCAGGTCGGTCTTCTTGGCAGTACGAACCCGCTTGCCAGGCCGGCAATCCGGTGGACCCGCTGACCAACCAGCCGATCACCGCGCGACCTTTGGTGCTGGTGGACTTCTCGCAGGCGAGGGTGGACTGCTTTTTCGACCAGGCTGGGGTCCGGGAGGCTGTGCGCGCCGGGCTCCACCCGACCGCGGAGACCGCACTGGAGCCGTGGAACTACATGCTGCTCGACGCGTATGGAAGCGTCAGGATTGAAATCGTCAAAGTTGAAATAGTTTGCCATGCATAAAATGGATACCAGTTGGAAGCCCAATTTCCAAGCGGCGCATGACAAATCATAGGAGAACCGGAATCCAATTCGTCATGCTGTTTGGGCACAGAGGACTGCTTCTGTCATACTTTTTTAGCAGCTCTATTTCGAACCCTAAATAGGCTCACAATCTGCCTCACTTGCCATCCCGGCAAGACCGGCACTTCATGCCTTGGATTTTATGCATGACAAACTATCTCAGCTTTGACGATTTCAATCCTGACAGTTCCATAACGCGGACTTCATCGACACGCAGCTCGACCAAATCGAGGTGCTCGACGAACGGCTGCCGGCAGATTTCACACGAGTCTGCCACTCCTTCCGCCACGCGGTCGAACGCCAGAATCGTGAAAGCCGTGGTCGGGGTGGTGGTTCTCGCGTTGGTGGAGGTAATATTGCGACTGGGGTTTCGTCGTCTCTGCAGCCTTCAGCTGATTCGGAGTGGGAAAATTATTCGTCTTTACTGCACGACGATGATTCATCGGAGTGGGAAAATCATTCGTTTTTACTACAAGACGAGGCGCAACAAGCACATCATGCGGGGCGGCCAGCAAGCGCTGCGCAGCGCCCGCCGTCGCCGCGACCGCAACCGCAACATGGTGGGCAAGAACATGGATCACCACGGGGACAACAAGGGGCAAGTGCTCATCCTCCCAGAGACGAACACATCATGCAGTGTGATCCCGATGATACGGACGCTTTCACGCAGGACGCTCTGAAAAATGTATCGTAAGGAAAAATCCCCCCTCCCCATATTGAAAACGCACCGTCCTGGAAATTTGCGTTGCAGATTTGTGACCACAAATCCGGTTTGTCATGCAAGAAGGCAACTTTAGGCTGTCCCCCGCGTTATGTAGGCGATTTGTAATGCTGTAGGGCCTACAGGGCAGACGTCTGCCATGCTAGGCGCCTACAGCAAGAGGCCCCTGTCTAGGCTTGCGATCTGCGTGCATTGCTCTACTGCAAGACAGATTTGATTTGTGTACAGAAATTCCGCATCACAGATTTCCGTTTTGATATGGGGAGGGGATATTTTTCGTTTTGATAAAATGCGAACAGGCTGTTGCTGATTGTGGATGTGGTGCAAAAGAAGGCCTGGTGCTTCGAAGACACGGATGATGCAGCTAAGTACTTCTCGGACGTTCCCAGGGCGGAGGGATTCAAGCCCATTCCAGCTACTCGGGCCACGACCGGATTCTTCAGCAATGGGAAACTCACTTGGGTTCTGCTGCGTGAGCGCGAGCTGCCGTCGGGCTCGGGGGGCCATGCAGGTTTAACAACACAAATGCAAGTGATGAAGCGTAGGTGGGGCTGGCGCTGGGACGCCGAGGAAGGAAGACGGGTCCACGTCGTGACGTCAAGAGAATACGTTGACCCGTCCAGCTTCTCGCGCAAGTTGGCCTGGGTGCCCCAGTGGTTCGCAGACTGGAAAAGAACCATGGCAGCTGCGCGCGAGGGAAGCCGTTCCGAGCCGCAGCTACCCATTCCGTGATCTACTTCGTCTTGTTTTACGACCACAGTGAAGTCATGAAGCAATATTTTCCGTATTAAGAATTGTTCGCCAGGCACGTCGAAAATGGGCGGTGGAAATCTTCGCGATGGACGCAAATTGTCCACTGTGATGTTATTTTGACAAGAAGGCCCTTTGAATGTTGGCGGAATCAAACTATGTGAAACTCAAACTAAAACTATGTGAAGGCAGCGCAATACAATGGCACTACAAGACATAAAGAATAATTACTCGTGCTCTACTACGTCTATGATTTCTGTTTCAATTGCAATTCATTATCTTTAGAACTTCCCAGAAAAACTTGTAGAAAGCGTATACAATAAGAAATAATGACCGCAAGGATCACGATTACCATAGCAAAAAGTATTTATCAACCGTGGACAATGAATAAATGTAAATCAAACGAGACAAAAGTAAGTACTAGTTTACCCTGTCCTGTCGAACTACCGCGCTCGCGAGTTGAACTATACAATGCTTTTTATTTTTTCAAAGTAGAAGGCAAACTACAAGCTCGGAAATCGACTAACAAACGAGCTTTGCCTTTGCTTAGGGTGATGAAAGATGAAACAGTCTTTCCCGGGGGCGTATCAAGGTCCTTCCAGGAGGAAAGACGAAGCCAAGATAAAAATCAGCGATGTAGGTAGCACCCGGCAGCAAAGTGGGCAGGATTACTTACCACGTAAGTAGCGGCTCAACTGATGATTCCAGCACTAACATCGGACATTATAGAATTCATTATTGTACGATCTGGAGGTGGTCGATCAATCTCGATGTTATGTGAAGCTGCAGCTGCTTCGAATCACTTCAAAAGTTGTCTGTTTTATCATTGAAAAAATTGTGTAAAAACAGAAGTTAGTGTTAGTTTCGTAATCGAATGCGAAGTTACCTAAGAGTAAGACCTGTAGAAAATTATCAACCTTTAGCGGACGAGATTGAACAGCGAGCGCGTCAGTGACAGGGTAAACAACTCATGAATGAAAGATCTCGAAAATGCAAAATAGTGTGTACTTAGGAATGCGTGTAGCATATTCGATAAGTTCGATCGTGATACTTTTATGTGATATAGAGTAGAAAAAGAAAAAATACTTGGAGATTGTAGTTGAAATACTTGATATTATGATGGACTTTTTGCTTGAGAATCAATTATCTGTGACAGCAATATGAACTACATCAGGGCGTCAAAGGTGCGGGGGAGCGCGGCTAAATGAAGCGCTCTTCCTTCATTTTTTGCCGGATTGCTGTTTCAGCAAGTGAAGAACAAGATAGAAAAAAATTATAGAGGCACTAATTTGTAGTTGATGTACATGTATGATTGATCCAAAAAGAAAAATAAATAACTTCTACTATTGTGTCGCGGTTGCGTGATCTCCTCGTCTCACTGAAGAGGTTACAAACCCGCAAACTGCAAGATACAGAAGTGGTTCTAGCTCTATTGAGCAACATGTAAGATGTAGTCGCGAGAAGCAAAAAATTGCACACCAAGACACCCTGCATACTAGCATATTAGAAGTAATGAGCACCAGCATACGACCATAGAGCAAGAGCATATGATATAGACAAGATCGAGAATAGTTGCAAGCAGACTGCACTCGGCAAACACGACGACAAAATGAACCAACATGAGAAGAATGATCATGATGTTTCTGTTTCTCGCAGATAGTCTTGAAGTAGCATTGAATGACACCTCGAGATTAGCGGAAGCAGAACAGCAGAACAAAGACAAACATGTTTTGAGCCATGATTGCATTCATTTTTTTAGACAAAACACGACCATGACCAACATCGTTCACATGAAAAAACCGCAGAAAAAAATCACATCTTTCTTTGCGTCGGGAAAGCAAGGAAGAAGCGACGCGTTGTTTCTCGATGAAGATGGGATAAAGAAAGACAAGAGCTGTTCTCTTGGAGGATTTGAGCCCGTTGATCCTCTTGCGTCCGTGTACTAGTTCCAGTAAGATACGAAATCACAACCTCTACCACAAAAAAATTAGAAAGTGAACAAGGCTCAGGGAGGACTATTGAAAGCAAAACAAGGAAGCAAATCATGCAAAGGTTTTCCATGACATGGAGAAGCACTGGATCTTTAGTACACAACTTTTCTCTTTGTGACGATCCTCGTCTGTTCGTCGCGGGTGGTGGAAAAGAAAATTGCTTCAAAAATATCTTCTAGAGGCTCTAATAAAGTAGATTTCGATTCAATTCACGAGATGCATCATGGGTCCACAAGATCTTTCGCAACAAACGTGGCTAGGCCCGGTGCCGAGGAATTGAAAATAGATTTTTTCCCAAGTAATTCCGACAGCGACTAGAAATCTCTGGTGTTTCACTTTGATGTACCTTCTACTTCTAGCACTCTTCTTTTTCAGAATTTTTGCACGACCTACATACTTTGATGCTTATAAGTATATGTTTCGGAATCGAAGTAGATACTTTTTTTTCCAGCGAGCTCATCAAGCTTTAGGACATGGACGATGCGGACATAACGTATTATCGAAGTAACATACCGAGACGAGCCGCCGTCTCGTGTTTCCTCGCCTCTACGATTTTGGCGTCGACAAGTGCGGCGCTGAAAACGAGGACGCAGGATGAAATTTCTCCAAGTACTAGCAGATGAGCTTCGATAACAAGACGACATATGGCGCCAGCGTCGAGAACAACTTCTCCGCGGCGATTTTCTGTCGGACGGACAACTTCACCAGAGTCGTCCGATTCTAGTGTCATGATCGTGCACCAATTTATTGCATCGTGCTGGTGACCAGGGAGCTGCCAGCCCAGGCAGAGAGGTAGTTGAACTCTTGTTTAATGTGCTGGACAAGAACTTGGGCTACAGCTAGACAACTCGAAAAGCTGCACCATGCTCAGAGCCTTGACGAATTATTTTCGCAACGCCGTCGCCGGCGATGGCGATGCGCAAGAACAGCAACAGGCGCGACAGCACCAGCAAGACCGAAGACAAGCGCACCAAGAGCGGCAGCAAGCGACTGCACCTACTGCGAGCTCATCTTCACGACCTGCAAAGTTGCGTCGCGTCGTCGGGCAGCTGCAGGACCAGGAGGAGGTGAATGACCAGAATTTATCTCGAGCTCCTATAATACGTCAAGAAGGTGGACCAGCGACCAGCAATGCACTGTCCAGGACAAGGCGCGCACAGCTGCACTCAGTTGTGGATCATGCAACTAGAGCTAGCAGAAATGTTGGCGAAGGGCGTGGAGGAGGCGGAGGACGACCTCCACACGGTCATCTTGCAGAAGTCCAAGTCCTCCCTTCGCAGCAAGAACGACTACCAGGAGCCATGCTGCATCATTCCTCTTCGTCCCTCTGCAGCAGTCACGCGGCGAGTCCGGCCGTGCAGAGCGAGATCGAGGCAGCAGAACAAGCGAGGGACAACCAACGGTGTGGGTTTATTTCCCGGCCGGCTTTCCCTTTCCTTCCCACAGCGTCTTCCCAGCGCTCAAATCTCATGGCGAGGAACGCAATAGATCCCAACAGCAGAAGTAAACCATTCTCGCAAGAACCACGTGGAAGTAGCAACAGCAACAAGCGCGGCTCCGTTTTTGTGAACCGGACGGATCTTGAGCCAGACTTGCTGGGCCCGACTTCCGTTGTACCTGGGCGGACTGCAACAACTGCGGCGATTGCAAAAAATCTGCTGCCACATCAACACGCAACTACCTCAGGCAGTAGTAGAGGTATCTACCGTGACGATCCGGATCAAATCTACTTCGAAAAAGCAGCGAAACGCCTGAAAAGGAGGCCAAGCCACGACCACAACCACCCTGAACGCGACTTGACGGCCCGAATCATCCAAAAGCAGGTTTACGACCCGGATTGGGCGGACGTAATTGTGGAGGTTCCGCTCGTCGATAATGTTGCGATAGCTTCAGGAGGTTCTTTTGGACGCGCCTTGACCGACGCGCCGCCTGTATTGCCGTTAGAAAATCAAGTAGGGGAAGAACGATTTCAAGTTCAGCCACAAGAATTACACAGGAAAGAATCGCTGTCACCACCACGAGACACGAGGCCTGCTTCGGGAGGTTTTAACAGCGAACAAGCAGAAAATGCCTCTGTTGCTCCGCTTCCGCAGCGACTCGTGGAGCAGCATCGCCAGCGTTTTCTGCAGGATCTTTCGGAAGAAGAAAGTTCGGAGGTAGAAGACGAAAGTAACGATGAGCCAGAGCCTGGGGTAGTAGAGCAACAATTTCATGATCCAGAGCAGGAAGGAGCCCCACCACAATCGGGAGACATCAGTGGAAATGCAGCAGCTGCTCTCGCCTTTGGCGGACCCTCTACTACCTCAATATTTGCCGCAGGCGGAGCGACTCCTGGGGGAGATGCTGGGACGACCTCCAACATTTTTTCAACAGGACCCGCGCCCGCCGCATCGACTATTCCGGCTGCGGGAGCAGGTTCTGGGACTGGGTCAATATTTGGAAATCTTGGAGGCGCGTCTTCGTCCACGTCAATATTTGGGGGCGCCACGACCAGCGTCTTTGGCACTACGACAACCGACAACGCGTCTAGTGCGGCTAAGACGGAAGACAAAGCCGCCAAGGCCGCCACAGGTAGTTCTGTCGATCTGAGCAAACCTATCGCTAGCGTAGCCAGTATCTTTGGCAGTGCGCAACCAGGAGGTGATAGTTCATCCGCAGCAGCTGGTAGTTTTAGCAGCATCTTTGGCACCAGCACGGTGCCGGCGGCTGCATCGACGCCAGCTGCTTCAGCAAAGTCACCTTCAAAACACGTCGGAACTACAACTTCTGCAGCAGCGGCTGCAAGAACAGATAGCGCTCCTCCTCCTGCAACTTCTATATCCCGATCGCGGTCCGCAGCCCGGGACAACAACAAAAAGCAGAAAAAGCAAAAGAAGAAGAAGAACGAGGACGCGGATTTGCGGGGAGCCTCCGCCGCAGACCTTCAAGCGAGGAACGAAGAGTACTTTGCGGAGAGGGCGAAAGCGCCGCTGATCGCTTCCGGCCCCGGAATGTTCGCCGCTTCTTCTTCATCCGCCCCCACGGGGACGGGGGACGGGCTCGCCAGCTTCCTGACCGGAGTGAGCGGAGGAAACGAAACACAGGAAGTATTCGGCGCCGCAGGAGGCGAAAGCGGACAGAACACGACGGGCGAAGCAGGAGGAACCGTTTTTCCACCCCAGCACGGCGACCAAGAACACGAAATTGGGTTCTCCACCACGATGCCGCCACCGATCTTCGGCCAACCGGACATGGCGCAACCAGAGAACCAGAATTTTACGAGCAGTAGCAGTGCCGATGAGGACATGATGGACATCTCACACACACCCCGAGGAGCCGACGCCACCGGTGGTCAGAGCAACGTTTGCGCCTTTGTCGAGCCCACGCAGGACAATGTGTACTTCCCAGAAACGGCCGATATTTGGCCCGCAGAAGCACGAGGAGGAACAACCACAAGGTACTTGTACTACCTGCTACTGGTTCAGTTCTATACTTGCATACTTACATACGTACAGCACGTCTACTTCGAAAATTCCCAAGATTAAAAAACGTGAACAGAACTACAAGCAGGAAAAGGAAAACGAATGAGAAAACACATCAATCGCAAAAATCTTCTACAGGTACGTGACCATCCGGCGCAACACGCAACTTCCCGAGTCGTTCGGTTTCCGGCCGCAATTCGGCACCGGCTTTTCCCACGCGGCGGACCGGTGGTGCAAGCAGGGGGTGTACTGGCTGTCCACACCGGGTCCCGAGGCTGCCAAGCCGGGCACGCCGAACGCGCTGGCGCAGAGTCTAAAGGTGTCGCCGCAGACTGCGGGGCAGCTGCGCGTCTACCAACCGCCGGCGCGACGGGATGCTGCAAGCGACCCGGTGTTTGGGCCGGCAGGGAAGGACCAAAAGCAGATTTTCGGCACCAGTGCCGACTACTGGCGCCACCGCGCGCTGACCTGGTCGCAACCGGAAATCCAGAGCAGCATGCAGGCAAGCAACTACTGGCTGAAGGCGTATCGACTAGCGGCCTTTGACCAGGAGGTGTTTAAGCGGGTCGTTTTGGACAAGGTCCTTGCAGAGGAAGAGTGGAAAGAGACCCACGCGACGATGCGGACAGAGGTGGACAAGATCCGAGAAGAAAAGCGGCTATTCGAGCAGCAGCGGACCTTGAGGCAGCCCCTGCAGTATGAGATAAAAACTGGTGAAAGCCAGAACCTAGCGCAAAAACCGCTCTTGTCGGCGTCGGCTGTCGCGGCAGCGAACGCAAACAAAGTGACACTCACGGCAAATGCAGCTTCGAACAAGGTAGGAACTGGAGCGAGTTCATCTTCGAGCGCAGCTTGGAACAGGAGCGACAATCGGACCAGCGAAAATCAAAAGCAGGGTGACCAAGAGCAGGAAGAAGGCGCGTGGGAAGACCAGTGGACGGAAAAAGAGTGGGCCGACTGGCGGGAAGAGCGGAAGAAAAAGGTGGAGAAGGAACTGAAACGAGAGGTGAAAAAAATCTGGAAACAGGACGAGCCGTGGAATCAGAATGCCGCCGGCGGTGCTGGAAAAAACACCAGCAGTAGCAGCTCGTGGAACAAGAATGCCGGAAATAAAGTTAAAGGCGGAGGTAAGAATCAAACAAACTGGTGGGACAAAAACAGCCAGGGAGGTAACAGTAAGAACCAGCACAAGGGCGGGAATAAGTCCTGGACACCGGGCATGGCTACTAACAACAATCCCGCGGCAAATTCGGCGTCGTCCAAGGACCACCAGCACCAGCAAGGCAAATTCTCTTCGCAGAAAGGACAAGGTCAAAGTTCCTCCATCTACCCCGCTGGAGGTGGCAAGGGCAGCGCAGGGAAGATGCACAATCCGAAGGGACGCAACATAGTCTGGACCCCCAGCGCTGGAACGCACATCGAGGGACAACAACCTGCTGCTGCTCCGCAACAAGCGTCGAGCTGGAGGCAGGACCAACAAACAGGTGGAAAGAACAATAATTACGACCAGTACAACAACAATCACAATCAGCGAGAAAGCGGCAAGCACAAGCTGAAACTGAAGACCGGGAGAGAAAAGGACCGGATTGCGCACCGCGGCCCCGAGGCGGCGGGGGTGAACACCGCAGCGTCCTCGCAGCTCCCACAGAAACAGCAGTACGACCCCCGGTTCACCGCCAAGGCCCAGGGCGCGCAGAAACGGTGGCGGTGCCAGCAGTGCACACGACCCGTGCCTTCAGAAGACGTGCTGCACTGCGCGGTCTGTGACCCAGTGAACGGCCGGAGCTGGGTGCCACCTGTTCCCGCAGCAGAGATCATCAAGGACGAGGGGAGGAACCGCCCGAAAGTGAACCTCAAAGCAGCCAACCGCCACATTCTCCACGGCACCGGGTTCGCGCGCCAGGGAGGCTTGATGGGGAACGATCGAGGGAGGCGGTGAAGGTGATGATGCTCGTAGTTCTTGTGGTCTCACCGACTAGCCGCTGTCCCTGTTTGCTGGGCGGACTTTTGGTTCCACGCTGGTCTCATGATCTTGTCTGCTACGCGGACTCAGCGATGACGATGCCACAGTTATTTCTCTTTCTGACTGCATAAAAAGCGCGACGTTTGTGACACCAACCCAAGCGACACGAAACAACTCATTTTTTTATTCAGACGACCATCATCCATGAAAAACGGAATATACACCGCGAATGAAGCGGACAAAGCAAAATAAAAGAAAGCGATTACATCAACCCGTACTACATGTGTTGTGGGCGCCCCAAGTTTGCGTTTTTTGTTCTGTTTTACGATCAGCGGTGACAGCACAAGCACTCATGGAATAATCGGAGGTGGTACTCAGAATGAAGGTCCAGCAGAAAATGAAAATGTAGTTTTCAAAACTACAAGATCATGGAACTGCACAACATGCATCGCTGAAACAGAAGACAGGCACGCTTGTGCAGTCACAGTCAGCAATCCATTACACAAAATAAACGAGATAGGAGTTTATTGCAAGAACTTCAACTTCTATCTTTTTGTCAGATTCTCGCATTTAGTGTTTCAGAAAAAAATGCGTTTTGTTTTGCCTTTTTGGATTGGGGCGTGTTGGCAATCATGCCTCCTTCGGCTCCTGCTCTTCACTTCATTACCCACTCTTTTCAGCAGTATGGTTGCAACGCCTGAACGAGCCGCGAAGGCGATTGAGATGGAAGAAGACTGGTCGACTGGCGAGGAGCTCCTGCAGCAACTAGATCCAAATGAAGTCGTCACTAATGAACCATCTGCAAGTTTTTGTGTGAATCTTCTCTCTCTCCTCCCATCCGAGATCCTTTCCAACAACGTTGCGCGAGCTGCTGGCACTGGGGACTTTCTGAAATTAGCCTCTGGCTCGACCGCAACGGCGGCTTTGCACCACCAGGTGTTGCACAGCGATCTTCCGGGAAGTTTTCGGGCAAATGTGGAGAAACAGCTGAAAGGGGCTCGCTCGTGGCAGGACTTTGTGCAGGCGGTGAAACTCTGGCAGGACCGATTTCGCCCGGACGCGGACTTTTTGGACGTAAACAGACCCGGACGCAAATTGTTGCTGAAAACACTCAGTCACGAATTGCAGCGGTCGCCACTAACGTTCAGCTGCACCCACATTCTACCGCTACTGCGCCGGTTCAGTGCAGGGGAGATTATTGAGGGATTAGGTGCCTGCAACAGAACCTCCACTGCGAACAAATGCCGCCCGGTCGTCGGGTGCATAGCCTCTCGTCCAGTCTGTGCATCGATCCCGCTTCCGACGGCCACCAGAGCGGAATCTTCGAGTTCATCTGCTTCCCCGCGCACCGCTGCAAGGCAAAGTGTGGTGGACGCTGACGCCACGCGCGTGCAGGAAAAATGGGGGCGGAACGTCCTCCACACCATTCGGTCGTCGTGTGCGGATCACTCTGGCTGCGCGCACACGTGTAGGGCGAGTTTGTTGATGACCATTTTGCGCCTAAATTTTGTCCTTCCAGCGGACCGCATTGCGCGTAGAACGAATTCTGGAAGTTCATCAGGGACTAGCTGCCAAGGAGGTGCTGGGACGAGGGACACTACGCACGGTCCTCCAAAGACGACATGTTTGTGCTGGAAAAATTCGCTCGGGCACGAGAAGGAAAGCGCGCTGCTGAGTCGGAGAAGACAGTGCGTAGTAAGCGAACAACCGAGAAATCCAGATGGGAGCGTGGCATCAAATCCCAAGAAAAATAAGGGCAACGATCATGCTCCTGAAGATCATCATGAAGTTCTTATGCACCCACCGCCACCAGCACCAGCAGCACCACCAGCTGCAACCAACCCTGGATGGAACGATCACGGGACGTTCCTGCGCAAGAGAAAAAGTGACCGGGGCCTCTTCGGACAAGAGGCCGTTCACCCACCTCCGCGTTCCAGCGATGCCTTTTTGCGCGTGCCGTTTTACGGCTCTCAGCCGAACTTCTCGACCGCAGCGTGCAATTTCTGTGTCGACCGGCGTTTCGCGAGAGAACTTGCGGGGTTCATTCGGGACAGCGTTGTAAAACTTGGGATCGAACTTGCCTCCACGTCTAGAACTGGGACCGCTGCAGAGGACTCCGACATGGTGGTTGAAGAGCAAGATCATGTTGTTCTTGAAGACGTCGACACAGACATGATTCCAGCCGACAACGAGGAGCTGCCGCGGCAAGCGCGGGATGTTGAGGACGAGATGATGGCACAAGAACTGCAAAACCGCGAGGAAGATGAGGCAAATGCAAATGATCAGCTTCAGCACGAGAGGCAACTCCTGTGGCGGATCATCTACAACATCTGCTACGGCTGCGGCCCGGAGTGGTTCTACGCCGATACTTTTGGCTTCACGAGGCAGCATGTGCGTGCGTTGACGAATCTTCTTGACCAAAGCATCCCGCAGCTACTAGGCGGAGATAAAGTAGGAGTTGAAGAACAGGTGCCAGGTGGAACTCCATCTTCGCGGCTTAGTGTGCCACTTATTTCACAGCAACCATCAGTCTCTTCTGGTGAAATAGGTGATGGCGCTAGTACATCAACAGCCACCACATCTACGTCACCGAGGCAGCTTGATTCGATCACGCGGCTGCATGTGAGATGGAAGAAGGAACTTGCGAAGCACGAGAATGACCTGGCGTGGGTGCAATTCTGGCTTCTTTCAGTTTCTGTGTCAGTGTATGAACATGGGGTCAAGGATCAACTAACAGCCTGTGGTGCTACTGCCGGCACTTCCTCGTGCACAACATTTTCGCCTTCGTCGATGGCATCAGTCTCAACAGCCGCATCTTCTTGTTCCCCAGTTGCAGCGGAACATCAGACTCCGCCTTGTCTTCCAGATCAAGACGCGGACGGGGATATCTCTTCTTTCGGAGAGGTTAGTGCACCATCCGATGAAATTCAACAGCTGGTCGACGGTCACGTTGCTTTGCTCGAGCTAATTCTCGTACGAGCTGTTGAGTCCGAAGTGCGGTTGCGTGTGTTGGAATTGATCGGTTACTGTTCCGATTCAGTGCTAGATTCCATCGCAGAGGCTCTGTGGAGGCTCCTACCACGGCATCCGTACAGCACCGACCCAGCAGTGAAGGCGAGACTGGAAAGATTGCTAAAAAAGGTCTGGGCGTATCGAATGTCCGGGCGGGAGGAGGAGCGCGGGAAGAGGAGACTTGCGGAGTTGGCCGCGGAAGAAGGCGACGGGCTGTGACAGTAGGAGAATGCTGTGCAGGTGCCGTTTTGATATGTTTCACTTTCAGTTTTGTTCGAGAATACAGTCTGTGAACAGGCCTGCGAATGAATCTGTTTTGCTTTTTCGAGGTAGTGTACACAAGAGCGACCCATACGTAGATACTAGTAACCTACTTCTGTCTCCGTGGGTCCTGTAGAAAGAATCCGAAGACAAAAATGAAACTCGCATTGCAATTTTTCTGCACAAATGTACAAGCTCAGCTCGCAGCTGTCTGCTACTATTTCATTTGAAGAAAATCCAAATTGGCGAAATGAATGCAAATATCAACGGTTGTGCTTGTGGATGAAAGGATCCAGTCTGTGGATGATCGCATGTTTCTCCAGGTCTTGCAAATGAGCCTCGCTTAGTTCTCTGCACGACCATACTGGTGGATGCTGAGTGTAGTAGGCCGTTACGAGAGCGACTTGCAAAGTCGGTCTGGTTCTCCTCGGTACATGGTCATCAACATGCTGTACATAATCCTGCACAAGCATCATCAGTCTTCTGTCTTCATGAAGAAGCACTTCTTAGTTCTGGCATTTTCAGCCTTCGAACTTTGCCTTAGCGATACGTGAACATCTTCTTCCATACTTCCGCTGTGGGATTGTCAACATCTTTTTTGGTTGCACTTGCAGCAGAGTCAAGTTTGTAGAGTGAGAGGACAACAAGCTGCTCACAACACCTATTGAAATAACCTGCATGCCCTTGTTCCACCTGTTCGTTGATGCCCCCGTCACCCTCGTCTCCAGACATGCTAGCAGCGAGCAAACTGTCTCGCGGCGCCGCGAGCAGGGTACTGCCGCCTCTTCCCTTCGTGAAGGACTACCCGGAGTACCTTTCAGGTCTGCAGACCATCATTGGTGTTGGGAAAAATTACAGCAAGCACATCGACGAAATGTGGGAAAAGTACGAGAAGGATCTGCCGAAAGCGAAAAAGCAGAAAACCGACCCGAGTCATTTGCACACGGGGTCGAACCCAATCTCGAGAACGCGACAGTCGCGCCCGAGCCACGACCCGATCCTGTTTCAGAAACCAAGAACCTCCCTCGTGTTCGATTCGCCGATCATGTACCCGAAGAGCTGCGGCCCCGTGCACCACGAGATTGAACTGGCCGTGATAATAGGCAAGCAGGCATACAACGTGAGGGAGCAAGACGCGCTGCAGTACGTGCGGGGTTTTACAGTGGGGTTGGACATGACGGCCCGGGACCCACAGACCGCCGCGAAGGACAACGGACACCCGTGGGACGTGGCTAAGGGGAGGCCTCACTTTCTGCCTCTACCGAGAAACTACCTGACGACTGCGGAGTGTTTGCCAAATGGAAGTGACGCCGCGGGTGGCAGTCTTGCCGGTAAAAATATTTACCATTATAACTATAAGTACAGACCTCGTCGTCCTCGTAGTCCTCGTTGAACGTGAGCTAAACAACGCATTTTAGTTTCAAGCATACCATCTCCAATTTCGATAGAGTTGTAGGAGGATGATGAAATTTCGTCGATTCATGTTGGCGTATCGTGGTTACCTGCGTTAGCGCCCGTGGTTCGATTGGCTAAGGACAACAATAACTACTGAGCACAACAGATATTAACATCCAGGGGCAAATGAAGGGATGTGGTATAGCAGTTTCTCGACGCATTGATAAAATACCTCCCCGGATGCCCCTGGATGACTCAATTCATTTCTCAATCAAAAAATAGCACCCTGCTTCGATTTTTTCCCCCCGAATACGATAGCGGTCTCTTTTCTGTATTTTCTTTCTAAGGGCAGCAGTTTCGTATATCCCTCTGTAAGTACTTCATAGTGGGTGCTATATCGGCGGAAGGTTGGGGATTCCGGCTCTGCCGTTGGCATTTTTTTGACTTCATAAGATTTTTCCTCTTCTTTGCAATTGGTAGTGAGGGGCTTCAAGGGGGTGGAAAGTGACGGACGAACCTTGAGAATTTCAATATCAAAGGTGAAGAGAAGAAACATCCTATGCTCCTTCTCTTCGGAAGATATAGATGTCGCACTTTGATAAGAAAGCAGAGGATGACCCCTAGTCCCGAAATTTCCGCTACCATGGGCATTATTTGTTGAAAAGCAGTCACGTGTCTTCAATTTGCAGGTGCCTTGCGCGCGACCTCTAGAGATAATTTCCGTCTCCTCTAGTCAGATTTTGTCTCTGAAGAGGGCAGAAAGAAGACTAGCTACGCTGACGAGAGATCCTAACTCGTCATGATTGCTCTTTCCAAAAATGTCCGCCACTGTCGTTCCTCGCTGATGATCATGCCTTCCAATCCCCTTTTTTTATTCAACGAAAAGCTTTGTTTTGTGCTAGTCAGCTTGGGCGACAGGGCACAAGGAGACAGGTACAGTGACACAGCCGCCAAGACATAGCAGAGGCTAATGGAGTCGAAGACAAAATCAGTCTCTTGGGTGCCCGCTTTCTTCGCGTAGCAAGATCGTGCGCACCCTGGCTGTGTCTTCCCAAGCGTGACGGGGTGGAGCGATTGCGTACCTATGAGGATGAGGAGCCTCGGCTTGCTAAAACATCATTGCGGATGGCCCCGCATTGATGTCGGACAAGTCCCGAAGACGCATGCTGATCACATTGAACCGCGGCGGAGGAGGAGATGAGCAGAGACCTATCTTAATCCTCCTTGAACACTAGGATCTGCACTACTTCTCTTTGCTTATGGTTTATAGTTGATCTCATACTAAAAAAAAGCATACTTTTTCATCACTGCGTTCGCAGGTTTTACTGAGTTTTGGATGTATATGTAAGAATACATTTCGACATAACTGAATAAAACAGCCTCCTGCAAGAGCGCCCTTCCTCACGCAGAGTTCGGATTGGAGCTGAAAGTGAATGGAAAAGTGCGACAGTCCACCTCGACGAAGGATCTACTTTTCGACGTTCCCTTTTTGATTGCGCACATTAGCAAGGTTTTTCCCTTGATGCCTGGCGACGTTATCATGACGGGAACGCCGGAGGGCGTGGCTGGCGTGGAGCACGGCGACCATTTGGAATTGGAGCTACAGCTGCTGGACGGCGCGGAAAGCAGCGACAAGGCAACCAAGTTGAAGTGCGACTTCCACGCGGAGCTCTTTCAGGATGATGATGCTGTATGATAGTGATAGATCGGGCATCACTGCTCAAGATGGGATATGGTTGAAGAAAATACGAAGAGAAAGAACTCGAACTCCGAAGCAGTACTACAGGCCGCGGGTGTCCTGCTGCTCTATGACTATGTGGGCATCGCGAGGTACCACAAGGAGATAAGTACCACGCCAACAGATGAAGCGAACACGTCTTCATCCCCAAGTCAGAGGCTCCAAGATCGCATTTTTCTTGTGTTCGGGTGGACAAGTATTTTTTTAGGATGGATTTAAACTTCTGATCCCAAGAGAAGCAGATCTGCTCTCCTACGTTGCATCTTGGGCGCATGATGAAAACGAAGATCAACGAAGCAGTTCCAGTTCGCTACAACTTTGCAGACTGGATTTGGAACGAAGGAAGACAATGAAAAAGATGAACCGGATCATGGTATCGCTTATGCGTCCGAAGGTGATCGGATCCCGCCGGCTCCCAGAAGGTCCGAAGTCTTCGACGTTGACTTTGCACGCCTGTACACCCAGCATCCACCTTCAATTCTACCGTTATTTGAACATGACTTCACCTACTTAGCTACTTAAAAAGTTTTTTTCGCATTTGCTCCACCTCTTGCAGCAAGCAGAGGAAACGTGAAAATTACATTGCAACGCAAGCAACTTCGCTATGCCCCACTACTAGAAATAGAAATTGACAACAAGCTCTTCTGGACGTCGTACACGGTTTGTTGATTTGTTTACGCACGACTACTTGTTCTTCAATCAAACTCGATTTCCCGGTGCTTCCACCCACTGAAATGCTTTCTTTGGAAGACAGCCACAAGTATGTTGCGAAGATCGAAGGGCAGATTAAAGACAAGCTGGAGCAATGCGGGTCCTTGTCCGGGAAGAAATTCGCCCGGCAGCGACAGGGGCTGCAGGACGAAATTGCAAAGTTGAAAGACGGACCGCAATACAAAGCGTGTCTGAAGCTCGTGCAGACAGATGAAGCCAGTAAACCAGCCGCACCCGCCGCTCCAACAGGAGACGGAGCGGCCAATGGCGCAGCTCTCGCGAACGGAAGTACGCCGTCTTCCAAGGAAGGGGCGTCGACGGCGGCGTCCAGTACGTCTGCCACGCCCGATCTGCCAGATGGGAAGACCAAACCCGCACCAGCGCCGGTGGTAATAGAGGCTGGCTTGCAGGAGGTGGTGGATAAGATCCAAAAGATCCTTGACACAGGCTCAAAGAAGGACTTGGAAGCCCTGGGACCCATGGCGCGGTCCGTTTCCGAAAAGGATCTGGTGCTCGCGAGCGCGGCGAAGATAAATACGGCACTAGCCACGAAAAAACCCCCACACGCGATTCCGAACGCGATTAGTGTCTGTGAGCAGCTTGCGTTTTGCACGTCGCTGATGTCGACCGTATATCTGGACTTGCTAGCTCTATCGCACGAAGGGAAGCTCGCGGCCCAAGTCACGAAGGTGTTGGAGGCAGTGCTGCAGTCGGGACGGGGAAACGCGTTGCCAGCATTCTTGCCGGTAATACTCGGCGCGATTGAAAAGCCGCCAGGGTCGAAATGGAAAGTCAAGGTAGGAGGTTTTCGGCTGTTTATCTTTGTTTTTGATTGTAGTATAGCAAATCCAGTCCCAAAATTATTTTGCACTGAAGCAGACCCTGTAGCATCACAAATATATTACTTCAACAGCTTGTCGCCCTTGATCTTTGCGGGACCATTCTCGATCTTCTGCGCGAACACTGTCCCAAGCAGATGGCGAGTTTTTTGCCCCAAATCGTCCCTGTTCTGCGCGGGGCAGTCTCGGAAGTGCGCGGTGAATTGAAAGAGCAGGGCACAAAGCTGTTGACCCGCGTCGGCGAGATTGTCACATGCCCGGAGATCCGAACCATGGCCCCGGCGTTGATTTCCTGCCTGCTCGATTTTGGCAACATGAAGCTCGCAAACGAGACACTGTACAAAATCGCGAACATATCCAAGAAAAAAAACTGTGTAAGTGTAACTTTGTCTTGCAGAAAATGCAAAACTGTATACACTTGTCATGCTGGACATACATCAGAGGCTATTTTCGTACGTGTTTTCAAGTACTAGCTGCTCCTAAGTACGCATGCCAGGTTTTCTGTGTCGTGCAGAGCAAACCCAAACTTGTGATGCTATTCCTCAAGAAACTTAGACAGTTTTTTTCTTGCATAGAACACCACGTTTCTCCACTACGTCGACGCAGCGTCCTTCGCCCTGCTCTTCCCAATTGTCCACCGAGCCATGAAGGAGAGACAGCACGTATCCCACGAAAAAAGTGTTACAGTTACACATTTGTAGTGAATTCAGCAACACTAACACAAATTTCTCTGCATGAGCGAAAAAACTTGTAATGCAGAAACCCAGACCCTGCTACGGGAAATGAAAAGGAAAACACCTATGCAACGAGGCTCCTATGCATATCCGGCATGACAGAGCTTGTCTGCCTTGCTCGGCCTACAACACAATGTGTAACTGTAACACTTTTTTCTTGCGATAGCACGATGCGAAGAAAAACGGCATCCAAATCGTCGGCGCGTGCGTCATCCTGATCGAGCACCCAGATGTTTTGATGAGCTACCTGCCCGCGCTCTTGCCAACGGTAAGCTGCGATTGAACGAAGTTTTTTGCCTTCTCATTGCCATTCATGTTGCTCATTCTTGCTACACAGCCAAGCTGCAAGTTCTTTCACTTTGCGTACACGGTCTAGAATCATGAAGCTGATGAGCATGAAAAAGATACGCCAGTTATTTCAAAAAATTCCACAGCTGGAAGAACTCGCAGTGGACCCGACCTTTGAAATTCAACGCGAGGCCGCGAAGGCCTTTGGAACGCTTTCCAAGCATCTCCCGGATCTCCTCCAAACGAGAATTCTCCCGTGGCTTCTAAGCAAACTAGAGTCCAATGACGCCGACCAGCATCAGGCGCTGAACGACCGAACCGGCGCTGGGCACTCCCTGTCAGAGGTCTTGAACCAGGTGGCGCCGCTGTTTGCGCCGGTCTTCTACCACGTGTTGATTCCAAGATTACTCACGGGAAACCCGCGCCAGCGCGACGGCGCCCTGTGGGCGGTGTCGTTTCTCTGCAAAGCAGACATTTTCGAAAGGTACGTCGACCAGGCCTGGTGTGTATGCATTGCAAAAGTATCGTACTAGTATAAATTGCATCACAAATTTTGGCAACAAGAAAATTCGAATTTGTAATGCTGTTTTACCTCAGGAAGGAGATTGGTCATGCATATTTGCAATCAGTACGAGTGCGATACTTTTGCACAGGATAGTGCGCAGTGCTGAAAAACCTAACGCACGAGGACGCCATGGTGAATGAGAGGGCCTGTCAGGCGGGAAAAGACGTCATTCAAGAGTATTACTAAATTTCCATTTTCAACATAATTTTCATTTTCATTTCATCTTTTCTCCATCGTGAGCTCCCAGGACAGTTTCGTTTATCACGTGCTGCTGCGTGCTGGATACAACTTTAACTTTTTACAGGTTGTTGCGGTTGTGCAGTGATTTCGCAATGCTAATGCCTTCACAAACCCTTACCCTTTCCCTTGCAGGTTTGGCGGCACCCGTTTCGCCGACCTGTTCCCCCCGCTCGCGGAGGCGGTGCTCACCTTCGAATGCATTGCAAAAGCGCGCGAGATATGCATTGCAAAAGCATCGTACTAGTATAAATTGCATAACAAATTGGCTTAGCATTACAAATTAAATTTGTAATGCGGATTTGCCTTAAGAAAAAAATTGTGATGCATAAACGCAATTAGTACGAGTACGATACTTTTGCACAGGATACGAGATGGCGATGGACTTAGTCGCGGCGCAGGCGGAAAAGATCGCGGAGATGAAAAAGTACGGCCAAGACTACCTCTATGGATGTGTCAGGATCGAAATCGACAAAATCGAAAAATTTGTGATGCGTAAAATGTAGGGCACCGAAGGCCTGTATTGGGGAGCAGGCAAATGAGACCGATTGCAAGCCTGTTTAGGGGTATACAATGTGCTGCCAGAGTAGCACGACAGGAGCAGTCTTCTTTGCCCATACAGCATGACAGACTGGATTTGGGTGCTCCCGAAATTTGTCACGCGCTACTTGGAAACTGAGGCTCGAACTGACATCGATTTTGTGCATCAGAAATTTTTCGATTTTGTCAATTTCGATTCTGACACTTCCATAACCTCTCCATGACCTCCGCTTCGCTAAAAGTCCGCTACCAGCTCGTTTTACTGCTCCTGATCGGTCGGGCCGACGAGGACCCGGCGGTGCGGCGGCAATGCGGCCTGATGTGGAAGGAGGGGATCCAATCCGGGCAGAAGGCGAAAAGGGAAACTTTGCCGGTGTTGATGGCAACCTTGCAGGAAATGCAGAAAAGCGCGAACGAAAACAAGAGAAACAGCGCGAAGCGGTGTCTCGCGGAAGTGCTGGACGAGGGGGAAGAGACGTCGGAAACTGCGAAGGAACTGCTGAACAGTGGGAATTTGAATCCGGTATAGTAGATGAAACGTAAAAGACATACCACGTAGACAAGAATAGGCACACCGGTTTTTTTCTCCGCGCATTTATGAGGCAATCAGCACGATACAATTACAAAAGTAAAAGAACATGAGCATCACAACAAGATGAACCAAAAAATACAACAGGAAGACAACGTGTTCGTGGATATTCCCTGGGATTCTTTGAACAGTCACAAAATTCCCGACCCTGCCACCATCCAGCAGATTGACACCATTCTTACCAATCTCCCCCGACGCCCAACCCAGATGTCCCTGGGCGAGCAAGCGGCGAAAGTACTGGATGAAAACCTCGGCGCGTTTGACGAGCAACTTCTCCGCCCCTTTGCGAAGAGCTCCCTGCTCAGCTTCCTGCTGGAAAATCTGTGCGTGGAGAAAATCACCACCGCGCTGTCCACCGACCCGCTGTTCCAATCCGGGATGGTGAAACAGGAAGTCATTGAAAAAGCGTTAGAAGGGTACGAGCAAGATGCAAGTGATGTTGACCACGGGGAGGATTTGATTTGCCGGGTGGACAACCTTATGCTGATGTACGGTGGCGGCCACTTGCTGTTAAAAGATACAATCTTCGAGTTGCGGAAAGGCCAAAGATACGGCGTTGTGGGCCGGAACGGTGCGGGAAAGACGACGCTGATGAACCTGATCGCTTCCGGCGGTGTGTCGCAAATCCCTGCGGATCTCCAGTGCGTCCACGTGAAGCCGGAAGTGCTGCAGGACTTTTTGGAAGTGACGTGCGTGAAATGGATCAAGAACGAGCACCCCACGGCGAAAAAGGAGGAACTGGAGAAGTCCCTCGCCGCGGTCCACTTCCCGCCGGACATGTGGAACGTCGCGATTGGGGAGCTGTCCGGTGGGTGGCGGATGCGGCTACTGATCGCGAATTCCATGATGAAACACGCCGACGTGTTGCTTCTCGACGAACCGACGAACCACTTGGACGTCACCGCTGTCCAGTGGTTGTGCGACTACCTCGTGTCGTTACATAAGACTGCGATCATGGTCATTTCGCACGACCCGCTGTTTTTGAACCGGGTCTGTACGAAAATCATCAACTACGCCAACGAAAAGTTGGTGTATTACGAGGGGAATTTCGACGCTTTCAAGGAAAAATTGAACCTGAACGACGCGGACGCCGAGGAGCTGCTCGCGGGACAAATCGAAGTGTCGGGCGGCGCCAACGGAACTGCGGTTGTGCAGCGGGAAGGGTCCCCGTCAACAGCGACGGGGGTATCCCCAATGACAACAGTGACAAAGCCTCTGGGTGGCGGAGGTACTTCTAGCTCTGAACCCCCGGCGTCCCAAGCTGCGGGAAACCGGGACGGCGGGGTGGAATCGCCATTAGTAGCTGGGGAAACTACGGACGAGGCACTGGCGAAAACCGCCTCCGTGCAGTCCTCCGCGATGGCGAAGACGAGTTCGATCGCGAGTGCGATGTCCGAGGACAGCACGAGCACGACCGCAGCGCCGGACAGAAAAGCAAAAATCGTGTTTCCGATTCCCGGGAAAGTGCAGGGGCTGACCAGTCTGGCGAAGCCGGTCATTGAGATCAAGGATTTGCGCTTCGCGTACAACACCGAGAAGGGAGAAGTGTTGAAGGGGATTTCGCAGAAAGTCACCATGAACTCCCGCGTCGCCATCCGCGGGAAGAACGGGGCGGGGAAGTCCACGTTGATGAATTTGATTTGCGGCGAGATCCACGCGAACGCATCGGCCGTGCCGCAGGCAGGCACGTGTGCAAAGCACCGCAACTGCCGGTTGGCGTACCTAGCGCAGCATCACATGTTCCACTTACAGGAATTTTTGCAAACCACGCCCTACATCTACATCCAGAAGCGGTTTGCAAACGGCTACGATCAGGCTTACCAAGACCGGTTGAAACTACCCAGGTATTATTAGAGCTTTTTGAAGTTGTTCTTTCTGTGCAACGAGCTTACCATCGCGTAACCTCGGTTACACGATGATGTGATGACTTGCGTGCTACGTAATTGAGTTGGCCGTGCGAGAGACAGTAGAAACTCAATTACATGTTGTACGAACTTCAGATCCCCTGAAGAGTTGGAGGACCGAAAAGAGCGCGCGCGTAAGCACGGAAAATACGGGAACATGGTGCATGATGTGGTTGGGAGGCAGATGCGCGGAAAGGAGCCCTGGTACGAGATCCGCTGGGAAAACTTGGACGATGCCAAACAGAACACATGGGAAAACTTAGAAAAGCTCCGGCTGCTCGGCATCGAGGCGTACGCGCTAGCCTACGACGACCGGATGGCGGCACAGACCGCGCAGATTGACCAGCGACCATTGTCAGCGCGGGAAATTACAAAGCATTTCGAACAATTCGGTTTAACGGAGGAACTAGTATTGAACAGGAACATTGGAATGTTTTCAGCAGGGCAGAAGTCGAAAGTTACGCTTGCCGCAGCGTTCTGGACCAAACCCCATGTCATCGCACTGGACGAACCGACAAACTACATCGATATGGAGACGCTGGACTCTTTGACCTTGGCGCTGCAGCGGTTCAAGGGCGGCGTGATTTGCATTTCGCACAGCAACGAGTTCGTGAAAAAGGTGTGCACGGAACAGTGGATGTTGGTGGACGGGCAGATCACGCTTTCGAAGGGGATCGAAGATCTGGTCATTGATCCGGCCGTGGCGTAGAGAGGCTGGCGTGCTTTCCCTGTAATGTGTTTGTGGTCGATGTCGTCGACATGACCACAACCTGAGCATGAACATGATGAAGATTTTACAGACACCTGTGCACGCATTATTTTCAGGAAGGAAACACAAAGGCTGTATTGGATGGAGGAAATGAAAGTGTTGTGATTGATAAACTAGAACAAAAGAAACTGAGTGCGAAGAAGTGCGCGACTGAAAAAGCTGCAAGCTCGGCCAAAAAAATTGCGAGGAGCTTCTATCTTGTGTGTTCTCTACCCCAAGCGCACAGCAATGCTTAATATCCCGATCATTTCCAGCGTGCTGATAATAGCTTCGGCCAGGGCCAGTGCGGCAGTTATGCGCGGCGTTCCTATTGGTGGAAACCGGTGCGGGTAGCCTCCTGGTGGGCGAGTGTGTTGCAGCGCGTCGCAATGAAGGGGCTCAGCGTTTGCCGGCCGGGCATTCGCGAACTGCTTGCGCCTTGGCAGTTGCCGCCATTGGGCCGCCCGGCTGAAGTCCGTCCGGCATTTAAGCACTAAACTGTTGGCGCGGCGGGTGTTTGGTGTGTCCGGAGGAATTTGCCGAAACGCGCCACATTCGCGGCGCCTGCAGCCCTGTGGCCCCGCCGGCTAAGTATGGGGCGGGCGCGCTTGGCCGGTTTGCTGGGATGGCGGCCGCCGCGTGCCCGCGCGGCGCCGCAAGGGCCTACCGGAGGCAGGGAGGCAGCGGGCCCGCCCGCTCGACGCCCCGGGCTTGCTGTCATTTATTTACCCCGTGCGGGATTGGGCCCGCGCCAGGGGAGAACGACGGGAATGCAAAAGCCGAAAATCTATGCGCTTGGTACCTGCGAAGCTTTGAGGCTTCCCGTCTGTGGCCCTCATAGGAAGGGTTGCGGCGTTATCTTCGCCGGCAGTGACGGGCTTTGTACAACAGTGGCCACCTTCCTCCTTCGACATCAAGGGCCCGCCTGAATAACGCCTCCGGCTGCATGTCAAGGAGGGCGCCAGTGCTTGGGGCCCGGGCGGGCATGAAGGCCACTGCCCTGGAGTACGTCCGTGGACCGACGGCATTTGGCACGGAATGGGGGCGCGCCCCCCCATTCCGGGGGTTCGGTCCGTCGCCCGTGTTGCGGCCGTCGCCGACATGCTGAATACCCCCCCGCGTCACCCAAGTGCGCCGGCGCCGCCGCCTTCCGCCGGGCGGCTACCTAGGCGACCGATGGCGCCCGCCCCCGGTGGGGCGACGGCGGGACGCCGGCGGGGAAAGCGAAGAAGAGGGGCGCGCGGAAGGGGCGCCCGCTTTTTCGTCCTTCTGGCTTCCAGTTCCGGCCGGCGGGGTGATTGATGCCGGCGGCGGCAGAAGCTTAGAAGAAGCAGGGGGCGAGCCGCCTCGCGAAGGCAGCGCAGGACTTTCCTGGGCGCGCAGCCCCCGGGGCGGGGGGAGGGTGTGGCGCCGCCCTTTGCCTTTTATCAAGACACTCGACTTGAGTCATTCGATTGGAAGGACGACGAGGCCACGCGCGCGATGTGTGCCGTCGGGCATCGCGGTGCGTGGATGTCCCGGCCCGCAAAACTGCATCCTTATCGATAGGGCGACGCTATACGGCAACCCGTATCATATCAAAGACGCCGCGGGTGTAACACCGGGCGGAGGAGCGCCGGCCATCAGCCGTAGGAAGATGAAGCTATCAAAAACGCCAAGGACGTCTTACTTTCCCACGGTTCCACCGGTTCCGCAAATGCCGGCCCGACCGTGCCAAAAACGTGAGCGCCCTTCTTTGTGCCGTTTGCAGGCGGGCGGCCAGGGGGGGCCCGTCGGTCGTTTCGCTTTGCCGGCCCCTCCGCATGCCGCCCGGCCCCATTGGGTGGCCCGGGTGCCGATTGCGGCTTTGTTGGTGGTCTGGCTCCTCCTGGCTGCCCCTGTGCGTGCCTGGCAAGCCTCTTGTGGATTGATTGTGGGTGGGGCCCGCCCGAGAGAGGTCCGCCAAGGCATTCGGCGCACGATTGCCAGGGCGCTCGACCGTACGATGGGCGCTGGTTCTGGTCGCCCGGAGGACATGGGGCGTCTGTATCGCCCGAGCTTTTCTGCTTTTTTGCCAGCCCTTTTCCGTGGCGCCGCCATCCCGGGGCTTGAGTTATGTTTTGGCGCGGCCGCGTTGCTTGCAACTGCTGCAAGATTATTTACATGCATACCTAGCAGCCCTCATTGACGGGCATAGCCCACACATCTACAGCTACAGGCGAAGTGTCTCACCTTGTGGGCGAGTGTTCCTAGGGTGTAGTTTCACTGTGTTTCGCTCAACAAGATTTTGTGTTGTGCGCCCGATCTCGGGCAGTCTGCCTTATACAGGAGCAGTGCGCTGCGTCCCGCTCCCGTTGCGCTTGCGGTTTGTGGATGAGGGAGCAGTGCCGGTCACACCTATTGGTCTTGCATGTCAGCCAGGAGCAAGCTGCTTCTGCGTATCTTCTACACGGTTCAGACGAAGGAATGTTCCGTCAGTGGTGCTCAGGAAGCAATTGAAGGAATTTGGCTTGATTGGATTTGCTTTACTTATTTGTGCACGCTTTTGTTCGGTCTCACCAGTGCTGCAACTCACTTATTGATAATAGCTTCGGTAGGAATTTTCTGTCAAGCGCTTGACTTTTAGAGTGACAGCTTAGACATTTTGCCTTTTGGCATTTCGGTCCGCTTTGGGTGGTACAGTTTTGCTGTGAGAAAAAAGCGAAAAGTCCATCGGTTTTGTTTGTAATCTGCCAGCTTTGGGTGGTTCCCGTTTTCGGGAAATGGTGGATTTTTTGAATTGCTAATTGCTTCAGGCTGACAGCATGGATGAAGTCAGATTAGCCCTCTCGAGCTTGAATCGCTACAAACCCCTTGCTGCTTGCGGTGTTCGATTGGACCGATTTTCAGATTTGTTTCTGGGTGTATTTTTAGCGGCACGGTTAGCCAACTCTCACGGTTTGGAGTCGTGACTGCGTATTTGCTTTGGTAGGAGGTCGCGCATCCCTGTATGCGCTTTGTTTCATCTAGTGTAGCTATAGTTTTAGCCATTGTAGCCCCCCAGTCGTAGCTATCAAACTCATGGCGCCCGGACTGCCTACATCCACGAGGAAGCCACGCGCATGGCCTATACCTATTCTCTGTTGCCTCGGACGATTGACCCCCCCGCGCCCAGCGCCAGTCGTCCGGCAAACGTGCCCAACACAACCCGACACGAAACCGCTTGTGGGCGCACACGGTGTGAAGCGGATTGCACGGGGCAGCGCATGAAGTGGAAAGTGATAGTGTGTGTTTTGTGGTGTAGTCTATCTTAGTACATACTAGCAGCCTTATGTTTGCGATTTTATTTGTTTTAGCGGTAGGCAAAGATTTGCTTTTTCCTTCTGCAGAGTAGTGTCTTTTGTTTCATTTTACGTAGGTACATCGCAAGCAAGTTAAAGCTTTTGTTCGGTCTCACCAGTGCTGCAACTCACTTATTGATAATAGCTTCGGTAGGAATTTTCTGTCAAGCGCTTGACTTTTAGAGTGACAGCTTAGACATTTTGCCTTTTGGCATTTCGGTCCGCTTTGGGTGGTACAGTTTTGCTGTGAGAAAAAAGCGAAAAGTCCATCGGTTTTGTTTGTAATCTGCCAGCTTTGGGTGGTTCCCGTTTTCGGGAAATGGTGGATTTTTTGAATTGCTAATTGCTTCAGGCTGACAGCATGGATGAAGTCAGATTAGCCCTCTCGAGCTTGAATCGCTACAAACCCCTTGCTGCTTGCGGTGTTCGATTGGACCGATTTTCAGATTTGTTTCTGGGTGTATTATTTGTGCACGCTTTTTCTTTGTACATCTAGCCTGATACATCAATGAACAGATTTGTATTCGGTGTTCATCACAACTTTTGTTTTCAAAGCCCGACATCATCATCTGCTTCTGCTGCTGCATCTCGGCGAGTCCCACAACTATCTTCTCTCAAACTGTAGCTTCCTGGACCGGTCTTCGTGCTTTAAGTTTCATATCGATTCGCTCTACTCCTCTGCCCACGCAAGCGTTCTTTATTACTTTGTCTTTGACTTTTGAACTTTAGAGTTCATTGTCTCGCCGTTTGCGATACCAAAAAAAGAACCAATCCCCCGCAAAGATGATGCTCAAGACCGTCTTCTTCCTCTCCACCGCCATCAACGGCAGCAGCGCTCTGCTCCACAAGTTGCGGGAAATGCGCAACAGCAAAACCAAAAACCAAGTTGCCGCTTTGTCCGACAAAATTTCGTTCAACGGGGAAGAAATTTTCGGCTCGGAGCTCGCGGGCGGATCCAAGAGCGTGGAGACCTGCTACAAGACCAGCCGGGTGGACAAGCTCGAGTCCGTGAAGGTTTGCGGCGTCAACATGAAGGTCGTCATCTACCTGCCCAACGACTGCCTAGCCAAGGACCCGCACAACGTCGAGGTACTAGATCACGTAGATAACACGTTGTCAAAAATCATCCAGTACGTCTACGAGAAGTTCAATGCGTATTAATTATAATTACGGCTTGTTGTTCCTTGATCATTTGAGTTGTCGGGCGTGTTGAAAGCGATAGCAGTACGCGTTGATGCTGGATGAGCACTGGAACACGAACCCTGGCACAATACTTGTTCCGTTGATGTCCATTTGTATCCATTTGAATGAATTATAAATCTCCCAGGTTGGTGTGTGCGATGGCGGCAAGCCTTCCACGACGTGCACGGAGATCACCGCCGATAAGAAGGGCGACAACTACTGGATCGACTCCGCTTTGTCCTACATGATCATGCCCTGCGACGTGTCCCAGGAAGCTTCTGTCGATGACGCTCCGGCGATCAACGGCACCGCTTTGTTGTAGGTCGTAGCACTTCTCGTACGACCACAACAACATGATGATGCAGAATGTTAGGAACAAATCGGCCTAGCAAAGAAAAAGGCTCCTAAACGCCGACCAAATGAAAACAAAACGGCAACTAACGGGGCAGAAAAGCACGAAAGGGCGGCCCAAGAGCGCCCCGGCCTTTTCAGGTTGTGCCCCTTCTACCCTGACGCGCGCGCCCTCGTTCCGTGTGCCAATTGGCGGCCTTCGGTGGCACCAGCGGGAGCAGCGCGAATTCCTATGCGCGGCTGTGCGCGCATGCCTTCTGGGCTGTCCGGCCACCG